>CM074735.1:124985158-125585158 GCA_037367245.1 Phrynocephalus guinanensis | reverse complement strand
CGATCGTGTGTGGTGTTTACGTGTCTGATGCATAATGCAAGAGACAGGTCTGTACCAATCAGTGGGTTCGTGGACCAATGGGAGAGTCTGGGGAGTGGCCTGAGAGGATTTAAGGCACTGCTCAGCATTGTTTTAGCCAGATAGGGACCTTTGCTGGGAGGGGCACCTTTGTCAATATGCCTGAAGGAGACACGCTGGCCATTAGCCAGGCTGACCAATGGGGGCTTTGCCAGCACACCTGGGAGGGTTGTCCAGCTGCAGACCACTGGGTCACCTGACCTTTCAGTAAAGCCCCATGTAAAGGTTAGCAACAAGGTCATCACCCTCTTTGTTTTCCAGCCTCTCAAAGGACAAGATCTCTGCTGCTTAACACTGTCCCCATGTCACCATTTTGGCCACAAGGTGGTATTGTTCTTCCTCGTTTCCTTAAAATTATCTATTTTCTTTAAGAAATTTTCTGGGTAAGCTGATCCCGGTGGCCAGCTTCTTTACCTTGGATGCCTTCCAGCTCGTCCCCAGCTGCCCTTTCTATTGCTCTACTGAGCACGGCGGCAGAAGCTCCTGAACCCACCCGCTTTTTAAATCGGCTCTTATCTCCCTTTCCAATAGACTGAAAACGCACGCTTTGCAGAGAGGGAAACCCAACTTCAGGGAAGTTTAAAGCCAAGTGTTCTGCTCATATACCACCCCATACCACTTCAAGTAGTCTCTGGGCAGTTTACAGTTTAATTACAGTATGCAGGCTACCTCGCTTCCGATCGTGTGTGGTGTTTACGTGTCTGATGCATAATGCAAGAGACAGGTCTGTACCAATCAGTGGGTTCGTGGACCAATGGGAGAGTCTGGGGAGTGGCCTGAGAGGATTTAAGGCACTGCTCAGCATTGTTTTAGCCAGATAGGGACCTACAGTTTTGGAAGAAAAGGCGAGATAGGGGCTGACAAAAAGATAGGACTAAAGGACAGAGTCTGAGAGATTCAGATAGGGTCTGGCACCATCTGAGATTCAGATAGGGTCTGGCACTACAAAAATCAGATCTGTGTATGCGTCTCATTCCAACTTTGTGACCTCTCTCTTTACTTGTGCAACAACAAAAAGGCAACTGCTGCTCCTATCAAAATGCATTCTCTCCCCCAACTCTTCATTTCCTCATTAGTGGAAGTAATTGACACTCTGAATATTGGGCTGTGATTTTTTTGCATCATTTGCCTTTAATGCTTCCAGTTACTGCTGCCTTGTTTCCAGAAACTTCCCTGACACGTATTCTGTCTTTGCTTCTGATACTGCAACCATGTTTACACAGCTCTATTGCTCTAGGATTTTTTTTAAATAAATGCCAGAATCGGACATTCAGGACAATAGATTTCACAGAAAACACAGGAACAAAAAATCTATTGATTTTCTCCTTTCCCTTTCCTGATTTTTCTGCCTCTCATACCACAGAAGCTGCCAAAATGTCTCAGGCAGTATTGGCTCCTACATAAAAATGTGACTCAAGAAAACCTGCCCAGGATGAAGCTGGATAAGGTAAACATGTTCGCTCCTTACAGAGCTTGTTTAATAAAACAAGCACCCCACAAGGTGGTGGCTTTATATCATTGAAACTGATGCCATGAAGGATGTGAGAAGAATTGGATTGGATAATAAGGTTGGGATTTTCAGATTTTTTCTGGGCTACAAACACTGTGATTCTCCATTCTGGGAGTTCTACTTAAATTACAGTCCTCTTACGGACACCTACATGAGATACATCTGGAAGAAAAACCTAAGCAGGCAGACTTCAAGGCTTAGCAAAAGGAGCCTTAAAGTCTGCCCATGAGCCCTGTTGTCCAGTGGTTAAACTGCTATACTGCAACTATAAACTTTCCTCCTGAGCTGGTGTTCAATCCCAGGTTGCTGGCTCAAGGTTCACTCAGCCTTACACTCTTCCAAGGTAGGTAAAATGACTACCCAGCTTGCTGGGGGAGGGGCAATGTGTAGCGTGTATAATCATTTGTAAACTGCCCAAAGAGTGTTTTAAGCAGTACGTGGTGGTATATAAGCAACACACTTTGCTTTTGCTTTCTAGCTTTCCCCAAATTCCTGCTTACAAGAAAGGCTTCCAGCTAGCATGGAGAAACAGAAAAATCCTAGGAATAGTTCAAGATGAAGGTACCAGATTTGGCCACAATCGCGACTGACTCTTTGGGAGTCCATGTCGGAGAGATTCAGATTTTCTGGGCAGGAATACTGGAGTGGTTTGCTGAGTATAGTATTCCTGAAATAAATGTATTTCCACAATCCAGTTTGTGAACTCCTGGGGTTGATCTCTCAAGAAAAGAAGTCCAGTTGACATGACTCAGCTTCCAGATAAATTCACCTGAATGACTGAGAATCTTCATAGATGTATTTCCACACTGTCATAACTAGAGTTAGCCACTTGTGGGAGCCAGAGACCATGCTGTAAATGGTGTTCCCCATTAAAATGATATTTGCTGTTATTCATGTTTTTCGGAATCTGCTGGGGATCTCAGAAATGATTTCCTGCCTGTGTGTGTGTGTGTGTGTGTGTGTGTGTGTGTGTGTGTGTGTGTATTTATATAGCACATGCCTTGTACCATCTAGCCTGAAGGTCACTCTAGGTAGTTTACAACACGAAAATCCAAGACATAACAAAAACAGTATATAAAGACATAAATTATATTATGTAGGCCTAAGTCAAATGGCCAAACCATCATCAGAAAAGTTACAGAACCTCAAGAAGAATCTTTTCCGAGATATTCTGTAACACCTGAGATATAAGAACTTAAGAAAGAAAGCTGTAGCTTTGGGTTTGCAAGACCAGTTCAGACTATGATCCTTCGGTGGTCCCAGATCTATAGAATCACCACATGTGAAAAATAGCACATAACAACCAGTGTTTTTTTTTTAAAATGTCTTTGCCAAGTATCATAAGCTGAATATGAGGTAACAGTGTGTTGCAGCCACAAAAAGGCTTTATTTATTTATTTATTTATTTATTTATTTATTTATTTATTTATTTATTTATTTATTTGACTTGTATACAAGTCGATCTAGCAATGTGGCCACTCTGGAAAATTCAGCAAACACAAAGAAAACAATGTACAATATAAAAATGCACGATTTAATAAACAACACAAACATAACTAAATCAACAATAAAATCATAAAAATCACTCAAAGGACGAAGGTTAACTAAAGATGGAAAGGGCAGATTAAGAACAATGAATCAAGAGAAAATGATTAGTGGCCAGGGAAAGCCAAGTCTTCAGATGTTTCTTGAAGATTGATAGTGTAGGCAAATCTCAGCAGGAAGATGGTTCCATAAGCAAGGGGCCGCCACCAAGAAAGCCCATTTCCTCATTACTGATTTCCAGGCTTCCTTTGGGGTATTTTATGCTATTTTAGGCTGCATCAAAAATGCTATTGTAGGTTGCATCAGCAAAAATATAATTTCCAAATCCCATGTGGTGCTCAATCCTCCTCTATTCAGCACTGGTTAGGCCTCACCTTGAGTATTGTGCTCAGTTCTGGACACCACACATCAAGAAAGATGCTGACAAACTGGAACAAGTTCAGAAGGGGGCGAAAAGGATGATTGGCAGTCTGGAAACCAAGCCCTGTGAGGAAAGACTGAAAGAACTGTACATGTTTAGCCTAGAGAAAAGAAGGCAGAGGGTGAAGATGTATGATAGTACTTTTCAAATATTTGAAGGGTTGTCATACAGAGGAGGGGCAGGATCTGTTTTCAATTATCCCAGAGTGCAGGACATGTAACAATGGGCTCAAGTTAAGACATCCCATCTTTTGACTGAATATTAGGAAAAACTTCCTAAATGTTAGAGACGTACAACAGTGGAACCAATTACCTCAAGAGGAGGTGAGTGCTCCAACACTAGAGGCCTTCAAGATATATTTGGGCAACTACCTGGAAGAAATATTTTGATTTCTGTTCCTGCATGGAGCCAGGGGTTGCCTTGTAGGCTCCTTCCAACTTCACTATTCTATGGTTTTCAAGACAACTTAAAAGCAGATTTTCCTTTGAAAATGTGGCCTTTCTGTGAGGTTGCCCATAGCTCTCTTTTATTTGAGAGAGATGTCGTTTGGATTATATAAGCGTGGATGGTCTCCTCTGAGAAAGAAAACTGAGGAGATGGAAGACAGTGCCATTTATGTAGGGTTTGTGCAATCTCTGTGGAACATTGGGACTAATCGATAAGGTGATGCAGCAGACCTCCGTTGTGAAATGCATCATAATCTTCACATACATTAAGAATATCCAAGCCAATATAAATTCTGTTACTCAGAGGTGGATATTTTCATTCACAATATATTCCACTCTAATGCATGCCATATCTAGAGGTGGGGAAAATGTGACTCAAGGAGAGATTTTAAAACTAACCGCTCGCATAGATAGATAGATAGATAGATAGATAGATAGATAGATAGATAGATAGATAGATAGATAGATAGATAGATAGGGTGTAAACTGCCCTGGGTTCTTGCTCGGGAAATAGGAGCGGTATATAAATCTGAAATAAATAAATAATAACCCTGCTTAGGTTCCCACTGCCAATCTAGTCTAATCTGCGGCTCAGTATAAACACTGCATAATAAATTTCTAGTGCCTCTGCAAAATGACTCTCTACATTCTCCTGTGCAACCATCTCCCCTTCCAGCATAGGACAAACAACCCCCTGCCAAGGCAGAATATCCTGGCCAATCGCCACTATTGTGCTAAAAGCAGATAAACACATAAAATGTGCCTTGTATTCCTTACTCAGATTTGCATCTTATTTGCATAATTTGTTTGCCAGTATGCAATTCAGGGCACTGAATCCCTATCCATAAACAGTGACCTTCTTGTTTAAAATGTATTATTTTAAGCACAGAAGTACATTTCAAATATCTGAGAACTACACATGCAAAATGATAACTGTGTTCTGATTCTCAGAACAGTCTGGAGGAGGTACGAATAAAGCCATTTCAGTTTGACACTTGGACCAAATGAAGTTCACACCAGTCCCTACTTATTAATATACAGTAATAAAGAATGACTCTAGCAAGGTGCTACTAGTAAGTTTTATTTTGCCTGCTGCAAATTTATTTGTTAATTAGTTAGTTAGTTAGCTAGTTTATTAATCCAACTTGTAAGCCACCCCACAGTGCATGAAATCTCTGACTGGTTGCCAACATATTAAAATATCATATACCAGGCATGTCCAAAGTCAGGCCTGGGGGCCTCAAATTTTGAGTGGCCCGCAGCCTCTTCTCAGCCTGTCATATATCCCCACCAATTGGCCCCTCCCCATACCAGATGGAGACTTCAGTTTACAGTTTTACGGTTTGCCTGCCCTCCCTGCCTCTGTCCATCCCCCCAACCACCTGCCCAGCCTACCTGCCCCTGACTCTGTTGCTGCAGCATCACCCCCACCTCCTTGCCTATCCTAGAGGCTTGTCCAGAGTCCAGCTAGGAGGCCAAATCAGCTGAATGGTCGGCCCCCACACATTTTCACCTCTCCAAATCTGGCCCTTCTGGCAAAACGTTTGGACACCCCTGTCATATACTAACACCCCCTCCAATAAGATTCGTAAATGAAGAAAACATAAATACACAACCCTCCGTCCCTAAATAAAACCTATCTTTATGCAGAATTAAACAAAATTAAAACAGATTTTAACATCTTAGGTAGAAAAAAAGGCATTAGCAAAAGCCAATTTTAAATAAATGTTTTTACCAATTTGTTAAAAACTAAGAAAGAGAAGAGAAAAGCTATCTGATGAACCAGTGTGAATGCCACACTGAAATGCCATAACCATGATGAGAATGATGTGTTTACGAAACTTTAGCCAAACACTCGCTTCTCAGTAATAAACAGCAAATCTCACTGATTTAGCCTGAAGGACAGAGATGGGAAATATTTATTTTGGGGACAAGTGTTAATCTCATAGCCTCCCATTTTGGAGAGAAATTGGGTGGAGGTAGAGAATCAGTTCTTTCTTTTGAGGTTTCCTTGCACAAATTTCAGACACCTCAAATTTTAAAAACAACAACACAAAAACAAACCAACAAACAAACCTTCATAGATTTTCCAGATGTTCCATGATCGGGTTTATTAAAATAACTATTCAGAAGACAATCACCTGTCAGACAGGCATTGATTTGGATTTCAGCATTGAGCAGGGTCATGGACTCACTGGCCTTAGAAGTCCCCTTCCAACTTCAAAATTCTATGATCCCTCATGGCGCAGTGGTTAAATGTCTGTACTGCAGCTAAAACTGTGCTTTCAACATGGGGTTCAATCCCAGGTAGCTGGCTCATGGTTGACTCAGTCTTCCATCCTTCTGAGGTTGGTAAGATGAGTATCCAGCTTGCTGGGGGGGAGGGCAATATGTAGTCTGCATTTCTAAATTGTAAACCACCCAGAGAGTGCTGTAAGCACTATTTATTTATTTATTTATTTATTTATTTATTTATTTATTTATTTATACAACTTATATGCAGCCCACTACCCAAAGGTCTCTGGGTGGCTTACATTTAAAATAAACAGTTAAAACAGTTAAAATGTTAAAAAGGCAATGGACAATTAAAACAATAAAACATTTAAACACAAAACACTAAAATTGTCACCAGCACCCACAATCTATGTTATGTCAGTTAAAAAGCTTCAGAAACAGGAAGGTTTTTACCTGGCGCCGAAATGTCATCAGTGTTGGTGCCAGGCGGATGTCACTTGGGAGGGCATTCCATAACCTGGGGGCAGCTGCCCCAGTTTATATGGGGTGGTATATAACTAGAACAGTTTTTTTTTACTTCTTTTGTTTTTAGGGTTCACCCGGAAAGGACAAAATTTGAATTTTTGGACTATTTTCAGTGCAGAAGCATGGGCTAAAGGTGCTAAAAATTAAAAGGGCAAATGATACGAGGGGCTTATTTTTGTGGAAACCTTGGAAATCTCACATTTGCAGAGGAAAATCTTGGCATGGCAAAACTCAGAAAATGGCCCAGAAGAGGAAAGGTTGTGACTACTTGTCTGATCCCTGTTGTCATAGCCATGCCGACTGGAGCATTCTGGGCATTGTAGTTAAAAAGAGAGACAACTGTTTCCCTGCTTGGCCCCAAGGTAGTTTGGTAGCTGTGTGAAAACAAATGGGGGAAAAGTGATCTAGTAAATTTTGGGTAAGGTAAGGTTTATTGTTATGGCATCAAGCCAGACATAAGATAAAATAGAATAGAGCAGAATAAGATAAAATAAAACAAAAGTATTGTGTGGCTGACAAAGTAAGGAAGAGAATTTACAGTGGTTGAGATACAGTGGAACAATTATTTGGAAGTCAAGATTGGCAATCAAAAAATAGTACTGAGCAAGTCCACGGAAGCAAAAATAATAATAATAAAACAATCCTTGAGTTATATGAAGGAGAATGAGATTGTCAATGAAATTGACTGCAGGGAGACTCCGGACCACGGCAGGATATATGAGAAAACCTAATAGCAAAGCAGGGTAATAGCGCTCCGAAATTAAATGAGGACCCATCACAATTCAGAGGCCGTTTTTGTGGCTATGTGGAAGAGAAACAGTGGTGAGAGGTGACCGTGTGTGTGTGTGTGGGACCTTCCAAACTGAGAAGCCATAAATACAAGCTGTGCCTGTTGAGAATGAAGTACTTAATCCCCCTTACATTTGTGTGATTAATATGGATTCCTATATGATTTTTGTCTTTTAAAAAGTCCCTAATCTTCAATGTGGACAGTCTAGATCAGGGGTCCTCAACCTAAGGCCCTGCGGCCGCATGCAGCCCCCAAGGTCCTGAATCCGGCCCCCGGGACCAATTGCAACCCCCCCACCTATCCCCTGCTTTGCGAGCAAGCCAGCCTCCACAGCTGCTTCTATTGCTGAGGCAGTTCAAAGCAATGGGCTATGTCGTTTCTCCCACTCCCCCCAACTACCACCCAGATGATCAGCTTGCTGATCTAGAATGGTGGCTAGTGGGGCATTCAAAGTGGGAGGGCTACGGCAAGGTCCCCCACTCCCTCCCCCCTTTCCATGTTGGCCTTTTTTTGGACTGTGGTCTGGCCCCCAGTGGTGTCTGGGGCGTGGTGGACCAGCCCACTATTTGAAAACTTTGAGGACCCCTGGTCTAGACGAAAACAAGAGAAGATGCTAAAGCAAAGAAGCAGAACGATCTGCCAGGAGAGTGAATAAATCCATATGTATGCTCTATTCACAGAGCATAAAAATGAAGAAGCAGGAAGGCAATAGGAAATAAATGTAATAGGAAGACTTTTCAGAAAAAAATGCTGTTCTGTAGAGGAAGCTGAATGTAATAACCTATCTTTTTAGTGACCTAGGAAGCCAAAGTATACTTTGTCAGACCATCAGTTGATCCAACTAAATATTGGTCAAAATCCTACTGCACAGTTAGGCAAAAGGTGTACTATTTGGTAGCAAATTACTAAAATTAATAAATTTCTATACGGGCATTGGACCTTTCCAAGGAGGAAGAATAGAACTCACCTTCCTGTATCTTGCTGGAGAGTTTGAGAACTTGGTTATTCCCATTTTAGTGGAGAGAAAAAGTCCAGAAGGATCAGCCAAAACCCATAACTTCCTTAAGGGGAGGTGGAGTGATAGATCTGGTATGGACGTACTTCGGTTAAAAGAAATAAACAAAGGTTTACTTACAGTTCAAGATCCCACCCCCCCAATAGGTCTCTCCCCCAGTTTCTTCATCTTAGGTAAAGGTAAAGGTTCGTGTCTGACTCTAGGGGCGGTGCTCATCTCCGTATTCAAGCCAAAGAGCCAGTGTTGTTTGTGCAAGTTCATGGCCATGTGGCCGGCATGGCTGCAAGGAAACACTGTTTTACCTTCCCACTTTTTTACGGCAGTACCTATTTATCTACTAGCATTTACATGCTTTCGAACTGCTAGGTTGGCAGGAGCTGGGGTTATCAGTGGGAGCTCTCTCCGCTGCATGGCACCCGTGATTCGAACTGCCGAGCTGCTGACTTTGCAGTCAACAGTTTTCAGAGCCTTAGTCCACTGAGCCACCACAATTACTCACAGCACAATTCCCTGAGGTTTCCTTGAAGCTCGTTATCCCTAAACAGTGGGCAGCCAGATTCCTCTTAAGGCTCCCTGCCCAGTGTGGATGATAAATTTGCTTCCGTTTGTTTTTGATTGGTACAGTATTTAACAAAATTCGCACCCATTCTTCCTTTTCAAAGGCATCAGACACTGAACTCCAGGGCTTGGAGTGCCAAAGCCCTTAACATCTCTGGTTCTGTCCTTATGTGTTCAAGTTTTAAAAATCTGAATTAGGCGAACCAAAGCTGTATCTTTCTTTTCCACCTAGCTGGCAAACAGGAGCAACTGTGCTGACCAAGTAGGAGGAACAGCATGGGAGACACTTTTGTACCTGGATCCTCCAGGCTCAAGTCAGCAGCCCAACAGCTATGCTGTCCCACTTCTCATTTTTTATCTGGCCCTGCTCTAGTGGGATAAGGAGGAGAGAGAGAGAGAGAGAGAGAGAGAGAGAGAGAGAGAGAGAGAGAGAGAGAGAGAGAGAGAGAGAGAGAGAGAGAGAGAGAGAGAGAGAGAGATTTTGCACAAAAGTTCAAATTTGCACAAAAAGTGGTCTCTTGCACAACATAAGTTATTTGATCTTGTGGCATGGCATAAGAACATAAGAACATAAGAAGAGCCATACTGCATCAGGCCAAGGACCCATCTAGTCCAGCTTTCTGTATCTCACAGTGGCCCCACCAGATGCATCTGGGAGTGCATGAGACTAGATATCTGTCTCCTGATACCACTCCCCTGCATCTGGTTTAAAGTCTGGAGACTTTTTGAAGGCATCCAGGCCAGATGCCATCACCACATCCTGTGGCAGGGAGTTCCACAGACTAACAACATGCTGGGTGAAATATTTTTGTCTTACTCTCCTAAGCCCTCAGTTTGAGTGTCATGAAGTCAAGCTGTGAAAAGCCATGAAGTCAAGCTGTGAATCTGAAGATTTTTCAGGGGGATAGTCTAGTCCTACATCATTTTAATGAATTTATCATATTTTGCGAGCTTTGTCTCTGCTTAGTTTGTGTGGGGGAGCCGGGGGAGCCTCATGCTGAAGAGATTGTTCAGTTTTGCTTTATGGACCGTTACTGATCGTGTTGCACTTTGATGGAGTCAGTGCATCAAGAGGTCAACCAGCTCTAAATTGCAATCTACATGTTGATTTGGTATCATGCTGGGGATCTTTCCCTTACACTTAATCTTTGCAAAAGAAAGAAAGAAAGAAAGAAAGAAAGAAAGAAAGAAAGAAAGAAAGAAAGAAAGAAAGAAAGAAAGAAAGAAAGAAAGAAAGAAAGAAAGAAAGAAAGAAAGAGAGCTACTTGGGGTCATGATGTTTTGGCATATCTAATGTTTTTTTAATCCATGTGCCAGCAAGCCTGCCAGATTTTCAACTCACTGGGAGAAGGCAGGAGGAAACATTGAAGAAGAATGTACTACAGAGACAAAAATGGCAGTTGCCATGGGGCAGTCACTAGTTATAATTTTCATTAGATGCCACCTATAGGGTACTTTCCAACTACTAGTAGGAATCTGGAAGTTGAGTCACGGCAACTGGACTTCTTTTCTTGAGAGATCAAAATGTTTCGCTACTCCTCCAAGCAATTGTCAATGACAAATGAGGAGCACTTAGGGAGCTGGGAATGTTTAGCCTTACATGAAGAAGGCTGAGAGGGGATATGATAGCTATGTTTAAATATTTGAAAGGATGTCGCATTGAAGAAGGGACTGGTTTGTTTTCCATGGCTTCAGAGACTAGGACTCAGGGCAATGGTTTCAAATGAGAGGAAAAAATTCCATTTAAACATTAGGAAGAACTTCCTGACAGTTAGGAAGTACTTCCTGACAGAGCTGTTTGGCAGTGGAATATGCTGCCATAGAGGGGTAGTGGAATCTCCTTCTTTGGAGATTTTAACGCAGAACCTGGATGGGCATATGTCAGGAGCACTGTGATAGGGGTTCCTGCATGGAAGGGAGTTGGACTGGATGGCCCTTGAGGTATCTTCCAACTCTATGACTGAGAATCTTCACAGACATACTAGTAGCACTGCTTCCCTATTTTCTGTACCTGCTTTTCCTTGCCCTAATTCTCCTCCGTAGCCATAATTAGAGAGGGGTTTTGCTTCTGGTTACCAAAACTAACACGGTCAGCTATATAAATTATGCTGCTTTTACACCACCCCATAACACTTAAAGCACTCCCTGGAAAGTTTTTACCATTTGATTCTGCAAGCTACACATACTCCCTCCCTGCAAAGAACTGGGCCCTCAGTTTACGGATCTCAGAGGGATGGAAGGCTGACTCAACCTCAAGCCAGCTACTTGTGCCCATCGGTATTAAAATCGAGATATGAGCAGAATCTTGACTTCAGGATTGCTGTTTTTAACCACTGTGTCATGAGGTTCCTTCTGAAGCACTGAAGTGAATCTATTGCTGAGTAAAACAGCAACTAGAGATGGGCACAAAACGAACAATTTTTCGTTTCCGTTTTCATTTTTTTGTTTTGTTACATAACGAAACGACAAACGAATTTTGTCTCTAAAATGAAACGAAACGAACAGAAACACAGGAAATTTTGTCGTGTGTTTCGTTTGTTACTGCAATATGAGTGAATTGCTTAAAATCCTTTAAAAATCACAAAAAAATGAAATAAATGGTAACAAAATGGTAACAAAATGAACGAAAATGAAAAAGAATTTTTTGCAAAAATTCGCAAAAAAGGAAACGAACCGAAACGGACCCTCCAAACGACAAACGACAAACGACAAACGAAATGCCATTTTTTGATTCATGCCCATCTCTAACAGCAACACCTCCCAACCTTATTCCCTTTCTCTTTCTCTTTCTCTCATTTCTTTCTTGGAAAACATAAAGTTTCTGTTCCTTTTAGGGGTCCACCCCATGCATCTATGTCTTTTTCACTTGGGGAAGGGGTGGAGTGCCCATGCCTCAGGACAAAGTGCATGGGAGTCAGTGCCATGTACTCTTGGTACCTATATCATTAGTTAGAGTTATGTTTTTCCAGCAAATTTACTGTCTGCTTGTTATAGCGTCCATGTGATCTTTTCTTGCAAGAGGAAACAAGGAATTTGCTATGATTACATTTTTCTTCCTTGGTCTTAGTGCCATTATTTATTCTTGTAAAGCCCATTAAAATACAGTGGTCCCCCACCCTTTCACAGTTCATATATTGCGGTCCCACTATATCGTGGAACCACAGTATACAAAAAAAGGCCCTTAGGGTAAGGGGGAAAGTCCTGTTTCAAGCCTCCCATACTTGCCCCAGGACTTGAGCTGCCCTGGACATGGTTGTGAGGGCCTTCCTGTGAACCGGAAGTGACTTCCAGATTGCTGAAAATCATTTCTGAGGCCTCCGAGAGCCTTTCTAGGCCTGTTGGAGGCCTCAAAAATGATTTCTGGTTTACCGGAAGTCACTTCCGGTTCGCAGGTAGGGCCATGCTGGGGGTAAGTACAAGAGCCCCTAGCTAGCCTCCCCCCAGGCCTGACTTGACCTGCTTCTCCATATCGCAGATTTTCAATTATTGTGGGTCATGTCAGGTCCCTAACCCCAGCAATAGGTGGGGGATCACTGTAAAAGAGTAAAGTACACAAGAACAGCTACTGCTTCTCCTTTTGTTAACTGATTCAAGGAAAGTTTTGGTGAATGGCCGGTCAGCTTTGGCTACCACTTTCAGAGCTGATGCCATTCCAAGGCTAGGGAGGCACCTAGAGGAAAAGAATTTAATGAAGAGACTAATGAGTGACTTGAACTATGCAGATCATATATAACAGACCAAGGACTCTTGAAAATTGCAAGCCATAGGAAACTTTGTTTCAGATATGGAATATTAAACCATTTGTAAGTTCGGTGAAATCACAATTCCCAAGTATTAAAAACATGTTGGGTCTGTTCTCTGTTCAGCCCTGATTGACCATAGTTTCTTCATTAGATCATACACCAATAACCAGGCTAAGAAAAAAACAATGGTAGCTGTGTTAACTGGGAGACAAATGCCAAAATCCACATTGTGGCAATATTTGGGCTGCTTCATACATGGCTAAATTAATTTGGAAGAAGCTGGAAGACATGTCATTGTAAAAGGAGTAACGGCTGAGTGAAAACAGTCTACTCCAGCTAAGAAAATGAATGTATTTCCCACAAAGCCATGCCAGCATGGTATCATTTTACTGGCCGTGGCTCTTTCCTATGTATGCTTGGGATTTCTCATTTGGTGAAACAGTCAGTATTCTCTGCTAAAGAGCAGTAAAGCCTTCCACTTAACCACATCGGAGAAGCCTAAGTACCTTACCAAACTAGAAATCCCAAGATTCCTTGAGATGAAGCTTGTATAGTAACCACCCGCTGATTGCGGGGGTTAGGGACCCACCCCACCCGCGACGCACAAAAATCCGTGATATGTGGAAGCGGGTGGGGGGCGGGGGGTGGGGGTGATTGTGCGGCACACCACGGTGGCAGGGGGATCAGCCGGAATGCTCGCCGCCACCCCACACGGCTCAGCAGCCTCCCAGAAGGGGTGGGGGCCACAGAGAGCGACCGGATCGCTCCCCGCCACCCACCCCCATGTGGCTGCGTGGCCTCCCAGAAGGGGCGGAGGGGCGGCGGAGAGCGATCGGATTGCTCCCGGCACACACACACCCGCCCAGCTTGGAGGCCTCCCAGAAGGGGCGGGGGGCCACGGAGAGCGATCGGATTGCTCCCGCCCGCCCCCCGCCCCCCACAGTTCCGGTTCTGTGGTCCCACTATGTAGTAGGACCGCAATACCGGAACCGCGAAATGGCGGGGGGTCACTGTACCAAACTGTTGTAACTGGGTAGTGGATGTACATCCTAATACAACTTTTGCTCTTTGTTAATCCAGAGGACTTGTACTTATTCCCACTTATATCATTGCAGCATTCAGTAAATAAGGAACCATGAAGATTGATTGAGTCTTGCAGTATTTTTCATTGTAGTAACCATAACTTAGGAGGCTGCTGTTGTAGCAACCAAGATATGGGTAAAAGAAGGAGGGTTGAAGGACTTGCCATTTGGCAAACAGCAAAGGAAAAGAATGATAACATTGCCTCAGCATACTAATTATGAGCTGTTTCCAAGTTGTGCTGGATCTTTACCTTGGCCAGCTATCATGTTGAGTAGGCGGAATCAGTTGTTCCATAGGATAAGGGAGTACCCCATTTTGAAATGTTGGCATTCTGTGCAATGAAATGACGGGACGTTTCAGTTGACCCTCTTACTCTATCGGGTTTCAAAGAATTACCCTACTGAAAGAAGCAACAACAACAACAAAAATGGAGCTTTGTCCCTATCGTTACTGCATTTAGGATGATGAGGCCCATTTAAATGAATATTTGATAAATGAATACATGAATATCAATGGGGAGTATAAATGAATAGTAAATGAGCCCAAATGCCAAGTGGGAAAAAATTAAATGAATAATTCTCTTAAATGAATAAATCCACCACGGTTCAGTTTGTACTGCGTGCAGATTGAATCGTTTTCAGATAGAGGCCTTGAAAGGTGAATGCCAAAGGAGGTATGTTCCATCAGAATGTTGTATCAGTGAGTGGTTTACCAGTTTGATGAATAACAAACATCAAGAAAGTCTTGTTGTGGCAACCTCCAGATGCATGTTGCTATGATGTTTGGGATGTCGCATGCCTGTATCAAAACAGAGATGGATATACTCAGGGTTTCCTAGTTTATTACATTCCAGCGGCATGTTCACCACTAGGGCCAGTGCTGGAACAAACTCCCACCTGAAGTGGGAGGGGAAGAACTGCTTATGTATTGAGAACTGGTTGAAACAAAGAGTAGGTGTCAATGGGCAATTTTCACAATGGAGAGAGGTGAAAAGCGGTGAGCCCCAGAGATCTGTTCTGGGACCAGCGCTTTTCAATCTGTTCATAAATGACCTGGAGACAGGGATAAGCAGTGAGGTAGCCAAGTTTGCAGATGACACGAAACTTTTCTGTGTGGTAAAAACCAGAGCAGACTGTGAAGAGCTTCAGAAGGACCTCTCCAAACTGAGGGAATGGGCTGCGAAATGGCAAATGTGTTTCAATGTAGAAAAATGTAAAGTAATGCATATTGGGGCAAAACATCAAAACTTTATCTGTCAACTCATGGGCTCTGAGCTATCCATGATGGATCAGGAAAGAGATCTTGGTATGCTGGTGGACAGCTCAATGAAGGTGTCTACCTAGTGTGTGGCAGTGGTGAATAAAGCCAATTCCATGCTAGGGATTAACCAAAAAGGGGATTGAAAATAAAACAGCCAACATTATAGTGCCATTGTACAAAACGATAGTAAGGCTGCAATTCTGGTCACTGCATCTCAGAAAAGAAATAGTAGAACTGGAAAAGGTGCAGAAGAGAGTGATAAAAAGGATTACTGGGCTGGGGGACCTCCCTTATGAGGAAAGGCTAAAACATTTGAGGCTCTTTAGTCTGGAAAAAAGGTGCCTGAGGGGGGGATATTATTGAGGCATACAAAATAATGCAGGGCATGAGTAAAGTGGATAGAGGGGCACTCTTTTCCTTCTCACAAAATACCAGAACTAGGGGACAGCCACTCAAACTGAGGGTTGGGAGAGTGAAAACAGACAAAAGAAAATATTTTTACCCAATGTGTTGTGGAACTTCTTGCCACAGAAGGTGTTGATAGTATCTGGCCTGGATGCCTTCAAAAGGGGATTGGACAGATTCCTGGAGGAAACATCCAAACCATGATGGAGATGTGTAATCTCCAATCTTAAAACCAGGGTACTTCAAAGGCCAGATGCAGGGGAATGAACATAAGAACATAAGAAGAGCCATGCTGGATCAGGCCAAAGGCCCATCTTGTCCAGCTTCCTGTAACTTACAGTGGCCCCACCAGATGCCTCTGGGAGCACCCGAGACTACATATCTGTCTCCTGATACCATTCCCCTGCATCTGGCCCTTGAATTACCCCAGTTTTAAGCCTGGAGATTACACATCTCCATCATGGTTTGTAATCTGTGATGGACCTTTCCTCCAGGAATCTGTCCAATCCCCTGTTGAATTGGTATCAGGAGACAGATATCTAGTCTCGTGCACTCCCAGACCCATTTGGTGTGGCCACTGAGAGATACAGGAAGCTGGACTAGATGGGCCTTTGGCCTGATCCAGCATGGCTCTTCTTATGTTCTTATATGTATGAAAAGGAGAGTCAGGCTGTTTTAAATGCTCACTGGGTGCACCTTTAGAGTATGGTGCAGGCTGAGTCATTTATGCCCCAGGGAATGGAATGGTGTTGACTCAGCAAATGTCAACCTGAGACTCAAGTTTTGGAGTCTGTATCTAGGTCTCCAGCTTTGGACAAAAAAATTCAGGGAATGCTAGATTTTAGGAAGCATTATATTGTTGTGGCTTAAGGAGATGGCATTAAGACGTGCCCAGAACTACCGTTTTCTTTTTCATTATCTCACATACTTCAGAGTTGTTGTGGAAGATGGAATTCTCAAATTGGCCTTTTCATTCATCAGCAAATCTGTACCTCTTCTTTTTTGTCACAGACATAGAAAACATGATTTCTGAACATGAGGTTGAACTTTTCTATCAGGAAAAATAAGATCTGACTGGGAGTTTTGAGTGAGCATTTGCATTTTTAAAAGAAGAGTTTATTCCAATGTAATTGAAAACTACATGCCTTTGGATATTTATGGGACCCAACAGTACTGATTTTGCTATGGTTGATCAGAATGAAATGCAGTTTGGCCACCATGTCTTGAAACCAAACTATATATTAAATGTGCATGTTTGCCTTTATGTAGCCGCTCTTTATGCCCTTTAGCCCTGATGGCTGCCTTGAAAATTAATACAGTGACCCCCCCACCTATCGCGGGGGTTAGGGACCCAACCCGACCCATGATAATTGAAAATCCACGATATGCGGATGCAGGTTGGGTTGGACCTGGGGTGCCTAGCTGGGGGCTCTTGTACTTACCCCCAGCCTGGCCCTACCCCGAACCAGAAGTCATTGCTGAGGTCTCCAAAAGGCCTCCCCCCTTAACCCAGGCCTCCCCCCCTTACCCCAGGGGGTCATTTTTCATATACTGTGGCCCTGCAATATAGCAGGACTGCAGTATATGAACCACAAATGGGTGGGGGACCACTGTATCTGAAAATATGGGCAGACATGATCAAAATGTTGTTCCAAAGCCAAGCAATTATTTAAGACAAGCTTGCTATGGGATCTGGAAAAACCCCCCACATATGATTAGTATGTCCCTGGTGTGAATCTCAACAGCCAATTTTGAATGTTTTGAGAAAGGGAGCAATATACAAAACTCTTGACCACACTGTGTGATATGCGTCAGGGTAAGGACTTTGTATTTCCCTAAGTATGTAGAGGAATTTGGGATGATTGAACAAGATGAAACTTAAGGGACCCGTTCAGGAAAAAATTACATGCCCCATTTGCTCTTGCTTTTAATGTAGCTCAGATTTTTATTAACTCACTTATCTTTTATAGGCAGGGGCCCATATTTCTAATAGGCACCCTAGAAGGCCTCACATCTGAGGGGGGGGGGCTGGGGCAGTCATCTGGTCGATCTGCACTGCCAGCCTAAGGAAGAAATTCGCACATTCAATGCAGATTAGGAGAGTAATGAGCCATACTTTTTTTTTTGCTAAAGGCCCATGGCTGAGTCTAAAGAAGTAAACTTTACTCAGAACAAAACAAGTCTTTACTTATGAAATGGTTCCTGTTTCAAGGGTAGGTTGGAGCCCAAGTCAGAATCCAAAGTGAAGAGGATCGAGTTGAATTGGCTCTTAGAAAACCTGGTACCTTGTCCTAGTTTTAATTTCTTTTTGTCCAGAATTTTCATGAACTGGTTTAGCTGCTCACATCCAAAAGTGGAGTCCTAGCAAATGGACTTTAACAGAGGTAGAGAATTTAAGCACAATCTGTTTGCCACTTATCATGCCTCCCTTTCATTGATCCCCAGACAAAGCAGAAACACTCCATGCCTCTACCAGCAAGGCCATGGCTGAAGACTAGAGATGGGCACGAATCGAAAAAATGATGTTTCGGGTTTTTTGTTTTTTGTTGCGGGTCCATTTTGGTTTGTTTTCGTTTTTCGTGATTTTTTTTTAAAATTCATTTTTTTCATTTTTACCCACATTTTGCACGATTTAAAGCATTTCCATGCACGGGCGTCCCCCAACGCCCCAGAAAACATTAAAAAAATGATGCAGTATAGACTAGGTATGCAGGGAGGCTGCAAAGGCAGAGGCGGGTGTTGCTCAGGGCGTAAGGCAGCTGCAGAGTTACTGCACTGCGGGGCAGGGGAGGGTACTCACCGAGAGGTATGCACGCACACAGGGAGGCTGCAAGAGAAATCTCTTCTTTCTCTCCCCTAAGAGCCAAGCTGCAAGGCAGCAGGAACACAGAGACACACACCTGCCTGCCTGGCCTAAAGTAATGAGTCACAGAGATAGCAATCCCACCCTAACTCCCACCGCAGACTGCAAGGAGGACGGTGGCTGCCAGAGTTTTTTATGCCCTCTGTGGCTGCCACACCTACCCAGTCTGCAACCTGGGCATGCTATTGGTTGAAATTGTCCAATAATTTACATGATCCCATCACATGGCTTGGATCCATCTTGTGGCTGGGATCCATTTTGTGCCATCCTTAAAGGGAAAAGAAAAAATACATCGCAACGGGAGAAAGACAAAAACATTTTAAGGACCCCAACCCCCTGGTAGGTTATAATTTCAAATAATTATTGCTGCATTTTTACGGGTGTCCAGGGCGTTTTAATACCCAAGAAACCAATATTAGGTATCTGGGAGCCATTTTGGGTCGATGTCCCCTAACTCCCCTTAAAGGAAAGAAATACAGCGATCTGAGAAGAGACATAAATGCACGTTTTAAGGACCCCACCCCCGGTAGGTATTATCAGGCAGAATAAATAATTATTGCTGGGTTTTTATGGATATTCAGGACTTTTTAAACATTTAAAAACAGCTCATTTCATTGCACGTCGCCAATTTTCGTAGTTCTGTTCAGTTTGTTCCAATTTCATCACAATTTTCATTATTTGTTTTGTTATGTAATGAAACGAATAATGAATGATGGGATGAATTTCTTTTCGTTTCGTGCCCATCTCTACTGAAGACCCATGTATTAGGAAGGGTTGCATTTGTGAGACTTTCACACACACCAGGCCATTTTACATCTATATGAAGGCTATTCAGGCCATTGCCCACCTAAAAAGCCTATTTAGGCCTCTGTCCACCTGTAGTCAGTGGTTTTTTTTTAAATGTAATTGTGTTTTGTTTAACCTTAAAATAACATTTATTTATTTTTAGTTAGATCTGTTATTTTAATCATGATGGGAGATGCTTTGGGTCCCTTCATTGGAAAACTGCGGGGGAATACGGTATATTATTAGGTGAAAAGACCTATGGCTTATATGTTGAGTAACCCGATGCCTCGCTTGCTGTGGTGGCGTATGCAGCAGATCCTTGCTGTCCTCATGGGCGCAAATTCAGAGGGGAAGAAGTTCCATGGATAACAACCTGACTTCCCTTTCTCAGTCCACCTTCTGCAGAGAACCATCTACTCCCTTGATCAGTCCCTCCGCTTGAACTGTCTCTCAGCAGTGGTTGTGGGAGAGGTACTGCCTTCCTCCACAGGAACTGAGAGTCGGAGCTGCCTTCTCTGGGTTTCATGTTGGCAGGCCTGTCATTAAAACAGCCAGCTCCCAGCAGCAGCAACAGTTTAAAGGCATCTATCACCAGGACGTGCCATCAAACAACATGTTTAAATAAAAATGTCTTCATCATTTTTTCTGGAATGCTGGTAATATTGGTACTTCGTCACAAGAGTAAGAAATTGTGAAATCTATTGGAACCCTCTTAAGGTTCCTATACTCTCCAAAACTTATACTTTAAGGCAGGCATGTCCAAAGTCAGGCCCAGGGGACAAATGCAGCCCATTTTCAAATTTCTAGTGGCCCACAGCCTCTTTTCCCTGCCGGCTCATCCTGTCACGCATCCCTGCCAGCTGGCCCCTCCCCATACCAGATGGAGACGTCAGTTTGCAGTTTTATGGTTTACCTGCCCTCCCTGCCTCTGTCCCTTTCCCCAGCCACCTGCCCAGCCTACCTGCCTCCCAGTTCCACTGCTGCAGTGTCCTCCTGCCTCCTTGTGGCTGAATGATTGGCCCCCACACATTTTCACCTCACCAAATTTGGGCCTCCTTGCAAAAAGTTTGGACACCCCTTCTTTAAGGGGTAACAGAAGTGGGATATTTATACCCAGTACAATTGCCTATAAGCATCTGGCCTGAGTACAAAGGTCTTTAGAACCTGGTATATCATGGACTGTTAGCCTAGTAACTTATTAGGTCACATACAGTATTTTGCAGATCTAGAACAAGTGGAAGAGAAGTTTTCTTCAAACTGGAGAGGGCCAAGAACCAGGTGTGAGATTCTGGATTAAAATAGTAACTCTCCCCAAGCTATTGAAGCTACAGAGAATTCATTCTCTTCCAAACCCCTGTGGGTTCATACTGGATAAGGCAGAAGTCTACTGGGATGCTACCCTGAAGGCAGTGTAGTGATTTACAGTTTGGAGTTTCAACCCAGATCAGGTTTTCTTTCATGAAAGGATCCAGGGCAAGTATCTGTAGAGATACTTATTTTAATATCTTCATTGTTTATGGATCACCATTCCATAAAAGCCACAAATGCTGCATTTAGCTTATACCTCTCAAAGATAAAGCTAGCTAGAAGAACACCGCCAGCTGGATTGATGAAGCTTGAAATCAGCAAGCAGAGCTATTTCAAATTGTATGCAAACTATCCAGAACTGGTCACAAGGAGAAGCCTCCCACTAACATCTCCTGTGACCAATTTGTTGCATTTCTTAAATCTAAAGTGGAGGCCATCCGCCAGAACCTAGACCATCAACTTTCAACAGTGGATTGGGTTGAGATGTCCAGTGTGCCATCTTGTTTACCCAGTGATATCAGTAGAGGTGGAGAGAATTCCTGAACTCTGTTGCACTACCACAACCTTCCTAGACCAAGCCTGGCCTGGCTGATAAAAAGCTACCAGGCCAATAACAACAGAATGGGCAACAGCTATCATTAATGGCTCTTTCCTTGAGGGCAGAGTTAGACCTATCCCCAAAAAATCAAATATGGCAACATATGATATAAATAACTCTATTCCTGTGGTCAATGTCCCATTCCTGAGCAAGCCAGTAGCGAAGGTGGTAGCAGATACAGTTATGTATTTTATATTTCTGTTGTATATTTTATGTTTATGGTTTGTATTTAATGATTATGTGTTCTCGTTGTTAGCCACCCATCTTAGATTCAATCTGTAATAAGATACATAATGATGACAGACCAAACAATCAACGATAAAAACATAGTTCATCAAAAATTAGAGAAATTTTAATTTACTTTTATTTATTTATTTATTTATTTATTTATTTATTTATTTATTTATTTATTTACCCCTATTTACTCTTTATCAGTAACAATAAAAAAACCTAAAAAAACAGATAGTGAAGTACAAAGTTAAGCTAGTCTGTCTGATCTACAACGTTAATTATATAAAGGACATCATCTCATTATATTTTCCCTATTCTTGTAAGTTTTACCAAATTTCCAAAACCTTATAAATACTTAATGGGTTATTAAAGAGAGAAAAAAATAAAAAAATTTGAGAGACTGAACAAATTCTTTTTATAAAATTTAAACAAACGCAGGAATATGAAGAGCATAAGTAAACATCTAAGTCTTTACTTTTATCCTAAAGCCAAGAAGGACTGGGGCCTGATGTACTTCCATAGGAAGAGAGTTCCATAGCATGGTGGCCACCACTGAAAAGACCAGCTCCCAGTAGTAGATTTCCATGCTTCCTTTGGGAAGTACAGTTTGGATGGGAGGTCAGTCTGAAGAAGACGTGCTCTGACAGGTAGGGGTCCCGAACCATACAGTGCTTTGAATGCCAACAATCTTAAACTATATGTTAGTTTCCCTTGGCTTAAAAATAAGCTGAGAAGAATGCCAGAATTGTCTCCTACACCTCCCTAGAGTAACCAATTGTCACTTATGCAGCATCAAGTTCAGAAGCCCCAATTTCAGGCAAAAATCAAAGAAAAACAAAACAAAACAAAAAACACAAACATATGGCACCTTAAAGACTTTCATATTTTAATGTGACATTTCATGCACATGTGCACTTCTTCAAGACATAGCAGCAGAATGAGGTGTGGGATATAATATGAGATGAGATATAAATTTCATACCACATATTCATTCAGCCTAGATATCATTGGCTGCAGCATATAGAATTTGGGGGGGGGATAGGGGAGAGGAGGGAGGAGGACGGTGGAGAAGAGGAGGGATAGTTAATTAGTAGAAATGGTGAGAACATTAAATGGTGAGAAGAGAGTTAGAGCTGTATAGTTTTATGGTTTTATGGCTCAAGCCAGCCTCTGTATATTTTTAAAAGTATGGGAAGTAAATTCCTCAAGTGACAGAAACAAGATCAGATAAGATCAGATCAGAGAGGTAGTGGAAAAGACAGGGCGGGGGGGGGGGAGAGATTTAATGTTATCACCATTTCTACTAATTAACTCTCCCTCCTCTTCTCCCCTCTCCTCCTCCCTCCCCTCCCCTATCCCCCCCAATTCTATATGCTGCTGCTAATGATATCTAGGCTCAATGAATATCTGGTATGAAATTTATATCTCATCTCATATTATATCCCACACCTCATTCTGCTGCTATGTCTTGAAGAAGTGCACATGTGCACAAAACGTCACATTAAAATATAAAAGTTAGTCTTTAAGGTGCCACGTTTGTGTCTTTTGTTTTGTTTTGTTTTGTTTTTCTTTGATTTTTGCCTAAAATTCTTGAAAAGACTAACACGGCTATCCTCTCAGAAGCCCCAATGTACATCAAACCCCAATGTACATCAAACCATGTTCATGGTGAGTTAGGATTTCCATTTCTTCTTCTGTTCTTGTTTTATTACAGGCTCCTCAACACAACGCTAATAAGAGGCTGGCTACAACAAGATCCCCATGCCAGAAATACGTGTATCACTGAATTTGTCTTATCTGATGGGGATTTGATAGCTGTTGTGAGTTTTTCAGGCTCTTTGGCTGTGTTCTGGAAGTTTTTCTTCCTGACATTTTGCCAGACTCTGTGGCTGGCATCTTCAGAGGGCAAGGAGCTCAGGGAACCCTTTTCAGTATAGGTATTTTAAAATAATTTATCAAATCCCCGAGTTCAGAGAACTTGTGGGTTAAAGGTGTGAATGTTGGAAGTGAAAGGAAAGGATTTTTCTCTGGGAATGATTTGAATTCAGCCTTGGGACCTGAATACCTGTCAGAGTGCATCACCCAAAAATCAACTGAGGCCTGGCCCACTAGAATGTCATGGGCGCTCTCACTCTGGGTGGCCTCGCCCGGGTGGCCTCGCGCGGAAATCAATCATCCACAATTGCGCTTTCTCTGTGGCTGGCCCCTCATTGTGGAACCACCTTCCGAGTGAGCTGCGCTTCGCATTGTTGTGCTAGTCAGTAATAATGAGGCGACACACGTTTTGGCTTGGTTAAAACAGGGCCACAATTTATTAACAACAGGAACAGGTTGTTAACTTTATTAACTGAACATTAAGTTCATAGGAGGGTCTGTCGAGTAGCGCAATAAGGAGAAGGGATTGGATGTTTCAGGTCCACTGCCGAAATGAATTTATTGCAGCCAGTTATATATGCCGCCAGGAGGATGCCAGAGTAACTTTGGGCATCCCCCTGTTACCAATTTCTTGGCAGTCCTCTTTATGGTGTTGGGGTTGTTATTACTTCATCCCTATCTGCTACCTAATTTAATTTATTACAATAGGACTGCCGAGGACCTTGAAACAATTTGTTTGAATATGAATCAGATGGTCGATATTATATTGCGCTACCCGCCACTAAGAGACGCACCGCTGTCTCTTACCCCATCAAGCTGCACAACTCGGCAGACAGACCCTCCTGAATGTCCCGGAGAAAGATCGCAAGGCCCTTATCGGATAGGTGGACCCCATCGGGTCGAAACAAACTCAGGTCATGGGCCGTAATATCCGGGTGCCAAATTACGGAACCCATCTCCGCCCTAATGAAACGTGCGATTTCCCTGTTAACGCCCTTACGGGCTTTGTGCATTTTTTGTGGATGATGTCGCGCTCCCCACACCAATCTGGGAATAATCGCAGACCAAACAATGCAAGTATTGGGCCGCTGGTTTCTAAAAGCCCTCAGGTCATCCATGACCTTGAGGATTAAAGACTTGCCCGACATCCGGGTCAAGTCGTTGCCTCCCAAATGAATTACTACAATGGATGGCAAGGGGTCAGGCGGCTCGTTAAGTGCCGTAGCTAAGAAAGCATTCCAGCACATGCCCCTTCTCCCCTTCCAAACCAAGTCGGCCACTCGCCCCAGGCCGAGATCGTGGCCACGTCCAGATTTAATGGCGAACTTGGCGGCCCAGTAAACAAAACTGTGGCCATAGATGGATATCCGAGTCCGCTGACCTCCGGCCGAACCTGCAACAGAAAAGGAAAAACAACTGGCCCGACTTACGGGTCCATTAGTGGACGAACATAGACCTCCACCGCCCTATCCGCTGAATCCCCTCTGGTCCAACACGTAAAGCAGCAGCCGTAGAAGTGGCGCCAATGCGAAAGGAATGCGTACCGAAGCGCAGAGGCGGGACGCCAGCGACCTGAAGAGCCTTCAGCGAAACGTTCCAAAATTGATAACGGGTCAATGGTGACCCGTCTCTATGTTGGAACAAATAACCTTGTCGCATACCAAACCATCGGGCGTAATTTTGTAGGGCTAAAATGGGGCAAATTTGTGGCACGGAACACCTACGCAGGTGTATCTTGCAGCTCCTGCCCTGCTGATCCGTCTTAGACCTGCGGATATGCAGAAAAACCTGATCGTTGTCAAGGGTCATGTCGGACCACAAAAGAGCTGTGGCTGAATCATCGGTTTTGGAGAAGGCTACCAGTTCGCTGATGCGCAAAGCGGCAAAGAAAGCTACCATGGCAGCAGCATGGAACAGTTGGACCTCAAACATATCGAGGCAAACCTGCGGCCAGGCCTGGGTCAGCCTCACCAACATCATTGGGGAAATGGGTGCTCTGGTGTCGCGTGACTTGCCACGTTCCCTCGACCATCCCTCTACCATCTTGGCTATTCGAAACTGGCAATCCGGGATCCCCAGGCCCTGCGCTTTAGCATAATAGTAAAGGGCTGACATCTTTCCTTGGATGGTACGAGGGGCCAATCCCTTAAAATGCAAATGTACGGCAAACTGCACCAGTTGGTCTGCAGTAGCCGGCCAGAGTCTGGAGTACCCCTCCCCAGCACAAAATCGCGCATACTCCGCACAGGCGGCGGAATATGCCCGACGAGTGCTGGGTGCTAAGGCCAATCCCATAGCCCTGTTGGCCTCTACCCGCCAAGCCTCCATACCTCTGCTGGGAGCCGGTCAGGGTCCACCATAGCGTGGGGGGCTAGCGCTCTGAACCACTCCATCTGTTGGCGGGACAGAGCGTCAGCCAGGTCGTTCTGAACACCAGGGACATGATACGCATGAAAAAGAATATTGAATTGCAAGCAACGGAGTGTCAGCGCCCATACCAGGCGCATCACCCTCTTGGATTTAGACGTTAAGCTGTTGATAATGTGGACCACAGCAATGTTATCGCAATGAAATTTAACTGCGGTGTCCGCCCATAGGTCAGCCCAGAGATAGAGTGCTCCAACGATGGGGAACAACTCTAAGAAGGTGAGGTCCCTAGTCAATCCTGCTTGATTCCATTCCTGTGGCCATAAACCGGCACACCAACGACCCCTGAAAAATATCCCAAAGCCCAGTGACCCGGACGCATCGGTCTGAACCTGCAAGTCGGTAGCGGCGACCGTCTCGGCGCGCCAAAAACACACGCCGTTGAACTTGGATAAAAACTGAATCCACAGGTCGAGATCCTCCTTGATATCCACAGAGAGTCTGTGCCTGTGGTGCGGGCTACGTAAGCCCGCAGTAGCATCACAAAGCCTACGCAAGAATGGCCGCCCCGGGGCGACCACCCTACAGGCGAAATTTAGATGACCAATTAACTGCTGTAATTCCCGCAGGGTGACTTTAGTGCGGGACCGAATCAGTGTGATGCGCCGGACAATGTCTTGCAATTTTTGAGGGGGTAGGCGGCAGGTTTGAGCTACGGTGTCCAATTCGATACCTAAAAATGTCAATACCGTGGCCGGGCCTTCCGTTTTATCATTGGCCAGGGGCAGGCCAAGTTCAGCTGCCATATTTGTAAAAGAAGTCATAAGGTGAGCGCACCGTCCGGTGCCTGCTACACCTGCAAACAAAAAATCATCGAGGTAATGAATGACATGGGCATCCCGCGTTCGTTGCCGGAATGCCCATTCAATAAAAGTGCTAAAACGTTCAAATGCAGCACAGGAAATGGAACAACCGAAAGGCATGGCTCGGTCCATATAGAATGCCCCGTCGAATGCGAAGCCCAATAGCTCGCAATCATCCGGGTGCACGGGCAGTAATCGGAAAGCCGACTTCACATCGCACTTTCCCATCTCCGCCCCAATCCCGCAACCACGCACCATCCTAACTGCCTCGTCAAAAGACGTGTAATGGACTGAAGCCAGTTCCTGAGGGATACTGTCGTTAACCGAATCTCCAGCCGGTTACGAGAGGTGATGAATCAGTCGATATTCCCCAGGTGCTTTTTTGGGCACCACGCCTAACGGGGATACCCGGAAATTAGGGGTGGGTGGCTGCGGGAAAGGACCCAGAACTCGGCCAGCCGCGATTTCGGTCGCAATTTTTTGCCTGACTATATCCTCCATACCTTTAACAGATTTGAGGTTGGGGGCCATATATGGCCTCCTTTCGCCCAAGGCAGGGATTCGAAAACCATACTGAAAACCATCGGCAAGATAACGGGCATCTACTCGTGAGGGGTAGCTACGTAGCCACGCCCTCAGCGTCGTTATCCTGATCGGACTAGGTCCCTTTTGTGGACGTATTGGGGCCAGCTTGATTGCGCCTCCCACCCAGGTCCCGGCCACCGTTGCCCCCAGGCCTGCCCCGGGGGCAAGAGGAAGCCGGGTGGTTAGCCCCACAGGTGGAGCAGATATGCCGAAATTTGCATTGTCGACGCCCACAGGATCCCCGGCTGTTGTAATCGAAACAAACCAGCCGTGGTTGAACAGGCTGGCCCACGGAAGCGCGGGGATTTCCTGGGGTGCCCGACCGCAAAACGGGGTGGCCACTATCGAACTGGTCGTTGGCCCTATTAGACCCGATTACCCTGAGCCAAAGGTAACTGTGAGGTCTATCCCATCGCAGGGTCGGGTCCTTGGCTATCCTCCGGCGAAACCCCTCATCATACATGAGCCAGGCCATGGAGGGAAAATCTAGACGCGCCCTAATAATCAGGTCCAGGTAATGCCATAAATCAGCGCCTTTTGGGGGATTTGCTTTTGCATAGATGCCAGCGTAGATCACGAAGGCATTCAGCCAATTATTCCAAGAGCGGTCCAGCTCACGTTTCCGGATCCGTTCCTTTTCTTTATCATCTAGTTTTTCCAAGTCTTTCACATCGATTTCCCTATTTAACAAATAAAAAATGTCGATATACTTGCCAGCGGCTATTTTTTCCACCATGGCCTCGGACAAGTGGCAAAGACTCGTCCCCCTCAGGCAGCTCACCGATCCCCGGTTTGAGGGTCTCAGCGTCTTTGGCTGGTGCTGGGGTTGATCGAGGCGGCGACTGGGTGTCTGTACCCCCCCGTTTTCCGGCTAGTGAGGGAACCGATAAGTCCAATATCGGTTCCGTTTGGGCTGCCGCTTCGGCTCTAGCCATGAGACGATGGTCCCCGAGCGGCCGGCATACCAACGAGGCCGGTTGTGCCGGGAATGGGGCTTCCGCCTGTGTTCTAGTGGTCGGAGTGCTATTGGGCCACGACCAAGTGACTCGCCGGGGTGTGGTGTTATAGTGCGAAGATGACTCACCCCACTCGGTACGGGTCGAAGGCGCTCCCCTAAGCGGCGCCATGGATCCCGTGGCGGAGGATAAATCGATGGCATGCTGTTGCACCTCCTCTGCGGCTGCCAGTGATGTATCAGGTAGCGCTGCAAGCTCCATCAGCCAATGGGGCGTCGGGGGTTCCTGAACAGGTGTAGCTTCATCCGAAGTCCTGTGTAGAGAGGGCGCTGCGGCCTGACAAGAAGGTCCAGCCATAGCCGCCTCTAGGGACGAAATACGAGACCACATTAAATCGGTCACAAGTTTTAAGGCCGAAGTCTTCTGGCCTTGTCCTTCCCCAGGCGTCTGGCCGCCCCCATACGACGCTGCCATCCCTCGCTTTTTTGCATTATCTCGCTCCAAGCGAGACAATTTTTTCCAGGCTGCCGCTAAACGAGGCCACTCATCATCAGATGATGATGGTGACTCAGTCGTAGGTTGTGGCAATGGCCTCTTTTTTGTGGGGGCCTTGCCCTTCCCCTTGTTAGGTCCCATCTTAGGTGCCATATTAACAAATCAGAATTTTTTTTTTAATTGACTGTTTACGAGAATATAATGGTCCCGCTGATTAAATACCACAAGGCCTGCCGGGAATTGAGACCGACCAGGGGTGGATGGTGCCCGATATGCTTTCTTGCCCGGGCCTAGACAATCAACGAAGAGGCCACACAAAATGGCCGCACCTGATGGCAGTACCACCCCCGCGAGTGACCAAACGGCTCAAAATGCAAAATTAAGATTAAATTAGGCTGGCAGGGGACTAATCCTGATACCCTGCCCCGTACGGAGTAAAATAAGATCTTCCAGGGGCAGATGGCTCCAGATATAGAGTTACCACTGATATCACCGGTGGGTAGGCCACAAAAACAAAATGGCCACCGAGAAATGGCGGTGCTGTCCACCCTCCCACAATCCGCAAGCCCAAATGGGTGCGTGGGGGGTAAGGGGTCCAAAATACTGTGCCCCGCCGCACGGGCCCTGGCCGGGTTGTTAAGTAGTACCAGGGGAGGAGCGGATGGCCCACCCAAGGTCTGGATGGGTTCGGATAATTTGATGCCCACTCAAAATGGCGGTCGTCAGAGGGCCAAGGTGGTACAGATGATAGCGTCTGGGGCTTGCACTCTGCTGCCAAAGTGCCTAATGCCCAGCCCTAAGCCTCCGCGGCAAGCCCCTGTCCTCCCCGCAATTCCCCACCACCACAATAAACAAAAGCCTCCAAATGAGGCGAGGAAGTAAGTGCGCGCGCCGCCGGCCCCAGCGCGGGGATTTGCCCGCAGCCGCGGAGCCGCCCGCCCGTCAGCTGGAGATCGGGCGGATAAGGTAGGAGCTCGGTGGGATGGGTTCCTACGGTCCCGGGTGCCTTTCCCCCCTCCCTCACCTCCCTGCAAGCTACCGAGCTTGCCAGGGATACCTCCCCCCTCCCCATCCCTTCCCAAGACAATTAAAGAGAAAAAGATTTTTTCCCAGCCGAACGGTGCTCCAGCGACGTGTCCTCCTCCTCCCAGGTGGGATCCGTCGACTGAGCTGGCAGGCGGTGGAGTGGGCGCGGCCATCCTTTATATGGCCACGCAGTCAGTGTAAACAACGCCACCTGCGCAGCCCCAACCACCGCCTGCCTACTGACAGCCGGCAAATCCTCCCCAGCGCCTCACTAGGAGACGCGGGGAAGCCACAGTCCCTGCCCGCCTTCAAAAGAGCTCTTAAAACCTTGCTCTTTTAGGAGGCATTTGGTGACCATTAATTTCTTTTCTTTTCTCTCTTCCCCCTCCCTTTTTCTTAGCTGCCATCTTGCCTGTTTTTTTTTTTTTCTTTTTAAACCCCCCCTTTTTTTTGCTGTTGTGATTATGTAATGGGATCATTCTTATCAATTTTGTTAACTGCCCGGAGTTCTTTCGGGAAGATGGGTGGTATATAAATAAATAAATATATATATATATATATATATATAAATAAATAAATAAATAAATAATCTAAACACACAAAGAACAAATGCATAAACAAGACTACTTGTGAAAAATAAATGTGGGCAGATTTGTTTTCCTTTGTGAGCGCCATTTTGTATTTAGAAATATACCCAAGAGGGATGAAGAATCCCTCCAGAACAAACTTTGGGGTGATGTTGAAATCTTCAGGGTGACGGGATAATTTTTCCATTTCTGTGGGGGATGTCTGTTTGCAGATTCTTGGCACAACATTTGTCCACTCTGCCCAAAAATTTGGCAGGCCTTGGGTGACAGTAGTAAGCACGCCAGCAGCTTGGATGAAAACAGCTCAATTTACAGGCAATCAACAACACAAGATGGGCCTCCAGTGAAATCAATTAAAAAACAAAGTGAAGGTGAAACAAAAGGAATGAGGCTTTTAAAATGGAAATGATTTCCCACTCTCCCTCAACAGATTGCAGTTTGGTGTACTCCCATAGATAACCTATCCTTGTAAAGACAGGCCTAATAACACACTGATCTAAATCATCTCTTTTGTAGGAAAACATCAAACCTTCCCATATATAATAAATACCCAATATTCAGCCTGTGATCAGAAATCGGTTTATTTTCAATGAAGAATTATCAATATGGTTACGATTAAATAGGCAAGCTTAATATTGTACTTGGTTAGTTTCATTCTTTGTACTAGATAAAGATGGAGATAAGGAATGATGAATATAGTGATGGAAAATAAACATGTAAATTTGGAATATACCAAACACTTGGGTCGAAATATTGGGAATATATTTGTATTTGAACTATGTAACATGGCAACACACAAGCAATGTATTTGTTTTAACCTGTTAAATTTAGAAAATTCAATAAAGTATTAAAAAAAGAGAAAAGGTTTCTTACACCCCATCTTTTATTTATTTATTTTTTATTTATTTATTTATTTATTTATTTATTTATTTATTTGACTTTTATACTGCCTATCTAGCCCTAGGGCTACTCTGGGCGGTTTACAACATGGACTAGCATAACAAAATAACAAGGTAACATATTAAAAGCCAAAATACAAAACATATAAGCAAAATATACATCAATCAACAACAATAAACTAAAACTAAAATGAAGCTAAAAGGAAAATAAAAATAGCCAGGTGACTGCTGAATAAAAACAGAATAAGAAGAAGATAAGTGGTAAAAAGAATAGTGTCTTATTAGAGGTTTAGGAAATCAGGAAGGCCATTCTAATACAACCAAGTTTTCAATAGTTTTTAAAAGTTTGAAGTGAGAGTGCAATGTGAATTTCTGGAGGTAGATGATTCCATAACTGGGGAGCAACTACCATGAAGGCCCTACTTCTTGTTACAACTTGCCGGGTCTCCCTCGGGGTTGGAACTCCCAGATGTCCTGCCTGAGTGGCACGGGTCATCCGGGCAGTTCTTGGGATGATCTGCTCTGTCAAAATTGAGGTCCCAATCCGTTTAGGGCCTTGTATGTTTACATCAAAACCTTGAGGTCAATGTGGTAGCATACTGGCAACCAGTTCAGAGCTTCCAGCACAGAGGTAATATGTTGGTGCCTAAAAGTCTGGCAGTTATATTCTGCACTTTCCATACCTCGCAATCGACCTATGTTGGCTTCCTTTTATCTCACTTCTAGATATAAATATGAGGTCCTTCCTGGAAAGGGAAGGGAAATCCACAAACATGTTAGTACTTTGATCTTTAATGCCCTTAAATAAAGCTGGTTCCACCAGAAAAGGGCAGGGGAGGGGGAATGCAAATTCACAGCGGACTCTCTTTATTCTGCAAAGGAAAGCCAGAGATAAGAAAATCCAAAAGGTAAACAGAAAATAAAACTGTTTGCCATGTAAATGAGCTTCGTTAATATAGAAGATATTTCTCCCAAGCAGTCCTCGGATCTCCGGCAGCTGCATATTCCTGCAGTGAAATGCTTGGCTTTCTTTCACAAACAGTATTTTTTATTAAGGCTGTGGCAGCCATCATAATTGTTTATAAATGTAAGTGCACAATAAAGATAGCAGAGATAAAGAATGTACAGTTTAATCCATTTTAATCTTGTTAAGGTGGAGGGTGCAGAACATATAATTTTAATAGTCAAGCTACCTTCATCTACCTAGAATGATGGTTAGACATTTTTAGTACTTCATGTTTCCAATTTTAAGTGCTAATTAAATGGTTTTAACCTGCTACTGTTTTATATGTATTATTTTAAATCCCATTTTGAGAAGGGAATAGAGAGTACCTACCAGATAGTAAAAGTGCCAAATGGCCTAAAATCAAATGTGCATCATCGTGCTGAATAGGAACCCAAGGCTGTGTCGTGTGTCTCCATCTATATCTGCATATTTACACCAACCAAGAAAATAAGAAAATAAGAAGAGCCATGCTGGATCAGGCCAAAGGCCCATCTAGTCCAGCTTCCTGTATCTCACAGTGGCCCCACCAAATGCATCAGGGAGTACACAAGACTAGATATCTGTCTCCTGATACCACTCCCTTGCATCTAGTCCTTGAAGTAACCTGGTTTTAAGCCTGGACATTACATATCTCCATCATGGTTTGTAACCTGTGATGGATTTTTCCTCCAAGAATCTGTCCAATCCCCTTTTGAAGGCATCCAGGCCAGATGTCATCACCACATCCTTTGGCAGGGAGTTCTACAGATTAACAACACATTGGGAAAAAATATATTTTTGTTTTGTCTGTTCTCACTCTCCCAACCGTGAATTTGGGGGGATGTTCCCTAGCTGCAGTATTTTGTGAGGGGGAGAAGAGCGTTCCTCTATCCACTTTACTCATGACCTGTATTATTTTGTACGTCTCAATCATATCCCCCCTCAGGTGCCTTTTTTCCAGACTAAAGAGCCCCAAATGTTTTAGTCTTTCTTCATAAGCAAGGTCCCCCAGCAGTAATCATTCTCATCGCTCTCTTGTGCACCTTTTCCAGTTCCACTGTGTCTTTTTTCAGATGCGAAAATTGTTATGTGAAAATTGTTATTAGAAACTGTTATGCAACTATTACGATGCTGCTTGAACTGTGGGCAGTACAGTTGGCTAGTGACTGAAACAGAAGTGCCTGCTCTGAATTTTGGAGGTGACCCCATGACCTGTTTATCCTAAGAGTTGCCCTTGGCTTTGATAATGTACAGTGGTACCCCGACTTAAGAGCACGTTGATTTAAGAGCAATTCGACTTAAGAGCGGAAAACTGTTGGCATTTTAACTGCCACCTTAGAAATTTTATATATGGTCTGTTACGACTTACAATTTTGTTTTTCATTTTTTTAATTTTTTAGATAAGTACCTCGACTTAAGAGTAGTTCGACTGAAGAGCATGCATTCAGAAGGGATTAAATTCGTAAGTCGAGGTACCGCTGTATTGCATTTTTCTGAAACTCATCTGCATTTTTTCCATGTTCTTTTGCACTGAATTCCTGTTGCACCCGAGTAGGCCCATGATCACTAGGGATTTAATAAGTCAACTCCTCAATCAGTTCCATTGATTCATATGGGACTAATCTAATTCTGACTTAATAAGTTTCATTTAGAGATGACCCATTTGAATTGAGTTGTAAAACTTTCTTTTTCTTACAACGTGCAGAAATGAACTAGAGATGGGCACGAATAAAAAAAATGGTGTTTCGATTTTTTGTTTGTCATTGAGAGGTCCGTTTCGGTTCCTTTCCATTTTTCACAAATTTTTGGAAAAATTTCGTTTCCATTTTCATTTTTCGTTTGTTGTTTCTACCGCTTTTTGCACAAATTTTAAAGCATTTCTGTGGGCGGATATCCCCCAACGCCCCAGACCAGAGGGAAAACACTTAAAAAATGATGCTGGCAGAGACACAGTATAGACTAGGTATGCAGGGAGGCTACAAAGGCAGCGCCGCAGAGTGACTGCACTGCAGGATAGGGGAAGGTACTCACCAAGAGGTACACACGCACACATGCACACAGGGAGGCTGCAGGACTGAAGCTAGAGTCGCAGAGACAGCAATCCCACCCTAACTCCCACCAGAGACTGCAAGAAGGACGGGGGCTGCCAGAGCATTTTATGCCCTCTGTGGCTGCCAGACCTGCCCAGTCTGCAACCTGGGCATGCTATTGGTTGAACATGATCCCATCCCATCACATGACTTGCCTCCATTTTGTGGCTGGTGGCCACATCCATTTTGTCATCCTTAAAGTGAAAAGAAAAATACATCGCGATGGGAGAAGAAAAAACCAAATGTTTTAACGACCTCACCCCCTGGTAGGTAATAATTTCAAATAATTATTGCATTATCACTGCGTTTTTACAGATTTCCAGGGTGTTTTAATATCCAAGAAATCAATATTAGGCAAAAGGCATCTGGGAGCCATTTTGGGTCAATGTCCCCTAACTCCCCTTAAAGGGAAAAAATACAGTGGTCTGAGAAAAGACATAAATGCACATTTAAAGGACCCCAACCCCCCTGGTAGATATTATCAGACAATATAAATAATTATCACTGTGTTTTTATGGATGTCCAGGGCACGTCGCCATTAACGGAAACGAAACATAATGAAGCTAATTTTCGTGGTTCTGTTCATTTTGTTGCATTTTTATCACAATTTTCGTTAGTCATTTCATTACATAACGGAACGAATAATGAATAATGGAAATTTCATGTTCATTTCCTTATGCATTTTACCTTGTGTACACATTCTACACTGATTAAAACATGTTGCCATATTTTCCCCAATCCAGTGCAATTTACCTGTTCACATTGTAAAGTGTGCATGTAGTTCCATGCACCTTATATTTCCCCAGAACATCCCACAAGTAACCATGAGAATTCTCAAGACATAGTGTGGTTCTCACAATGAATCTTGTAAAGTGAACAAATGCCAGTCTTGTTGAGACTGCAGAATTTAGCAAGGGTATGGAGATTACAGTAGGAACCCTGTATCCACTGATTCATTAACCACTGATTCAGTTATCCATAGTTGGCAGAGGAAAAAATTAAATAAACAATTCAGCAGCCGTAAAGCAAGCTACTGCCATAAACAGCAAGTTACTTTTATCCATCTCCGCAGGATCGCCCAGATCCGCCAGTACCTTGATGAGTCCTCCCTGAGGACAGTTGTGCAGGCCCTAGTGATCTCGAGGATCGACTATTGCAATGCCCTCTACGTGGGGTTGCCCTTGACCCTGGTCCATAGGTTACAGCGGGTGCAGAATGCAGCATCCAGGCTGGTGGTGGGTGCTTGTAGATTCGAGCACATCACCCCAGTTCTGGCTCACTTGCACTGGCTACCCGTTGTCCTCCGGATTAGGTTCAAGGTCCTGGTTTTGACTTTCAAAGCCCTCCACGGCCTGGGACCAGAGTATCTTGCAGAGTGTATCTCTAAGAGATCAACTGGGACCAGACCCACGAGATTGGCGCAGGCGCGTTCACTGAGGGTGGCCACACCCAGAGAGGCGCGGAAATCACGTACGCATGACCGCACCTTCTCTGTGGTGGGCCCCTTGCTATGGAACCATCTCCCCAGTGAGCTGCACCTAGCAGAGTCCCTGCCCGCCTTTTAAAAGGCCCTGAAGACTCACCTTTTCAGGGAGGCATTTGGCGACCTTTCTATTTAGTTTTTTTTTTTTTGCCCGCACCATCTTTGCTTGGGTCATGCCCGCTATCCCGTTTTCTTTTGATATTGTGCCTGTTTGTTTTACTTGGTTTTATTTGGTTTTATTGTAAGCCGCCCAGAGTTCCCTCCTGGGAAGATGGGCAGGATATAAGCTTAACAAACAAACAAACAAACAAACAAAAACAAACAAATAAATAAATAAATAAATAAATAAATAAATAAATAAATAAATACTGTTGCAAAACAACAGCAATAAAGCAAGCTACTGCCGCAAAACAGCCATAAAGCAAGCTACTGTTCCAAAACAGCAGCTGTAAAGCAAGCTACTGTTCCAAAACAGCATCTGTAAAACAAGCTACTGTCACAAAACAGCAGTTTTGGTGTTTTTTGGTGCTCTCTCTTATCCATGGTTTTCATTATCCATGGGAAGGCCTGGAACCAATTCCCAGCAGATACGAGGGTCCTGCTATATATATGATTTAAATGAAGCCGAATTACATCAATCAATCTTCTAGTTTTCAAAAGAGAAAGCAGCCTTCTCTGTTTCAGTTCATGAACTAAATAGAGAAAGAGATGAGTTGTTTTTTTAAATGAAAATGATGCCCATATAAAATCTGATTGTGTACTAGGAGCCCATGAATTTATGTGGGCAGGTAAAGGGAACTCTACAGCAAAACTCCCTCTATTTCTGGGTTTATGTCCTTCTGCATGAGGGGGACAATAAGACTGAAGAGAAGGTGCTCCACTACCACTTGACCTTGAGTCAGGACCCTGGAAAATTTAAAAAACCCTCTCATGTTGATAACATCCGCGCATAGCAGGGGATCATCCCTTCAGATTCCACGCATTTAACAGCAACAAAGCCAGAAATGGAGGAAGAGATGTGAGATTAGTTTATTACTAATGCCTGAATTGTGTTCATGACAACAGGTGATAGTAGCACCACAGGACTCCAGTCAAAGGCATTCAAAAGCAAGTCAGGTAGAATAAAAGTATCACTGAGTTGGAAGGGGCCTATAAGGCCACTGAGTTCAACTCCCTGTTCAAGCAGATCTGACAGATGGTTATCCAATTTTCTCTTGAATGCCTCCAGGACTGGAACATTCACCATCTCCAAAGGTAACTGATGGCATTATGATATTGCTCTGACAGCTAAGAAAGTAACATCATCATATTTGGAGGAAAGATTATGAAACCAAAGGCAAGGCTAAAACTGCATTAGCTAATATCTTATTTTTTCTTTTGTTATTTATTGATTTTGTAACTTGCATTTTAATGTAGCTATGATTTGGGTGGTTTTGCTTTTTTGCTTAATTGTGTTGCTGCTGCTGCTGCTGCTGCTGCTGCTGCTGCTGCTGCTGCTGTTATTGTAAATTGCCCAGAGTGGCCTTATTGCCAGATGAGTGTTATGAAAATACAATCAATCAATCAATCAATCAATTATTTTGGGCCTTAACTTTTAAGGCCATAATATTAACAATATTTAAGGGAAATGGTTAAAGAGTAGGGAGGGGAACAATTTTTTTAAAATTGTGATTCGTCATAATTCATGATTCATGGGGACTGATGAACTGATGAATTTGCAGTGAAGAATTGACAAACCAACAACAATTCATCTCTACTTCAAAATGCTATAAAAAGCCTTCCTCTGTCTCTCCTCTACAAACCCTGAAGGTTTGGTGAAGATTGGGGTTCAGAGCTCTGAGCTATGCACCCCAAAATGGCCATCCCAGGAAAGTGTCCCAGGTACTATACCTAGAAACACAAGACTTGTAGAGAGACTTCTCTCAACTCTTCTCTATAATACCTCCAAGTCTGGTGAAGGTTGGGTATCAGACATCTGAGTTATAAACTCACAAATTGCCCCCAAGAAAAGTTCCCTTTGGCAACTGGGTTGGGTAAACCCAACCTCCACCAAACCTGGACGGCTTATAGAGGTCAGTCAAGGGACACCTCCCTCCAAATTTGGCCCTTTAGTGCTTTGGGGACCATTGTATGGCCAATAAAGTAACACATGAAAATTGCTTAAAAATCATCAATTTGTATCTGTTGAGACACTCAATTTATGATAAATACAAATCCATAAATTTTGATGAATTGGCTAAATGTGTAAGAAAACGTGATTCGCTTTTCAGTTTGTCCCCATCTCTAGTTAGAAGTGGGAAGCAGATCCTCTTACATTACTGGATGTTTCCAGATGGTAGTTCTGGGTGACTAATGCATCATCATATTGGTTTTACTCAATAGAGTCCTGGTGAAAAATGGCCCCGTTTCTCTTGGTATCTAATGAACACAATGTATTAAGATTATTCATCAATGAAGTCAAGCATAAAGTCATTGAAGTCATTGATGAATTTGGCAGATGTTAACCAAAAGAAGCTCAGGTAGAGTTTAGATTTTCACAGCTCATTTCGATAAGCTTCTAACAGTAACTGTAAGTAATGTTCTTATACAGTTCCAGTGAAAGATTCTTAACTGTAATGTATATTGGATTCAATAGAGGTTCATTATCCACTTCCTCCACTGAACACTGATGAGCAGAAGCCTGGTATCGTCATCAGAGAAGCTCAGTTCAGGCATCCAGGAGATAGTTCACCAGAACATTTGGGAGATAGTTAAATCTCATTATTCTATTCCTATGAAGAGCAATAACCTGAAGAGGATAGTATTCAGAGCATCTGCATGTAAACCTGAAACCCTGATTGTTCACAATTATGGATCATGTGGAGAGGCTGTACTCCATACGCACATGGAGGATCTGCTTTTTTGACTTATAACTCTTTGTGTGAAAAGGGAATGGGGAAAGGTAGCTTTCTCCTCCTCACACATTCACACTAAACTGGAAATCTGAAGCAGTGCTCAGGGCAAACCAGGGCTCCCTGAAATGCCAGATTTTGCTTCAGGGCTTTGGAGAATAAAGAACCAGAAGAGCAGTTTCTGTTTCAGAGGATACAAGTGTCCAGTTTATGTGGGATGGATACCTGAAAGATATGAGAGTTGGGCAAGAAATGGTGCTATTTGTCAGTTCATGATGGAGGAGAAAGAGGAAGGATTATGGGAAGAAAACTAGTGGGAGCATTGGCATAAATCTGATTCAGAATTTTGAGACATGGGAAGAGTTCCCTTTAAGGCTTCCTTGCCTTTGGAAGGGAAGTGAGATAGAAGCCTTTCTTTGCTTTTAATAGTTTCTAACTTATACAGTGAATCAGTTATTGTTTGACTGCTGCTAAAAAAATTGAGTCAGAAGCCGATAATAGCCCCCTGCGGGCAAGCTATTAGTGGCTCTCCAAATCAATTAGAATAACTTTTTCCCTAGGGAGATCCCCTTTGGAGTTTAATAACTCACCCCCCCCCAAACTCAAAACCTTTCCAAATTTTGTGGGCTTATGGGGAAGAGCTTGAGGAAGCTCCCCTGTGATTTCCATGCTGTTACATGGAGTACATAAAATGTACTTCAAAATAGTGATTGGATGCATGTTAATTGACACCAAAATCACTGCAGAGCAAGTTTGGGCTCTTCCCTGTAAGCCCTCGAAATCTGGAGCGGTTTGGAGGTCAGGAGGCTGAGTTCTTAAGCTCCAAAGTAAGGCAGAATAAATATTAAAAGTATTCATCTCCACCATCCTTTGGATGGAATGAGACAGTGGTATTGTCACTACTCCAAAGAACCATTTGGAAGACTTTAAAGAAGATTAGATACTTTCATGGAGGTTACCCATCAGTGGTTGATAGAGATGGGGACTACTCAGAAAAAATGGTGATTCATTTTGATTTGTGATTCATCAAGGTCAACAACTCATTAAAAATGAATTTATGATTTTTTCCTGAATAATTGTGTTTATTTACCTTAAAACTCTATCAAAATTGCCTCCATGGTATCCAGAGACATTAACTTTTACAGAGAAGGATCCCATGACCCTCCTTCACATGCATTGCATGTCTGGCAACTCCTTTATATGCACTGCTTGTCTGAGTTATGTAACCTGAAAAAGGGCCGCTCAGGAATGCTCCCTTCAGAGACACCAAATTTTCAGGGAAGCCTTTAATAACACTCTTGTAACTCAGAAACCAAAAATTAAATCTGCTCAAATCTTGGAGGGATTGTAGAGAAGAGTCAAGGGAAGCTTCCCTACACATTTGGTGGCTGTAGTTGCATTGGAGGCCACTGCATTGCCCAATGAATCAACACATCAACAATGGCTTTAAAATCATCACTTTGTACAAACCCAAATCTACAAATTAGGGATTTTTGAATGCATTTTGCAATTCATTTTTAAAGTTGTGCCCATCTCAAGTTGATAGTCATGAGACTATATATCACTTAGTTCTAGTATCAGCAGCACTGTACCTCTGTGTGTGTGTTTTCTGCTCAACGTAAACTGGAAGAAGCTGGTTGTGTTCATGTCCTGCTGGTGGGCAACCTCTTGGTAGCTGGTTGAGTAATGTCTGAACTGAACACTGAACTAGGTAGTCCTTAGTCTGACTCAGCAAGACCCTTCCTACTTTGTGATTATAGCTATTTAACACAGTTATTACCACAAATATGGGAAAACAAATCTCAAATGGCAGATACCTGGCATAGTTATTATATTCTTTCTCCTGTATATATTAGGATTGTTCTATGTGCAAATCAGATGAAAAATAGAAATCTAGGGGGAAATGTTCAAAGGAACACATAAAAGATGAGAAGAATGAGGTTCTTATTGAATTTCTCTTGATGCCTGTATTAATGTGCCTCTTATACAATGGCTTCCAAAGCACAACACTTGTCGAGTTCAAATGTTGATTTGGATATTTATAATCAACCTGTATGTCCCTTTTATGGGAGTATTTTTATTTATCCCTACCGATTCAGGATTTCAGATTCAACTTAGGGGCTGAGCAAATTCTGCTCAATGTCAGCTTGCAGCAGAAACTTTTGAGTTAAAGGGCATGTGATTTTGCCCTGCGACCACACAAGAACGAGAAAATAGCAAATGGTTCAATATGGAGGGAATGGATCATGCAATAAAATGATAAAAAATGAGTGTATTTAAGACAAAAATTGCAGCTTGGATATAAACATTCAGAATAGCATGCCTACAGAGTAATAAACTTTGTGAATAGTTTACTTATAGCTACTTTCTAGAGTACATATACTGTAGCTGATCTCCTCATGAAAGTGTGGCAGTGGTGGGGTCTATGAGTCATTAAGTGGAACATCTTGTTATCAGCTAGAGCTGTACTCAATTCATCTCTTTGAGTGTGTGTGGGGGGGAACTCTAGTATCCTACCTAAATCTATCCTCACAAAATATTTGGCTATGGGAATGGAAGTGACCTTCAAAGATTTCCCACTTACTTCTTTGCAAACCTGGAGTTAACTGTCTCATTACCAGATTATCTGAGAAAGATTATCCTAATCATCAAATGAAATACTTTGCCATTATCATTCAGTTATTTCCAGAGCTTTCCATATCAGGCATGGTAAAAAATAATAATCTCCATCTTTGTTAAAGTAATATGGCAATGGAACCAATTACCTTGAGATGTGGACAGGACAACCACCTGGCACATGTCCTTTGATTTCTGTTCCTGCATGGAGCATTGCCAATGACAAAGGATGGTGGGAGTTGTGGTTCAAAACATCTGGAGTGCTGAAGATTTGCCACCACTGCTGTATACAGTAGGCTTCCCTTCTGAAAAACTTGGATTATATTGAATGCTGTTTTAATAGCAAACACTACACATAGAATGGAGCTGCCTAGATACTCTAAGCACATCTGATCTCAGCTGATTTTGGAAGCTAAGCAGGGTCAGCTCTGGTTAGTACTTGGATGGGTCACCACCAGGGAATACCAGGTGCTGTAGGCAGTATTCCAGTATTCCTGCCAAGAAACCTCCATGGACATGTAGTCATGAAGAGTCAGTCACAACTGTAACAATAACAACACAACACACACACACACACACACACACACAGAGAGAGAGAGAGAGAGAGAGAGAGAGAGAGAGAGAGAGAGAGAGAGAGAGAGAGAATGGTATGTCACTCCCTCTAGTGGTCAGCTCTAGTAATGACGTTATAAAAATATATTTCTTTAGTGAACAGTAGTGATGGGCACGAATAAAAAAACTGGCATTTTGTTTGTCGTTTGTCATTGAGAGGTCCGTTTCGTTTTGTTTCTGTTTTTTGTGAATTTTTGGAATTTTTTTCTTTTTCTTTTTCTTCCCCCCCCCCCCCCATTTCTACCCGCTTTTTGCGAGATTTTTAAAAGCATTTCCGTGCATGGGCATCCCCCAACACCCCAGACCAGAGGGAAAACACTAAAAAAATTGATGCTGGCAGAGACACAGTATAGACTAGGTTCGCAGGGAGGCTGCAAAGGCAGTGGCGGGCGTTGCTCAGGGTGCAAGGCAGCCGCAGAGTGACTGCACTGCGGGGCAGGGGAGGGTACTCACCAAGTGGTACGCACACACGCACACAGGGAGGCTGCAGGACTGAAGCTAGAGTCGCAGAGACAGCAATCCCACCCTAACTCCCACCAGAGACTGCAAGGAGGACGGGGGCTGCCAGAGCTTTTTATGCCCTCTGTGGCTGCCACACCTACCCAGTCTGTCACCTAGGCATGCTATTGGTAGAAGTTGTCCAAGAATTTACATGATCCCATCACATGGCTTGCCTCCATGTTGTGGCTGGAGTGGTGACATCCATTTTGTCATCCTTAAAGGGAAAAGAAAAATACATCACGATGGGAGAAGACAAAAACAAATGTTTTAAGGACCTCAACCCCCTGGTAGGTAATAATTTCAAATAATTATTGCATTATCACTGCATTTTTATGGATGTCCAGGGTGTTTTAATACCCAAGAAATCAATATTAGGCATCTGGGAGCCATTTTGGGTCGATGTCCCCTAACTCCCCTTAAAGGAAAAAAATCTGAGAAAAGACATAAATGCACGTTTTAAGGATCCCAACCCCCCCAGTAGGTATTATCAGACAGTATAAATAATTATAGCTGCATTTTTATGGATGTCCAGGGTGATTTTTAACATTTAAAATAGCTCATTTCATTGCACGTCGCCATTAACGAAAATGAAACGTAATGAAAACAATTTTCATGGTTCTGTTCATTTCGTTCCATTTTCATCACAATTTTTGTTAGTCGTTCCGTTATGTACCGGAACGAATAATGAATAACAGAAATGAAAAAAGTTTGTTTCGTGCCCATCTCTAGTGAACACCATACAGAGCATTGTCTCTGGCTCCCTCTGGTGGCCAGCTTTGGTAACTTCATCTTTAGAAACATATTTTTTTTAGGATTTTGCTTTTAATATTTTTACTTTACTTTAATTTTTCCCTCTCTTAATTTACTCTGCCGTCTTGCTCATATTGTTTTTCATTGTTAACCACCCGGAGTTCCTTTGGAAGATGGGAGGTACAGAAATAATAAATAAATAAATAAATAAATAAATAAATAAATGATAGATAGATAGATAGATAGATAGATAGATAGATAGATAGTAGAGATGGGCACGACTTAGCGGTATTCCTGTTTCCGTTTCCGTTACTCGTATCCGTTACTCTACGGAAATGGTAACGGGAATTACTCCGCCAGAATTCGAGCTCGAACCGACGAACGAACAATTTGGTCTGATTTGTCGTGCTCGTTACTTGCATCGCGCAATGCCAAGCGGCACAGAAAAAAAGTTTTTAAAAGTTAAAAAAAAAAAGATTCCCGGCCCTAAAAGTAGGCGAAAACTGTCTGAGGGCACCTACCAGGCCAGAAGGGTGTTTTATTTGGGGGGGGGGTTTCCCCACCCCCCCTCTCCTTGGCTATTGCTACTGCTGCGCTGCTGGTACCAGGCTGGGAGGGCGCATCCATTTGCCATGCAGTGCGGGGGATCCAAAATGGCAACCACAATATTTTTTTTGAAATCGTTGCCCAAAACCCCACCAAAGCACCACAGAAACATGCGAAAATTAGCTATTTTAAATGCTTGAATTTTTACAGTAGCAGCAGTGGGTTTTTCTTGCAAAAAAAAAAGTCTCCGTTGATTTTATTTTATTTTATTTTATTTTATTTTATTTTATTTTATTTTATTTTTTTTTTTTACACCTGCACATTCGCAATGATGGGCTCGCCCATGGGAGTGGACCATGCAAATTTTCCACCAATTGCATGGCCACTTGGCCAGGTTGACCACAGAGACTTCTGGGATGTGCCAATCGGGCATAAACAGCCCACTAATCGTAGCCCAAACCCGAACCCGAACCCTAAGCCTAACCCATACGCCAGTACACTGTCCTTCTAAGTGGGTCAGAGAGGCACCCAGAGGTGCACCCCAATACTCACCCTAACCTCACCCATAACTAGCCTAACCCTAGCCCTTGCGCTAACCCGTCTTAACCCTAAGCCAGATCTACTTGCATTGCACTACATGCAAGTACATGAGACACAGCGGGTGCAAAGAGTCTGCCATTCCGTCACTTGTGGCTCTGGCTGACTCCTGCAGCTCCCTCCAGGAGCCCGCTACCCCCCCCAAACCAGTACTAACGAAAATGAAAAAAAAAACAAAAAAACGAACCGACTAATTTTTGCGAAATTTCGCGAAGAATGGAAACGAGCCGAAACGGACTGCCTCCGACACACGACTACTCGAAAACGTCATTTTCCCTAGTCATGCCCATCTCTACTAGATAGATAGATAGATAGATAGATAGATAGATAGATAGATAGATAGATAGATAGATAGATAGATAGATAGATAGATAGATACTGTAGATAGGTGAATTAGCTGATTGTGATCCCTGAAATGGTGATCCTGGTATATAGCATTTTTATACTCACACACTATCCTGCATCCCTGGGGGTAATTCTTGGAACCAATATCCCATGGATACTGCCGTCCCACTGTATTTGCCTTTGCATTGGATAATAGGACCAGCTTGATGACTGTGCATGGGTTCCCTTTCCCAGCTACACAAGATCTTCCTCTTCTTCTGAAGCTGACAGTAAGGTGAGGCACAACAATGCTAAATAAGTAGGAGAATTATTAAGAAAGAGGAAAAACACAGTAGCCAAACTGACCCTAGGAGACACCACTAACAAATACTATGAAAAGTAAGACGGTAGACAAGCTGACTGTAAGGATTCTGGGAGATGATATCTTTAAAAAGTAACTTATCCAATATCTGGATTCTAACCATTGAGACAGCAAGAATCCAGTAAGTAGAGATAGTTACATTTCAAGCTTGAATTTTATCCACATCTAGCTACCTACAACCCATCAGCCCTCCCTTCCTGCAAATCAAACACTTTAAATTCATTAAATATAAACAAGACTCTGGCTTTGATTAACCTCACAGTATCTGTAAATTACAACACTAGCCTTTAAAACCCATCATTTATTCTTTGCATGTATATTTCATGTATCATGGATTATAAATTAATGGAGCTGTATCTCTGCATGCCAGGATAGTAGGTAAATGTCAGCAGATAATAGTGTTCCTTACACCAACAGAAGTGCTTGAGTTAAATATGTTGATAGCTCAGACTGGAGGCTAGACAATGACAGATTATGATTTACAAAGCTGTCCCCATTGTGCAGTTAATAAATAATGGTCCCAAGACAATGTCATTAAGGCTCAACAAAAGGAAGGGAACTCAGGAACTCTACTGACAGGTTCCTTTTAAGAATGTCTCAGGAGCATGATCGAAACGGGAGGGAGGAAATAGTACACATTACTGAACATGGCTGTTCTGTGGATTTACTCAAGGAGGCTTTAGACATAGCAAAAAGGAGGAAGTGCCTCACCAAAAGTGGGAGAGGATTTGCATATGGGTATAAGGGTAGAGGCAGTTTTAAAAAAACAAACATTTGGGTGAGTGAAATGGCATGCCTTCCAGTAGCAAATTGCTGCTAAAAATAAAGTGATGGGCAATGAAAATTCATCTTAAAGTGTTCTGCTTATATAGTGCCCCATACCACTTCAAGAAGTCTCTGGGTGGTTTACAGTTTAATTGCAGTATGCAAACTACACATTGCCCCCGCCCCAGCAAGCTGGGTACTCATTTTGCCAACCTCGGAAGGATGGAAGGCTGAGTCAACCATGAGCCTGCTACCTGGGATTGAACCCCAGGTCATGAGCACAGTTTTACCTGCAGTACAGGCATTTAACCACTGTGCCATGGGGCTCCTCTAAACTTGCCACCTCCTCTATAGAGCATTGGTCTATAGGCTTAGTAGTTCAGAGAAGGGGGCCCAGTCCTTTGGGGTGTGTGGGGAGTTTAACCCCATTGAGGCCACAAACTACAGGGAAAGAGATTCCATTCAAACATTAGGAAGAACTTCATGGTGGTTAGAGCTGTTCGGCAGTGGAATATGCTGCCACGAAGGGTGGTGGAGTCTCCTTCTTTGGAGGTTTTTAAGCAGAGGCTGGATGGCCATCTGTTGGAAATATTGTGATGGGGTTCCTGCATGGCAGGGGGTTGGACTAGGTGGCCCTTGAGGTCTCTTCCAACTCTATCATTCTATGATTCTATGAAATATCCATCTAACCACTTGGATGATACTCCTCTGGACAGTAGGATTACTGTCTTATCTGGGTTCAGTTTCAATTTATTTAATTTCACGCATTCCATTATCAATGCCAGGCTCAAGGACCCCAGCCACACAGCATCATCTGCAGATGAAGAAGAGAGAGAGAGAGAGAGACACACACACACACACACACACACACACACACACACACACACAGACACAGAGAGAGAGAGAGAGAGAGAGAGAGAGAGAGAGAGAGAGAGAAAGAGAGCTGTGCGTCTTCTGTATATTGTTAACAACCAACTCCACATTTCTGTATGATGGATCCCAGTGGCATCATATAGATACTTAAAAAATATTAGAGTGATAATCAATCCCTGTGGAACCTCATGATGGAGGTCTCATAGAATCATAGAATCATAGAGTTGGAAGAGACCTCAAGGGCCATCTAGTCCAACCCCCTTGCCATGCAGGAACCCCCATCACAGGACTCCCGACAGATGGTCTCAAAGGGTGGAAAATGTCTCCCCAAGCTTTACTGTCTGAGACTGCCCTCAAGGAAAGACTGGAATCAGTAACCCCCCCCCCCACACACACACACACATGCCACAAGACCCAAACTCAATAGCCATCCTAGAAGGATACCATGGTCAACACTATTAAAGGCCGCAAAAAGATCATCAGGGTTACATTGTCCATCTGGCATGCTTAGGAGATCACCCCGGATGATGATCCATGCCATTTCAGTCCTATGGTGTGCCCTGAAACCCTGATCGAAGTGGATATAAACTATCTGTTTCCTCAAAGAATGCCTGATCCAGTCAACTTGCCTTGGAATTGAATGTTGGGAATGGCCTACAGTTGTTAAGATCATTCATTGCTAAGTCGGATTTCCTTGGAAGGGGCCTTATAATGCTTTCCTTTAGACAAGAAGGAAAATGACCCTTCTGTGGGATGCATTAATGATGTGAGTAGCCCATTCAATGTTCCTTTCCTTTCCAGATGTTAAGATCCACAAAGGGCAAGGCTCTATAGAGGAGGTGGCAACTTTACAGCATGCAAGTGCCTTGTCTATACCTTCAGGCCATACTGTCTTAAACGGATCCAATTTAAGATGTGTGTCGGGCATTTCTACTAGTTCTACTGGCTTCAATAAGGAGTCAAAGTCCTGACAGGGACTTTTAACCTTCGATCTCAAGTGGGCTGCCAATCAGTTGCAATTCATAACAGGTGTCAGCTGTATGGAGAGATAAAAGTTATGAAATTAATCTCTTCTATGGGTATTTTCATATCTTGAAATTTTCATTATCTCGAAATGTGGTTTCCCATAGCAATGCATTGAAAATCAATTAATCTGTTCCGGAGGTTAGAAAAGTCAAAAAACAGAGAGAAAGGATTACATTGGTTTTCAATGCATTCCTATGGGAAGGCTGTTCCACCAGTAGAAAAAACAGGAACAGCCCTTTCCCCTCTTTGGTAGTGTTGGATTTTTGACACCCCCAAGGAGTAATGGGGTGTGTGTGTGTCAAAAACCCTCCACCTCCAAAGATGGGAAAGGGCTTTTGCTGGCTATGGGGGAGGTGAGTTTTTGAAAGCCTGCCCCAACCTGCAAAGCAGAGGGAACGCCTCCTCCCCCTTGGGGGGGAACCCCTCAATCAACCTGCAGCGGAAGGCTGCTCCTCCCAGCCCAACACCGAGCTGATTTTGACAGCTCAGAAAATCGCCTAGCAATTGAGGAACAGCCTTTGGCTGCCAGTTGATTGAGAGGGTTTCCTCCCAACCCAGAAAGGCGGGAGCTTTTCCTCTGCTTTTCTGGATTGGGGCAGGTGCCCTGCTCAGCTTCCCCCCTTTTCCTTCTCCCTCCTTTTTCTCTCTTCCTCTTTTTGCCCTCCCTGTCTTTCTCTACCAAGCTTCCCCCTCCTTGCACCCCTGAAGCCTCTCTCTCTCTCTCTCTCTCTCTCTCTCTCTCTCTCTCTCTCTCACTCTCACACACACACACACACACACACACACACACACACACACACACACACACACACACACACACACACACACAGAGCATAGCAGAGTCGGGAGAAGGTGTGTGTGTGTGTGTGTGTGTGTGTGTGTGTGTGTGTGTGTGTGTGTGTGTGTGTGCTCACCATCCCATGTGAGGTTTCTGGCATACTGCCAGACAGGAAGCATCTGGTAGTGTGCCTCTTCTGCTTTCTGCCAGATAGGTGGTATATAAATTGAATTTTTTATTATTATTATTATTATTATTATTATTATTATTATTATTATTATTATTATTATTATTATAATAATTAATAATAATAATAATAATAATAATAATAATAATAATAATAATAATAATAATAATAATAATAATAATAATAATAATATGCTTTTTCTCCAATCAGTTGCAAAGCAAATAAGCCTTCATGTCTTGCCGGATGGCTCTTCTTACTGTTATCAATATTGCTACTGGAACCATTAATGTTCTCATCCCCAAGAGATGGTTCATTATCTGATAAGAGAAATTTGCCTCATGTCCGTTTGGGTTTGCTTCTGCTTATTTACATTCTCTGCTGGCATCTCCAAAAGACAAAATGGAAGCACGTCATCTCCATAAGGAAATGGCCTTTCTGCTCATTGTGCCACTGTTTTCTTTATTAATTTGCTTCTTATCCAGCACAGTGCTGGCTATTGATATGGCGGATATTTTTTAATTAAGAAGCACAAAGTATTTGTCTCGGAGGAGGAAGCTGCGAGTTGAGAGTAAAATTTTTTAAAGGGTTGGAACGTGGTTGCTTAGAACAGATATACTGCCTAGATCCGTGCGTGTAGTTTGAAATAAGACCTAAATCAATCTCTTGAAGAAAATGCTGGTGAGGCACCACTGTGCTATTTGTTTGGCTACTGAATGCTCAGCAAGTATCAACTTTTAATACCTCAGGAATTTGACCAGCTTCTGCTGTCTGATCAGAGCTGCTGAGATTAAAAGCAGAATCAAGCATCCTTGCTGAGGTTGGCAGTGAACAAATCTGTCAGTTTCAGCCTCTCTCAGGGTCAGAATTCCAGACAAAAACCAAAGAAAAATAAAACAAAACAAAAGACAAAAATGTGGCACCTCAAAGACTAATTTTTACATTTTAATGTAACATTTTGAGGACACGTCCACTTCTTCAGACATATAGCAGCAGAATGAGGTGTACAATAGAATATGTAATGGAATATGCATTTCATTGCATGCAAATGTACATACATACAACAGCCAATGACTATTTGGTATGAAACATATATTCCATTACATATTCTATTGTACATCCCATTCTGCTGCTATATGTCTGAAGAAGTGGACATGTCCACAAAGCATTACATTAAAATACGAAAGTTAGTCTTTAAGGTGCCACTTTTTTTGTTTTTTGTTTTATTTTTCTTTGATTTTTGCCTAGACTAACATGGCTACCTTCTCCAAAAAAAAAAAAAAAAATCAGGGTCAGAACACATGCTAAGGCAAATCCATATTTTCTACTCTCATATTATCCCTCCAGGAACACAAATCATTTGGTGCTATGAAGCTGAGACAGAAACCAGACAATTGAAATGATGCTATCTCCTTCCTGATAAACTACAAAAGCCAGGCAACCTAATTATCCAACTTCTGACTGAGTAAAGTTTGTGTTAGAACGAACATGTAGTATTTTTCCTCTAGAGTGCATTCTTCCAAGGTGTGAAATCACTGTACCATCCAGTGATGCCCTGAGATGACCATTCCCCGCAGTGCTGTTTCTTTTGCCATCTCAGAAATACTGCATATATTCAGTCTGCATGAACATTTATTTTCATTTCTCTGGACATTTCTTTGAATACAAGCATTTTGGTACCCAGTTTGCATGATATGGAATTTTTGGCAAGCCAAAAGGATATAATACAGAGGAACTCTAATACATGCACTTTTCCCCCCTGTACTATTTTGTGTTGTATATATTTTGGAATGAGTTTTTGTTTGTAGGATTCCGTTGTAAAATTCAGTAAAGCATGATTTTCAAAGATAACTGAGTTTCCTTTGAAGTATCGCTGTGAAAGCATGAAAACAGGTAAGTGAAGCAACCTCTCCTGCATCCCTAACATGGTTTCCTACAAAATAGTTAAAAGCAAAACCATAATATTCCTAGTCATATAGTATATGCATTAGCTATCTCCATATCACCAGTTTTGTACATTTTCCCGAAGACATTGCAGGACCCCAATGCAAACTGAGAAATCATGGCCGTAATTTAAACATAATTACAATGCATCTAAGCAATAACAAAATGACCTGTGTACATCTCCAGTCTGCTGATGGGGAAATTCAAGATGCCTACTCTTCCTTCTTAGGATTTTTAGACTTTAAGATCACCGTGGAATGTGTATTGCTTCAGAGAAGATAGTCACCAATTGGATATTCCCGATGTATTTTTCATATTATGATAGGCTGCCTTGACAAGCTGAAATAACTTTTCAAAAATTCCCAAAACAGTGCAAGAGTTAAGAACATAAGAAGAGCCATGCTTCATCAGGCCAAAGGCTGATCTAGTATCTCACAGTGACCCCGCCAAATGCCTCTGGGAGACTAGATATCTGTCTCCCGATACCACTCCCCTGCATCTGGCCTTTGAAGTACCCTGTTTTAATTGCACATCTCCATCATGGTTTGTAACCTGTGATGGACTTTTCTTCCAGGAATCAATCTAATCCCCTTTTGAAGGCATCCAGGCCAGATGTTATCACCACAACCTGTGGCAGGGAGTTCCACAGACTAACAACATGTTATGTAAAGAAGTATTTTCTTTGGTCGGTTCTCACTCTCCCAACCCTCAATTTGAGAGGATGTCCCCTAGTTCTGGTATTTTGTGAGAGGGAGAGGAGCATCTCTCCACTTTATTCATGCCCTGAATTATTTTGTACATCTCAATCATATCCTCCCTCAGGTGCCTTTTTCCAGACTAAAGAGCCCCAAATGCTGTAGCCTTTCCTCATAAGCGAGGTCCCCCAGCCCAGTAATCACTTTAGTTGTTCTAATCTGCACCTTTTCTAGTTCCACTAGGTCTTTTTTGAGATGTAGTGACCAGAACTGTATGCAATATTCCAGGTGCAGACTTACTATCATTTTGTACAATGGCTGCTTTATTTTCAATCCCCTCTTTGATAGTTTCTAACATGGAATTGGCCTTCTTCACCACTGCCACACACTAGGTCACACCAAGATCTCTGTATTGATCTGTCACGGATAGCCCAGGACCCATGAGCTGTTAAATAAAGTTTTGATTTTTTTGCCCCAATATACATTACTCATACTTTGAAACACATTTGCTATTTTGCAGGCCATTCTCCCAGTTTTGAGAGATCCTTCTAGAGCTCTTCACAGTCTTCTCTGGTCTTCACCACCCAGAACAGTTTTGTGTCATCTGCAAATTTGGCCACCTCACTGCTTATCCCTGTCTCCAGGTCATTTATGAACAAGTTGAAAATCACTGGTCCCAGGACAAATCCCTGGGGCACACCACTTTTCACCTCTCACCACTGTTCACTTCTCTCCTTCCTCATGGGATCAAAAACACCAAGCTCTTGTTTTTCCATCACGGCTTGAGAAATTTGTACGAAATGTCTCCAACATCGTTTCCCCTTCGAAGCACATAAATAAATGGGAATCGTCAAAGCACATGCTTATGGCTCACAACAATGCAAAATACCCTAGCCTGTGCTTCTGTGTTTTCAAAAACCTTGCAACAAGGCAAGTTGTTTTAAGATTCACTCCGTTTTCCAAGAACAATTAACATTGGCTCTGCTCCTCTGCATGGTATTATAGTAATACAGTGGTACCTCTTAAGACAAATGCCTTGTAACACACACACACACACACACACACACACACACACACACACACACACACACACACACACACACACACACACACACACACTCATAGCAAGAATACAATTTCTGGAAATAGGCATTTTTCGCATGTCAAAAAATTCCCTATGGGATGCTTTGCAAGACAAAAAACTGTTGCAAATGTACCCAGGGGGAAAAATCTGGCTATTTTTGTCTTTATTCTAGCTTACAGAATGGATTAATCCATTCCCAATGCAGTCCTATGAGAAAACACATTTGGTAAAACAAAATTTTCATGAACTATAGCAACCCATAGCCTCCAGAAAAGATTAATCCATTTTCGATGCATTCCTATGGGAAAACACATTTCGTAAGACACAATCTTCTTAAAACGAATCGACCCACAGAACAAATTAAATTCATTTTAAGAGGTACCACCAGTGTAATAATATGCCTTCAAGTCAACTATGGCATGATGACCCTTTTCAGGCTTTCTGGCTAGGCAGTGCTCAAAAGTAGTTTACCATTCCTTTCTTCTGGGGGTGCCCTGGGACTGTTCATCTTGTCCACAGCCACACAGGTGGGCCCTTTCTGAAGGTGGCACAGTGGGGGAATTGAACTCCCAACCTCTTGCTCCACAGTTAATCTTTTGAGCTATCCAGCCAGCTTTGCATAGTATTAATACATTGCCTCGGTCTTCTGATGCTTAAGAGGCAACACAACATGGCTCCCGATGGCAAAAGAAAGTGTATAAAAGAGTCCCGTTGGGTGCAGGAGATCAGTAACGTACGTCAGCGTATGACTTGTTCCCTAGGCCGCTTTGTGTTTCCCATTTCAATCTTTGTCCTTTGTGAACCTGAGACTTGCAGCCTCATGCAGGGATTTTTAGAGGACGCCTGCAGTTCCTTTAATCTAAGCCAGCTCAATATTCTGCTCTTTCCAGTGGTGGAGACATGGCTATTTATTCCTATGAAATTAAACACAGAAGGCCGTAATACGATTCATTTCAAACAAAAGCCTGCACAGATGATTTGTGAATTAATTGAACAGTTAATTTCCCGTTTTGTTTAATCTCCCTATCCGGCAATGTGTTATAATTGGATGACAATGTTAGCGCACATATTTCTGAACACTGCCAGGAGCATTGTTACCCACCCCCATCCCAAATGATGGCACGTCAAGGAACAGCCACAATGAAGCAGACCTGACTGCGCTAAAAATGATCTTATATGACTTGTGAAAAGATGTATAAATGAATTAGAGTCTGTAGATAATGCCCTTTTCTGCAGTCCATGTTTTGGTATTAAAAAGTCTTGTATTTGCTAAATCGCCAGGATGGTCCTCATAGCTATGTGGCTTTCTGGAGAAGGCTATTAAGGCAGTAATAATATGCTTTTTTTTTGCACACAGATGTACACTTCCTGGAAATTTTGAAGCCACAGAAATAAACAGCCATCCTTCTCCAATGGAAAGAAAAATAGAAAGATTTAGGAAAATTCAAATTATGTACCACACTTTTTTTACATCTCGGATCTTACAGTATACATTATGTGGCTTTTAAGCAACATAAAACACTTGGTTCTTAACTTACCTTGCACATGAAATAGAGCTATTTGTCACATTTATGAAATAGTAAAATATGAAAGCTTTAATTTTGTCCCAGCAAAACGATGAATGCTACTGTAATGAAGAGAGAGCTACGTTCTGCTGTACCTTATGCATTCGAATTGACAAGAGACCCAGCTGCCTCCTGGTCTGCTTCTTTTATGAAGGTGGCCACACACTTGAGGTACAAAAATGCATTTCTTTAGCAGGGATGTGCAGATGCCAGCCTGACTTATTCAACTTGTTTGCCTGAATCAATCTACAAATTCTGGACAGAGACAAGTATCCAATTTACTCTGTGTGAGAGATGGGCATGAACTGCACTTTGGCCCTGTGTGGAAGATTTGGTCCCACTGCTGTTCTGCGGGTGTTGTTTACTATTATTATTAATTGTGTTTAGTTTTCTGTTGTATTCTGTCCACTCCAGTATGGCTCCAGGCCAGATGGTGCAATATAAAAATGTAACTACTACTACTACTAGAACAAAACTCCTGATCAGCAATGCAACATAGGTCTTTCAAATCACCTTAACTTAACCTTAACCCAGTGGGAGCCCTCCTTAGGGTCTCAGTAACTAGAATGTCAGTGGAGTGAGGTTGTGGTTTCAGCAGTCACTTTCTCCTTTAGCTTCAGCAGTACAGTTTTAACTATTTGTTATATCCAGCTGAAATACAACCATAAGGCTCTTGAGTGGTTTTTATCTTGGCTATTGAGAGAAAAGAAATTAATCAAAAGTTATTCTTGTTTTCAGTGTTTCAGAACCCCCCTTCTTTTAAAATCTACATTTCTCAAAGCCTTCCACCCAACATGGAGCATGACACGTAAACTGCAGCCATTCCGACTATTAGCCAAAATACTGCTTTATCCTCTAGCACGGCTAGTAGTGAAGGTTTCTGGGTGTTTTCATCCAAGATCAACTGGGGACCCAAGGCTGGGCAGCCCTGCTCTATGAACCCATCTGATCCTCTTTTGAAACTGTCCGCAGCCCATACCACGTTTTACGACAGTGAATTCCTCAGTTCAGTTTGTGTGTTGTGTGAAAAAATACTTCTTTGTCTCCCCTGAATACCCTGTTATTGAACTTCATTGGTTCTAATCTCGCTCTCTCATTATGTCTGGCCATAATTATAGCTCAGAAGAGAAGGTGAGATGGAGTCAAAAGTCTCTGAAGAGCGGAGGCTGTGGGCAATTTACTGTATTCTGTTGTTGGCAGATCTAAGACTGCTTCAGATTTGGGTTGATTTAGATGATGTTCCATAGCTTGGATGGAAACTTTTAAACCTGAAATGTTCTTCCAATAGTCATTCCATCAAATGTGTTTCCCACCACCACCACTTTCCTCCCTGTGTGTGTGCAGCCATGGGTGGGGAATCAATGTGGGTTTGTAACAAAATATTTACTGGAACTTCAGCTGCTTAATTGTTTTCCTTTCTGTTGTTTGCACAATGAAAATTTTCATGTTGGATACTGAGGAAAACCACAGTTCCTTTTGAACAAAAAGTATATAATGAAATAACAGCCAGATGGCTCTATTGTTAGTTTTATTGAACACACCATAGGGAATGTGAACAACAAATATTAAACAAAAAACCTAAATGAGACTCAAAAACACATGGCTGCAGTTTATTCATTTCCAAAATCACTGCTTGTTGGAAGGCAGGGAGCTGGCCCATCCAGGGACGAAGAACCAAGGTCCACTTTAGTCTTGACACCCAGTATGGTATAGTAGTTAGGGGAATGGACAGGGAGACGGGACTCCTGAGTTCGAATCCCCACTCGGCTGTGGTAACCGTAGAGCAGGCATGTTCAAACTGTGGCCCTCCTGATGTTTTGGACCACAACTCCCAGAATTCTAAGCCTGTATTTCCAATGGCAACAGACTGTGGGAGTTGTGGTCAAAAACATCTGGACATGATGTTTGGACATGACTGCTGTAGAGGAACCTCATATTTCTTGGAAACCCTATTCAGGTTGCAGTAAGTTGGCTATCTTGATGGAACATAACATGGATACTAGCCCAGAATATATAATGTGTGTGTTTTGTGGGTGTGTTTTGTTTTGTTTTTAATTAACTCGCAAATGTATGCAGTTTCACAGGGCTTACTTTCACATCCATCATTCTGCTGCTATGTCTGAAGAAGTGCACATGTGCACGAAATGTTACATTAAAATACAAAAGTTAGTCTTTAGGTGCCATATGTTTGTGTCTTTTGTTTTTCTTTGATTTTTGCCTGAAATTCTTGAAAAGACTAACACAGCTATCCTCTCTGAAACATCCACCACAGTGCGTGCTCTCTTTCTCTCACCAACTTTTTATCTTTATTTTCTTTCAATTCTTCAACATTAAATGCTCATGGGGCTTGTAGCACCACATGGATGAAAACCCCTTACCCATCCCCTATTGTGATTTTTTCCCTCTTTCCTGCTGTTCTGCCTTCTGCTCCTGTCTTTTTAGTAGAAAGGGGTACAATATTCACCATCTTAACACAGGCAAAGGGGAAAGAAAAATGAACAGGTAATTAGGGAGTGGATTAGGGAGAGGAACAAAACAATGGAATGACCCACCTGCATGAACTGAAGTTCAGCAACATCTGCATACCAATGGCAAGCTCCCTGCCAAAGATCAGATCCCAGGCAGGACAAAGTCATCAACCACACACCAAGCCCACAGATGCTTAGCATGTGACCCCACAGGGGAATAGGTTGCATTTTGGGCTGCTTGTGGAGTGGCCTGGTGTGATCTTTTTCCTAGCAATCTCATGTTGCTCCAGGCAAATCTCAATCCATGACCCCAAAAGGTCCAACTTTAGAGTTTCTGGTTTTGAGGGATGGGATGGAGTGATTCCCCGAGGGACGTAAGGGTTACTTTAAGGGAGATCACACCCATTAAAGCAGGCATGTCCAAACTTCGGCCCTCCTGATGTTTGGACCACAACTCCCAGAATTCTAAGCTTGGATTGCCAATGGCAAAGGGCTGTGGGAGTTGCGGTCCAAAACATCTGGAGGGCTGAAGTTTGGACATGCCTGCATTAAAGTGACCCTTTCTGGTGAGATCAGGGTGCTCCTGATCACACGCTTTCTTGTACCCATACAGGAGAAGAGCAAAGGCACACTGTGAGGGAAGACACCACAGCAGGCAACAGGATGAATATCTGCTGCCTGACAGCCTGAAAATAGGCTCATGGTAAGATGGCAGATCATTTAAAGGGCCTGCCTCTGGGGGTATTTGTGCAAACTGTTGCAAAGATACCCTAGAAGAGCACCTGCAATCTTTAAATAGTGTAACATGGAAGCTAAGCCACTGAGTGTTAAATGGTATCATAATCATGTGATGCCAATGGCAGTTACTTACTACACCCAATGCAAGGTGTTGTTTTGATATATATTGTTTACTAGTTATTATTAGACATGGGCACGACTTGGCGAAATTCTCGTTTCCGTTTCCATTCCTCGTTTCTGTTACGCAACAGAAACGGTAACAACAATTAAGCCGTCAGAACTCGAACTCGAACCGATAAAAGAAAAATTGGGTCTGATTTGTCATTGTCGTTCATGGCATCACGGCAATCACGCGATGCCAAGTGGCACAGAAAAAAAGGTTAAAAAAAACCCGATTCCCGGCCAAAAAAGCAGGCGAAAATATGCCTGCCTGAGTGAGGGCACCTACCAGAGGGGTGGTTTTTGGGGGGGGGCTCCCCCTCTCTCCTGTCCTGGGCTGCTCTGGTGGGGGGCATCCACGTCGTCTCGCCATGCCATTCGGTGCGGGGGGATCCAAAATGGCCACCACAATTTTTTTTTTAAATCGTGGTCCAAAAACCCACCAAAGCACCACACAGAAACATGCGAAAATTAGGTATTTTAACTGCCTGAATTTTTACAGTAGCAGCAGTGGGTTTTTCTTGCAATAAACGTCTGTCTCCAATCCCACTGATTTTATTTTATTTTATTTTTTTTTTACACCTGCACAATGATGGGCTGGCCATGGGATGGGACCATGCAAATTTTTGGAGCCATTCCACCAATCGCATGGCCACTTGGCCAGGTTTTGACTGAGACTTCTGGGATGTGCCAGTCGGGCATAAAAAGCCCACTATAACCCTAGCCCTAGCCCTAGCCCTAGCCCTAGCCCTAACCCTAACCCATACGCCAGTACACTGTCCTTCTTAGTGGGTCAGAGGCACCCAGAGGTGCAGCCCACTAACTCACCCTAACCTTTACCCATAATAACCCTAAGCCTAGCCCTTGCCCTAACCCCAACCCTAAGCCAGATCTGTACTCGCATTTCACTACATGCAAGTACACTTCTTTGTGAGCTAGAGGGCGCCCAGCAGAGGCATTCTCTCACCTCGCTCACCACAGTCCAAAGTTCCAAAAAACTCTGTATGCCCGTATGCTGTCCTTCTTAGTGAGCTAGAGGCACCCAAAAGAGAGGTGCCTCTGCCAGTGACACTTGGTACGCAATGGCTACACGGTCATGTACCCTTTCTTTTCCCTTTGTAGCAGGCCAGAGGAGGCATCCACCCCAGAGAGGTGCCTCCAGGAGCCTGCTAAATGCCTTCCCTTCGTAGCGGGCCAGAGGAGGCACCCACCCCAGAGAGGTGCCTCCAGGAGCCCGCTACCCTACCCCCCCCAAACCAGTACTAACGACAGACGACAAATGAAATGACAAATTTTTGAAAAATTTCGCAACAAACGGAAACAAGCCGAAACGGTCCAGCTCCAACACACGACAACTCGAAACGTCATTTTTCCTGCTCGTGCCCATCTCTAGTTATTATATTTTTACTTGTTTGTGCTTATCTATTATATTGTATTGTATTGTTTATGGGTTTGATTTCTGTTCAGTTTTGTAAACCGCCCAGAGTAGCTGTGTAGCTAGATGGAGCAGCATATAAATTTAATAAATGAATTAATAAATTTAACCTTTGAAAAACTAAATAGTTTAGGGATTGGCTATTCTTTTTGTTGTCTTAGCTAAATATGGTTTATCTGGGGGCGATTCTTCTATTCAGAAGTTTTAAGCTATAATGGGCATTCTCTTTTAGCAGAAAATGATGTAAAATTGTAACTTTTAAAAGATATATTACCTTTTCCTCTGAGATTCTGAGCACTTCCAGCTGGCACTGTCTCTCTCTGTGTGTGCTCTGGTAAAATACTCATTCCAATATAAAAAGGGTTTTTTTTTCTTTTTGCCATGTTTCACACACATTATATCGATCATATCATGAGTATTTGTAACTCCTACATCTCCTTCTTTGGAATTTGGGCAGGACCTTGAAGATTTTTGCCTATAAGATAGCCTTTAACTAATATTCCAAGTCATTTTAACAGAGCAGTTTGAAAAAACTATTCTATCTGGGCAGCTCCAGCTGGATGTGTGTGTGTTGTGTTGTTACAGTCATAAGAACATAAGAACATAAGAACATAAGAAGAGCCATGCTGGATCAGGCCAACGGCCCATCTAGTCCAGCTTCCTGTATCTCACAGTGGCCCCACCAGATGCGTCTGGGAGCGCACGAGACTAGATATCTGTCTCCTGATACCACTCCCCTGCATCTGGCCCTTGAAGTACCCCGGTTTTAAGCCTGGAGATTACACATCTCCATCATGGGTTTGTAACCTGTGATGGACTTTTCCTCCAGGAATCTGTCTAATCCCCCTTTGAAGGCATCCAGACCAGATGCCATCACCAGATCCTGTGGCAGGGAGTTCCACAGACTAACAACGTGCTGGGTGAAAAAATATTTTCTTTTGTCTGTTCTTACTCTCCCAGCCCTCAATTTGAGTGGATTTTCCCTAGTTCTGGTATTTTGTGAGAGGGAGAAGAGCTTCCCTCTATCCACTTTACTCATGCCCTGCATAATTTTGTATGTCTCAATCATATCCCCCCTCAGGCGCCTTTTTTCCAGACTAAAGAGGCCCAATTGTTTTAGCCTTTCTTCGTAAGGGAGGTGCCCCAGGCCAGTAATCATTTTAGTCGCTCTCTTCTGCACCTTTTCCAGTTCCACTATGTCTTTCTTGAAATGCGGTGACCAGAATTGTACACAATACTCCAGGTGGGGCCTTACTATTGTTTTGTATAATGGCATTATAATGTTGGCTACTTTATTTTCAATCCCCTTTTTGATTATCCCTAGCATGGAATTGGCCTTCTTCACCACTGCCATACATTGGGTAGATACCTTCATGGAGCTGTCCACCAACACACCAAGATCTCTTTCCTGATCCGTCACGGATGACTCAGATCCCATGAGTTGATAGATAAAGTTTTGATTTTGCCCCATTATGCTTTACGTTACATTTGGCTACATTAAATTGCATTTGCCATTCTGCAGCCCATTCCCCCAGGTTGGAGAGATCCTTCTGGAGCTCTTCACAATCTTCTCTGGTTTTTACCACACGGAAAAGTTTTGTGTCATCTGCAAACTTCACGACCTCACTGTTTATCCCTGTCTCCAGGTCATTTATGAACAGATTGAAAAGCACCGGTCCCAGGACAGAGCCCTGGGGCACACCGCTTTTCACTTCTCTCCATTGTGAAATTTTCCCGTTGAAACCTACTCTTTGTTTCTTGGATCTCAACCAGTTCTCAGTCCATAAGAAGACCTGCCCTCTTATCCCCTGATTGTGCAATTTTCTCAGCAGTGTTTGGTGAGGGACTGTGTCAAAAGCCTTTTGAAAATCCAGATAGACTATATCCACTGGATCACCCAAATCCACATGCCTGTTGACCTTTTCAAAAAAATCTAAAAGATTTGTCAGACAAGACTTACCCTTACAGAAGCCATGCTGATTTTCTCTCAGCAAGGTTTGTTCTTCTATGTGTTTTAAGATTTTCTCTTGGATGAGGCTTTCCACCATCTTCCCTGGGACAGATGTAAGGCTAACTGGCCTGTAGTTTCCCGGGTCCCCCTCCTTCCTTTTGTAAAAATTGGTGTGACATCTGCTATCCTCCAGTCCTCCGGCACTGTGGCCGTTTTAAGAGACAAGTTGCATATTACCGTTAAGAGATCTGCAATTTCATTTCTCAGTTCTCTAATAACCCTTGGGTGGATGCGATCAGGGCCCGGTGACTTGTTAATCTTCAATTGATCAATTAGTCCTAAAACATCCTCCTTTTTAACCTGTATTTGATTTAATTCTTTAGTTCAGGCAGCGGAATCTGCTCACAGTCCTGTGTCGTGAAGACAGATGCAAATAACTTATTTAATTTCTCTGCAATTTCAAAGTCCTCCTTAACCTCCCCTTTTCCTCCCTCACCATCCAGAGGGCCAACTGGTTCTCTGGCAGGTTTTCTACTTCTAACATATTTAAAGAAGCCTTTATTATTACCCTTTATATTGCTAGCCATGCGTTCCTCAAAATCTTTCTTTGCCTCTCTTATCATCTCCTTACATTTCTTTTGCCAGAGTTTGTGTTCCTTTTTATTTTCCTCATTTGGGGAGGATTTCCATTTATAGAAAGACCTCTCCTTGCATTTTAGAGCCTCTCTAATTCCACTTGTTAACCATGCTGGTGCCCTCTTGGACTTAGAGGAGCTCTTATTTCTTTGTGGTATGCACTTGTGCTGGGCCTCTATTATTGTTATTTTAAACAGGCTCCATGCACTCTGAAGATATTGGATTCTTCTAACCTTCCCCTTCAATTTCTTTCTAACTAGTTTCCTCATCTGAGGGAAGTTTGCCCTTCGAAAATCAAGGGTTTTTATGTCTGATTTGCTTGATACTCTTCCTCCAACATGCATGGCAAAGGAGATTGCAGCATGGTCACTGTTCCCCAGAGGCTCAGTGACATTCACATCCCTGACCAGTTCCTGAGTATCAAACAGTACTAGATCCAGAGTTGCCTGTTCTCGGGTGGGCTCCATGACAAGTTGCTCTAAGGCACAGCCATTCAGCAAGTCGAGAAATCCGGTTTCTCTTTCTTGCCCGGAGCTCGCATTGGCCCAGTCAATGTGGGGATAATTGAAGTCCCCCATGATTACTATCCTATCCCTCTTAGACACCTCCATGATTTCTCTCCTCATTTCAAGGTCCCCCTCAAGTTGTGACCAACTCTTCATGACTCCATGTCCATGGAGTTTTCTTTGCAGGAATACTGGAGTGGTTTGTCAGTTCCTCCTCCAGGCGCCTATAGCACCTGGTATTCCTTGGTGGTCTCCCATCCAAGTACTAACCAGGGCCAAGCCTGCTTAGCTTCCAAAATCAGGCTAGATCAGTACCAAGGCAAAATTATCTATACCATAGTGTTCCTATTACTATGTATGGACATGAATGCTAGACAATGAGAAAGTTTCACGGGGTGGGGGGTGGGGGAAGATTTCTTTGGAAGATAACTTTACAGATACCATGGGTGGTCAGGATGAGACATAAATGGGTCCTAGATCAAAGCAAACCAGGGATTTGACTAGAAGCTTAAATGACTAAAATAAGGCTGTTGTATTTTGGGCATTCCATGAGAAGACAAGACTCCTTGGAAAAGCAGCAGGCAGTAGGAAAAGAGCAAGGGCTAGTATGAGACAGATTGACCCAATAAGTTTGCAATACCTGAGCAGGACTATTGACCAGACCTTCTGGACACAACCTTAATATATTTACTGTACATCTTTTCTCACACATCTTTTTCCATTGTTTGAGAAGCTCTAAAAACTGATATTAAAAATCAGTCAATCTAAAATATGACTCAGTAGCAAGGTTCTAATGACATGAAGCTAATGGAATCCTTTCACAAATGTCTGGTGGGATTTCCAGATTTACTGATCTCCTGCTGTATGTAAGCTCCCCTTCCCCCTCTCTCTGTGTCTGTGTCTCTCTGTGTGTGTGTGTGTGTCTCAGAGAGAGAGAGAGAGAGAGAGAGAGAGAGAGAGAGAGAGAGAGAGAGAGAGAGAGAGAGAGAGAGAGAGAGTCAAAATCCACAAGTTTAGATGTAAAGATGGATTTGTTCAAGTTCTTTCCTCCAGTGGGCAAGAAACCAAATAGTTTTATTTCAACTGACCTTGTCTTGTCGAGAGATGAATCAATGAATCAAAGTATGAATGGTATATCATGAAAAAGTGATTTATGCTGTCCCTGTTCGAATATGATATATTTGTATTTCTTAGGGCTTTCTCATTACTGTTGCACCTAAAAAAAGATTGTAAATGGAGACTCGGCTGAAAGAAAGAAATCTTTGCCTTTCTGAAAAACATTGGAGGCATATTAAATGCAAAACAAGAGGCCAATTCAGCTACATGATGGGGGGGGGGGCATAGCTTTAATTCTTTGCACTAAGAAATATTCTTGAGGATGGTTCCTTTAAAAAGGTCCCCAAGAACAGTCTGCAGATCAAGTATTTGGTTGTGGAGTGGGAAGAGAATCAAAGGTAAGAAGTAGGATGGATGGTTTTGAGATAGTGCATATGTCATCCTAAGCCAGTGATGGCGAACCTTTTAGAGACCGAGTGCCCAAACTGCAATTCAAAACCCACTAATATTTTTTTTGCAAAGTGCCAATACAGTAATTTAACCTGTATAACAGGTGGCTATGAAGGAGCGATGCCGGGTGCCCACAGAAAGGGGTCTGAGTGCCACCTTTGGCACCCGTGCCATAGGTTCGCCATCACTGACCTAAGCCAAAGGTCCATACTTATCTTATTGAGGAGAAGAGGCAGTGATCAAGCTGTTTGGAAGAAGAGAGACACACACAGATAGAAAATGTGAGGTGTGTACTCATACTACTCTTTCAGTGCAGAGCAGGCTTTAGTTTCGATGTTTGTTCCATCTCACCAGCTGTAGAAATGGATCTAAGACATAAGGGTCTAAAAAACTGTGGCTTAGGCTGCTCCTATAGAACTCATCCATATGTTGATGCTGTCTGTATTAAAAGAGATGTAAAAAGCTGTAAAAAGGAGGAAGGAATCAAAAGGTCTCCCCAGCAATAATGTCATAGCACCTAGTAAAGATGAGTTAATTAGTCATTTGCATAAAATAAGGCACTATGATATAGCCTTGGTGATTGAGGATGATGATTCAGTAAAAAGTCTTGGCCGATGTCAAACACAAGAGAACTTGAGTTGAGCACATTAGGAGTGGGGCTGCTGTAAGAACAACCCTGCTGCCACGTTAAATGCTCGGCTACTCTGATTTTACATTCAAGGAGGTGCTTGAATTTTGCATATTCCTCGTCACGGCAGCTTATGCTGCTTGGGATCTTCTCTGGCTTGATCTTCTAGCAGAGGAACTTTGAGACCCCCTCCAGGCCTGGAAGGTGATCATCAATGGTGCATGGTACTTACAACCAGCTGAACCATGTGCAAATTAACAAGGAAATAATCCTTGCCTGCTTTATTTGATTCCACATAAGAATGGAGACCTAAAAGCTTATAGCACCACAGGATTTCATAAAGGAACTTACAAAGAGGATCTCCATACAAACAGTATATCATGATGCAGATCTGAAGTGCTATAGTGTTGCATATAGAGATGGGCACGACTTGGGAAAATGACGTTTTCGAGTTGTCGTGTGTCGGAGGCAGTCCGTTTCGGCTCGTTTCCGTTTTTCGCGAAATTTTGCAAAAATTAGTCAGTTCATTTTTTTGTTTTTTCGTTGTCGTTAGTACTGGTTGGGGGGGTAGCGGGCTCCTGGAGGGAGCTGCAGGAGTCAGCCAGAGCCACAAATGACGGACTGGCAGACTCTTTGCAACCGCTGTGTCTCACGTACTTGCACGTAGTGCAATGCAAGTAGATCTGGCTTAGGGTTAAGACGGGTTAGCGCAAGGGCTAGGGTTAGGCTAGTTACGGGTGAGGTTAGGGTGAGTATTGGGGTGCATCTGGGTGCCTCTCTGACCCACTTAGAAGGACAGTGTACTGGCGTATGGGTTAGGCTTAGGGTTCGGGTTTGGGCTACGATTAGTGGGCTGTTTATGCCCGATTGGCACATCCCAGAAGTCTCTGTGGTCAACCTGGCCAAGTGGCCATGCGATTGGTGGAAAATTTGCATGGTCCACTCCCATGGGCGAGCCCATCATTGCGAATGTGCAGGTGTAAAAAAACAAAACAAAATAAAATAAAATAAAATCAACAGAGACTTTTTTGCAAGAAAAACCCACTGCTGCTACTGTAAAAATTCAAGCATTTAAAATAGCTAATTTTCGCATGTTTCTGTGGTGCTTTGGTGGGGTTTTGGGCAACGATTTCAAAAAAAATATTGCGGTCACCATTTTGGATCCCCCGCACTGCATGGCAAATGGATGCGCCCTCCCAGCCTGGTACCAGCAGCACAGCAGTAGCAATAGCCAAGGAGAGGGGGGCGGGGAAACCCTCCCCCCCAAATCAAACACCCTTCTGGCCTGGTAGGTGCCCTCAGACAGTTTTCGCCTACTTTTAGGGCCGGGAATCGGTTTTTTTTAAATTTTTAAAAACTTTTTTTCTGTGCTGCTTGGCATTGCGCGATCGCCGCGATGCAAGTAACGAGCACGACAAATCAGACCAAATTGTTCGTTCGCAGGTTCGAGCTCGAAGTCTGGCGGAGTAATTCCCGTTACCGTTTCCATAGAGTAACGGATACGAGTAACGGAAACGGAAACGGGAATACCGCTAAGTCGTGCCCATCTCTAGTTGCATATTGTAGGCACGAAGAGTACATAACTGAATCTACATAAGAACAGCCTTGATGGAACAGGCCACAGCCCATCTAGTCCAGCATTCTGTCTCACACAGTGGTTCGCCATTTGCTTCAGGGTCTTCCCAAGCAGAGGTCTTCACCTGCTTACGATTCCTTGCAAATGGGATTGAGAAATATCCTGCCTATCCCTCCAACCCGGAGGTTGTCCTTAGGCATCCATAATGATGGCCATTGATACCCTTGTTCTCCATGAACTTCTCCAATCCTTTCTTGAATCTGTCAAGGCTGACAGCTGTCACTTCTTCTTCTGGCAGGGAGTTCCATAGACCAGTGATCCTCTGTAAAAAAGTACTTTCGCTTATTTCTTTGAGATCTAGCACCCAAAAGTTTCATGGCCCCTAGTTCTAGTATTGTGCAATAGGGGAAACAGTTTTTCCTTATCTATTTTGTCCATACCATGTATGATTTTATAAACTTCAATCAGGTCACCTCTTAGGTGCCGTCATTCAATAGTGAAGAGGCCCAGTCGTTGCAGCCTCCTTCTTCTTCTCCAATATGAAGAAGAATATAAGAAGAACATTTAATATTCCTACAATAAAATTAACACTCTTCTCCCTGTTATGTAGTTTTGGGGAGCTGCAATTATAACAGTGCTAGCAATGAATTTCGTCAGTGTTTACATGCATGTACAACAGCCCAAGGAGCACAAGAACCAAAACCAAAAACCAGATTCAAATGAAAACAAAATAAAAGTACTTCACCTAACAAAGAAACTAACCTATTTATTTCACCATGAACTTTTGGAGAGGCAAAAGTAGGCAGAGAGGCAAAAAAACTTTTGGAGAGGCAGAAACGTAGAGGACAATTCTGGACCCCAGTGTTATATGCAAAGTACCTAAAGATGGGAGTGGAGGTTAACATAGATTGGGATGGGATTGAGTGTGGATGTCCAAGGTGGGCAGACAGTAGCATCTTAACACCCTCTAATGAGCTTCAAGAATGCCTTATCATTTATATCTGTTGGGTTTGCCAGGATTTAATCCGGTCAGCACCTCAAATGTTCACCTCCTGTGTTAATACGCGACTAGCTACTAGCAGCCTGGAAAGGGAGGGGTGAAAGCAAAGCATGCTGCTTGTATACTGCCTCATAGCACTGAAGCACTCTGTGGGTGGTTTACAAATAATTACACAGGCTGCACATTGCCCCCCAGCAACCTGGGAACTCATTTTACCAACCTCACAAGGATGGAAGGGTGAGTGAACCTTCAGCCTGCTACCTGCAGCGCAAGATCATGAGCACAGCGATGCTTGCAGTTACAGCAGTTTAATCACTGAGCCACGAGGTTCTTTGATGAGGTGTTAATACTCTGTTGTCACCCCACTAGGTCAGCTGAGCACTGGAAGATGCACAAGTGAAAGCTGTGGGTGTCATTGTTGGGACCTGTAATGGTGTTGCGCTCAAAGAGATGTGGAGACACCATTGGCAGGGCCTACATCCACGTTGTTTTGCTTCTGAAGTCTTAGTAGCTGCTTAAATCTTCAGTTGCTCTCTGAAAAGGAACACAGCCCTGGCACCCAAAGGTACGAGCACCTAGTCAAGAAGTAATAATTTGCCACCTCCATGATCCCCACTATGCAAATGCAAACTGGCAATGGGATTGTGGGCATTGAGCCTTCTTTGGGGGGGGAATCAGTTTCCCCATGATACTTTGTACAGTACCCCCACCACCACCATTTTGCAGTTCATGTACTGTGGTCCTGCTATATTGCAGAACCACAGTATATGCCGGGGCTCCAGCTGATTAGTGCTGGGGTGGGGGAGAAAAACCTTTATTTCCCCACCCCAACGCCAATCAGCTGGAGTCCATGGTGAGGGGAAGGGAAAAAAGGTTTTAAAATCCCGGGCTTTTAAAACCTTTTTTTCCCTTTCCCAAGCCCTGGGCTCCAGCTCGGTGGTGGATCTGATCCACCACTATGGCTTACCCAGGCTGTTCCAAGACTTCTTCAAGTAGCCCAGGCAAGCGGTGCCAGAGGATCAGATCTCCCATCGCCACTCGCCCGGGCTGCATCTGATCGCCCCCCCCAGGCCCCACCCTATCTGCATCCGCAAATTGCGGATTTCCAGTCATAGTGGGCCGGGTGGGTCCCTAACCCCCAAGATAGGGGTTACTGTATATTTCCTAAGAGGAGAATTCTGAAGTGTTTAGTGGGACTTGCTTGACTGTCTGCATGATCACAATTTTAAGAAGATCCTGAGTAGAAATGGGCACGACTTGAAAAAATTTTTTTTTCGAGTTGTCGTTAGTCGGGCCGGTTCCGTTTCGGGTTGTTTCCGTTTTTCGTGAAAATTCGCAAAAATTAGTCGGTTCATTTTTTTTTTTTTTCGTTTTCGTTAGTACTGGTTTGGGGGGTAGCGGGCTCCTGGAGGCACCTCTGTGGGGTGGGTGCCTCCTCTGGCCCGCTATAAAGGGAAAGCGGGCTCCTGGAGGCACCCGTGGGTGCCTCCTATCCTCACCCACTAGGAAGGGGAAGCAGGCTCCAAGAGACCCCTCAACATGAGGGTCTCCCCTCCTCACCTGCTGCCGCCTGCTGCAAAATGCCATGCATAGCCATATGGATATGCATACCAGTTGCAGACAGTGAGACCAGTGAGTGAACCCAGAGCCATAGGGTGAAGTGATGCCTAAGGCTCTCACACCGCCATGTCTCACAAAGAAGGGAATCATACTTGCGTGTAGTGCAATGCAAGTAGATCTGGCTTAGGGTTAAGGTGGGTTAGTGCAAGGGCTAGGGTTAGGCTAGTGTCAGGTAAGGTTACGGTGGGCTAGTGGGTTGCACCTCTGGGTGCCTCTCTGACCCACTAAGAAGACAGTCTGTGACGTATGGGTAAGGAGTCAAGGATTAGGGTTAGGGTTAGGGGGCTAGGGCAGGTTTTAGGGGGCTTTTTGGCACATCCCAGAAGTCTCCATGGCCAAGTGGCCATGCGATTGGTGGGATGGCTCCAAAAATTTGCATGGTCGTCCACTCCCACATGGCTGGCCACTCGGCCAGCCCATCATTGCGCAGGTGTAAATAAAATAAAATAAAATAAAATCAATGGCGGACAGAGGAGGAGAGGAGAGACATTTTGTTGCAAGAAAAAACCCACTGCTACTGTGAAAAATCTGGCAGTTTATAAATTTTTGCATCTTTCTGTTGTGCTTGTGTGTTTTTGGACCACGATTTCAAAAACAATATTGCGTTCGCCGCCCCATTTTGGATCCCCCGCCCACACCGCATGGCATGGCGAGTCCGGCTGCCCAGGACGGGGGGGAGGTGGGACCCCCCCTCCAGAAACCCCCCCTCCGGTAGGTGCCCTGCGCCCTTAGTCAAGCAGGCATTTTTCCGCCTGCTTTTTTGGCCCGGGAATGGGTGGGGGGAGAGTTTAAAAGTTTTTTCCTGTGCCGTCCGTGCTGATTGCTTGCGCTTTAATTGCGGCGACCGGCGGCGAGACTGGGCTTTTTGCTGGCTGCGAGCCTGCGGCGAGTCCCACCAGAGCAGCCCAGGACAGGGGATGGGGGGGGGAGGCCGGGGACCTCCAGAAACAACCCCTCTGGTAGGTGCCCTGAGGCACGGCAGGCATTTTTCCGCCTGCTTTTTGGCCGGGAACCGGGTTTTTTTAACTTTTAAAAACTTTTTTTCTGTGCCGCGTGGCATCGCGCAATCGCGCGATGCAAGGAACGAGCATGACAAATCAGACCAAAATTGTTCGTTCGTCGGTTTGAGCTCGAAGTCTGGCGGAGTAATTCCCGTTACCGTTTCCGTAGAGTAACGGAACCGAGTAACGGAAACGGAAACGGGAATACCGCTAAGTCGTGCCCATCTCTAATCCTGAGCCAAAACTGTGTTCTAAAAATACAGTTCTGGAACTATATGTGCATTTTTAAAAAGGATGACATTGTATTGTTTGTTTCTTCATTTTCTTGAGTTTTGAATTGTACATGTCTGTTTTTATTTATTTATTTATTTATTGCTTTTTACTATCACATTGTGATTGGCTCCTGCTATTTCTCAGTGGATGAGCTTTGTGAGAGAAACTGGAGGGACAAATAGAACTCCTCTCTGGAAGAGAACTAATTTCAAATTACTTGGTTATTATAAGCCAAATGAGCATCGCAGAGATTGTAGTTAATTGCAGCACTAATTAAAGGGGTTATCTTATCCTTGATTATTCTTGCCAGTGGTTTAGTTTAACCAGTAGAGCAGAAACAAGAAAGCATTTTAGGACTTGAAGGTTGCCAGAAAGGCCTGCATTCTTGATAAATATTAATAACCCTTGTCATGGTCAGCTGTTCCGGTGGGGTGCTAAATTCAACTTGAGCTGCAAAATTATCCACGGTCTAGCCATGCTTACTGAGGAAAACTTCTCCTTCTATCCATTCAGTTATATCTGGCTCTCAGTCAATTTGTAGATCTATGCTCTCCATGCCTTTTATTCTCTTACAGCTTCTTTTAGTTCCATCAAAGTCATTCTAGTGTCCCTCCTGATGGCTAGTGAGCCCTTTGACAGATCCTCCTTTTTCACTGACCAATCCCAGCAGAATTATTATTATTTTGTTTTGTTTTGTTTGGAGTGAGCCGGCTCTCACATGACCGAAGTTTGAGAGTATTTGTTTGGTGATTTTAGCTTCCAGATAAATATTTGGTTTGACTCTATCTAGAACTTCTTTGTTGGTAGTCCTCCCTGTACATGATTCAGAGACTGTTGTCTTTATTCTTCCAGATGTTGTCATACTGATCATTGCTGTTCTTCCAAGTGCTATACATGTTCCGGTCTCCAAGCTGTAGTCACCATTTTGATTAATTTTAGAGCCAAGAAGCTAAACTCCTTTACTTCTTCAATTACCCTTTGTTGATCTTAACACTGACCTGCATGTTCTCTGCCATTGTTTTTTTCCCCCTTGGTGTTGTGCCATAAGCCATTTTTTTCACATTCATCTTTAATGACTAGGACTAGCTTTTCTAAATCTCTCTTACTTTCCGTCAGCAATGTTGTATCATGATGATGTTCCTGCCACCATTTTTTTTTTACCCAATGGCAGATCTGTACAGATGAGCTGGCTCCTCTGAAGTCCAGATTCTGAAAGGAGGGGCTGTTTTGCCCCCTCCAGACGACCAAGCACGAGACTTACCCGGGAGTCTCATTCCGGATAGCAGGGGGGAGGAGGACTGTATATAACAGTCCTCCTCCCCCAACAGCAGTCTCTTGCACCATCGGCATTCCCCACCCACCCACTGCTTGATTGTAGTGCTAGTGTGAGTCTAACTGGTCACTTCTGAGGTCCAGATAGGAATTTTTTACCTGTTTCCAAACTGGGCCAAGGAACGGGGATTTTTCCCCTATCACACTGGCACCCGGTGGGTGGACTAATTAGGAGGTTATGAGTTCCGGTCACACTGGGCCGGTAGTGTGGATGTTAAACGCTATTGGTGAGTCAGAAGATGGGGATACCCAAACCTAGACCATCCAACTTCAGAACGCTGAGGATCAGGAGATTACAGCTTTTGAGGGAGGATACTCTGGGAGGCCTCTCCGGGCCATGAGTTAACAGTAGCAGGGGCAGCTGGCACCGGGGAGTCGTGCCTGGGTTTACTGACCTTGGGGGCACTGTCTAGGTGACTGTGCCAGCAGGGGCTAGTGACTCGCCCTAAAAGCTTGCGGGTTGGAGGAGTTCCGGGAGACCTGGAGTTCCAACCACTGAATCGCCCTACAGCAGGCCCCTCTTAAATTTACGTTGAGTTAAAGGTTCAAGAGTTCAATAAAGTGTGGCCCTGATCAATCCCAATCATGTTGTCTCGCCTCTTTATTTCACCTTGGGGGAGGGGAGCAATTGCCTTTCTCATAACCACTTCTCCAAATCTGTTAAATAATAAAAGTTATGGAATATAACCCTGACAAATGCCTTTTCCAATTCTGAACCATTCTTTGTCTCCAAAAGCTGTCCTTATTGTTTCTTATTGATCAGAGTACAAAGATTGTATCAGTTGGATGAGGTCTGGTGAAATTCTCTTTTCTTTCAGGCAGTTCCAGAGTCTGTCATGAACAACACAGTCAAAAGCTTTTTTATAGTCAATGAAACACACATAGAGGTATTTTTGCTATTCCTTTACTTTTCTATCATCCATCAATGGTTAGCTGTGTGGGCATGTGTTCACATTCCTTTTTTGAAATTCAACTCTGGTTTGTGAGTGGTCTCCAGGATTTAAACATGGGATTCCACTGAACATTTATTTCTGAAACCTAGACATTTGCCTGAATCAACACCTTCAATATGAACCATGTTCTTTCATTTCCAGCAACAACTACATATAATGTCTGCTTCTCTCCTTAGTTGACACCTCCTCCATTTGCAGCTTTGCATGGTACCATTCTGTAACCTGTATATTGCATGAGATTGTTGCTTGCTGTGACCCCTTGATTCCCTAATGAGTTTTCTGCCCAATTCTAGTCTAAATCTTTCCTTGTGTACTTTTTAAGGGGAGAAAGAAACACTTCAAAGTTTCCTCCCTCCTGGACAAGATAACAAGAGTTCACCCTGCATCTTCCACCTCTGAAGAGTTTTAGGAAAGTTTTCACAGTGTATGTATTCTCAAAGGCTTTCACAACCAGGATCTGATAGCTGTTGTGAGTTTTTGGGGCTGTTTGGCTGTGTTCTGGAAGTTTTTCTTCCTGACGTTTTGCTAGAATCTGGGGTTGGCATCTTCGGAGGGCAAGGAGCTCAGGGAACTAGAAGTTCTCTCTGTGGTCTGGGGCAAAAACTTCCAGAACATGGCCAAACAGCTCGAAAAACTCACAACAGCTATTTCACAGTGTATGTTTATGTGAAAAATGACATTTTGTGCAAAAGCTTTACCCACTTCACAAATCTTCCTTCACTGAAGCTTCAATATCAAGGTTTCCATTGCAAAGTCAATTTGGTAATATTGTCCAGCTCCCTGGATGGTCTGCTGAGAAACTATTAATCTTCCTCTCCATGGCCAGAGGTCTCCTTGTGGGCATGGCAGAATGCCCCATCTCTGTCGATGTACTATCTATGTCTGACAAATATACTGGCCTGAAAAAACAGCAATTTGGGGGCATGTCAAAGTGGGCCATGAATAGCTGTTGTGAGTTTTTCGGGGCTGTTTGGTTGAAAAGTAGTTCCCTGAGCAACTTACCCTCTGAAGATGCTGGCCACAGAGTCTGGCAAAATGTCAGGAAGAAAAACTTCCAGAACACGGCAAAACAGCCTGAAAAACTCACAACAGCTATCAGATCCTGGCCATGGAACCCTTCTAGAATCTAGAATACATTGGACCATGAATCTTGGAGTCCTAGCACTCTTTTCACAGGACATGCTCCCTGCGAAGACCTCAAATTGAAGTTTTTAAAGTTATTTATTTTCTTTTGGTTGCATAGGAAGAGGTCCTGAGAATGAAATACCCTTCTGCCTACCTGTTCAGAGTGAACCAGGAGAACTTTGGATCCTGTATTTCACTGGCATGGAATTCTCCTCCCTCTCCTGCCTATTAAGGTTGCTCTGTTATCTGGGGAACATTCTTCCATTACAAACGAACAACAGTGGGGGTTGTCCTGGGGACTGTGCCGCTTGTTCAAGGAGACTCAGGCTGGGTCTCCTCTCAGGAGGCACAATGGCAAATGAAACTCTCAACTGTTGTTTTGGCAGCCAGACATATAACTTGGGGTCTTTTCACACGACCCCTAAGAGCCGCTGGCCACTTAAATTCGGACCAGAGATCTTAGGGGTTTGTCGCCGTTCCTGCGTTCCCACCCCTCCACACTCCTGGCTGCTGGCTGCGTGAGGGGAGGGAGAAAAAAAAGGAAGAAAAGAATGCCGCTCACCCCCGTTCTGCCATCTCGCTTTGCTCCCGGCACTGCATTCAGATCTCTTAAAGGGGTGGGGGGCAAAAAAAGAACAAACAGAAGCAAGGAGAGCCCGGCAGTCACTACTGTTATATCCGCATCAGGAATTTTCACCCTCCGAGAGCAGGTACATGAAAAGTGCGCTGGGATGCGCTTAGGTGGGCGTGGTCGCACTTAATTATCTGTAAACTTTGGAGCTGGTGGGGAAATTATTTTAAGTTCCGGAGCTGGGAGCCATTTGCCGCGGAGTTTAGGGGTCCTGTGAAAAGGCCCTTACTGAGCTATTCAGTCAGTTTCAAGGAATTGTGTTAATGGGTGGTGTAGTACTTCCACAAAGCTCCCTTCTAGTTTACACAGGTGCCTTGTCTTGTCATCATCAGCTGAGGCCAAGAAAGGCAGCCAGAGGAAGACCAGTCATCTGCATGCCAAAGGAGCTGACAAGGGACATTCTCTTATGAGAATTGTTGGGAGGGGTGAGGGAAAGAAGACTGATGAATATGGAAATACACTGTGATGTGATAGGAAAAGGACCTGACTTACCATCTTACCGGGTCCGCCAATTGTCGCCAGAGCTGTGCCAGCAGAAGCAAAAGGGAATGGCAACGGCCACATGGAGGATGATGCCAGAACAGGAACATCACATGCAAGGGTCCGGCCAATGAGAAGGCTCTGATGGAGCATGCGATGTGGGTCAATCCGGGCCTCTTGAAGAGCATGATGTGCTCACAAGGGCTCGAGCCTGCTGCATATAAAAGGAGGGAAGAGCGGTCCCTTTTTGAGAGAAGACAGAGCCATCCCAGCCCACCAAGCCTAAATCTATAAAGGAATGTAGTAGAAAATGTTAGTTTGTGTATAATTGTATAAGTTGCATGTCTCAACTTTGGAGGTGGTTGACGGTTTTACAGGCATTGGGAAGGATCTAACAAAAAAAGTAGCAGGCAAGTAACCTGCACTACAGAAGAACAACTGATGAGGTCATATCAGGCAGAAGGGGCCATGGGCTGAATCACAAAGGGACAGCCAAAGGCCATAGTTTATGTTGTGGGCCAGCGATGGAGTCCACACCCCTTGGGGCCTGGCAACTACACAATGGACATGGGATACTGATGGGGTCAACATCTCAGGAGACCCTATGACTGGCAAGAAAAGGGAGTTCCCAAAATGACCAGGAGGATCATAGGAACATCAAGGGGCATGTGGTCTCTTTGTGCTGGATCCAACCCAATGACTCAGCCAGAGTACTGCTTGGTGTAATCAATAAAGTTGTGGCCAAGAGATTCCCAAAACATAATGGTCATGTCTGATTATTACTGTACATATTCAAAACAGAAAAGCCAACAATGGTTGTTACCTGAGATGATAGGTGATGTTAGCGAGTTGGCTGCTATTAATATACAGTGGTGCCTCTACTTATGATTGGCTCTAATTACATGAAATTTGACTTAACAGTGGAAAACCAATGGCGTTTCAGCTGCTTACAAATTTTAGATGTGGTCTGCTCTACTTACAATTTTTTTAATTTTTTCAATTTTTTTATTTTATTTTTTTAGATACAGCTGTTCTACTTACAAGTTGTTTGACTTATGAGCATGCATTCGGAACAGATTAAACTCGTAAGTAGAGGTATCACCGTATATACTTTTTAGTGTTAGAGAGTTGCAAGATGGCTTTGTTGTAGGGAAATTAGTTACTGCAGCTTTGAAGCAAAGATGGGTTTTGTAGTCATTAGTGATAGTGTTAGTTAATTAGCTTTTATTATTTTCTTGGATTGCGTTTCCTGAAACCGCTTAGACATTAAGCTGAAACCTTTTTTGCCTTGCAAATCTCCTTACAGTCAGTATCTCTCATTATACTGAGTATTTAAAATCATGAGACTGAGCTGAAGAATATATAATCTACTTTATTGGTAATATTACAAAGAATATTAAAATTAAACACTTTAGAAATTTTAGGTCATCAGTGCAACATACATTATATTCAAATCTTCATAATCCAGGAGGGTAACATATGACTTGGGGTGGGGAGGAAATCAAATCAAATCTTTACACTCAAAACTGCTCCTCAGTTAATCTTTACAGCATTCCAGACCTCAGCATTTCTTCCCCCTGAATAAATACTGCTGGAATATAAAATTTGGTAGCTATAGTATAAAAGAGAGCAGATGTGCTTTGTGAGACAAATTACTGAATGCAGAATCTGCTCACATTAAGTCAACAGTATTTTCTATTTTATACAAATACAAATTCTTGAAAAGGAAAAAACGAGGGATGAAGCTGTGATACCCAGGCTCTAAATCCCTATTTTTAGGAGGTTATAAAATCAACCTTTCATTGCACATTTTCCACATCATGTGAAATTTATTCGTTCGCCAGATTCACTATATCAAGTTTATGGCTTCTGTGGCATTGACCACCTTTTTCAACTCTAGCAGGAGTTCTTTATTAACTCTAGGATGTAGTGTGGGACACTCAATGTTTCAGCATATTATTTGAATAATTGCACCCCGCCCAGAAATCTCTACATTTAACTAGATGACCGAGCAGGCATATGTTATCACACTGTGATGAGCAGACACAACCTTAAGATGCTTCACTAGGCATAATTTTGGAATGGCCACTCCATGTCTGAAATGCTAGACAAATATGGGCATAGGATTATGAAACATAAAAGCCAGAATGACAGCATTTAAGGTGATTGTTTTGTGACATTATTCCATGATATCATAGGGGAAATCCAATAATCTTTTCCCCAGAACCACTAGCCTGTTTTGCTCTCTGGTTGAAATCCTGCTCAATTATTTTAGAATGAATTTGCTGTTATCCTTTCTGGACATGAGTCCACAAAATGCATGTAAGACTCGTTCAAAATCCCATAGGGACCTGAGTTAAATGCAGATAAGAAGTTAATCACCTCCACCAGGCAAATGTGCATGGATTCAGAGAGTCATCCTGCGACAATCCATAGCAAGTTTAGCAACATGTGAGAACCACTTAGAATCCTAGAAAGTTTGGTTTCCTGCCCACTACACATGTGGAACAACTTCTGCTCTTCAGAACCTTTGTCCTCCTCATGGCAAAACAACAGACAAGACAGGAAGGTCTAACTCAGGGGTGTCCAAACCTTTTCGAAGGAGGCCCAGATTTGGTGAGGTGAAAATGTGTGGGGGCCAACCATTCAGCCTGAAGGGGGGGAGGAGAGATAGGGCGTGGTCTATGTGCATCTGCAACGGCCACAAATGCTCTGATTTCAAGGTGCCCAAGAGCCCAGGGGCTGTTGTACGGCCCAGGAATCAGCCCACACATACCCAAGATGCACCACTGCTCACATATGTGGCCCTCCCTTGCAAGGAGGTGGGGAAGATGCTGTAGCAATGGAGCCAGGAGGTAGACAAGATGGGTGGCTGAGGGGATTGACAGAGGCAGGGAGGACAGGCAAACCATAAAACTGCAAGCTGACGTCTCTAGTCAGCACAGGGAAGGGCCGACTGGTGGGGATGAGTGACAGGCTGAGGCAGCAGGGAGAAGAGGCTGAGGGCCACTCAAAATTTTAAATTGGGCCGCATTTGGCCCCCGAGCTGAACTTTGGACATGCCTAAGTGGTCCATTCAGAGAGTACTGATGATATGAAGTTAAGTCATGACTCAAAAACACTAAGATGTTAACAGAAATGAGAGGACTGAGTTGTACTTATTATCCCTTTCACTTCATTCCAATTACCTCTGGACTGACAGAGGCAAAATGGAAATGGGAGACAAATATAGATTAGGTGTCTAAATTAGAGATGAGCAGTCCCTTGGATTCCCTTCCCCACCTCCTTCACTGGCTGGAAAAGGCAGGTTTGAGAACCACTAAGCACTGTTCAGCCAAAAAACCGAACTGGCTCGGACCTCTGAACCAGTGGTTTGTGCCCATCTTTGGTCTAAACCTTTGTATATGTAATTTTTGGGACGAGAAAGAAACACTTCAAAAGTTTCCTCCCTCCTGGGCAGGATATCAAGAGCTCCTCCTGTATTTTCCACCTCTGATGACTTTTAGGAATGTTTCATAGTGGGTGTTTATGCAGAAAGAGAGAGAGAGAGAGAGAGAGAGAGAGAGAGAGAGAGAGAGAGAGAGAGAGAGAGATTTTGCACAAAAGTTCAAATTTGCACAAAAAGTGGTCTCTTGCACAACATAAGTGGTAGTGCCAATAATTCTTCTAATGGTGTTGCTGACTGAAAGAAGAAAGAAAGAAAGAAAGAAAGAAAGAAAGAAAGAAAGAAAGAAAGAAAGAAAGAAAGAAAAAGAAAAGCATTTTTTTCACTGGGAAAAAAACCTTTGTATTTTTACATCCCTATCATAAACCCGCTTGCCAGTTATTTGTGCTCCCTTCGTGCAGTCATCTGTAAGCACAGAGCAAAGCAGCCTGGGAGAAGGTGTTGCACCAGCATTAGGCAGTATCATGCCCTTTTTATTTAAGAAAGGTAATATGTTTCAGATACATTTTGGTATAAATATTCTTTCTCATTCGAGCCCTCTTGTGTAAAAGACAGTTGAGTACAATGTGTTCCCTCTTTGGAACAACATTAATTTTTCATAAGTCGTCACCACAGGATCCCAAATCACAATGCGCATAGTAAGAATACGCCACTTATTGACTTGCAAAGGGCATAATGGAAAACAATGAGCTTTTATCTGACTCTCCTTTGATTCCGTGGAGAAAAATGAAGCGTTGTCTTATTTCCTCCCTCTCCTAATAGAATGCAGGCATGAAATGTGATGCTTTTTGTTAGATTTCAGGAAGAGAGTATATAAAAAGCAACAGATGTAGCAGGGAGAGGAGGCATAATCAACTACCCATTCTTCTTTCTGGCTACTACAGCATAAACTGGTGGCAGGTATCAAGTACCCTGACTGCACAGCAAGGGACTCATATTTGTCTTTCTGATGGCTTGTTTGCTTGGTTTCCAATGCAACATCTGGTAATTTTCAGATATACTGGAATATGGCTCCCATCATCCCCACACTGGCTGTGGAAGACTACTATGAGGAAGCAATACTATGTAAAGCTGTAGTTCTTAACCAGCAGGACACCTACCAAGGATAGGGCATCCAAGTAGGCTAAGTGGAATGCAAAAATTTTGTTAGATTTTAATGTTTATTCTTGTTGGGGCTTGATTGTGATTGTGTTGGGTAGTCGCTGTGTGGCGACACATCTGTACACTGCCCAGAGTTCCCTTTGGGAAAACCGGGGGGTTTATAAGTGCAAGAAATAAATAAATTAATTAAAATATCATAATATTGTTCAGAGACTCTCCAAGCTTTCTGCCTGCTTCTTCCCATGTCAAGCTCAGTTATAGTATCTAGGGATGGGCACTTTGTTTTGGAATCAATAGGTTACAAAACGAACCACGTGAGCTCAGATGGTCCTCAGAACCAGCTGATACACGCAGAGACCGACTGAGATACCTTTCTCTGTCTCGCACACGGTTAAAATCCAACGAGGAAGCACGTTGCAATGTCATTTTTCCTGCTTTGTGCTGCTGGCCAATCAGAAAGGGAATCGGGATGATGCCTGTCCCTGCACAGCTCTTGATTGGCCAGCATCACAAATCTAGCAAAGATGATGCCGCAGCATGCTCCCTTGTTGGATTTTAACCCTGCACGAGACAGGTGAAGCAATTGGATCTGCATGTACCAGCCGGTTCCGAGGACCACCTAGGCTCGCGAGGTTTGTTTTGTAACTTACTGGTTCCAAAAAATAAAAATAAAAAATAAAAAATACCCATCCATAATAGTATCTATCCAGTGAGTTCTTTTCAGCCGTAATTCTGCTGGTGTCTTACGTGGGGAAAGCTTCTCAGGTGTCAAATGAAAAGGCACTTTGAAGAACTGCAGTTTACAACATGCACACCATCGAATGAACTTCTCTAAACTTAACCGTTCTTCCCACAGTACCCTGCAAGCAGGCAGATTTATGGTGCTTTTGGAATGCTATTATACAAATTCCATTCTACTCCCTCCGTTTAGTGTCTTGCATACCTAGAGCGACTCCATAATAAAGATGTAGTAAAGAAAGTCACCCTGGTGCATTATATCAAATGCACTTTAAGAGTCAGTAAAGAATCTCCTTCCACAGAGAGAGAGAGAGAGAGAGAGAGAGAGAGAGAGAGAGAGAGAGAGAGAGAGAGAGAGAGATGCTCCATACAATACTGCCATCCTTTCACTTCTGCCTGTCAAATGCTTTTGTACATAGGAAAAATCAGACTACAAGCAGAACAAAATCTTTGAGCACTTACACTCTTAAACCAGCCTCCACCACAGTTAAAGACACAGACGGCTCACTATCTCACAAGTATTTAACACAACATTTCTTTCTCCCCCCCCCCCCCAGAACCCATGTCTCCTTTTCATAAACAGAAAAACCTACTTGCCCCTCTTGTCATTCTATATGGATGGTATTTCTATATGGATGGCATTTTTGGTATAACATGGAAGCTAAATGACCAAACTAACGCTATTGTACTTTGAGCACATTGTAAGAAGACAGAACTTAACTGAAATCAAGTGAATGTCATGAAATGATGAAGGCAGTAGGAAAGTAGGGGTTCCTGCATGGCAGGGGGTTGGACTGGATGGCCCTTGAGGTCTCTTCCAACTCTATGATTCTATGATTCTATGATTCTATGAAAATGCAAAGGTCCAACATGAAGTGAATTGGCTCAGTGAAAGAAACAACAGGACAGTCAGCAAGACATGAGGAGGCCATCATCATCATCATCATCATCATCATCATCATCATCATCATCATCATCATCATCATCATCATCATCATCATCATCATCATCATCATCCACAACAACCCTAATTGCTGCTGTAGTTTAGTCCATGAGTTGGACCTATCTGAAAGTACAGTAGATCCATTACTCTGCTATAGAGCACCATTCAGTGGTGAATCTCAACATAACCACAGCATAAAATAGTAGAGATGGGCACGGATAGAAAAAAATGGAGTTTTGTTTGTCGTTTGTCGTTTAGAGTTCCGTTTCGGTTCGTTTCCGTTGTTCGCGATTTTTTTGCAAAAAAATCATTTTCATTTTGTTACCGTTTTGTTACCGTTTTGTTACCATTTATTCCAATTTTAAGTGATTTTTTTTAGCATTTAAAGCAGTTCACTTCATTGCTGTAACGGAAATGAAATGCACGACAAAAATCCCCGCGTTTCTGTTTGTTTCGTTTCATTTTAGGGACAAATTTCGTTTGTTGTTTCGTTGCATAACGAACCAAAATTTTAGTACTCAGCACAGTACATTACACAAGAGTAGGCCCATTTGAATCAATGGAGCATACAAAGGCATTAACCCACCACCAATCATTTAATGTGGTTACATTCAGCGTGAATTACTATGCCAAGTAACACGGTTTCAGCCAACATGTTATACTCAAACAATTTGAGACAGGGGGCTGAATATTATTATTTGAAAACATAAAGGAATTTTAAGCCTGTACCAAACACTGTGGTTGTTGAGAAAGATGCATCCAATTCATCCAGTGTTTCCAATTCTTTAACAGAACAGCAGCTCCCTAAGTTAGGGACTATCTGTGACATGCAATCGGCATGTACCAATTGTGCAATTTTACACCAAACCGGGCACATCCGTGTCAATTAAAAAAACTATGTTCAGATTGCCAGAAAATACCCCACAGTAAAGAAAAAGGTTACATTTCTTCACCCTCTCATGCAAAGATAGAAAAGACAAGGATTTATAACCCTAACTAGAACACACATGCTTCCTGGTGTATTGAGGAAATATGCTTAAGAATCCTGGGACAGGGGTTATTTTTATTGCAAACAGGCACTTCGACATACATCTTTAAGAGACATGTCTATAAAAACATCTCAGCACATGTATTTTAAAATGATATTGTGATGATTATTTCATGAAATTTTGCACTAATCTCGAACTGTAAAATGATTTTTATCACAACATCCCACTGGCATAAATTTTTTTCTAGCATAGCGATGAACTGCACTCCTTAGAAATCATGGGCTTTTGCCATTTCTAACTGGGACAGTTTTGTGGGACAAATCTTTTGCCTTTGAATCCATCTAGGCTGCTGGTTTCATCATGACAGTGCTCCAGATTTAGTGACTGTCAGAGGCTTTCTTTCTTTCCCCCCCAAATATTCTAGCTTGAAACTTGTTGTCATATTTGAGAAGGCTGGGTGAGGATTATGAAATTTTCTTGCCAGAGGCAAAAAAAATTTTCCACAACTTGCTTTTTCACACACTATCAGGCTCTACCCGTCTCTTTCGCATCCACACATGCTCTCATCCCAGTTACATACATTAAAACATTGTTGGATATATTATTAAAACAGACTTCTCTTTCTGTCGAAACAAATCCCCCCTTTAACTCCCAAGATGTTGTTTTTTTTTAAAAAAACTTAGAACACTCTTTGAAAAATGGCAACATACTGAAACTTGCAACTTTAAAATGGAGACTTTTGGATTACAAAGGATGAAAAAAACCTTTGAATTTTTTGTATTGTATGGCCATGCAGCTGAAAAAAAAATCTGCGTGAACTTTTTGGAAAAACCTCTACTCTTTCAAAAATGGGGGAATACTCAATGTTCATGTTTCCCAAACTAAATTTGGAAAAGTTACTATTTGGACATGATATCTCCCCACTAATCCAAGAAAGAAACTTTTTCAACTAACTATTTCCTGCTATGAACACAATACTTCTGCATTTGGCCTGGCAAGGAGGTATATCCAAACATATATACAGAGCCTGAAAAGTTTGTTTTAAAAATTTATAAAGTAATTTTTTAAAGCTTTGCCATAGCCCCCTCTAGAAACTAAGATATTACCTCCAGACCATCTGGCATTTTATCCAAGCAAAAATATAAGAACATGACCCATACAAATGATTTACTGATAGACTGTAGCTATGAGGCACAGAACAAAACAATATGTCTACTTATGAATGATATCAGAACATTTTGTTCTTTCATGAGGGGGACAGAATCTGGCAGTTTGACCTCTTTCAAGTTCTACTATCGACCGAGGAAGAAAAGGAAGAGAAAGTAGTTTCTCTGAGTTGTACAAAACATCATTCCTACAGGAGTTGACACACTGGAATCAACATGATTGTTGGTGACTGTGGCATTTACCTGTGTGATGAATAATGCATGAGAGGTGTCTGAACTGATTGGTCAGTTTATAGACCAATGAGAGAGTCTGGGGAGTGGATTGAGAGGATATAAGGCTCTGCTCAGCATTGTTTTAGTCAGATAGGGCTAGATAGGGACCTACAGAAAGACCTACATTTGGAGAAAGGGAATCTGAAAGAGTCTGAGGGCCTTTTCACACGACCCCTAAGATCCACTGGCCTCTTAAATTCGGACCAGAAATCTTAGGGGTTCGTTGCTCTTCCTTCCTCCCCACCACTCCACACCTGTCTGCTGAGGGGAGGGAGGAAGAAAGTGGGTGAGACTCACCTTGGAGAAGCTGCCGGAGCTCCGTTGTGCTGATTCCTTCTCTTTGTTTGCTTTTTTTTCCTCCCGCACCTTCTCTTAAAGGTGCGGGAGGCAAAAAACAACAACAACCAGAAGCCAGGAGAGCCCCGCACTGACCAGATTAAATCCGGACATGGCAATTTTCACCCTCCTCGGGCAGGTACAAGAAAAGTGCGCTGGGTCGCGCTTAGGTGGGCGGGGTCGCACTTAATTGTCTGCAAACTCCGGAGCTGGTGGGGAAACATTTTTAAGCTCTGGAGCTTGCTGCCATTTGCAGAGGAGCTTAGGGGTCGTGTATAAATGCCCTGAGAGAATCAGATAGGGTCTGGCACCATCTAATGGAAAGACAGACAGGGCTAAAGAAGAGATAGGATTTTTAAAGAGTGTCTATGAAGAAAACTAAGTGTTTAGAGTTTGTAAGTTTCAGAATTAGGTGTGCATATATTCAGCTTTTGTAGTGATCAAACTTGAGTGGATTTGAGCTATAGTCTTTTTCTTTATACTTCAACATATTACCAATTGATGATTTTGATTCAACTTTGAAATCAATAAACTCCTTTTATTTTTATTCTACTTAAAAACAATCTGAAGGCTTTAGTTTACTAGCAAAGCTAGTAGGTGGAAGTGAAAGAGGAAAATCAGAAGCTGTGTTTGTCAATAGCGTGTGAAAGGGCGCGGGGGGGGGTAAGCACATTAACACTATAGGGACCAACGATTCACTTCAATAATAGGTCTACTGTGTTTAGTACCAACATTGCATTTAACCTTCAGTTCTGTTCCCTGAGTCACATGTCACACAGGTTGAAAGGGTGGTAAATATGAAGCATTGATCTGGTCAAGTTTGCATGATTTTGTAAGGAGAAAAGAGCTGCCTGTAGATGGTTTTAAATCTGAAAATGAAGCTTATCTCTAAGGCTTTGCCAATCAGTATTTGTGGCATCCCTAATGAAGCTGTTGCTGAACTGTGTGTTCTGCCCTTATATTAGCTGCCTCCTGAAGAAACAAGCAGACAAAATGGACAGGCCAAAACCATAACAAACCTGAAGGTACATTCTTATTGCTCCTGTAAAAAGTCCATTTAGTGCCTGTCTGAGATCAGGCAAGTTGCAAGTCACTGGGAAGGCATATAAAGGAATTTTAGCACTCAAAGGACCCACAGATAGGAAGCAAACCATAAGGAAGAGCTCCCTGCAACAGCATGCTGTAATCAACCTTGGAAATAATGTTAATGTATGAATGCTACAAATACTACTTTTGCCTTAAATAGGATGGCAAGCAAGCAGAGACAGCTAATTTAAAATTAAGATTCTGAAAATTACATTTTGGAATATAATCTTTTTAGAACAGTAGATGGCTCACTTTCTTGTCCTCCTATTTAAGCCCAAAGGAACAAACTTACACATTAACATGTTATTTACATGCTCCAGTCCTACCTTATTTCCAGTCCAGGTTGGAAATAAGGATAAATTTCCGGACATTGAGAGCCATTAAACAGCAGAACAGCTTGCCCCCTGATATTGTGGGTACCCCATTGTTGGGGTTTTTAAGAAAAGATTGGACAGCCATCTGTTCAGAATGGTATGAGGTCTCCTGCCTTGGGCAGGGGGTTGGACTAGAAGACCTTCAAGAGCCCTTCCAACCGTACAATGATTCTAAGATTCTGGTTCTATTATTCTGTTTATCATCTTTTGCACTCCTTATAAACAAGGGTGGGAAGGGTGTGGTATCCCAGGTTTTGTTGCATTGCAATTCCCAGCAACTTAAAGCATGAAAGCCAATGGTGCAAAATGCAGGAAAGAATAATAGAATCAGCAAGTTGTAAGGGGCCTGCAAGGTCTCTGAGTCCAATCCCCTGCTCAAGAATATCAACCAACAACATGTGAAGGAATTGCTCACCACTAAAGATGGGCACAAACTGATTTGTCACAATTTGTGATTTCCACGAATCATGGATTTATACATAATTTTTGACAAACTGGCGAATTGGAAGGGAGGAATCCAGCAAAATCCAGATCACGGCACAGAAAGCAGTGGATGACAGCTGCAGCGGTCAGGCACATTTATTGCAATTGTCTCTCACTAACCTTGAGCTGTCAACCAAGCCAAGGGATTCACCTTATCTCACAGATTAAAAACAGTCTGGAGGCTTTAATTTACTAGCAAAGCTAGTAGGTGGCAGTGAAAGAGGAAAATCAAAAGCTGTGTTTATCAATAGCCTGTGAAAGGGACAGGGGACAAGCACATTAACACTATAGTGACCAACAAGTTCGACCACCTTATCTCACAGAAGGACTAAGTATAGTGGTAGAGTCTCATAGGAATGCATTATTTTAGAATGTGGGATTGAGAAGAGTGCAGTGATATGAGTTGAATGCTTTCCTATATTCAAAACTTCCCATGTATTTGACGAGCTAGTGTGCCATATATATGTACATAATTATTGACAGAGACAGTGCTCATGTGCTCATTTCCCTACTTTCTGAAATGGCGCAATCAGAGTAAGTGGTTTTAAAGAGGGAACAAGTCAAACTCCTATTGTTGGTGCTATGAAGCTTCAAGCCACTTCCCACTTACAAGGATCCTAGTAATATGTCTGTGAAGATTCTCAGTCATCCAGGTGATGTTATCTGGAAGTTGACTTCTCTTTTTGCGAGACTGAAATGTTTCACTTCTCATCCAAGTAGCTTTGGAGTGACAAAGCAACTTGGATGAATAGTGAAACTTTTCGATCTCACAAGAAAAGAAGTCCAATTGTCATGACTTTTCTGGAGGCATCCAAGTGGAATTTTTCAAGGTACATTAAAGCATAAATGAACCATTTATCATCGCCCTATATCAAGAATTTCCATGGGTGAGTGGTGCTTTGAACCTCTGTCTCTTGACTCCTACTCTAGCAATCTGCCCACTATACCACACTGGCTCTTAAAAAAATTATTAGAAACCTGATTTAATACCATTCTGTAAGATTGTATTTATAGTAGAGCAGTGGTCCCCAACCCCTGGTCTGCAGACCAGTATCAACTCATAGCCTTTTAGGAAATGGGCTGCAAAACCAGGAATATTCCCTATAAAGCACATGCACAAACATGTTTCAGTTGGGATTGAACCAGTCCACAGGGTGGAGTTGTGTGTGTGTATGCACACACACACACACACACACACAGAGACACACACACACACACACACACAGAGAGAGAGAGAGAGAGAGGGAGAGAGAGAGAGAGAGAGAGAGAGAGAGAGAGAGAGGAAAAATCCCTGCACAACAAGAAAACTAGTCCCTGGTTCCATAAAGGTTGGGTAGAGAATGGTTGTAGATTATTATTTGCTTTATTTCTATACTCTGGGTGGTTTACAACAAGGTTAAAATCTACAATGCATAATAAAACAACAGTGCTTAACAGGAAGAGAGGGAAAACCCTCAGCAAGAGACATCCGGGGGGGGGAGCCCTAAAATAAATTAAATTAAAGGTCGCCAAATGCCTCCCTAAAAAGCAAGGTTTTGAGCACTTTTTTGAAGGCAGGCAGGGACTGTGCTAGGCGCAGCTCGCTAGGAAGATGGTTCCACAGCGTGGGATGCGTACTGGGCTTATCTACCATTTTATTGGACTTAGTGCAGGGGTTCTCAACCTTCCTAATGCCATGACCCTTTAATACAGTTCCTCATGTTGTGGTGCCCCACAACCATAAAATTATTTTCAGCAGTGCAAGGGACCAGGCTGCGCAACCCAGGAGTGCCCACCAGGGACATTGGAAGTGGCAGAGGAGGAGGAGGAGGAGGAGGCCACATGGCTTGGTAGAGCCTGCCCACAAGATTGGCCGAGGAGGTGGCAGAGGCGCCTTAGCATCATGGTGGGGCACTGCTAGGAGCAGTGTCTCGGTTCCTAAAACCATCAGAAATATGTTTTCGGATGGTCTTAGGTGACCCCTGTAAAAGGATCATTCAACCCCCAAAGGGGTCGCGACCCACAGGTTGAGAACCGCTGACTTAGTGGGACTCTCTGATGAGTAAACATGAAAGTAAACATGGCTAAATATAAACAGTAGGTGTAGTGTACAAAAATGGACCTTTTTGCTACTCTTTGAAAAAGACTTTATACAATTCTGTATGTATTGTATTTACATCTTTTACTGAACACACACACACACACACACACACACACACACACACACACAGAGAGAGAGAGAGAGAGAGAGAGAGAGAGAGAGTTTTACATTTTCCCCTAAGTTGCTAAGTTGTTAAAAACAATTTACAAGTGATAATGAACTTAGTACCCAAATCCCAAATCCCCTATATACTTATTACGTGTCTGACTTGATTGTATTGTATATTCTTTATGGGCCTACTGAAATAGGCACTAATAAAATCATGTTAGCTTATTCATTATCATTTCATTTTCATCCAACTTAAGTACACGTATATAAGCTATAAAGTCTTTCAGCTGTGGGAGTATTCAACATTGTGTTTGTTATGCTAGATACTGGCATCTGATGTATGAGAAGAATAGCATAGAAAGCCTCAGGAATCTCGATGCCTGCTGAATTATTACATTTAAGAGAAAATTGAATTATTATATTATTATTTTTTGCCGCTCGATACTAGCATTAATTCAGGGGACATTGCCTGTTATGATTTAGTAGCACCTGGCTTTATGATGCTACTCAAAGATTGGAGAGGAGATCCCATATCAATGGAGGCAGTCATTAGCATCTTTACTTGGACAAAAATCAATGGAGCTTCTGCCGAAATCGATGGAACTTTTTATGAATATACAGTACATGATCAAGGGGGTCCAGACTGACCAGAGTAGTGTCTCTCACTCTTTTCCTCCTTTTTTAAAAAAGTTGCCTTTTGGTAAACATAACAATTTCAGAGACCTTTTCAAATCTGCCATCTCTGACAATTTGACATGAAGTTTAGAATACTGCGACTTGGATTGGGGAAAAGAGTAGGACCGCAGTATATGAAGCACAATATGGTGGGGGTGTAATGTAACATACATCCCAGGTGAAACTCTCATTTGAAAATAAAGCCTGACTCCACATCCACATTCAGCACCCACCAAACAGGCTCTGGCTATTCAGAATTCCAAAAGGATTTCCCTTGAACTGATAGAGAAAGGAAGAGGGCCTGTTAGTGACAGATGGGTGCTTCCATTCTGTCACATCTAAAGTGCACCCAAAAGGAACACTTTTAATTTTCCTCTACACCACAGTTACAGAACATGTCTCCCCAAAAATAAGAATCATATTGGTGTCTCCATGAAAGCTTGAGCAACTAATGTCAGCTAATTGAGGCCACCTGCTAAGGTGTTGGGGTGTAACCCAGTTACAAGCCTGGTCACTCCCCCTAGTCATAGAATCATAGAATAGTGAAGTTGAAAGAGGCCTACATGACCATCAAGTCCAACCCCTCACTCCATGCAGGAATATAAATCAAAGATATCTGCCAGGTAGTTGTCCAAATTTCTCTTGAGGGCCTTCATTGCTGGAGTGCTCACGACCTCCTGAGGTAACTGATTCCATGGCTGTACTGTTCTAATAGTTAGGAAGTTTTTCCTGATATTCAGCCAAAAAGCTGGATTCTCTTATCTTGAGCCCATTGTTGTGTGTCCTGCACTCTGGGATGATTTAGAACAGATCCTGTGCTTCCTCTGTAGGACAGCCCTTCAGATATATGAAAAGTGCCATCATATTGCCCCACAGTCTTCTTTTCCCTAGGCTAAACATACCTAACCATTGTAGTCTTTCCTCATAGGGCTTGGTATCCAGACTAGACATGGGCACGACTCAAAAAAATGGTGTTTCGTTTGTCATTTGGTTGTTTAGGGGTCCGTTTCGGTTCGTTTTCATTTTCGTGATGTTTTTTTGCAAAAAAATTCATTTTCGTTTCATTAGGTAACGAAACGAAAAAACAAAAATGAAAACAAAAAATGCTGCTTCGTTAGCATTCTTTTTAGTTCAATGCATCTGCTGCAACGAAAACGAAAAACACGGCAAATTTGGTCGTTTCATTTTCATTTTCGTTTTGTTTTAAAAAAATTCATTTCATTTTCGTTGCGTAACGAACCGAAAAAATGAAAACGAAAACGAAAAATCACTCGTTTCGTGCCCATCTCTAATCCAGACCCCTTATTATTCTTGTTACCCTCCTCTGAACTTGTATTGCTTGTACTGGGCAAGATGCATCTTGACACCACCTCAGTTAGGCACAGTTAGACTGATTTTACATGACCCCTAAAATCCGAGGCAAAGGGCTCCCAATGTGGAGCTTAAAATTGTTTTCCCACCAGCTGTGGACTTAAAAAAATTAAGTATGTCCACGCCTACCTAAGCGCGCCCCAGCACATTTTACAAGTACCTGGTCTCTGGAGGTAAAAAAAATCTTCCAATGAAGATTGTAAAGCTGCCTTCTGTTTGTTTTGTTGTTCCCGCCGCCTCTTTAACAGCCTGGAATCCCTATGGGGCTACTCTGAAGGCAGACAGAGGTGAGCAGAGGTGAGCCTGCATTTTTTTCTCCCGTTTTTCTCCCTCCCCTCACTGCAGACAGGAGCAATGGAGTGTGGAAGGGTGGGAACACAGGAAGCAGGACAAAAACCCATGATATCTGGTCCGAATTTAAGTTGCCAGCAGATTTTAGAGGTTGTGTAAAAGCGGTCTTAGCTGCAGCAAATTATACAAATGTCAAATGAAAACTAATAGGATTTTGGCCAGTAAGTCCAAAGGGGCTTAACTTTTCCATCTGCTTTCTTCATCTTCAACTGACACAAACAGAGATAACATTTTTCCTTAATGAAGAAAAATAGGGATAGTGGTGCCAGGAGGAACTTCAGAGAATAGGAAATATCTCCCTGCATGGTTCGCACTGACGTATATATGCTCCAAAATTCAATAAGTCTAGGATCTTCCTATTAGGAGCAGAAACACTACACTTACAAAAGGTGCATCTGTCGCACCCTATGAGAATCCTTTTGCTTTCCCTCTCCACCATAGCTTACTATATAACACGATCCCTTCAACTGCTGGGTAGCCTTTCCCATGGTGACCTATAGGGGATATCATGGCGACCTGAGGGCAGGAAGTCTATATGAACCATCTCAGTTGCATGTACCTTAATCAGATGAAAACCAAGAAATCATTGTCATCATTTGTATTTGTAGTAGACATGGGCACAACCAGAAAAAATGACGTTTTGAGTTTTCGTTTGTCGGAACGGGTCCGTTTCGGGTCGTTTCCATTTTTTGTGAAATTTTTCAAAAATTTGTCGTTTCATTTGTCATTTGTTGTTTGTCGTTTCTACTGCGATTTAGCGCGATTTGACTTCCCAGAGCATGGGGGCATCCCGGTGCACACCTCCTCCCAGTCGAACCTCCCCCTTTACCCAATATCAGAAAAAAAATCCTCACAAACTGCCAGAGGGGAAAAAAAGAATAAACTGCTATTCCCTTCAGCAGACAAAGCTGCAGAGAATCAAAGAAATTATTTTCTAAATTCAATTCCCTCCCTGTCTGCCTAACTTAAATCCTAAAGCCTCCAGCCTCCCTCCAATCAGCCAGCAGCAGCCAGCCACACAGCCCTCCACCCTCCACATCCAAGACCCGACTGCGACTTCTGGAAGGTGCCTCGGCTTTTTATGCCCTCTGGCACATCCAGAAGTGTCAGTCAAAACCTGGCCATGCCATTGATGGAATGGTTCAAACAATTTGCATGGTCCCATCCCATGCCCAGCCCAAATGGGCAGGTCTAAAAAAATAAAAAATAAAATAAAATAAAATAAAATCAATGTGACGTTTTATTACTATAAAAAACCCAATGCTGCTACTATTAAAAATCAGGAATTTAAAATAAATAAATTTCACATGTTTCTGTGGTGATTTGGTGTGTTTTTTGACCACGATTTCTAAAGAAAAATTGCGGTCGCCATTTTGGATCCCCCCCACCGCATGGCATGTGGGAGTCGACGAGGATGAACTCCCCAACCTGGTGCAAGCAGCCCAGAACAGGAGGGGGGGAGGCCACCCCCCCCACACACACAGAAACCACCCCTCTGGTAGGTGTCCTCAGGCAGGCATATTTTTGCCTGCTTTTTTGGCCGGGAGTTGGGTTTTTTTTTTAACTTTTTAAAACTTTTTTTCTGTGCTGCTTGGCATCGCGCGATCGCCGCAATCGGCACAATGCCATTAACGACAACGAAAAACCTGACCCAATTTTTATTTTTTTGTGTCGGGTTCGAGCTGGAGCGGCATAATTATCGTTACCGTTTCCGTTACGTAACGGAAACGATAACCGAAAATGGAAACGACAATTTCGCCGCTCCGTGCCCATGTCTAATTTGTAGTTCACAAATAGAACTTCTAAGTGTTGCAGACACCATATCTGCAACCATCGCATTGATTTAACAAGACATTCAATAAGATTTTTTCTCACCACTTTCCTTCAAAAAAAGAGCCAGCTCTTAGTAAAAGAACAAACATTGTGACCAACAATAGTCACCCTACGTAATATACGTATTCCTTTTACCTACCAAACGTTTAGTCTGTTAAAGGGGTGGGTATAGCCATGGGATAAGACTCAAAACATTAAATGTTTCAAATGCAAATGTTGCAGTAATGCACAAAAGAAAGTTGGGGTCTCCCACCTTTAAATCAACTAATCAACCTGTTCATTAGGTTAGTGGAGTGGGGAAAAATCATATTTTCACAAGCACGGATGGTAATATTTTGGTCCCTGACTGTGTTTAGCACAGATTTGTAACCCATATAAATTAAAACTGTCTTTCAAGGTTGCATTTTATTACAGTGTGATTCTCATTTAGTGCCTGGCATGTGACACAATGAAAATTGAAGTCATTGGTTCCTAAATACGGGAAACAGGGTCAAACTAGTTTTTGCAATGCATATTTCCTTTGCTTGTCCTACTTTCCATTTAAAAAAAATGGAAATCTACTAAAAGATGCCTACTTAAGTGACCAAAACTGCAAATTCAATATTAGGGATGGGCACCAAACGAAAAATGAAATGCTGTTTCATCATTTAATTAGCTAACAAAATGAAACAAAACAAAACAAAACAAAAGGGGGTAGCAGCATATCGTTAGTAATGGGTTTTTTATAAATTTTAAAATGAACCAATTTGTTTCACTATAGAATGGCTCCCCTGGGTCCTAGAGGCACCAAATTTCCTCAACACCCCCCCCCCCATTTTGGAGAGATTTGGGGTTCAGGAGGCCAAGTTATTCAACTTCAAATGGGGTGCCCCCAGAAAAAATCTTATTGTAATGTTATGTGTTTCAAAATAGTGATCCCAAGCAGCTAGCAGCATGGACATTATACTGGAGCTTCCTCAAGCTATTTAAGCACACTGAATTTGGAGAGTTTTGGGGTATAGGAGATCAAGTTATTCAATTCCAAAGGGGGTGCCCATAGGAATCCATTTTAAAGTGCTGTTTTGGGTGTGTGTGTGGTTTGTAACTGCCTGCTGGGGCTAGGGTATATAAGAGGCTGCCTGGTTTGATTTTCTTTTGGTCTGAGGGAGTGAGGGGAGTTGCAGCTGGTTCTGGCAGTGCTGCTAGCTTGATGTCTTACAGTTGGGCTAGCTTAACTTCTGCTGTCCCTGTGTGCTCAAAGCTAATTGTGTGTTGTGTGAGTGGACAAAGAGACAGTGGTTTGTGTGTGTGTAGAAGAGAGAGACTTTTCTCTCTCTGTGTGTGTGTGTGTGTGTACTGTGTGTGTGTCTCTGTGCTCAGCAAGGCACTGCTTTTCTGTTCTTTTTGGGATGATTTTATTAGGGGAAGGTTTTGGGGCAGGCTTTATTTGTTATATTTTATATATCTTTTTCCCTCCTACCCCCTTGAAACTAAATTCTTTCCCGACGACCCACATTGTTATTCCCACCACCAACCAATATCAGTTCCCCAATTCTCAACTGGCGCAATACAAATGTGCCCGGCTGTCCCTCTTCAAAAAACCAACAAAATAGAACCGGAGTCCACCTATTCCATTATTCCTAGCTGGAATATTCCAGCAAACTCCTGCCTTCCTCCCAGGCCTGCTAGCCTGCCTGCATGTTATGGGTCTGAAAGACCGATTTATTTCTAAGACTTGCCTTGGTTTTCTTGATGATGCCTGGGAGATCCACACTCTCCTTTCATACCTGAGGGTCTGAAATGGCCCATAATATTTGGAAGAGCTGCCCTGGACATAGAGGTCTATTATATACCTTGGACATTCAAGGGTGTTCCACTCATACTATCTCTTCATAGTTGAGGGTCATAGGGGCAAAGCCCAGTGTTTAATTCTTGCCTGCCTGCTTGCCTGGTGAAGTGCAATTCTGATACAATCCAATGTGCCTTGTTGGGCTTAAAGGGAAGAGCTTGAGGAAGCTCCACTGTAATTTTCATGTTGCTAGATGCCCGGAATCAGTATTTTCAAATACTTTAGATTACTAATGTTTTTCCTATGGGCACCTATTTTGGAGTTGAATAACTTGGCCCCCTGTAACCCAAACCTTTTCAAAATGGGGGTGCTTAAAGGAAAGAGCTTGCGGAAGCTCCACTGTAATTTCCATGCTGCTAGCTGCCTGGGAGCACTATTTTCAAGCACATAGCTTTGCAATTAGAAGTCATTTTTCTGGGAAGCACCTCTTTTGTAGTTGAATAACTCAGCTCCGCGAACCGCAACTCTCTCCAAATTTGGAGGGCTTAAAGGGGATCATCCAAGGAAGATACCCACCAAATGTGTGCCCCTAGGACCCAGGGGACCCATTTTGTAGAGTAATGAATCAGTTCATTGCTGTTTCATCTCATACATTTTTTAAAACAATCATTTCTAATGAAACAAAATGAACCATGGGGAAACAAAACAAAACGAAATGAAACACAATTTTTCCATTTTGTGCCCATCCCTATTCAGCATCAATTTTATATTCCAATGGCTAATTATAAAACAAAGCATGCCAAATGAGAGATACATAGTTGAAGAAAACACACGCGATGACAAGCAAATATCTATTACTATTTGATAGTAGGAAAATATTTAAAACATACTCTCAATTCTCAACATTCACAGCCTTTTGTTTTGAGTTTTCCCAGTGCATTGCTTGACCAGTTTTTAAAAATTTTGTATGGCCCCATAAAAAAGAATATTCCGGTATGCCACAAGGGGACAAATGATGTGTTACTGATCTGCATACATTCACATAGTCTGGAGATGGTAAAATTCACATTTGACATGATTTTTAAGTGGAATGTTTATATGTGTTTGGTGAAGACCAAAATTGCAACAGTTCCAAAGATCATATTCTAACACAAATGGCCCCTTTCTCTGATTCTGGCCAATATTTAAGAAGTATCCATGTTGATCTGTGGTAGCATATCAGTAAAGAGGAAAACAAAAATAAAAAAATTAAGAAGACACACACAAACACTGTGTCACCCTTAGAAACCCTTTCAGGTCTCTTCCAACTCTATGATTCTATGATTCTATGAAACTAACTGCTATATTTTAATGTAAACTCCCACAGACCAGTCTGAAGAATGGAAGGTAGTCCCAAAAGTTGGAGCAACACAAGGAAGTTCCCCCCCCTCCTCCTCCTCCTCCTCTTCTTCTTATTCATTATTATTATTATTATTATTATTATTATTATTATTATTATTATTATTATTATTATTATTATTATTATTATTATTATTATTATTATTATTGCCTGACCAATGGCACAGAAATTGACTTTCTAGGAACAGTATATTGTTTACAAGCTAGTTTGAAACTATCTTGTTCCTGAACAGGCAATTAAGAAACATTAGCTTTTGGAAAGGCCTGCCTCCCATTTGGTGCAACAGACTGGCCCCAGATGATGGCATTTTCAGATTCTCATTGTGAATGGAAGTGATTATAGAGATTGTCATGCTGAGCCTCTGCATTTCCAAGTTTATTACTCTACCACTGTTTGGAAAGTCTTGTCATCTTTGTGGTCCCTTGAATTTTGTGCCAGACTGGGAGGAAACAGAAAGCTGCTGGAATACAGAGGTGTCCAGTTTTCCTAATGCCTTTTAGAATCTCCTGCTGCCTTTGGGTACATGTCCTCCTATTGCCAGTGATGAAGATAGATTTGAATGGCAGTCCTGTCTCCATTGGTGCATGGGATGTGAAGAGACTCCATCCTGCTCTTCACTTGAGGCAGCAAAATGCCAGCCCTGCCTGTACATAGCACAGAAATGCCACAAATTGCCATAAGAGGGTTGGAGGATCTTATCTCCTTCTGCCAGGCCATAGGAGGCTAGTGGATTTTTATAGACTAGTAACTTTGCAAGGATAATTTACAAAAGAAGTATCAGCAGATGATGTTTTCTATAAACCAAATGGAAAGCCTCTCTCTCTCTCTCTCACTCTCTCTCTCTCTCTCTCTCACACACACACACACACACACACACACACACAGAGAGAGAGAGAGAGAGAGAGAGAGAGAGAGAGAGAGAGAGAGAGAGAGAGAGAGAGAGAGAGAGAGAGAGAGAGAGAGAGAGAGAGGAGTACCTCTATTTATGAGCAGCTCGACTTAAGAGCAATTTGACTTAAGAACGATAAACCATTGGCGTTTTAACTGCTGTCTTACATTTTTTTTATTTTTCCATTTTTTAATTTTTTAGATAGGGCTGCTCAACCTAAGACTTGTTCGACTTAAGAACATGCATTTGGAATGGATTAAACTCATAAATAGAGGTACCACTCTACATGGAATGTGCATTCAAAAATGGAAGTAGGCAATAACTTGTCAACAGTGCAAAAGGCTGCTTCATATTTCTCTAAGCATACATTAGAGTGCTTTTAAGTGTTGGACCAGACATTCCTTAGGACGGAAACGATTCTTATGCTTTGAAAAGAAGCTGTTCCCAGGAAGTGGCTCCCAGGGAGATCTCAAAAGGGGAGCCGGGAGAGCAGTGCTTCAGTCTCCTCTTCCCCGGCGCTCCGGTGTGGTGAGAGCAAAGCTGCGGAGATATTCAGGTAGAAAATTGAGTGGAAGATAACAGAGCGCTTGTGCATGCCGGCTCCCTGGGAGGTATCGCGAGCAGAGGCAGCTGAGCAGTGGTCTGGTCTTGTTTTCCCCAGTGCTCTGCCATGGCAAGGGCAAAGCCAGAAAGATCCGGAGATCAGGCAGGAGATAATACAATGCCTATCAAAGTGTTTGCTCATCCTGTTCGCTCCACAGGTGCTGTCCTCTGCCCCCTGCCACACTCCCACCATGCGTAAGGCAAGGAGACCTCAGCCAGTGGAACAAAGGGGGCCGCTAGGGACAAAGGGGAGCTCAGGATGACATGCCACGTGGCCAAGATGCCAGCAGAATGAGCAGGACTAGCCCTCTGCTGTTTTCCCCAAGCCAGCTACTGTATTCACTCGAATATAAGCCAAGGGCATTTTTTTAGCCAAAAATAAGGGCTGAAAAACTCAGCTTATACTTGAGTATCTACGGTATATATATTCTTTTCAGAGGTGACAGCATAAGAATGATTTCTGGTCCAACAACAAGATTTCCATTGAAAAATGAAAACAGAGTTGCATAGTTCTTGGTTGCATGTGAATGTGCAGGCCTATACACACACACATACATGTGCGTGCATGTGCCCATTTACTCCCATACATGTGCAGAAGGGGGCATTCCTCATACGTTTCCCACTAAGGCAGCCTCAAAAACATCGAGTCCGGCTTTGAAATCCACCTGAGCTGCACTAAAGCTGTTGAGCACTTCCGACACAGCGGCTGGAAGAGTCTCATTTGATGGATGCAGCTTGCAGTGTTCCACCGCCTCCAGCAGCACTGACAATTGGAGCTTCCTTTCATCCAGTCTGTAAAGGATGTTTCTGAAAGAGAACAATGGGGAACCGGTAAACGCTTGGCTCAAACGGATGAACACAGATCTCCGGAAGTCATCTGAAATCATTGATGATACCCCCAGGTGGCAGCCATGTTTTACAAATGATATACATTACCCACTGAAACATTAACCTGGGGCCAGGCTCGGAAATTGAATGTGTATATTTTGTCTGGCTTCCCAAAAGCCTTCCCTCTTCATCGCCCCAGGAGCCTTACGTCTACAAATCTTATCAAAGGAAATATCGTCAATCAGGATGAAATATATAACACAACCTCAGCCTCATGACAGCCCTCTCACTGCTGCTAACGTTTTCTCATTGAGAAAAAAATAACCGCCCAATACCACACTAAATACTAATAGCCTTTTAACCTTCTCTGGCACATCTTCCCCCCTCCCCAACCTTGAAAGATACCTTAGCCATGCAACTGGTCTCTCATGACTGTCCAAAGAAGAGGGGTGGACCTGTGACCTATGCTGTCCTTAGTAAAGGCAAAAAGGGGAGGAGCATTTTTTCCTCACGATGATGATGATGATGATGATGATGATGATGATGATGATGATGATGATGATGATGATGATGATGAATACCAATAAATCAAAATTATAAAAACTTTGACTTGTATTACATGTTATATAATAGATACAGGTTTTAACCCAAAACATATCTGTTAAATGCTGCTCCCACAATACTGCGGTTTTTGGGGCTCTGATGGTCTTTTCTGAGACCTATAGCTGTTTCTAAATACTATTATTATATTGTCATGATATTATTACTGTCAGGACGAGAAATAAGTTGTGCATTTCAAGAGCAGATTGTTGGGAAATGTTGCAAACATGCAGCCTTGAAAAGTTGAAATAACTGCTGCCTTTTCAACAAATAAAAATCAGGAGCATGGAATCAGTTGTTGGAATCGTTGCAAACAATCACCAAGTGTTCTACTTATACCACTTCAAGTAGTCTCTGGGTGGTTTACAGTTTTAATTACATTATGCAGGCTACACATCTTGTCCTTCTGTGCTTACTCCATGTGGGTGCTTTTTGGGAAAATTGTGCAAAGTATTATCACAAAAGTGCATGACATTTCGCTAAAACACCGGAGGTGAGCTCTCTCTTTGGGGTTTGTGAAATGTTCATAGGCTATCCCCATGATGAGGCAGTTTGCCTCTATTGGATATATTGCCACCCACATAAGATGCCTTCGAGAGGGGTTGACGAAAGGAAATTTTCTGGACTGGGTGGATGTCAGTAAGCCAGCTCAGTAGCGGCCAATAATTTCCTCTCTACTACAGACTCTTTTCCACACCATTTTTACCAGTCAGGGTTCATTTATGTTCTGTCAGTGTTAGTATTGGAGTCTGAAGATGATGTGTTCTGTCAGATGTGTCATGAGTCAGAGGGCAGTCTCACGTCGTCTAAAAGCTGCTTTTTCCAGCAATCAAAGGCGCCTCTTTTAAAATGTGGCCTCACAGGCAGCTGACTTAACTGAAAATAAACTTTGGCCACGCCCCCAGAAGCACAGTTTTCCAGAACCACCACTGGGGCTTCTCCCTTTTTTTTTGTGACGGTTAGGAAGGCACCTTTTTAAACGAAGCAGGGAAGGTGGGAACGCCGAAAGCCACAAATGAGAGGGAAAAGGAGGGAGGGAGGAGTGTAGTGTGTGTTTCTGAGACAGCAGTTGCTTGGGCAGCCCGGACGGAACCATTGTGGCTGCTGCTGCTGCTGCTTCTCCAGCGACATTCACTGTCCCATTCTTTCCTTCGTCCTTCCTCCCTTTCACTCCCTCTCTTTTCCCCCACCCTCTTTTGAGAGCCTGTGGTGCTGCTCCAGCCCCAAGAAACTTGCCATGTGCCTGGAAGAGAAAGAGAGAGAGAGAGAGAGAGAGAGAGAGAGAGAGAGAGAGAGAGAGAGAGAGAGAGAGAGAGAGAGAGAGAGAGAGAGAGAGAGACCCTCGCCTGGGTGCACACATGCCTCACCCCTCTCTCAGCCCTGCTCTACCATTATGAGAACTTCAAAAATGTCATTTAGGTCATGTGATTGTGTCAGGCAGAAAGGCACTTTTTTTAAAAACCTGCGTCTTCGGACTGGTGGAATAGACCTCTCAGACAGTAATGTAACTAGTTAACCAGTTAAGTTCAATCAATGCAATCACTTAATATTTTTCATGCACAGTAATGCTTGGGTTTTAAAATATTTGAATAACTGTAGGTAACTGAAAACATTTTATTCTTTCTCATTTCTAGAGTCTCTGAGTGAATGTATTAAGACAGTAAGTAGCAGCTGAAGTAGGCTAACAAATAAGGGCTGTTCTATTGAAGGAAACTTGTAACTCAGTCTGTTCTGTAGGTCCCTGGAATATTTTATCCCCTGTGTGATTAAAGGGAATTTATTTTAATTAATATGCATACAATTTATTGACACAAAAGTCTTGACCACAAATGAGACAAGGATAAGATTTCTTCACACCTGTATCAAAAAATGAAGCAATCAAACGTTCACAGGACTTGTGTTTGCAGTTCAATGTTTATAGGAGTGAGTTATAAAAGCAGAGTAAATATATTTTTGCCACTGCAGGATTACCTGGTTTTTATATTCATTTGGCTCCTGGATAGCCCAAAGTATCTTTCCACAATAGATAATAATCACCAGATAATAATAATCATGAGCTATCAATTTAGAGCCTTTTCACACGACCCCTAAGATCTGCTGGCCACTTAAATTCGGACCAGAGATCTTGGGGGTTTGTCGCTGTACCTGTGTTCCCACCCCCTCCGCACTCCTGGATGCTGTCTGCATGAGGGGAGGGAGAAAAAAAGGAAGAAAAGAATGCTGGCTCACCTCTGTTCTGCAGTCTCGCTCTGCTCCTGGCAGCATTCCAGTCTCTTAGTATCCCTTAAAGGGGCGGAGGGCAAAACAACAACAAACAGAAGCGAGGAGGAATTTTTCACCCCCGGAGAGCAGGTACTTGAAAAGTGTGCTGGGACGCGCTTAGGTGGGCGTGGTCGTACTTAATTTTTTGTAAACTCCAGAGCTGGCGGGGAAACAATTTTAAGCTCCGGATCTGGGAGCCATTTGCCGCGGATTTTAGGGGTCATGTGAAAAGGCCCCTAATTCTGAATTACGGTGACCTATTCCAGGTTTTTTTGTATTAGAAAATAGTCTAAAGTGGTTTACCATTCCCTTCTTCTTGGCTTTGAGCATGAGTGGGACTGTGCAGTGTGCCCAAGGCCACAAAGGCTGGCTGTTCTTCTAAGGGGCACAGTGGGGAATCAAACTGCAACATTTTGGCTCTGCAGCCAGAACCTAAACCACTGAGTTGCCCATTACACAGAGAAGGATAATTGATTCACAGGCTTCTCTGTCCAAATGTGAAATATCAAGTTTTCACAAAATGGGTTTTTGAAATAGGTGAAGAGTTTGCCATTTCACATTATTGACCTGTCTCCTGATATTAACTGGTGGTAGGAAAACATTCAGTAATAGTTTCCCTCACAGAGTTTCCACAACAAGACAAACTAACACATATCTGTCTTGGATCCGTGCAATAGATTAATTTCTTGATGAGACCCTTTTAAGGTTCAAGCCCTCACCAAGTGGCATGAAAATAGGAATGTTGTCAAATACTAAGGACATGGAAATGGAAAAGATAATGGCCAGATTCCTTGTACTATATACAATATTATGCATACTGTATACACTGTGTGACTTACAGATGCAAATGGCCATAAGGTAAGAAAGCTCTGTAGACATTGCCTGTTGTACAGAGATGCACACTTCATTTAATCAGTTGCATGCCAGGTTGCACAATTCACTGTAAAACCAATTATTTCTTAACTTATGGCAACCAGTGTCTAAACGTTACATTATTTGCATTAACAGCACAACAGGATTTCAGCTCCTGTCTGGCATCTGGATCCCTGTGTGAATCGCAGCAGTCAACACATTTCACAGATAAACAGAGAGTAATTTAAGGCCAAAAAGAATATACTGCCTTGAGCTACTGCTGCACTAGATCAGACAGTGAATGCCTTTCTTTGTCATGGTGACAAATGTAAGACTGTTTCCATGTCATGTCCTTTGGCTCTCTGAAAGGAGTGGGGTATTTCTAATGAAGCTTTCCCATTCTTAGTATTGTGTTGGTGCAGCTCATTAATGGCTCAGGAATGGCAGGGAATGGAAGAGGAACTGGAAAGATAAGCCACTGGCCAGAATCAGTTGACTAATTACGCTCAACTTAAGTCGACTGGTATTCATTTCAGTGGTGAATTGCTGCTAGTTAAGATGTCAGTGCTTGCAATTCTTGTTATCCACCAAGACACATGACAAATATGCAACAGGACACATAATCATTGAGATGTGAAGCAATGTCCGGACACTGTTCAGATTTACACCAATGGACTTACAGTTGTGGATATTAAGGGATTGTGGATATTAAGGAATTAGATTCTGACCATTTCCATGTTATATATATAAATAATCAACTAGGAACCCTTTTGGGGTAATGTCCTCAATGCACATATGCATATACAGTGGTACCTTGTATAAATGAATTAATTCGTTCCAAATGGAATTATGTTAAGCAAATTTTCCTTTATACAAATTCCCCATAGGAATGCATTGAAAATGGATGTTGTACGGATGTTGTATGGATTTGGCCCATAGGCAATTCTATTAAGCAAATTCCCCCTATCTCCAGAATATTTTATGTTGTACAAATTTTATACAAACTGTTTGTTATACAAGGGTCCACTGTACAGTTTATTCATTGGGTACCCATATTAAGACTTTTAAAACATATCTTTAAAAATCAATGATTAAAAACAACAAAATAGGTTTAAATCACATAAAGACATAGTGGAACTGGAAAAGGTGCAGAAGAGAGCGACTAAAATGATTACTGGGCTGGGGCACCTCCCTTATGAAGAAAGGCTAAAACAATTGGGCCTCTTTAGTCTGGAAAAAAGGCGCTTGAGGGGGGATATGATTGAGACATACAAAATAATGCAGGGTATGAGTAAAGTGGATAGAGGGAAGCTCTTCTCCCTCTCTCAAAATACCAGAACTAGGGGACATACACTCAAATTGAGTGCTGGGAGAGTAAGAACTGACAAAAGAAAATATTTTTCACCCAGCGTGTTGTAAGTCTATGGAACTCCCTGCCACAGGATGTGGTGATGGCATCTGGCCTGGATGCCTTCAAAAGGGGATTGGACAGATTCCTAGAGGAAAAGTCCATCACGGGTTACAAACCATGATGGAGATGTGTAATCTCTAGGCTTTAAACCAGGGTACTTCAAGGGCCAGATGCAGGGGAGTGGTATCAGGAGACAGATATCTAGTCTCATGCGCTCCCAAACGCATCTGGTGGGGCCGCTGTGAGATACAGGAAGCTGGACTAGATGGGCCTTTGGCCTGATCCAGCATGGCTCTTCTTATGTTCTTATGTTCTTATGTTCTTATGAATCACAATTTAAATGTAATTTTTTGTATTTAAATAATCAAACCCTCTGAATTTTAAAATTTAAATCGTGCAACTAGTATTCATTCACAGCTAGAGTGTAACATTTGTGTTGTGAGGGAATAATCAAGAGAAACTGAGATATTTTCAGATTTGGAGAAAAAGATGATTATCAAGGTGGCAGCTACAAAAATGTGACATGCCATATATGTATCTATATCTACTATAATTCCATTCCATGGTGATGCTGGCAAGAGGCAAGGTAGTTTTCAGTCTTTGTAACAGGCTTTCCCAGCTGTTTTTAGCCTCTAAAGGGGGGGGGGGGGCAAAGAGTTGTTCCTGCAGCCTCCATAGTGGGAAACATTGCCAAAGTCTCAAGAAATGATATGAGGATGTAACAGGACACTGTTTCAGAGCTGCACTTCTTCACAAAGAAGAAGAATTCATGGTTTTAGCAATTGGAATATAGGAGAGAGGGAAACGTTGGTCTGTACTTGCACTAGTTACACCATGTTCATTCCACAATTGTGGTCACACCTCTACCCGTTGGCATCTGGAGAGTTTTACTTTGGTGTGCTACTTAACATTCTTCTCAACAGACACCGGGGTCTCCAGTAGAGACCTCCATGTGACACAGCAGATTGAACTACAAATTGCAGGATTCTGCAGAATGGAACCACGGGGGTTAAAGTGGCATGTAATTTCTATTATAAATAAATAAATATGTCTGCAAAGTGCAGATACACTGGGCTGGGTCTGCTTCATCTTAGATAAAGCATACAGAAGCTGCTTTCCTTGGGTGCCATTTCTCAAGGCCAAAACACCCATTTGCTTGTCTGTTTATTAAGCCACTTGTAGCAAAATGTCAAAACCACATGTGATTGGTCCTAACCATATAGTTAGGGTAGCAGGACACATATGGGAACCACATGGAGGAGGACTGTGAATAAACAGATTTCATGTTGCGCCAAATGGTGTTTGTATGCATTTATAAACATCAATTCCGTAGTTATTCACTTGTTGAAATCCTGTGCATAAGTTGCCTGAGGAAGGGTGGTGATGTCCTAAGAACGGTGTTGATTAGACTTGGGCACGAAATGGAAAAATGGGGTTTCGTTTCCGTTCTGTTCCATGCCCATCTCCCTTCGTTTACCGTTTTTCGGAAACAAAAGTTTTAAAAAACTTCGTTTCCGTTTACCGTTTTTCGGGTTATTCTTCCCCGTGGTGGATGAGAGCGCCAGGCACGCTGTCATCCCTGCGGGGAAGATCCCTTTAAAGAGACCCCATTCTGCCTCTGCATGCAGAGGCGGAACGGGGGTCTCTTCTTCCCTGCGCCGGTCATGACAGCGTCCGGCGCTGTCATCTGGCTGAGGGGGGAGGCAGAAGGCAGACGGGAGGGGGCTGTGTTCCGGCCTCTGCATGTGGAAGCCGGATCCCAGACCGCTCTCCCCGCCCTCCCTTGAGAGGAGACCGAAGGCTCTGCTCTGATTGCACAGCCGAGCCCGCGGTCCCCTCTGAAGAGAGGAATGCTGCCGCCCTGCCATGGGCTGGACTCCTTGTCAAATGACCCGGTTGGCACCAGGGGGACCCCCTGGTGCCAGGCGGGCCATTTTTGAAGGGGTCCAGCCCACGGCAGGGTGGCAAGACCTCTCTGAAAATGGCTGGGTCGCCAATGCAGGAGCTCTGCACTGGCGACCGGACCATTTTCAGTGGGCTCCTGCCGAGCTGTCATCGGCTGGACCCCTTCAAAGATGGCCCGCCTGGCACAAGGGGGTCCCCCTAGTGCCAGGCGGGTCATTTTTGAAGGGGTCCAGCCGATGACAGCTCAGCAGGATCCCACTGAAAATGGCCCCGTCGCCAGTGTCGAGCATTTTCAGGGCAGCGAGAGGGGGCTCTGATCCTGTGTCCGCCGGAGGAGACCGGATCTCAGCCCCTTCCTTCCCGACTCCCCCATGGAGCCTGGCAGCCCTGCATGGGCTGGCTGTCAAGCTCCATGGTGGAGGAGGGTGGCAAGAGGGGCTGGAATCCGGTCTCTGCGCGCAGAGACTGGATCTCAGCTCCTTCTCGACTCCGCCCCCTGAAGCCAGAAGCCGGAAGACTGGACCAGGAAGGCCAGCAGCAGCACCGGCAGCAGGTAGGAGCAGAGGACTTATCGGGCGGCCAGGCCAGTAACGAAAATGAACAGAACCAAGAAAATTTTCTTGGTTCTGTTCGGTTCGAGCCTGGCCCGTCCAAATGGTCATTATTCGTACCGTTACGTAACGGTAACGGTAACGGATAATGGTAACGACAAATTGGTCGTTCCGTGCCCATCTCTAGTGTTGATATTTCCCTATTTAAAAGCTTCCACTTTTCTCCGGGGGCTTCTCCAACTTGATTGTGATCCTTTCGTTATGAGGGATCCATGATACCGACAGGACAGAGGGAGGAAGTATTTAATTACTCTCTCTCTCTCTCTCTCTCTCTCTCTCTCTCTCTCTCTCTCTCTCTCTCTCTCTCTCTCTCTCTCTCTCTCTCTCTCTCTCTCTCTCTCTCTCTCTCTCTCTCTCTGTGTGTGTGTGTGTGTGTGTGTGTGTGTGTGTGTGAGAGAGAGAGAGAGAGAGAGAGAGAGAGAGAGTGCTGTTGGCAACATTTGACAATTAAAGAATCCCTCCTTCTAACCCATGGTTTCCATGGCTTTCACATGATCAAAAGGACCACACAGGGGTTGGAGGAGCTGTATAGCAGGAGGAAATAAATGACCAAAAATCACCCTCTGCTGGTGACAACATCACATTAGAAAAGACACAGCAATGTCATAAGAACATAAGAAGAGCCATGCTGGATCAGACCAAAGGCCCATCTAGTCCAGCTTCCTTTTTCTCACAGTGGCCCCACCAGATGCGTCTGGGAGTGCACAAGACTAGATATCTGTCTCCTGATACCACTCCCCTGCATCTGGCCCTTGAAGTACCCAAATTTTAAACCTGGAGATTACACATCACCATCATGGTTTGTAACCCGTGATGGACTTTTCCTGCAGGAATCTGTCCAATTCCCTTTTGAAGGCATCCAGGCCAGATGCCATCACCACCTCCTGTGGCAGGGAGTTCCACAGACTAACAACATGCTGGGTAAAAAATATATTTTCTTTTGTCTGTCCTCACTCTCCCAACCTTCAATTTGAGTGGATGTCCGCTAGTTCTGGTATTTTGTGAGAGGGAGAAGAGCATCCTCCTAGCCAGTTTACTCATGCCCTGCATTATTTTGTACGTCGACAGTATTCCAGCCACAGAAGCAAAACTATGCTTTGAGCAGCTACTGGTTTTGCATGAAAAAATATGCTGCGGCGTTGAAAAACAAATATATAAAATTGAAAGCTCTACACAGTGGGCTTCCATTCAGCTTCTGGGGGTCAGTCAGAGCAGGCAATAAATGCTATCTTAAAGCAGGTGTAATCATTATCCTAATTAGAACAGTATGTAAATATCATAAATCCCTACCTAGGGTGCCTTTGGTGGTAAACCAAAGTGTGTGATGTTAGGGAATAAAACCTAAAAGAGGTTGGTGAGCGACTGCAGACAGGATTTTATCCTCAAACACATTCAAAGGATTTCATAAAATGAACAGACGGAGGAGGGGGAGAAAAAAACAAAAGGAAGTAGCTCAGCCAAGACACTCCATTAGTAACTTAATTACATGACAGGCCCGGTGGCAACTCCAAATTAGTAATAAAACTGCCAGCGATAGTCACCCAGAAGACTACCGAAGAGTATTTTCTGCAGATTACTATCAGAGCCATCTAATTACTATTCGAAGAGAAAGATTGGCTCGGGGATGGGGGGGTGGAACTGCCCAATGGCGAGATAAATGGCAACTTAGAAAATGTGCTATGAAGGGATTCCTTTATAGCCCTCTTTCCATAAAGAACATAACTTACTCCCCACCCCCAACCCCACCCCCAGCTCTGCAACTTGTGTGGTGATAATGTCTGAAAGTCTTCGCCACTTTGCAACAGGGCTCCGGTGCAAATACATTATGATAGCAAGGCATGGAATGGCAATGAAAATCAGCAATCGGCTTTGGGCATTCTGGTCTGTGAGGAGAACAAGATGGCACCTGCATATGACGCGCATGCACACATGCGCATGCACACACACAGAGATTGAGAGAGAGAGAGAGAGAGAGAGAGAGAGAGAGAGAGAGAGAGAGAGAGAGAGAGAAGCTAATTGGGGTAGTAAATCTGATACTTTTGAAGGCAGAATGTTCTCCATGACATCTGAGGCACTGGGCTGACAGATCAGGTGACATATACTGTATATCATTTATCATTTATCATTTATTTGTTTCATTTTTATACCACACATCTTCCAACATGAACTCTGGGCGGTTTACAAGTTAAAAAGCATCAATATACAAAAAGAAAAAGAAAGGGAAAACCCTAAGCAAGATGCATCAGGAGGCGGGAGAAAAAGAAAAAAAAAGAAAAGAAAAAGAAAAAGAAAAAAGAGATCACAATTAAATAACTTAAATTAAATTAAAGGTCGCCATATGCCTCCCTGAAAAGCAGGGTTTTCAAAGCCTTTTTGAAGGCGGGCAGGGACTGTGCAAGGCACAACTCACTTGGAAGGTGGTTCCATAACGAGGGGCCCACAACGGAGAAGGCGCGGTTGCACGTAGCCTATCTCCACGCCTCCCTAGGAGTGGGCAACTGGAGTGAGCGTGCCTGCAACATTCGAGTTGGCCTGGCCTCAGTTGACCTCGGGGAGATATGTTCCGACAGGTATTCAGGACCCAGGCCGTGGAGAGTTTTTTGAAAACCAAAACCAGGACTTTGAACCTTATCCAGAGAGCCATGGGCAGCCAATGCAGGTGAGCCAGAACTGGGGGGATGTGATCGTATTTACAAGCACCCACCACCAGTCTGGCCGCCGCATTCTGCACCCGTTGGAGTCTCCGGACAAGGGTCAAGGGCAACCCCACTTAAAGTGTGTTGCAGTAATCAATCCTCGAGATCATGAGGGCCTGCGCAACTGTCCTCAGGGAGGACTCATCGAGGTACGGTTCTCAACCTGTGGGTCCCTACATGTTCCTGGACTGCAACTCCCAGAAGTCTTCATCACGAGCTGAGCTGGCCAGGATTTCTGGGAGTTGCAGTCCAGGAATATCTGGAGACCCATAGGTTGAGGACCACTGCTGTATATACTCGAATATAAGTGTAGTTTTTCAGCCCTAAATTTTGGGCTGAATAGGTGACCCTCAACTTATATTCGGGTCAATACTTTTAGACACTGAGGCAAGTGCTTGGGTCGGTGGCTAAAAGGCATTTTTAACATCACACACCACTTCTCCTGCCTTGGTTGCTAAAGGTCATTTTAAACATCACACACCACTCCCCCAGCTCACCAAGGAGGAGCTGACAGGCCCTGCTGCATCTCCCATCCTAGATTTATACTGGAGTCAATAACTTTCCCCAGTTTTGGGGGGTTAAATTAGGGGTCTCAACTTATACTCGGGTCGACTTATACTCGAGTATATATGGTAACTTCTTGCCCTGCTACACCTCACCCCTTTCCCACATCTCCATTAGTACCTGCTGCCTGAGCACAAAGGGGAAACCCTGCCATGGGCTGATTAATTAAACTTAAACTTCCCACAGCAACAATGACCAATCAAACAGACTACAAAGAGCGGCACAAAAAAACCAAACACTTGTACCTTCCCTCTTTATTACTCTGTCATCTCAAAGTGGCTTGTGATTATCATAAAAAATAGAGGGAGGAGCAAGCAACAGGCCTATGAAACAGTCAGTAATACTTCAATTTTATTGGCCAAGTGATGGATTTTTGTTTTTGGGTAGTAGTGAAGTAATTTCTGGTGGATGGGGAGGGTTAATTTCGACCCAACTCTTATTTTGAATTACAGCACAATTCAAAGTGTGGGTTTTAACATACAAAGCAGAAAATGGCTTGGGCCCAAGCTACCTCAAAGATCAAATCTTGCAGTATGAACCAGCTCAAGTGTAAGGTCATCAGGAGAGGCCTTCCTCTCCATCCCGCCACCTTCACAGAAGAACACATGAAAGGGCCTTCTCTGCTGCTGCTCCCAGACTTTGGAACTCCCTCCCACAGGAGGCCAGGCCTGCTGCATCTCTGCTGTCTTTCTGGAAGCAAGCAAAGACCTTCCTCTGCAGGCAAGCTTTCCTTTAATGAGGGACTACCTACTATGTGACTTCTACTATATATGGGTTACCATGCATGATTGCATTGATTGATTTCATAAGAACACCAGTATTTTTCTGCTCCATCCCACCCTGTATAGTGGTTCAGGTATATTCCTTCCCCAATGGTATAATGCAACAGGATACTGCCTGATGCAATTAAAATGACACGAGTACAATCCTTTTGGTTTAATCACTTCATAAATACCTTCCTTCAGTCTTAACTATTGTGATCACGTAGGTATAATACACAAAGTCACTGCAACCCCACACAACGGGATTCTTAAAAAGAAAGTGCAATGCATTATTGATGACACTAATGAAATTACTGCACCCATCACTCATCCTTTATAGGTCCATTTCAGTGGTGCAGCATCGCAACCTGAAAAGTGCAACCGCAAAGTGGGAAAAGTCATTAATAATTCCAGACAGCAACTCCCAAGGAGATAAAGCCTCTCTACAGAATCGGCAAATGGGCCTTCGAAAACTAAGGTAAAAGGAAAGCGCAGAAGGATTTTTAGCCACAGACGACAGGTGGGGGAGGTTTATATTAGCCATTTCTGTGGCTGAAAAATGTGCTCGTTGATGACAGGAATAATGGCCCTCTATTCAAACATTGTTCTTCATTAACTGAAATGAGGAGAGAGAAGGTACCTGTACGGGCTAGCAAGTAGGCAGTGTTATGCCCTGCCTTAAATAAATCAAGTGAAATAATACCATGTCTTTATTATTCCATACTGTAAGAACTAATTTCATTTAAAAAATATAATTCTGTTGAGCTAATCTAGAGACAATGCTCTGCCTACAGCCAAAGGCTGAGTTTATTTCGCCCCGCTTGATCTGTCAAAAGCAACTGAACGCACAAATGACGCGTCTAGCACCTGAATGTTTACATGCTTTGTGAATGTACACGTGGTCCTAATAATGGTCTTTCTGATAGTAGCTTTTTTATTTCCCCCCCTCCCCCCAATATAGCATAAAGAGACCTACCTAGCTGGGAAGAACATCCAGTGGTCCTACTTGTGGCAATCAATGGTTATTATCTTATCTTATTTTATCTTATAACAGTTTAATTCTTAGCATTTTAATTTGTTTTTAATTTTATTTATATGTTATATACATCCACAATGTACCTTTGATATACCAGGGTTGCTTAAAAGGAACTGTAAGTTACATTTTCACAAAGCATTTAGAAGCTATGACTTTTTCTGCTCCATCCCACCCTGTATAGTGGTTCAGGGATATATCTGTGGAGCCAGAGGATCCACACTGTGGATTTCCTCACTGTGCCTCCTTGACACGGGAGGGACTCAATCAATGACCTGTAGGGTCCCTTCCAACTATGCACTTCTAAGATGATGATGATGATGATGATTACGACGACGACGACGACGACGATGATACCAATATTCAGTATAATTCAGTATCATTTGGTTAAAAACCGTAAATAAAGATTCATTCATTCATTCATTCATTCATTCATTCATTCATTCATTCATTCATTCAATATTCAGTACTGAATATTCAACGTTGCAATCAACAAAAATTGTTCCGTTACAAAAATAACTGTGAGATTCTGTTCAAAATAACTTGGCCCTGAAAAATGGGCTTCTCAGAACTAGGTAGACTTCCCACACTGGCTATATAGGATTTGTGATGATTTCTATATTCACCCCAAATTCAAATTCAAATAGGCTCATATATGTAAATTAATTATTTCCAATTCTCCGGCATCTTAGCTTGCCTTACATAATAAAACAAACCAAATGCCAGAATTCAAAGTTCATCATCATCATCATCATCATCATCATCATCATCATCATCATCATCATCATCATCATCATCATCAAATCAAATGGGACCTATGGCAACCCTTTATATTTATTTATTTATTTATTTATTTATTTATTTATTTATTTATAAGCTTATATCCCGCCCATCTTCCCAGCGGGAACTCTGGGCGGCTAACAATGTTAAAAACACATAAAAATAAGTAAAAAAGAAAACCTCCGAGCAGTAAAGCAGCGGAGGGCAAGATGGCGGCAAATGGAATAGGGGAGAGGAAGTATGGAGGGGGGAAAAAAAGCTAACTAGTAAGGTCACCAAAGGCCTCTTTAAAGAGGAAGGTCTTCAAAGCTTTCTTAAAGGCAGGCAGGGACTCCAGCAGGCGCAGCTCACTGGGGAGATGATTCCAGAGAGAAGGCCCCACCACAGAGAAGGTGCGGTTTCGCGTGCGCGTTTTCAGTATTTAGAAATTCAGTATTTTCAGTATTTCAGTATTTCAGTATTTACAGTATTTACACACAAAAGCCATAAATAAGGCAGTGTTTCCACAGGAAATCCTGGCTAATGTTTTTTTGCTAGTGTTCTTTCTTTTTTTACGACATGATGAAGTAAGGAATATTATTAAGCTATTAAGTATGAAGGCTCAAAGAAATGCCTTTGTCATATATGTCAGCCACTCAGTCACAGAGTCATAATCAGGGTTCGCAAACAGGCAGGATACAAGATCTGGGGATTCATGGTCTAAAAATTTATGTTCCTTGGGCTTTGTGTACTGCTGGAGCAGTAAGAAAAGGGATATATCAATTTCAGTTTCTTTATTTACTCTTTAAATGTATTTATTCCACAGTTTATGTGAAAGTTTGCCCTGAAAATGTTTACAGATTTTATAGGAAGAATATATGTACTTTTACCCAGCTTTGCTGAACACACATATTTTTTTTGCAAGTAAGATCCTGAAGAGAATATATTTTACCCACCATGGGGCTAAAAAAAGTTTTCTTTGGATGACAAAGCCCAATGCTTCCAAAGGTCTTGATGGCTGCGGAATCTTGCAAATTGGAATCCAAAACATATGCCAGACTTTGGCATATTATCTACAGACTTTTCTCCAAACTTGTTTTGTCTGGAGAATTCTGCTGAAAAAATTGGGGGGGGAATCTTAAACTCTAAATGGAGCAGAGTTTCATTTGGGGCATTTTTATTTCTAAACTGGGTACGTCACCCTTAGAATCATAGAATCATAGAATAATAGAGTTGGAAGAGACCTCAAGGGCCATCTAGTCCAACCCCCTGCCATGCAGGAACCCCTTCACAATATTTCCGACAGATGGTCATCCAGCCTCTGCTTAAAAACCACCAAAGGAGACTGCACCACCCTCCGTGGCAGCATATTCCACTGCCGAACAGCTCTAACTGTCACGAAGTTCTTCCTAATTTTCAAACGGAGTCTCTTTTCTTGTAGTTTGAAACCATTGCCCCGAGTCCTAGTCTCTGAAGCCATGGAAAACAAACCTGTTCCCTCTTCAATATGACATCCTTTCAAATATTTAAACATAGCTATCATATCCCCTCTCAGTCTTCTTTTTGAAAGGCTAAACATTCCCAGTTCCCTAAGCTGTTCCTCATAAGACATTTCCTCCAGACCCTCAACCATCCTGGTCGCCCTCCTCTGCACCCGCTCGAGGTTGTCAACATCCCTTTTAAACTGAGGCTTGCGCAAATTCACTAAGATACTACCTAAGGAAGGGCTGCCCAACTTTGAACAGGCCGATGTCTACTTTTTCCTTCCCAAAGTGCCCAAGGGCTACTACATGAAAACTAAGGTTTTCTCTGCCCTTTCACTTTCAACAGGAATATAATCACCTGCCAGCGATCCCACATGCTCAGCCTGACCCTCCCTCCATCGCCTTCCAAGTTCCAGGAGGGCCAGGACATCCTCACGGAGTTTGTTGGGAGAGCCAATGTCTCTCCCCCACCCCCAGCCCAAAGTAAGGCACCACACAGGCCCGTCTTGGGATCTTCCTCCCGCCTTCCTTCTCCTGCCCGCCTGCCCGGTATAACTAACTTGAGGAAAGCAAAAGCACCGAGAGAGACACCCACCCACCCACCATGAGAGAGCAATGCCGATACAATAAGTTCCCAGCCGGGCCTGACTCGACTCCCCCCCCCCGGCCTTCTCCTCTTTTACCCTGTCTCCCTTCCAGCCCCCTTACCACCGCTGTTGCTGCTACCGTGCAGCTGGGGCAGGCCGAGCCAGCAGCGAGGCAGTCACATCACCACTGGGGCACAAGGAGGAGGGAATGGCTCGGAAGGGGAGCAGGAGGAGCAGTAGTGGGTCACAGTCTCTGTGAGGCATCTGTGGGGGTGGGAGGAGGAGGAAGAGGAGGAGGAGGGAAGAAGGGTGGGTCGGAGGGAGACACCAGGGGTGGGAGGAAGAGGGGAGACTTCACCGCACAAAGGATGTGGGTGCAACCACGACACCACCTCTCACTGTCCCCTCCCCTCCCCTCCCCTCCCTTCGCTCAGCGCCAGCGACTCAGCTGATCACATGACAGTGGCACACCAATCATCTGGCCAGCAGGGAGAGCATGGGACCTCATTGTGGCCCTTGAACTGCCCCACCCAGCTGAGGCAGTAGGCTGCCAGACTCAGAACTTTGCTGGGGCAGTGGTAGTCCTTGGGATAGGGAAGGGAGGGGTGGGGAACTTATCCCCTCACTTTTTTATTGATGGCCGGCAGGCTACTTTTGAACCTTTCGCGGTCTACTGGTAGACCACGGCTGATGTGTTGTGTAGGCCTGACCTAAGGCATATATGCTGTTTGACCCAATCATTGTTTACTTTAGATGGGAGCAGCAGTTGCTTGTTACATGCAGTACAAGTCTGTGTTCTGTATGTATGAAGGATGACAGAGAAACTGTTTATTATAGTGCAGAGATCAGGGGTCTTAACAACATGCTACATAAGGGGTGTGGATTTTCTTTTTGCTTGTGTTTCTTAAATAACATTCACAATCTGCAACAATCTTTGTATTTATGAGACATTTCATGCTTCACATGGAGTGCCGTTGGCCAGCTGGGGCCAATCCCTCTCCCTTTTCCCCCTAGCATGCTGCCTGTGGTGTCTTGCCAATCACTGCTGGCATTGCAGTTGGCTCTTCCCGCCTCCACGTAGAGCTGACCAATCTGTTGAGGAGGTGGGAGGAACAGTCTTTGCACACAGCTGATGAGTGATGAAGGCAGGGGCACACTGCTGGAGGGAAAGGACACTGGTTTCATGCAGAGCCTGGAGAGTGGTCTGTACAGCTGGGGTGGGTGGGTTGACTGGCCACAGCCAATTGAAGCATGAAGCATCTTTCCCTAAATAAAAAGGTGTTTAAAATTTCATAAAAATTGATGCAAGGAAAACTGAAAAAGATAGATGAACCCATCCTGTGAAAGAGCTTCATGTGTTTTACTTTTCCAAGTCTGGTATCAAATCTTAGGCCTTTAAATATGTTACTGGTATTTAGTGAGGTCATCCTTTTCTCTCTCTCCCTAAGGTATGTTTCATGGGCATGGTGGCTTAGTGGGCTAGAGCACTGAAACTGTCAGCTGCAAAGTTGGTAGCTTGGCGGTTCGAATCCCGGGTTCCACGCAGCAAAACGAGCTCCTGCTGTTAATCCCAGCTCCTGCCAACCTAGCAGTTCGAAAGCATGAAAATACAAGTAGATAAATAGGTACCGCAGTAAAAGCGGGAAGGTATATACAGTGTTCTGTGCACGGAAAATGCATTCAGCTATGGGCACATGGCCACAGACTTACAGAATACTGGCTCTTTGGCTTGAAAACGAAGATGAGCACTGTCCCTAGAGTCAGATACGACTAGTATGCATGCGCGGGGGGGGGGCTTTTACCTTTACATTTAAAGTATGTTTCATATTTAACTAGATTCAGGTACAATTTGTTATTCACTAGAGTTTGACTGAAAGTTATGAATTTTCCTATGCTAAGCAACAGGATTTCACCCCATAAGATATATTAGAGATGGGCACGAACAGCTGGTTCAACAGATCATTAAAAGCCACAAGTGTCCTCTGGTTCTCATGCTGTCTGGCACCCACTCACTGGCAGCCCCATGAGGAGGCAGTGCAGTGAAGTTGGGACCAGCAAACACCTGTTGTGGCACTAAAGGAGTCCATCTCCACTTTATACCCAAAATGAAAAGAACAGAGAAAACTAGAGTCCATAAGAAAGAAATGAGCCTTAACAGCCATTTATACCTGATAACCAATGAGAACAACTGCATTTGGGAACATGAGCAGTTTGAGAGAACTGAAGAATACAGTATTGATTTAAATAGGATTATACATGAGAAAAGCACTTGAACCTAACCTCAATTTATGAGACCCTTGTCATGGTCATCAGCAGGACAAAAATACCTTGGAAGCTCAAAGAAGCAGTTCAAACAGCAAGGATGGAGATGCTGCATTAGAGCCTTCAGTCCTCAGAGGTTTAAACAGTCCTCCTTTCTTTTTTATAGTTGGTGTATTATACTCCATATCTTCCCTTTGCTAATAACTATTAACATGGGAGATCAAGCCTCCATCATTTTCCATCCTAGCTCTTTCTTCATCCCCCCTTATCTCTTCCTCTTTACCTGTCTACTGAAATCTCACAAGCAGGATTTCAAATGTGCTATTGAGCAGGTATAGGAGGGAGACAGATAAAAGGACCATATATATTGTTAAAATGGCTTGATCTCCATTATCTGTAGTTTTAAAAGGACAGGACTGGGAATGTTCTGCTTCTGCTTATATACCTCTCCATAGCACTTCAAGCACTCTCTGGGCGGTTTGCAATTAAATTACGCAGGCTACACATTGCCCCCCCCCCCCCGGCAAGCTGGATACTCGTTTTACCGACCTCAGAAGGATAGAAGGCTAAAAGCCTCTTCACACAACCCCTAAAATCCGATGCAAAGGGCTTGCCGATGCGGAGCTTAAAATTGTTTTCCCACCAGCAGCAGACTTTTTAAAAAATTAAGTACGACCACGCCCACTTAAGCGCACCCCAGCGTGTTTTACAAGTACCTGGCCTTGAGGAGGTAAAAAAATTTTCCGATGAAGATTTTAAATGCCTGGCTCTCCTCCACCTTCTGTTTGTTTTTGTTGCCCCCCCTTTTAACAGACAGATGGGCTTCCAGTCCTACTACAACTAGCTGCTGCTGCTGATGGCAGGCGGAGGTGAGCCTGCATTTTTTTCTCCCTCCCCTCACCGCAGACAGAAGCAATAGAGTGCGGGAGGGTGGGAACATAGGAAGCAGAACAAATCCCCATGATCTCTGGTTGGAGAGGATCCGAATTTAAGTTGCCAGCGGATTTTAGGGGTTGTGTGAAGAAGCCCTAAGTCAACCATGAGCCTGCTAACAGAGATTGAACCCTAGAACTCGGGCCCAGCCCTTCTGTCTGGTTGTCAGTATCACCACATTACAGATGACAGTCTAAAGAAAAGAAGCTGATTTTTCTCTGCATGTCTCTGTACTTCTGCTACACATCTAGAGTTTTTTTAAACCAAAATTCAAAAGTCTATAACACAGGCCACAATTAAAATGCATTGTGGTTTGCAATAATATCCACTTGTTGGTTAGGAGATACTGGAGAGATGATAAAGGCTGGTAGAACCTATTTGTTTTTTCCCTCTGAAAAATCTAGCACTGTTTTATCCTGTGCACCAAGAATTCAAGCTGTGTGGCTTTACTTTGTCTGGACACCTATGGACCTTTCTGTCCATTAAGATAGTGATTTTCAAATACGTTTCCCCTCCTCCCTCCCCATCCCTTGTTCCCTGCGTGACTTACACTTTAGATTGTAACCCTGACGGCAGAGGCTGCCAGAGGCCGACTCTTCTGTAAGCCCCTCTGGAAGAGCTTGGTGCAAAAAGGCCAGTGTAAATACTGTACATTGAACCAATCAATCAACAAACATGGTTATGTCTCTCTATCTCTACTGAGGAGTTCTAAAAGTGAATGAGCCAAACGGCATCCCCTAGCGCTGCTGCTCCACCTCTGATTTCTCATCCTCTACACATGGATGCTGACTTTCTGAACCAGAGATCATCTGGCAGCTGTAGAAGTGCCTCATGGGATCTTTCATTGCTGGAACATCATCTCTCATGATTGAACAGAGAGCCTCTGTGCACAGAGAAAAGCAGTAAAATGGAGAAGGAAGGTCACAGGGATTGCTCCCTTTGGCCACATATTTATCCTACTCACTTTTAGAATGCTTGAAGAGGGCTTCTATGTTTCCACCCGTCTGTCTAGCTGTCTTCTTTGGAGGACTTCCTCTGGGCTAGAATGCCTGCCTGAAAGTCTTGATAGTGAGACCGACACAGTGGGGTTTCCCAAATCTACACCACATTCCAGTTCGTACATCAAGCTGTTTGAATGCTATTAATAATACTACCTAGGCAATGCTTCTTTCATTATCTGGTGCTACAGATGGTAGTGGCAATTACACCGTTTCTTTAAGGGAATATATATTCGCAGTTGAATCCCAGACCTTACAAATATCAAAACAGAAATGAGAAGCAATATATTTTTTCAAAATGAACAAATGGTATGGGGGGGGGAAAGATATCAGATGCTGCCTACCCATTTACCTTGGACTGGTCCTAATTTCAGACAGTCCAATACAAGAGCGGGGGGGGGGGAGGATTTCTATAGTAATTCTGCATTCTCTATATAGGATTATATGGTAATTTATATTGTGATTTTATAGTTACAGACACCTAAGGAGGCCAACAGCTGGCTGAATAGCTTAGGTATCTGGTGTCATAGCTAGAAGTTGAGAGTAGAGATGGGCACGAACCTCAGTTTGGGACCTCCTCTGGTTGCTTTGGCAGCGGTTCACTCAGACAAGGAGTTAGGGCAGGGAGTCCTGTAGTGATGTCTTCAAGTGGAGTGTTGCTGGAGGGGGAAAGCACATGCTCCTTCCGCAACTGAGTGATTGCAAAAGAGGAGGGAAAGAGCAGCATGCACTGGCTGGAGAGTGGGGGGAGTTGGCTGGAGTTGGAGGAAGGGGCACCCAGGTATCGTGCCAACAAACTGAATTAAGGCTTGTGCCCATTTCTAGTTGGGAGTTTGATTCCCCATTGTGGCTCTCATGAGTACAGCTAGCCTGTGTGGCCTTGGGCAAGTGGTAGGATTCTCCATAATAGAGAGAAAGCAAAGCAAAAAAGTGTTCTGCTTATATACCACCCCATACCACGTCAAGTAGTCTCTGGGTGGTTTACAGTTTTAATTATAGTATGCAGGCTACACATTGCCCCCACCCCCAGCAAGCTGGGTACTCATTTTACTGACCTTGGAAGGATGGAAGGCTGAGTGAAACTTGAGCCTGCTACCCCAGGTCGTGAGCACAGTTTTAGCTGCAGTACAGGCATTTAACTACTGCGCCACAAGGTTCATACTAAAGGAAAATTTGCTTAACAGAATTTCATTTGGAATGAATTAATTCCTTTATACAAGGTACCACTGTATCTGCATTTTACATGCTTTCCAGCTACTAGGTTGGCAGGATCTGGGGTTAACAGCGGGAGCACCTGGGATTTGAACCGCTGAGCTGCTGACTTTGCAGCTGACTGTTTCGTCGCCTTTGTCCGCTGAGCCACCACGCATCTAAGTACTCTTCTGAGTATTCTGTCTAGAAAACCCTAGAAAGGGTCAGCAGGGTCAGAACTGACTTGACAGCACATCATCATCATCATCATCATCATCATCATCATCATCATCATCATCATCATCATCATCATCATCACTGAGGGAGCCAAAATACTGGGAACTGTGCTTTTTCCAGGTGACATTCATAGTGGTTCATTAGGCAACTTCTTTCTTTTTAACAAATTAGAAAAAAATGTTATTATTTAAATATGCCTTTTGCTAGTGTCTTTTTTCTACTTGAGATGTTCAGATCTGCTTTTTGTTTAATTCTTCATAAATATAGGTTTTAATTAGGGATTGAGGGCTATCTATTTATGTTTCCTTCACTGATGGAATTTTTAAAAATACAGTAGATGATATTTTAATGTGCTGTGAACCGCTCAGAGATTTCATGCACTGTGGGGAGGTCTATCTATCTATCTATCTATCTATCTATCTATCTATCTATCTATCTATCTATCTATCTATCTATCTATCTATCAGAAAGCAAATAAACAAATAAATCTCACACACCCTGGAAATGCTCTTCTTCAGCTTCTGCCCTCTAGGAGACCAAGACTAGCCGCTTGAGAAATAGTTTATACCCAAGAGCGGTTTTGGCTTTGAATGCAGCGAAATGCAGTATCTGAGGGAGCTTCTGTAATTAGTTTTTAGAGTTTTTAGAGTTTTTAGAGTTTTTAGAGTTTTTAAGTGTGTTAGGGGGTTAGATGTGAGAATGTGGGATGGGGGGTAGATATTTTTGTATGGTTGTATTGTTACATCCTGTAGATTCTTTCAATCTCATTGTTTTGCACAGGACAAGGACAATAAAGATTTATCAAAAAAATTACAGCAGGCAAAATAAAACCTACCAATAGTGCCTTGCTAGAATCCTTGTTTGTTTGTTTTTTCCCTGCCATCTGCCTCCTTGCCTTTTTATATTATGAGCTTATATCGTTTAAATAGTTTTAAATTATTTGTTGCTTCCTTATATGACTGTATTTGACTATTTGCTGCTTTTTGTTCTGTTGTGAACCACCCGGAGTTCCTTCGGGAAGACGGGCGGTATATAAGCTATAAAATAAATAAATAAATAAATAAATAAATAAAAATAATAAGTATTAATTGAAGTGAATTTCATTTGGTCCAAGTGTCAAACTGAAATGGCTTTATTCGTACTTCCTCCAGACTATTCTGAGGATCAGAACACATTTATCGTTTTGTATGTGGAGTTCTCAGAAATTTGAAATGTACTTCTGTGCTCAGAAAACTAAGTTTAAAACATGAAGGTCATTGCTTATGGGTACAGATTCAGTGCCCTGCATGGATCCTGCATCTTCATGGCTATCAAAGCAAAACATAAAATAGTATTTTAAAGTCAGCCAAGTGTTGCATTCAGGCAAATAAATTATGCAAATAAGATGCAAATTTGAGTAATTTATACAAGACACATTTTCTGTGTTTATCTGCTTTTAGCACAATGATGATGGGCCGAAATACTCTGCCTTGGCAGGAAGTTGTTTGTCCTGTGTTGGAAGGAGAGATGTTTTGTTTCTGCTGCTGCATATGCAGTATCATTCACAACTGAAAAGAGGATGCAGGGGCAATCACACAGAGAAAGAGAAAACATTTAGTTTTTGTTACCCTAGTACTATACAGAACACAGAGGGACGAGACCAGCTTCCTTAAAAATGAAACAGGCAACAAAAACTGTAATTGGCTTTGTGACTACACAATGTTTGATGCTATGTAGAGATGGGCATGAAACGAAAATATAGTGCTTCATTTCTCCCTTCGTTTCATTATGGTATTAATGAATTTTTAAAAGAATTTTTGAAATGAAACAAAATGAAACAAAATGATTTGTTACTCTATATGGCTCCCCTGGATCCTAGAGGCACCATATATGAGGATAAGCTTCTTTGGACTCTTCCCTATAAGTCCCCACATTTGGAGAGGTTTGGGGTTCAGGGGGATGAGTTATTAAACTCCAAAGGGAGTCACCACAGGAGAAAATCATTCATAATAAAGGGAGCCACTTAGGCATATAGCAGCTTGGAAATCACAACATAGCTTCTTTGGACTCTTCCCTGTAAGCCTCCAAAATTTTGGAAAGGTTTGAGGTTCAGGGAGCTGAGTTATTAAACTCCAAAAGGGGTCCCACCAGAAGAAAATCATTTGTAATTAAGGGAATTGCTTGAGGAAGCCCCCTATGCGGGGAGGTTATTAGCAGCTTCCTGACTCAATTAGAATGATTTTCTCCTAGGGGGACCTCCTTTGGAGCTTAATAACTCAGCCCCCTGAACCCCAAACTTCTCCAAATTGGGGGGGGGCTTACAGGGAAGAGTCCAAAAAAGCTATCCTGCTATTTCTATGCTGCTACATGTCTGCAATCTTTATTTTCAAGTACATAAAATATATACTGCATGAAATCATGGACTTTAATACAGGTATATTAAAAGTATATGAAGTGTGCATGTGCACTTCTTGCAGATGAATTTTGTGAACTGAGACAAGGATTAACAATAAACTATTAAGTCAAAATAATAATAATAATAATAATAATAATAATAATAATAATAATAATAATAATAATAATAATAATAATAATAATAATAATGATGATGATGATGATGATGATGATGATGATGATGACGACGACAACGACGACGACGACGACGATGACAACAACAACAACAACAACAACAACAACAACAACAACAACAACAACAACAACAACGATGATGATGATGATAATACAATATGTAAAATGCAACAAACTTGAATGATTTTTGTCATGTAATGAGAAACAAATGGTTGCTGCCTATTTTGCAAGGCAAAGCAAATGGAAAGAGCAGAAAGGATAAAAACCCATTTGCAACATAAGCTGGAAGAAAGGCTTGGATGCAACACAATTTCTTTGCTCAGAGGTGCATCAAAAGTCAGAACAGCAATGATAACATCCAACCTCCAGCAGAAAAGGAACAACGACAGCAGGGGCCTTCCCCCCCCCCCCTAGCTATTTCCTACCAGTAAACCATATCTCCCTCCAGTTAGGAAATTATTGATAACCACTGCTTTGATATAGGTGTCCTGTTTTCTAGCAATGTATTCATAAAACTGGTAGTTGTAACAAATAAGAAGTATGCAGACTCTGAGATTGACATTCCAAGCAGGTGCTGATTCACATCTCGTGAGTTCCAATTCACATCAGGAAAGTGGGGGAAATGAACCTTGCACAGCAAAGTCCCAGTTGTGTGCAGCCAATTTACACAAGGTGCCTGCAATATTAATATATTAATATATTAAAATTGGTTTATTTTTTGTTTGTTTTCAAAGCACTGAGCACGTGGGCTCTGGGGCCGGATTGGCGCTTTTAATTTTTGCTTTTTCATTTTTAGAGCACTGACCCGGTCACCCCTGGGGCTGAGTTGGTGCTCCTTTTATATTTTATTTTATTTTATTACTGCCAACCATGTGGGCTGGTTTGGTGACCCCCAGGCCGGGGCCGGTGCTTACAGGCTGGTACTGGGCCTGCATGCTGGATCGGGATATTTTTGTTGTTGTTTTTTTCTTTTGGCTGGCCCATGGACTGGCCCAGTGACCAGCGGGCCAGTACCAGGCCCGCATACCGGTTTGGGGGTTTTTTATTTATTATTTTTATTTCATTTTTATTTTATTTTATTTTATTTTATTTTATATGCCGACCACGTGGCCAGCCTACCAGCTGTAGCATGGGCCAGTTGGCTTGTTAAAAAAAACTTTTGCTGGCCCATGGGCCAGTTCTGCAACCCCCCCCAGGCTGCTTCAGTGACCCGTGGGCCGGGTCCAGTGCTTGAAGGCCAGTACTGGGTCCATACACCAGATCGGATTTTTTGGGGGCAGCCCACAGGCTGGTTCCACAGCCCGCTGGCCAGGTCCCGTGTGCCGGATCTTTTAAAAAAAATTATTGTATTTTTTTACTGCCGACCACGTGTCTGCCTACCAGCTGTAGTGTGGCCTATAGACTTTTTTCTTTTTCTTTTTTCCCCTCTGGAGGCTCCTGGACCCTCCCTGCAGCCAGGATGGAGGACCCCAGGAGCAGCACCGGGTAGGAGACACTGCCGGCAAATGAACCAAAATGAAACGAAATGGAAATTTCTGTTCCGTTCTGTTTCATTTCTTTTAGAGGGGGCAGTTCATTATTCATTTTGTTATGTAACGAAACAAATAACAAAATGAACCAAAAGTTCATTTCATGCCCATCTCTTATTATTATGTCTTGTCAAAGCACACAGCAGCAGCATCTTCCCATAATCTCAAATTTTCAGCAGTTTTTTTGAGGTGACCAGACTCATAAGGTGGAAATGAAATCGACATGCAATGAACTCAGGACAATACATCTGTGAAGATTCTCAGTCATCCAGGTTCGTTTAACTGGGAGTTGAGTCATGGCTACTGGACTTCTTTTTTGAGAGATAGAAACGTTTCGCTGTTCATCCAAACAGCTTCATCGGTCTGAATACAGCTAGTGCAAGAGACCTTCTTATAGTCAGCTTGACCTCTTGTCCCCTGGTCTGATTGGCTCATAAGATGAACAAAGCCTGAATAGGCTCGTTAGGGAGACATTAGTGTCCATGGCCTTAAGGTAAACAATGGCCTAAGGTGCTGAAACCCATCAAGAATGGGTCGTTAGCTGTGACCTGGTGGTGAAGGCTCCTTGATTTGCCTGGGTACTTTGGAAAATACAGCCTGATAAGTAGCAGATAGACTATGCCAGAGCCCACCACCTCTGTTGAGGGAGGGATTTTCAATGCTAACATGAATGGCTTCCCTTACTCCTCTCTCAAACCACCTCTCTTCTTTGTTTAATATGTGTACATCCTCATCTTTGAAAGAGTGGCCTTTTTTCCTTCAAATGGAGGTGTACTGCTGATTCTGGTCCTGAGCTGTTACCTCTCCTATGTTGGGCCATTCTTCTGTTTAATGGCTGTTTAGTTTCTCCAATGTAGAGGTCTGAACACTCTTCACTGCATTGGGCTGCATATACTATATTTCTCCTTTTATGGTTTGGTATCGGATCCTTTGGGTGGACAAGTCTCTGCCTTAGTGTGTTCATGGGTTTGAAATAAACAGGGATGTGGTGTTTGCCAAAAATCCTTTTAAGCTTCTCCGACACTCCCGCCATGTAGGGAATGACCAGGTTCTTCCGTCGGGTCTGGGTCTCAGACTGATCCCTTGTTCTTCTGGGATGGCCCACTGCTTTGTTGAAGGCCCACCTTGGATATCCACAGGCCTTAAGTGCTGTCTTCAGGTGCCTGTCTTCCTTCTTCTTGGCTTCTGAGGAGATGGGGATGCTCTCTGCTCTGTGGCTTAGGGTCCTGATGACTCCTAGTTTGTGTTGTAATGGATGGTGGGAGTCAAACAGTAAGTATTGATCTGTGTGGGTGGGTTTCCTGTAAACTTCTACTCCTAGGCCACGGTCAGGTCTGATGATGACTGCACAATCCAGGAAAGCCAGCCTGTTGACTTGGGTGTCTTCCCTAGTGAACTTAATATTAGGATCCACTGCGTTGATGTGGTCTGTAAAGGCCTGTACTTCCTGCATCTTTATTTTCACCCAGGTATCATCTACATACCTGAACCAGTGGGATGGTGTTGTCCCTGGGTAGGTGTTGAGTGCCTTCTTCTCCACTTCTTCCATGTATAGGTTTGCTACAATTGGTGACACTGGGGAACCAGAATCTGCCAGCAGCAGAAGCAGAACTACTCAGGATAAAAGTCTCTGCTGCACTGTCCAGTGCTCAACCACCACCATCCAACCTCACCAGCCAAGAGAGAAGTGCTGTGACATCCCTCAGCAGGGATGAGAGCATCACAATTCTGCCTGCGGACAAAGGAAGGTGCACTGTCGTCCTCAATACTGTGGACTACCACGAGAAGGTTATCACACTTTTAGATGATCAAAACACTTATGAAAAACTAAGAAGAGACCCCACCAGCAATTACAGGAAGAAAGTAATAGAATGCTTAAAACTCTTGGAGCAGGAAAACGCAATTGACAGGGTGACCTACCACCAGTTATATCCCGGAGAGACAGTCCCCTGCTTTTATGGACTTCCCAAGATCCACAAGCAAGGAATCGCCCTCAGACCTATTGTCAGCAGGATACATTCAGTGACTTACAACATCGCAAAATACCTGGCAACTATCCTAGCTCCACTGGTTGGACACATGGACCACCACGTACACAACTCAGAAGATTTTGTTTCTAAAGTCAGGGAGCTCAAACTGGATACAGAGGAAACCATGGTATCCTTTGATGTTACATCACTCTTTACCAGCATACCCACCACTGATGCGCTAATAATGGTAAAGAGAAGATTAAGAGAAGACAGCACCCTCACCTCCAGAAGCCGCCTCAACCCAGACCAGATAGGCCTGCTCCTGGACCTGTGTCTGAACACCACATATTTCATGTACAGAGGGGACTTCTACAGACAGAAGCATGGCTGTGCCATGGGTTTCCCACTGTCACCAATTGTAGCAAACCTATACATGGAAGAAGTGGAGAAGAAGGCACTCAACTCCATCCCAGGGACAACACCATCCCACTGGTTCAGGTATGTAGATGATACCTGGGTGAAAATAAAGACGCAGGAAGTACAGGCCTTTACAGACCACATCAACGCAGTGGATCCTAATATTAAGTTCACTAGGGAAGACACCCAAGTCAACAGGCTGGCTTTCCTGGATTGTGCAGTCATCATCAGACCTGACCGTGGCCTAGGAGTAGAAGTTTATAGGAAACCCACCCACACTGATCAATACTTACTGTTTGGCTCCCACCATCCATTACAACACAAACTAGGAGTCATCAGGACCCTAAGCCACAGAGCAGAGAGCATCCCCACCTCCTCAGAAGCCAAGAAGAAGGAAGACAGGCACCTGAAGACAGCACTTAAGGCCTGTGGATATCCAAGGTGGATATCCACGACCCATTCTTGATGGGTTTCAGCACCTTAGGCCATTGTTTACCTTAAGGCCATGGACACTAATGTCTCCGTAATGAGCCTATTCAGGCTTTGTTCATCTTATGAGCCAATCAGACCAGGGGACAAGAGGTCAAGTTGACTATAAGAAGGTCTCTTGCACTAGCTGTATTCAGACCGATGAAGCTGTTTGGATGAACAGCGAAACGTTTCTATCTCTCAAAAAAGAAGTCCAGTACCCATGACTCAACTCCCAGTTAACTCAGTACAATATTTTTTAAATTTTAACCTGAGACTTAAATTCACAATCAAATATGTCAATTAATTAACCTTAGTGCATTCACCTGCCTCTTCCAGGTGACCATCTAAAAAGATTTATCATTCATATTTAGTAAAAATTCAAAACCATCCCCTGATATGGTCACTCTTACAGAGTTTAGCATTTTTAGCTAAAAGCCTCTAGCTGTGGTGCAGAAGAACAGGGGACGACAGTACAGAGCAGAATTAGCTTCAAGTCTTTCTAGAGTAGACCATCTCTTTGTGTTTTATCAACTGGCACTTATAGTTTCAAAAACACATTCTGAGACATTGGTAAGAAATAAAAAAGGTTTTATTTACTCACAGTTCTGAACAAATTAAAAAGAGCATACTACACAAAAAATTTGCAACAGGCCTCAAGAGAGTCACAGCCTGCTTGCAGCAAACTGCAGACAACATTTTTAGTGAATTCCACACAGAGTAGAAAACTTCCCCTGGTACAAACCTTTTGGGTCATTTCTAGTAGGTTATGTTGTATTATTATTGTTTTCATTCCAGGATTCATAAATTTGGTGCATGATCCAGCTTGATTGTTGATAATAAATAAAGTTTGCAAACACAGCAGGAATGTGTAAGAACATTATCAGATTAGCTGTTATTACTCTGGGACTCTGGGTTGAATTTGTTTCTTTCAAGAGCAATGAATATTCAAATGCCAAATCAAACGGACTTGAAATACAACACTGTAACAGTTCCACTCATGAGCAGTCTCTGGTGACAGGTGGGGGAAGGATTAAGAATTGCTCAAAAAGGAGGTTCAGAATTTAGAATAGTTACTGGTTTTGAACTTCAACTCCAGTTATCTCTTCTATGATAACTCTGGTCAGGAACTGTTGCAGAGTTTTGAATGTCTAGTAAAATTCCTTTTACTACACAGCAGAATTACCAAGATTCACAGAGGAGAATAGCTATAAGTTCTATAGAGTGCAACCTTTATCTCATCAACGGGCACTTAAAGACTCAATAATTTACTTTGACATATTTGTAGGAGAAAGAATAACAGTGTTTTATCACTTACAGTTGCCTGGAATTACACAGCTGTGTATGCTGCTTTCTATACTGCAGCCATCCTTAGGCAAACCACACTGAATGGATCAACAGCAAATAAACTACTGACTGCAAATTATGAAATAGAAGGGAAGGAGTGTCCAGCAGTGAGGCAGGGCTCTCTTTGAAACCAAAAGCTGAAAGGAATGATTGGTTAGTTCCGGATAGACACATGATCACCTCAGTCCAGAAAAGCTCCTCCCAGTCACAACAACCCACAAATGGGCATGCAAGATTTCAAACAAAACTCCTAACACGAACTTACAGGAGAGGATGTTCATCTAGGAAAGGGGGTAGCACAAGAGCGCCTGAGGGGGGATATGATTGAGACCTACAAAATAATGCAGGGCATGAGTAAATTGGATAGAGGGACGCTCTTCTCCCTCTCACAAAATACCAGAACTAGGGGACATCCACTCAAATTGAGGGCTGGGAGAGTGAGAACAGACAAAAGAAAATATATTTTTTTACCCAGCGCTTTGTTAGTCTGTGGAACTCCCTGCCACAGGATGTGGTGATTGCATCTGGCCTGGATGCCTTCAAAAGGGGATTGGACAGATTCCTGGAAGAAAAGTCCATCACAGGTTACAAACCATGATGGAGATGTGTAATCTCCAGGCTTAATACCTGGGTACTTCAAGGACCAGATGCAGGGGAGTGGTATCAGGAGACAGAGATCTAGTCTCGTGCCCTCCAAGGCACATCTGGTGGGGCCACTGTGAAACACAGGAAGCTGGACTAGATGGGCCTTTGGCCTGATCCAGCATGGCTCTTCTTATGTTCTTATGTTCTTATGAACACATTCCCCTTTATTTTGGGGGCTAAAATGAGTTGAAACCCAACATGATCTGCTTGTTACTAACATTACAGAGTCCATAAGCACTGCATTGCTTCCCACACAGAGCATGTTATCAAGACAAATGTTTGCTTCCACACAGCTTATTAAAATCCCCCTTTTTCAAGGTAAAAGTTTCTCCCTAACATTCTGCAGAAAGAACAGTAAGGTTGTGGGAGGGGAAAAAATGTTTGACTTGGCCCTATCTAGGACACACAGGAGACTTCCCTTCCAGCTGGTTATTAGTGGAAAGATCAAGCCACACGGAGCAAGGAACCTTGTCTGTAGCTACTGATCTTCTCTTAAGGAACCAGCTAGCAAAAAGCTTCTGAATTTGACTGCTGGAAGCCACTGCTTTTATCAGTTATGAACTTATGATTGTTTGTAGAAAGAATGTGGTCTTTCAAAAAAGAAGTCATTTAAAGGCTCCCACGAGTCATGGCTTTCCCTGAACTTTCTTGTTTAAGAGAGGCCATACCCAGGCAGATAGGCTATTAAACTCCTCAAACATCCCTGCCGATAAATTGATTCTCATACAGATTTTCCTGTATGCATAGAAGTAGCACATAACATTTACAATTCTTGTTTTGTTTTTGTTCTTTGTTTGATTTTTTCCCTTTATTAGAAAAAAAAATCATTGACCATGAGGGCACCCTTGAAAAAGAACTTACAAAATAGTCAGAGATCTATCGAACAAGCTGGACTTTCAATCTGCCATTGAAAATACGCTTCTTCGTTTGTATTGCATTATCTTCACCATGATAGTGTAGCAGCGACAATGTGCTAGAGAACATTTGGGAAAACCTAAAAAAGAGCTCTAATTGCTCCAGCTTCCCAGATCCATTTGGCAAAATGAGGTGGTTTTCTCAAAGAAGAATGGCTGGAGGGAGAGGAACTTAGTGAGGTGAAAAAGCAAAGCAAAATGTGCTGCTTATATACCGCCCCATAGCATTTAAAGCACTCTTTGAGAGGTTTACAATTGAATGACGCAGGCTACACATGGCCCCTCCCCCCAGTGAGCTGGGTACTCATTTTAGCGACCATAGGAGGATGGAAGACTGAGAGAACCTCAAGCCTGCTACCTGGGATTGAACATTTATCGTTATAGTACAATAGTTCACTGCACCATGAGGGGGGGGGATTGGGTCTGACCTGTATCCCTTAAGCTATCTTGCTGCCCACAATTTACAGTGGCCTCTACTTTTCCACTGCCAGTGCTGGAGTAGAATTCAACAGCTTGCCTAGGCAGCTCTTACACATTTATTTATTTATTTATTTATTTATTTATTTATTTATTTATTTTTTTATATATTTAAAATATTTTAGCCCAATTTTCTCCTCAAAATGGACCTAAAATGGCTTACAAGATTGAAAAACAGCATTTAAAGCTGAAAGCAATGAGCGCAGAACAGGGATTTATATCACTAAAAGACAATATTTGAAGCTAAGAGCAATGAATTTAAAAGGCAGCTTACATTATTGAAGGATTGTATTAAAGCTAAGAAAGTAAGTATACAAACATTAAAAATGGAGAAAAGAAGCCCAGAGCCATACTGAGAGAAATGGAAAACAGAAGTCGGACTAAAAACCTAGTCAAAGCATTAATGCATAGCAATTAGAGATGGGCACGACCAGGAAAAATTACGTTTCGAGTTGTCGTGTATCGGAGCCGGCCCGTTTTGGCCCATTTCCGTTTTTCGCGAAATTGTCCAAAAATTTGTCATTTCGTTTGTCGTTTTTTCATCTGTCGTTAGTACTGGTTTTGGGGGGGCTCCTGGAGGCACCTCTCTGGGGTGGGTGCCTCCTCTGGCCAGCCATGAAGGGAAAGTGGGCTCCTGGAGGCACCTCTCTGGGGTGGGTGCCTCCTCTGGCCCGCTACAAAATGGCATGCATAGCCAATTGGATATGCATACCATTAAGTTGCAGTTGCAGTAGCAGGCAGAGGCACCTCTCTTTCGGGTGCCTCTGTGACTCACTGCCTGCGGTGCACTTGGGCTGGGGAACGAAGTGAGTGAGGACCCCTATCGGTGCCCTGTGACTCAGTAGGAAGGGAAGTGTACTTGCTGTAGTGCAATGCGAGTACACATCTGGCTTACTGGTTAGGGGTTAGCGCAAGGGCTAGGCTTAGGGTTACGGGTAAGGTTAGGGTGAGTTACTGGTGTGCACCTCTGGGTGCCTCTCTGACCCACTAAGAAGGACAGTGTACTGGCGTATGGGTTCGGGTTCGGGTTCGGGTTTGGGCTAGGGTTAGTGGGCTTTTTATGCCCGACTGGCACATCCCAGAAGTCTCGGTCAAAACCTGGCCAAGTGGCCATGCAATTGGTGGAATGGCTCCAAAAATTTGCATGGTCCACTCCCATGGCCAGCCCATCATTGCGCAGGTGTAAAAAAATAAAAATAAAAATAAAATAAAATAAAATCAATGGAGATGTTTTGTTGCAAGAAAAACCCACTGCTGCTACTGAAAAAATTCAGGCGGTTTTAAAATTGCTATTTTCGCATGTTTCTGTGGTGCTTTGGTGTATTTTTGGACCACGCGATTTCAAAATAAATATTGCGGTCGCCCCATTTGGATCCCCCGCCCGCACCGCATGGCATGGCGAGTTGGCAAGACGAGGAGGATGCGCGCAGCCCAGGACAGGAGAGGGGGGGAGGCCGGGGACCCCCCCCCCAGAAACCACCGTTCTGGTAGGTGCCCTCACTGAGGCAGGCATATTTTCGCCTGCTTTTTTGCCCGGGAATCAGGTTTTTTTATTTTTAAAACTTTTTTCTGTGCCGCGCCGCTTGGCGAGTTGGCGTGGCGACTCGACGAGGATGCGCACTTTGCGCAGCCCAGGAGAGGGGGGAGGCTGGGGACGCCGCCCCCCCAGAAACCACCCCTCTGGTAGGTGCCCTCACTCAGGCAGGCATATTTTCGCCTGCTTTTTTGGCTGGGAATTGGGGTTTTTTTAATTTTTAAAACTTTTTTCCTGTGCTGCTTGGCATCGCGCGATCGCTGCGATGCCAGGAACGACCACGACAAATCAGACCCAATTTTTCTTTAGTCGGTTCGAGTTCGAGTTCTGGCGGAGTAATTGTCGTTACCGTTTCCGTTACGTAACGGAAATGAGAAACGGAAACGGAAACGAGAATTTCGCCAAGTCGTGCCCATGTCAAATAGCAATATACCAAATAACCACACACAGGTAGGTAGTTATTGAGGGAATGATTAGCTGAAGAAAAATGTGTTTTGCCTGCTTGCAGAAGGGCAGCAAATATGAGTCCAGTCTGGTCTCTTGTGGGAGGGAGTTCCAAAGTCTGGGAGAAGCAATACAGAAGGCCTTCCCTTGTGTCCCCAGCAGAGGCACCTTTCTGAAAGTCTGTGAAGATTCTCAGTCATCCAGGTGAGTTTATCTGGAAGTTGAGTCATGGCTACTGGACTTCTTTTTTGAGAGATAGAAATGTTTCGCTGCTCATCCAAACAGCTTCATCAGGTGACCTAGTCTAGTTTTATTTTTCCTGCCGCCATCTGTTTACTAGCTCAGTTAGCGAGTTGCTTTGTTGCTGAGCTACTCACATATTTTTATGCCAAGGGTGCTTACCTTGTTTTAAATTTTTTGTGGTCTGTCATTTGTATTGTATTGTTAGCTGAATTGATCAGCCCATTGTAAGCCGCCCAGAGTTCCCACGGGAAGATGGGTGGGGTAGAAATTAATTAAATAAATAAATAAATAAATAAATAAATAAATAAATAAATAAATAAATAAATAGTGTGAGTCCTCCATCTTATAGTCAGCTTTGACCTCTTGTCATTCTGGTCTGAATTAGGCTCCTAAGATGAACAATGGCCTGAATAGGCTTGTTAGGGAGACAATAGTATCCATAGCCTTAAGGTGAACAATGGCCTAAGGTGCTGAAACCTATCAAGAATGGGACGTTAGCTATGGCCTTGGCGGTGAAGGCTTTTTGATTTAGCGATTGGGCAATAGCTGGCCAAATCATCCGATGCCAAGCTGGGCTTCATTAGGGTGGTCTTCACCACCGTCTCCTTCAGGCGAGAAGGAAAAATTACTTCCTTGAAGGAAGCGGTGGCAATGGAAGAAGCCCACTCCGGCATGCTCCCTCTGGTGGATTTAATAAGCCAAGCTGGGCAAGAGTCGAAAGGGGAAGCCACCAGCCGGCAATAAACCATAGCCCTGGAGGCCTCCCTCCGCTGATAACACAGGCCCAAACTCGACCAGGCGAGGAGACCGAGGGGGTGAGGCCCCCGGGATAAGAGAGGAGGGATTAGTGCAACCTGAGTTCAGATTGGAACGGATGGCCTCAATTTTGCATCTAAAATAGGTTGCAATTCAACCCGTGTTCTCAGGGTGAGAATTCTATTACGGACACCCAGAAATTCCCTGCCATTTTTGCTGGTGAGGGAGAGGCATGTTGTCACTCTTCCTCTTTATATGTGAAACCAAGGGAGGATTTACGCTATTACTCCTCACTCCTGAGTGCCTCTCAGCTAAATCATGGCAAACTGTCTCTTTCAGAAGTCTGTGGGAGGCAGAAGCGAATCTGAGAGAACCACATTGTTTATGCTGACTTGGTTGTATTTAAAAGAGGTGTAGGTGCAGTTCTGTTTGGAATACGCTAAAATAATCTGGGCAAATATTCTATCCATCTATCTAGCTTGCTGAATAGCTCAGTGGTTTAGGTATCTTCTGGATTTGAACCCAAGACTGGGAGTTTGAGAGCCCTATGTGTCTCCTGAGACAAGTGCCAGGTTGTGTGGCCCAGGGAAAGCTGCACAGTCCTAGAATGCCCACAGAAGAGAATGATAAAATACTTCTGTATACTCTCTACCTTCAAAATTAGAGATGGGCACGAATAAAAAATGGCATTTCGTTTGCCGTTTGTCGTTGAGAGATCCGTTTTGTTTCATTTGTCATTTGTTGTGAATTTTTGAAAAAAAATTGTTTCCGTTTTTCATTTTTCATTTGTCGTTTCTACCCACTTTTGCACGATTTTTAAAGCATTTCCCGAACTCCCACTGGAGACTGCAAGGAGGACGGGGGCTGCCAGAGCTTTTTATGCCCTCTGTGGCTGCCAGACCTGCCCAGTCTGTCACCTAGGCATGCTATTGGTTGAAGTTGTCCAAGAATTTACATGATCCCATCCCATGGCTTGCCTCCATGTTGTGGCTGGAGTGTGGCGACATCCATTTTGTCATCCTTAAAGGGAAAAGAAAAATACATCGCGATGGGAGAAGACAAAAACAAACGTTTTAAGGACCCCAACCCCCTGGTAGGTAATAATTTCAAATAATTATCACATTATCGCTGCATTTTTATGGAGGTCCAGGGCGTTTTAATACCCAAGAAATCAATATTAGGCATCTGGGAGCCATTTTGGGTCAATGTCCCCTAACTCCCCTTAAAGGAAAAAAATACAGTGATCTGAGAAAAGACATAAATGCATGTTTTAAGGACCCCAACCCCCCGGTACGTATTATCAGACAGTATAAATAATTATCGCTGCGTTTTTTTGGATGTCCAGGGCGTTTTTTAACATTTAAAACAGCTCATTTCATTGTGTGTCACCAGTAACGGAAACGAAATGTAACGAACACAATTTTTGTGGTTCTGTTCATTTCGTTTCATTTTCATCGCATTTTTCGTTTGTACGTTTTATTACGTAACGGAAACGACAAACGGTAACGGAAACGAAAAATTGTTCGTTCCGTGCCCATCTCAATTCACAAGTTAGAATTGACTTGATGCACTCTCTCTCTCTCTCTCTCTCTCTCTCTCTCTCTCTCTCTCTCTCTCTCTCTCTCTCTCTCTCTCTCTCCCTCTATCGTGGTACCATGTATAAAGGAATTAGTTAGTTCCAAATGAAATTATGTTAATCAAATTTTCCTTTATACAAATTTCCCATAGGAATGCATTGAAAACAGATTAATCCCTAATCGCGACCATTTTTATGTTGTACAGATTCGCCCCATAGACAATTATGTTAAGCAAATTTCACCTATCTCTGGAAATTTCTCCTATCACTGGAATATTTTATGTTGTACAGATTTTGTTATACAAGCAGTTTGTTACATGAGGGTCCACTCTATCTATCTATCTATCTATCTATCTATCTATCTATCTATCTATCTATCTATCTATCTATCTATCTATCTATCTATCTATCTATCTATCTAAACAATCCTTCTTGTCTTCCTTCACATGTATTTACAAGATATTTTACAGAGCAGAAGTTCTCATTTCAGCATATCCCAAACAGCATTTAGACCATACAAGAAGGATATTAATGAGTTGGAAAGGATTAAAAAGTCCATTAGGATGCTAAAGGATCTAGAAGAAAAGGCTAAAAGAACCGGGTATATTTAATTCCGTGAAAAGAAGATTAAAAAGGCAAAGGAACTGTATTTTAAATAGACGCTAGAAGGAACATGAGAAGGATTGTTCAATTAAATACAGAGAGGATCTTGAGTAAGAGTTGAAATTACAAGAGTGGGTTCAGATTAACTATTTGAAAGGAAAGTCCTGCTTAGGAGATCAGTTGCCGAATAGACTAAGTGGCTGAGACCACCTTAGAGAGCTCAAGGAAAGCAGTGCCCAGCTGTCTCTTACAATACTTTTAGGTTAGTGACAATCTGCCACATAGCTCCTGTGCCACAAGATGAGTTTCCAAACATGGTTAAAAACCATCAAACCCAGCGTACTATCACACATCTAAGGAATCCGTAGGTCATGAAGTAGCTTCGTCCCCAGTCAATTGGTGGAAGAAACAGAGAAGAGGAAGGAATATTGGCAGCATAGATACATTAAAACTTCTACTAACTCCATATCACTTGTGCCACACTTTGACCACTCAGTGTTTAGCGCTGCAATTCCTCCCACCCATCATCTTTTTTATCCTTGGCCTTTCTGGAAGGCCTCTTATATGCTCTCTGTGCTGTAAAACACCACAAAAGACTACACAAGATACCTCTGAAATTCTGTGAGGTGATATTAATGGATGTTTTTTAGGAAACCTTTCAGCAAAATCCTTGAAATAAATGCCACACAGAGCTTGTCTGTTTAAATAGTGATGGTCCTGCATGAGAAAACAATTGATGATTCAGTCTTGAATGTTTCCTTTACTGTCCATGTTACAAATTAAAAATCTGCTGCAGAGTCTTGAATTTTTGGCTATAATTCCATTTTTGCTACCCAATATAAGTTGGCATAGAATATAGCTATTGTGAGTTTTTTGGGCTGTTTGGCTGTGTTCTGGAGGTTTTTCTTCCTGATGTTTTGCCAGACTCTGTGGCCAACATCTTCAGAGGGCAAAGGAGCTCCTTTGCCCTCTGAAGATCCCGGCCAGAGTCTGGTGAAACATCAGGACAAAAAACTTCCAGAACACAGTCAAACAGTCCAAAAAACTCACAACAGCCATCAGATCCCAGCAGTGACCCAATGATCATTTTGGGCTGTCAAAGGCTTCCACCCTTTCTTCCAATGTTCTAAAACAGTGGTTCTCAACCTGTGGGTCCACAGATGTCCCTGGACTGCAACTCCCAAGCCTCCACCACTCACTGTGCTGGAAGGGATTTCAGGGAGTTGCAGTTCAGGAACATCTGGGAGCCCACAGGTTGAGAACCACTGTTTTAAAAGGCTTCCATGGGGCAAAGGGAGCTCTGGGGGAGATTTGGAACCTGGAGGCAGGTTTTAAAAGGCTTTCAATTAATTTAAACATCCCTCTTGCAAGATGATGAAAAATCTGCGACTAGTCATGCAGAGAATCAACTTAAAATGAAATGTAGCTATTTCAATGTGATGCGTAAACAGCAGCAAGTTTCAACTGCTAACTTTAAGGATAATGAGCAGGAACTGAAAAATTGTGCGATTATACAAGATCTTTGCTTAAGAAAAAACACACCGGCAGAAATTTGTATCAATAAAAGAGTGCATTGCCAAGACCTGAGAAGCAGAAGGATTATCCAGTGAATTCCAGCTGTGGAGAATGATGGCCACTGACCTTAAACACAGTAGGGTCGTTTGCACCTCAGCAAGTTTCAGCATGTCACACCATGACCGGGTAACAATCAGTAATCTTTGAAAGAACAACACTTCACCTCCCTTCTTATTTTTTTTTGAACAGATGGAATTTATGGGTAATATTTTACTCATGGAGCATCATGTGCTGCTTTCTGTGAAAAAAATGGCATTAATGCTCCAGTTTCATAGCCCAGAGCTGATAAAAACTTGCACAGAAGCCATGTTGATGTATAACATGCTCTAGTAATATATGCAAATATGCAGATCACTTCTTGGCTTGTGGCTAAGAAACCTGTTGTCTTGTGAGCATCTGAATTTCTGCCATCATACTTCACAGTGCTAGTCTGAAGGTAGACTGTTTCCTTAAATGTTCCCTAAATAACCACCCAGAAATGGGCAACAAAGAAGAAGAAGAAGAAGAAGAAGAAGAAGAAGAAGAAGAAAAAGAAGAAGAAGAAGAAGAAGAAGAAGAAGAAGAAGAAGAAGAAGAAGAAGTGCAGGAGGAGGAGGAGGAGGAGGAGGAGGAGGAGGAGGAGGAGAAGAAGAAGAAGAAGAAGAAGAAGAAGAAGAAGAAGAAGAAGAGCAGCAGGAGGAGGAGGAGGAGGAGGAGGAGGAGGAGGAGAAGAAGAAGAAGAAGAAGAAGAAGAAGAAGAAGAAGAAGAAGAAGAAGAAGAAGAAGAAGTGCAGGAGGAGGAGGAGGAGGAGGAGGAGAGAAGAAGAAGAAGAAGAAGAAGAAGAAGAAGAAGAAGAAGAAGAAGAAGAAGAAGAAGAAGAAGAAGAAGAAGAAGATTTTTAAAGCATTTCTGTGCACGGGCGTTCCCCAACGCCCCAGACCAGTGGGAAAAACACTAAAAAAATTGATACTGGCAGAGACACAGTATAGACTAGGTACGCAGGGAGGCTGCAAAGGCAGCAGCGGGAGTTTCCCAGGGTGCAAGGCAGCCACAGAGTGACTGCACTGCAGGGCAGGGGAGGGTACTCACTGAGAGGTACGCATGCACGCACACAGGGAGGCTGCAGGACTGAAGCTAGAGAGAAATATCTTCTTTCTCTTCCCTAAGAGCCAGGCTGCAGCCGGTAGGAACACAGAGACACACACCTGCCTGGCTGGCATAGAGTGAAAATAATGAGTTGCAGAGACAGCAATCCCACCCTAACTCCCACTGGAGACTGCAAGGAGGATGGGGGCTGCCAGAGCTTTTTATGTCCTCTGTGGCTGCCAGACCTGCCCAGCCTGCAATCTGGGCATGCTATTGGTTGAAGTTGTCCAAGAATTTACATGATCCCATCACATGGCTTGCCTCCATTTTGTGGCTGGCAACATCCATTTTGTCATCCTTAAAGGGAAAAGAAAAATACATTGTGATGGGAGAAGACAAAAACAAACGTTTTAAGGACCCCAAACCCCCCGGTAGGTATTATCAGACAGTATAAATAATTATTGCTGCATTTTTATGGATGTCCAGGCCGTTTTTTAACATTTTAAACAGCTCATTTCATTGCGCGTCGCCATTAACGAAAAACGAAACGTAACGAACCTAATTTTCGTGGTTCTGTTCAGTTTGTCCCAATTTCATCACAATGTTTTTTATTTGTTTCGTTACGTAACAAAATGAATAACAAATAACGGAAATGAAAAAAGTTCATTTCGTGCCCATCTCTACTACAGATTATAGTAAACCCTATAATCTGCTGGACCCAAGGCTCTCCCTATACCCGTGTTACTAAGGTGTTCCATAAAATTTTAGATAGAGGGGAAAGGGAACTCTTCTCAGCTGCTGGATTTCCAGCTCGAGTTAGCCATGCCTATGATGGATACCCACATTAATACCAACATCAAGCCATACGATCATTACCACACAATGATTTAAGGCTGCCACTGGCCAAAAGCAGTGGTGGTATCACAGGAAGGAATGTGACGTAAATACTATGGACTGGGATGCCAACTTTTTCCTTGTTTTACTGATGCAAATTTCTCTCCCTTAATTTACAAACTGAACACTCTTTTCAAACTATGCTAGGTCATCTTGTCTCTAGGCAAAAACAGTGCCAGCGTGGCAAATATGCAGTTTGTACTATAAAAAGACACCTCTAAGAAATGTGGCCAAGTATATTTTGGAAGCTGTCATCTTCAAATATGCCAAGAAAAATGCAGAATTATGAAATACTATTAAGACTTGAATTCGTACAAGGGGGGAGCCCCTCCCAAAGAACACACACACACACACACACACACACACATGAAGATTCTTGAAAAGACTAAAGCTTGGAAGATTGCATTCCCCCATTGCCTCAGAAAAATACTGGAAGTCTTCCCTGGAATTCCTCATCGTGACCAGTTCAGACATTGTATCTTGGAAATATTTCTTAAAATATGAAACATTAAAACCAAATAATGTCTCCTTTCCCACTTTGGATGGATAAGATAATGATGTAAGCTATCAAAACCTCTTGTCAAACTGTTTGCAAAAGTAAATGTTATTTAACTTTCATATATAAAACACAGACCTGACTTACCTGGTCTGGCGTTGTGGGACGCAGCCCGGCCGGTGCGTGGTTGCCCTAAGATGGCGCCTGGCCCAGAGCGCCCAAACGCCACGCCAGGCTTTGGAGCCAATCCCAGGCGCCCGGCGGGCTTTGCGTTCGCGGGCATCCGGGCTGCTGGCCGGCCCGCGCAGGCGCAAAGCCGCCGCCGCCGCCTGCCCCTTAAAAGGGGCTGACCACCCGGAAGCCCGCCATTCGGCACAGGCTTCCACATTGCTACCCACCCACCACACCCTGGAAGTTCTACATTTGGTTATGTAACTAAAGAGGTGCTTGTTGTATCTTGTCACAGCCTTGGCGGTTTGGCGGCATTGGGACCGGATCCAGGTGGAGGTGGCCGGCGGACGGAGCCTGCCTGGCTCAGAAGAAACAGGTGGCAACGGTGGACCCAAGAGGGAGCCGTGAATGCCCCGGCTCGGGAGGGATAGCAGACGGCCTCTCTGCTCAGCTCGACGAAGGAAAACTCGAAGGAGTCTGCACCCACGGGGTTTCCAGGAGCTGAGTATCTAGGGCACCGCCACCTGTTGGGGGCGCCACCTGGAGTATCGGGGGACAGGCGGGTCCCCCGATAGGTTGGATCCGACCCAATGCCTTGCCAGAGTACTGCAGATTGTCACCTAATCAATAAAGCTGTGGCCTCCACAATTTGCCCACAAATACAGTTGTCTCTGTGTCGTCAATGGTTTGGGGCAAGCACAAGGCTCGGCGCTGGACCACAATAACATATTTATGTCATTTGTTGCATTTCAGCTAGGATGCCATTAAATTACATCAAATGGAGGAGGGTACATGTCCTTCAAATAAGTAAAATATAGTAGTTAGTTTTTAAGTTAGCAGACCATTTTGGTCTTCTTAATTTTTTAAAAACAATTAATTTTTTTAAAAAAATTGTTTAAAAAACAATTTTTTAAAAACAATTGGTCCTTTTGGAGACATGGCTGGGTCCTGCCTTTCCACAGGAGCTTCTACATCTACAGGGACGCTCAGCATTTAGAGCAGATAGAACTATTGAATCCGGGAAGAGCAGAGGTGGAGGGATTTGTGTTTACATAAACAACAACTGGAGCACAGATGTTAAAATAATGGATATTCATTGTTCTCCTGATTTGGAATATCTAGCAGTGAAATGCCGCCCCTTTTATTTGCCACGTGAGTTTAATGTTGTTATAATAACTGCAGTATATATACCTCCTGATGCAAACACTACTACAGCTATGGGTCACCTGCTAACTACTATTAGCAAACAGCAGCAGGCTTACCCAGATGGAGCGCTGGTGGTTGCAGGTGATTTTAATCAAGCCAATTTAAAGACTGTTCTCCCTAAGTTCTATCAGTATGTTGACTGTCCCACCAGAGGGAAAAATACCTTGGACCAAGTATATAGTAACATCATGCATGGATACAAGACTAAGCCTTTGCCCAATATAGGACAGTCAGATCATATATCCCTGTTTATGATTCCATCATATACAGACCTCTCGTTAATAGAATCAGACCATCAACCAGAGAAATACGAGTGTGGCCAGCAGGTGCATCTGAGCAACTTCAAGACTGCTTTAGGAGCACTGAATGGGCACTGTTTGAGGAGGACAATGTTGATACATATGCCTCGACAGTACTGTTCTATATTAAAAGCTGCATTGATGTTGTCACTATCACCAGACAAGTACGGGTGTTTCCTAACAACAAGCCCTGGCTAAATAGAGATGTGCGCCTTCTGTTAAAGGCCAGAAATGCTGCTTTCCACTCTGGTGATGCACTACAGTACAGAGAGGCCAGAGCTAAATTGAAAAAGGGCATCAGGGATGCCAAAGCTATGTACTGTCGGAGGATTGAACATCATTTTGAGAGCTCTGATCCTCGTCGGGTATGGCAAGGTCTGCGACAAATCACGGGGCAGAATATTAAAAATAATCTGTCTAGCAGTAGTGAGTTTTTGGCTGATCAGCTGAATCAATTCTTCAGCCGTTTTGAGGTGGAAGCTGGAACCACTATCACTACAGCATCGACCATCAATAGCACACCATCAGAATCTACTACCGACAGACAACCACTTCTACTGCAGATTTCTGATGTGCAACGCGCTTTCCAGAATATTAATGCTAGGAAGGCAGCTGGACCGGATGGAATCATGGGACGAGTTGTTAGGGACTGTGCTGCAGAATTAGCTGGAGTATTTACAGACATTTTTAATCTATCTTTGTTGCAGTGCTTTGTCCCTACTTGCCTGAAGACATCTATTATAGTGCCAGTCCCTAAGCAGCCAGTAGTAGTATCTCTCAATGACTATAGACCAATAGCTTTAACATCTGTTATTATGAAATGTTTTGAGAGATTGGTGCTAGATTATATTAAGGCTAGACTTCCATCTACTCTGGACCCGTTCCAGTTTGCATACAGGAGTAACAGATCCACTGATGATGCTATATCCATTGTTGTCCATACTGTACTGAGCCATTTAGAGCAACAGGGAACATATGCAAGGCTGTTATTTGTGGATTATAGCTCTGCTTTTAATTCAATTCTACCTAATAGGTTGTTTTTTAAAATGGCCAGTTTGGGTATACATCAGAAGATTTGTTTGTGGGTAAGGAATTTTCTGACTGATAGGCCACAGTCAGTAAGGATGGGACTCCACCATTCTTCTACTCTTGTATTAAGTACAGGAGCTCCTCAGGGTTGTGTGCTAAGCCCCTTCCTCTACTCCTTGTACACACATGATTGCACCCCACTGTATAACTCCAACACAATCATCAAATTTGCAGATGATACAACAGTGGTGGGGCTCATTAGTAAGAACGATGAGTCTGCTTATAGGAAAGAAGTACAAGGGTTGACTCAGTGGTGTAAAGAAAACAATCTTATACTTAACACCAAAAAAACTAAAGAACTTATAATTGATTTCAGGAGGAAGAAAGAGGTACATTTACCATTGTACATAAATGGTGAGGAGGTGGAGAGGGTTGGTAGCTTTAAATATCTGGGCACTTACATCTCAGAGGACCTCTCATGGACTGCAAACACCAATATGGTTGTGAAGAAGGCACAGAAGAGGCTGTATTTCCTGAGAATGCTCAGGAAGATGAATTTATCTCAGCATCTACTTCTGTCTTACTATCACAGCACCATTGAGAGTGTCCTAACTTATGGCATGCTATCATGGTATGGGAGCAGCTCTGTAGCGGACAAAAAAGCTCTACAGAGAATAATTAAAATTGCCCAGAATGTTACCGGGCTCCAGCTACCAACCCTGGATGACATCTTCACATCTCGCTGTTTGAGGAAGTCACACAACATTCTGAGGGACTCTACTCATCCTGCTCACAATTTCTTTGAACTGTTGCCTTCTGGCAGAAGATACAGAACAATTAAAACTCGGACCACACGTCTTCTGAACAGTTTTTATCCCAGAGTTATAATTGCACTTAATAATGAACTCAAGAACCACCAGTAGTGAGCACTTGGACAGGATTACCTAGCCTGTTGTGTAGATGCTTGTGTTTTTAAGGGGGGGGGGGGTTTGGTGGGAGGGGGAGTGTTCAGGGATTTTTATGTGTGTGTGTTGAAGTTTTTTTTTTTTTTAATGTGTGTGAGAGTGTTTGGAGATTTGTGTGTGTGCGTGTTGAATCGTTGAATCTGGTCTCTGGGTGTCTGAATTTCGTTGTATGTGTATACTGTGTATATACACACAATGACAATAAATTATTATTATTATTATTATTATTATTATTATTATTATTATTATTATTATTATTATTATTATTATTATTATTATTTTGTTTTTTCCTAACAAAATAAATTTGGTGCTTGTAATTACATTGTTTGTAATTGGTTACTTCTGAGCCCTGCATAAGACAGCAATGGAAAATGTTCTAAAGGTGTCATTGTGATTACAGGTGACTACATGGTGAAGCAAAAAAGCAGCTTTTTGATTATGAGGCACAGAAACACCCCATGACCCCTATGGATCACCATGTTCCACCATATATTCATGGGGTTAAAAATCTTGATGGCCTTACAGGATCCTTCCAGCTTTACCTTTTATAGAGGTAAAACCATTCTGTTGGCCACATCCTTGAAATGAGTGGAGCCCCCAACGCCACCTCAGGACACAGTTCTTCAATTTTTCCCCATTTATGGGAATGGGGTTTTCCTTGGAGAAACAGAAACACACCAGGAATCTAGACCTGGACAAGGCTTCTGTTGTACTGTCACCAAAGTTATGTAATAACTTCACTGCAGTATGAAGGAATACACCCAGACAAAAACTGATAGGCCTCCATTAAGAACTAGGCCACTGTCTCTTGCAGCTCTTGGCAGGACACTCACCCTAACATTTCAGGACTGAGGTGCTCCTTCCTTTTGGATTATAGACCGCTTATAGTTCCCTGTGCCTTCCAAATACTTTGTGAGGTACTAGCCCAAAGCATTCAGCTGCCCAGGACAAAGAACTAGATGGCACCATGCCCATCCCTCCCCCCAACGCAGATGAACAAGAGTTCTTCCACATTTTATTCACACCTGAAACCAGGAGGTTATCTTAGGGTGCTTATACACGACCCCTAAAATCCGACGCAAAGGGCTCCCAGATGCAGAACTTAAAATTGTTTTCCCACCAGCTCTGGACTTTAAAGAAAATTAAGTGCAATCACGCCCACCTAAGTGCGTCCCAGTGCATTTTAAAAGTACCTGGTTTCCGAGGGTGAAAAATTTCTGATGCAGATGTAAAGCAGTGAGTGCCGGGCTCTCCTCACCTTGTCTTTTTTTTGCTCCCACTCCTTTAAGAGACTTTAAGAGACTGGAATGCTCGCTTCCAGATGGTGGTGAGCCTGCATTCTTTTCTCCCTTTTTTTCTCCCTCCCCTCATGCAGACAGGAGCAAGGAAGTGCAGAGGGGGTGGGAACATAGGAAGAGCAAGAAACCCCCAAGATCTCTGGTCCGAATTTAAGTGGCCAGGAGATCTTAGGGGTTGTGTAAAAGCGCCCTTAGGCTGCTATCCCACGGCTGGAAAAAACACTCAAAATAATTAGCCGGCTTTCCCCCAGTAATGGTCATGTGTTTGAAGAGGTGCTTCCTGTGTCCCCACAAAGTAACCACCTCTTATGTGTCCTCACAACTGAGGGGAAGACGCATCAAAGCAGCTGGGAAGGGGGTGTGGGGAGAAATGACTGGAGAGAGAAAAGAACCATGTGGTATCGGAGGAAATCTCCCTCCCTCCCTCCCCCTCCCCCTCCCCCCCTCCCCCCTCCCCCCTCTCTGCACTCAACAGAGGAACTGCTAGCAGGGTGTTTTTCTGATCTCTGCCCTCGGCCGGTTTGAGCATTTCTTCACTTTTCTCTCTCTCTCCTACAAAGAGGAAGTGGGAAGGGGGAGCACGTCTGACCCAAGCCAGAGCCTCGCTTTGCATGCTGTTGCTGCTGCTGCTGCTGCAGAACCAGATAAGGCTGCGATCCCCTGGTGCTCCCTTTGAAGCAGCAGCAACAGCATGAGAAGCGAGCCAAAAAAATACCCACCCTCCAGCTTGAGTCTTGGAAAACTCGCTGGGACGTGCTTAACTGGGCGTTGCAAGAGGTTTTTAAAAAAATATAAAAAGCCCACTGCTCATGAGAGCACGATTTTTAGAGGCTTTTTTTTTTTGTAAATTACATCCAGATATTATCAGGTGTGGGATAGCGCCCTTAGGGGTTGCTCTGCAAGGTATGTGAAAGACAACTGCTCTGCCTAAGGGTAGCACTAGGCTTTGTTGGGAAGTTTACAGTTAATTACACAGGCCCACCCCCACCTTGAGCAAGATGGGTTCTCGGTTTACAAACTTCAGAAAGTTGGAAAGCTGAGTGATCCTCGAGTAGCTATCTAGAATTGAACGTGAGCCATGAGCAGAGATTTGACTGCAATATTGCAGTTTAGCGGCTGTATCTCATGAGGCTCCTACATGGTACTGCTGAAGATTCTCTGCATTCATGGCCTTGCCACAATTCCGAGATAGTAAGTATAATTGTATAGGAGTAGAGTTCTACCTCAGATACTGAATGTTTGGATTGGGATTTAGTAGCCTAAAGCTACTACCTGTCAGAGCGTATCGTCCAGCGATCGACCTCGGTCCGACCTGTTCAGCAGTCGCGAGCGCACTCGCTCCGGGTTGCCACCCCTCGAGAGGCCCGGAAGACACTCACACGTAACCGGGCCTTCTCGGTGGCGGCCCCCTCACTTTGGAACACCCTTCCGAGTGATGTGTGCTCTGCAGAGTCCCTGCTGGCCTTTCACAAAGCCTTGAAAACGCTTCTTTTTCGAGAGGCCTTTGGCGAGTATTATTATTTTTTCTTTTTTTTCTTTTTCTTTTTTTTGCCACCATCAATACTTGCTCCTAAGTAATTCGCCTCCCCCTGGATGGCGATGCTAGGGCGCTTATGTGCGCTGTGTTTTTGAAACTGTTAAAATTGTTTATATATGTTTTATTGTTTTATTGCTTTACTCTGCCTGTATTATGTTACATTGTATTCTGAATATTGCGCTTAGTCGCTACTCTGTAAGCTGCCCAGAGTTCCTCCGGGAAGATGGGCGGGATACAAATGCAATAAATAAATAAATAAAATAAATTGTAAGAAGTAATCATGCTGGGCATACAATTCATAAACCCATGGAGCTGTATTGATTTAGGAACTAGCTGTGCCAGTTATTATACAGACCATGTGCACAATCGAATTAGCATGGGAGCTAGTAGCATAGAAGTGCCCCTATATGGCCCAGATAATATGAGAACTAGTTCTAGCAAGGATGAAATTATACCTTTTGTCATAAACAGAAATCACTATCACCAGGACCTGGCAAAGATAGCTTGCTGCCTGAGGGAAAGACCTCTTGTTCAATTGCCTGGACTGGCAGTAGAAATACACTTCCACATAGCTCAGTGAGAGTTTGGGAGTTCAATTCCCTGCTCTGCCCTCTGGGAAAAGAGCTATCCTATGTAGCTTGTGGCAAGTTGCCTGATCCCAGAGCACTTCCAGAAAAAAAAAGAATGGTAAATCACTTCTGAGCGTACCTAAAAAAAACCTTAGTAAGTGTTGCCAAAAGTCAGAATTTACTTAATGGCACATTTTTAGTAGTAATATTGGCCACAGGATGAAGTTCTTAGACATACAGTGGTACTCCTACTTATAAATTTTATATGTTCTGAGTAGAGATGGGCACGAAATGAACAATTTTTTGTTTCCGTTATTTGTTTGTCATTTCGTTACGTAACAAAACGACAAGCGAAAATTGTGATGCAAATGAAATGAAATGAACAGAACCACGAAGATTGTGTTCGTTACATTTTGTTTTCGCTACTGGCGGTGTGCAATGAAATGAGCTGTTTTAAATGTTAAAAAACGCCCTGGACATCCATAAAAATGCAGCAATAATTATTTATACTGTCTGATAATACCTACCAGGGGGTTGGGGTCCTTAAAACATGCATTTATGTCTTTTCTCAGATCGCTGTATTTTTTTCCTTTAAGGGGAGTTAGGGGACATCGACCCGAAATGGCTCCCAGATGCCTAATATTGATTTCTTGGGTATTAAAACGCCCTGGACATCCATAAAAATGCAGCGATAATGTGATACTTATTTGAAATTATTACCTACCAGGGGGTTGGGGTCCTTAAAACATTTGTTTTTGCCTTCTCCCATCGCGATGTATTTTTCTTTTCCCTTTAAGGATGACAAAATGGATGTTGACACTCCAGCCACAACATGGAGGCAAGCCATGTGATGGGATCATGTAAATTCTTGGACAACTTCAACCAATAGTATGCCCAGGTTGCAGACTGGGCAGGTCTGGCAGCCACAGAGGGCATAAAAAGCTCTGGCAGCCCCCGTCCTCCTTGCAGTCTCCAGTGAGAGTTAGGGTGGGATTGCTGTCTCTGCGACTCTAGCTTCAGTCCTGCAGCCTCCCTGTGTGCGTGCATGCTGTGTACCTCTCGGTGAGTACCCTCCCCTGCCCCGCAGTGCAGTCACTCTGCGGCTGCCTTGCACCCTGCGCAACACCTGCCGCTGCCTTTACAGCCTCCCTGCGAACCTAGTCTATGCTGTGTCTCTGCCAGCATCAATTTTTTTAGAGTTTTCAATCTGGTCTGGGGCCTTGGGGTCGGCCACGCACGGAAATGCTTTTAAAAATCACGCAAAAAGCGATTAGAAATGAAAAACAAAAAATGAAAACCAAAAACAAAATTTTTCCAAAAAATTCACGAAAACCAGAAACAAAACAAAACGGACTTCTCAACGGCAAATGACAAACAAAACACATTTTTTTTTATTCGTGCCCATCTCTAGTTCTGAGTGCATGCTCGTAAGTAGAAAAATTGTAAGTAGAGCAGCAATTTCGCATAGGAATCCATTGAAAATGAATTAATCTGTTCCAGAGGGAACGGATTTCAATGCATTCCTGTCAGAAGGTTGAGCATGCACACGACTCCCTTGCACCTGCTCGAGCTGCACCAGCAAGCACCTGGTGCGACTCAAGCAGGTGGAAGGGAGGCGAGTGTATGTTTGTGTGGATCACCCCTTGGAAGGGGTGATCTGGGCAAGGATGCACATGTCTCCCTCGCATCTGCTTGAGCGGCATGGCTCAAGCACTTGGAACGGAGGAGAGTGCATGCTTGCACGGGTTGCCCCTTGCAAGACGGGATCCACACAGGCATGCACGCGCCTCCCTTCCACCTGTCCAAACCGTGCCAGCATGCACCCATCCCAATTCGGCTCAGGCGGTTTGGAAGGGAGGTGCAATGGCCACCTCCTTCCCCTTCTTGTTTGCTTTGATCTTTTTTTCTGAGATCAAAGGAAGCAAGAAGGAGAAGGAGGTTGGACTTTGACAGGTCAGATCTGTCAAATTCAGCTGTCATTCGTAGGTAGGGGAAACCGTATCTAACCTTCACAAAGCAGCAGTTTAAAAAGCCAAAGGTTTGCCGCTGGTACGTCAAACTGCTCATGAGTAGAACTGCTTGTAAGTACCGGTACCAGTGTACTTGAAGACAGCAGGCAAGACTGAGGCATGCAGGACAGATTTCTTCTCCAAAAATAGGGAAAAGCCAGAAAGCTTAACAGAAATAGCATCAGGGAGCTGCCATTGCTGCCCCCCCACAGAACCTACACCCCCATAGTAGCTGCCTCTTTCTACCTAACAAGAGAATTGACTCTGATCATTATAGCACATCCGATGCCACCACCTACTTCCTTCTGTGTCCCTGCTGTAGGAATGAAAACAGAAGGCTGCAGAAAGCTAGAAAGAGAAGATGACAACTGTCCTGCCAGTGATGACGGAGAAGCGATGCTTACGCTTCTGTCAGGTACTGTGACTCAACCGGAGAACATAAGTCCTGATGAATATACAGGAAGCAATCATTTTCCCCCGGCTGCAAAGAATATGTGCTTTATTATGGGCACATATTTTCCTTTCAGAAGGCAGTAAATTATAGTATTTATGGAATCTTAATGATCTAAGCACAGTTGGAGCCTGAAGGTCAAGGTTGCAAACTGCATCCTAAATTTCTGTTTACAGATGAAGTGGAGTATTTATTGCGGCACTGTTTGTGCTGCAATACTTAAAGGTCTGCCAGAGTTTCCATTATAAACCACTATTTCAGAGGTTTATAACTCGCTCATAAATCTGCACTTCAGGCTGAAACACAGTGCAAAATGAGGTATCTCTGCTGTGTGAGAGAGGTTTTTTTTCTCCCCCTTCTGCTACTTTTAGGTTTTGTTTGCTTTTCCAAAAGGGTTATGTCTGGATTTTTTTTTTAATGTGAAAACCCAATAGGAAATAGCGAAAAGGCACTGTCAACTATGATTCAGTTCAACAGACCATACATTTAATGTAAACAGGACAGCTGTGCTATTTTGGAAAATGGCAAGCATTACAAGCAAAATAAAACCAAGAATCCCATACATCTTCGATTGTTTTTGCAAATAATTGATACAGCAGTCTACCTGGTGTATCATAACACCAATGTAGGCTTAGGACCTAGATACCTGAAGGACCGTCTCCTTCCATTTGAATCTACCCAGCAATTAAGATCTAGCCAGGGAGTCCTCCTGCAAGAGGCATCCCTGAAGGAGGTGAGAGGGATGGCTTGTAGGTCTAGGGCATTTTCAGCAGCTGCCCCCAGGCTATGGAATGCCCTCCCAAGTGACATCCACCTGGCACCAACACTGATGACATTTCGGCACCAGATAAAAACCATTCCTGTTTCTGAAGTTTTTTTTAACTAACATAGATTGTGGGTCCTGGTGACAATTTTAGTGTTTTGTGTTTAAATGTTTTTATTGTTTTAATTGTCCATTGCCTTTTTGGTGTTTTAACTGTTTTAACTGCTCATTTTAATTGTAAGCCGCCAGAGATCTTTGGGTAGTGGGCGGCATATAAGTTGTATAAATAAATAAATAAATAAATAAATAAATAAATAAATAAATAAATAAAATAAAAAATGCCTGCCAGTGCTGTTGTACTGAATAGCATGACTAAGAGAAGGGCAGGGCAATGGACAAGAAGTTGAGTCATCATTAGCGCAAAACTGCATTGGACACCCACGAGTCACCTCCGAAAGCCTGATCAAATAACGTGACCATATAGATGAAAACAAGCACATTTCTACCTGTAGAATCCGGGAGGAACTTGTGGAACCAGGAAATTTTTCTCAAGGCTCTGCAAGACATCATTCAGCATTCTTACACGGATGGGGGCTCTTTCTCTTGGGTCATTTGCTGGCCTCATTTCATCGGACTGGAACAACTGTGCACTGTCCCGGAGAGTAGAGGCCGTTCTCAGCAAGTGGTCAACATTTACACCGTCATCTGATAACATGAAAAGAAAGTCATGAAACATAAACTTAAAAAAATAAACTCATAATCCGGGTTTCCTCCATACATGCATTCACAGAAATGCCATACTTTTAGGCCAGTGGTTCCCACCCTCAGGGAAGATGTCCTCGGACTACAATTCCCAGAAGTCTTTGCCACCAGCTGTGTTGGCTGAGCTTTCTGGGAATTGCAGTTCAAGACCTGGGTTACTCATGTTTGGGAACCATGGTTTTAGGATAATTCTGTACGAATGAGGCTGAAATCTGGTACCTATGCGGCTTAAGGTGAGGGAGGGATGAAAAATTTGTCCAGTTACGCCAAATTACCAAATTCACAATTTCTAAACCTAAAGGACAGACTGGAAAGGAATATGACTGAGATCTGCACCTTCCTGACTTTTTAAATTTCATTTGTAAAACAAAGCATAATTGGCATACTCAAACGTATACTGTAATATCTACTAAACACATTTAAACATCTGTATGTGTGTGTGTGTGTGGTGGGGGGAAATCAGCATAAATATATAAAGACATTTTACTCCAGGATTGGGGAGCACACATACTGTGCACCTTGCCCAATTTACTTCTTCCCTGTTTCTTCCCCCTGATTAATCAAGGCATGAAAAAAACTGCCTGATTTAGACCAGAGAGGCACATAAAAATAATAATGGAAAGAACTTACAGTAGCTTCCCTTGTTTGTGAAAATATTTTAGAGATAAATCAGAATGGAAATAAAAAACCATTGCTCTCCAATGACATAAAATCAGTGTAATCCTCTATTTTAAAGAATCTAACAATGAGATTTCTGTGGAAGTTGAGTCATGGCAACTGGACTTCTTTTCTTGAGAGATATTGAAATGTTTCACTATTCATCCAAGCAGCTTCGTCAGTCTGAGGAAAGTTAGTGGTGAGTCCTATTTTGGATGAGCAGCAAAACGTTTCAATCTCTAAAGAAAAGATGCCCATCTCTAAAGAAAAGACGTTGCCATGACACAACTTCCAGATAAACATACCTGGATGACTGAGAATCTTCACAGACATATTCTGAAGTAAACAATACATGGCACCAAAAAGTATAACTGATAGTGTATGTCTACTCAAAAGAAACCTCTGTTGAGTTCAGCTGGATTATCATGGACAGTAGCAGGGTAATACTGGCTAATCCTGAAACTCACATCATGAAAATTTCAAAGTTAATTTGCTAAATCAAAAACCAGTTGATTAAAACAGTGTTGTCTGCATTTTAATAGGCACCAGATGAAGTCATATTTAACAAGAACCATAATATGCAGTCACATCAATTCTGATTTATGGTGAAACTCTCTAGGATTTACCAGGTAGAAAGCACTCAGAAGTGATTAAAACTCGTCACCTTCTGGGGGTGCCCTGGGACTACACAGCTTGCCTAAGGCAACACAGGCTGGATCTGCTCCTAGGAGGCACAGGAGTCAAACTTCTGATTCCTGGCTCTGCAGCCAAATACTGAAACTATTATCTAGCCAGTTATATTTCTCAAACTAATGTGTAAACTGGACTACAGTTGTAGCAAGGTTTTTGGGGATCCTGGGGACAAAGTTGTTTTTGCGCCCCTCTGGCCCTCCCCAACCCCATCACATTCTCCCAGCAAGGGGGGGGGGGAATCCTGTGGGCATGGGGTGCGCATGGGTGTGTGTGTGTGTGTGCATGCGCATTAGCACACACGTGCCTACCTCTCGCGGGGTGGTGGTGGTGACGAGGAGGAGGAGGAGGAGGAGGAGGAGGAGGAGGAGGAGGGAGTGTCGCAGCCACCACACTCACACGCCTGTTTGCTTTGCCGCTCACCTGGCGCATGGCGGCGGGAGGGCGCAGGGCTTCCTTCTCCCCCTCCCCCTCCAGGTGGCCCCAGATTCCTGCACCCGGGGCAGATGTACCCTTCTGCCTCCCTAGATACACCCCTGCTTTCACCCTTGTCCACATTTGATTGAATGAACTGGGGTGCAATCATACTGAGAATTAACCTGGGAGAAAAACCTATTGAATTCAATGCCACTTACTTCTGAGTAGACACGCACAGGACATGCATGTCTCCCATCTTGAGAAAATCTAAGTGCAGCACAAGTCCTTTAGAAGCAGCAAAGTTTATTAGCAAAATAAACTACTGCCTAAAAACAATGCCTTAAAGCCTAATCATTATGCTACAGTTTTCTTTAATAATCTCCACCTTCTTCAGAATTGTCAGCTTTGTACTAATAAGCATCAGCAGCCAACTAGAACATATTGGCATGATAATGGAATGGGAAGGAAATATATAGTTTGACCTAAATATACATGAGACTACCACCTGCTGTTCTGAATGTAGACAGTATAATAGAATGTGATGCAAATAGTTTCTAGTAGCACTAGTGTCTTTTTGAATCAGTCTTATGCTGTATTTTAAAAAAAAATGGAAAAGGAAATAAGAAACAAGTGCAGATAGAAGAAATAGGCGACATTTTGTTTACCAAGTATGTTCTGCACAACGCCTGAATTCTTTCTGCCTCCATTTATTTATTTATTTATTTATTTATTTATTTATTTATTTATTTATTTATTTTAGTGCTTATATACCGCCCGTCTTCCAGAAGGAACTCTGGGCAGTTTACAACAAGGAGAACATAACAACAGGCAAACAAGTACAGCATCACATTAAAACAATATAAGCAATAATTTCTTGCACACAGTAAATAGAATAGAAATGCAGGATACTGTCATTTCAGCCTAGGTTTTCCACTGATGTTTTCAATAGTGCTCAGACTTCCTTTATCTCCCTGGTTCTTTAATTGACAAGGTTTATGGAAATGTTTGTTTGTCCACATATGATGTTTTCACTTGCCACCAGTGATGTCAACATAACACTGCATCCCACTCAATACACAGAGCTAAATATGATGTCATCTCATTCACTCCATGGTGCTTGATGGACGGAGGAGGGAAAGCATGTCATGAATTCAGGAAGGAGAAACCACTGCAGTGGCCGCAAAAGGAGAAAATGATGCTGGAGTGGCAGCTTCTATCACAGTACTCAGTATTTAATAAGGGAATAAAAATGTGAATATTTTAAACACAGGTGCATCACAGGTTACAAGCCATGGTGGGGATACGTGTTATCTGCAGGTGTAAAAGGAGGGTTCTTCAAAATGCCAGGAGTGGCATCAGGAGACTGGCATCTTGTCGTCTCATGTGTTCCTAGAGGAATCTGGTGGGAACACTGTTAGATATAGGAAGCTTGACTAGATGGGTCCTTGGGCTGATCCAGCAGGGCTCTTCTTATGTTCATAGGTTCTTATCCGATACATCTTTGAACTGGGAGGACCACTCACTGGGATCCAGACCAGGAATGAACTCAGGCAGCCCTTTCCCAACACCCTATTCAGCCAACCACGGATTAGATGAGCAGGAAATCTCTCTCTGACCCACCTCCTTGCCAAAGTGGTCAGCTGTATGGGAAGGTGGGAAATGGTCAGCCAGATGAACCAGATCAGTAAAGGCAGCCATTGAAGGCAAGCAGAGTGGGAAGATAGAGCCTTACACTCAGCACCAGCCAGGCAGCCACATTCTGCATCTGCTGCAGTTTCCAGGTCAGCCTCAAGGCAAGCCCCACATAGAGAGGGCTACAGCAGTTGATCTTTGACTAGCATCACTTATAGCAGCAATCGGCTACACAGAAAAGCATCATCATGTTCAATTCAAGTTTTCAGAACAAATATCCATCTAGCATAATATTTGTTGTTGTTCAGTCATTCAGTCATGTCCGACTCTTCGTGACCCCATGAACCACAGCTTGCCAGGCCTTCCTATCTTCTACTGAGTTTGGTCAAATCCATATTGGTTGCATCAATGACACCGTCCAACTATCTCATTCTCTGCTGTCCTCTTTTCCTTTTGCCTTCAATCTTTCCCAACATCAGGGACTTTCCCCAGGAGTCATCTCTCCTCATGAGGTGGCCAAAGTACTGGAGCCTCAGCTTCAACATCTGTCCTTCCAGTGAACATTTGGGGTTGTCTGTGAAGATTCTCAGTCATCCAGGTTCGTTTAACTGGGCGTTGAGTCATGGCTACTGGACTTCTTTTTTGAGAGATAGAAACGTTTCGCTGTTCATCCAAACAGCTTCATCGGTCTGAATACAGCTAGTGCAAATTCGGGGTTGATTTCTTTCAGAATGGATAGGTTTGATCTCCGTGCAGTCCAGGGGACTCTCAAGACACTCCTCCAGCACCACAGCTCAAAAGCATCAATTCTGCGGCGATCAGCCTTCTTTATAATCCAGCTCTCACTACCATACATCACTACTGGAAAAACCATAGCTTTGACTATCCTGACCTTAGTTGGCAAAGTGATGTCTCTGCTCTTTAGGATGCTATTAGACATGGGCACAACGAGAAAAAATGACGTTTCGAGTTTTCGTTTGTCAGAACGGGTCCGTTCGGGTCGTTTCTGTTTGTCGCGAAATTTTTCAAAAATTTGTTGTTTCCATTCGTCGTTTCCACCGTGATTTAGCACGATTTGACTTTCCAGAGCATAGGGGTGTCCCGCAATCAGGGATGCCCCTAGGTGTTTTTGCGCCCTAGGCGGTGGGCAGGGCGGGCGGGCGGGCGGTGGGGGGGAGATGCAGACGGGCGGCGGTGGCGGGGGGCATGGGCGGGCAGCGGCCATGGGTGGGCGAGTGGGTGGGGGGGGGAGGGGCCGCAGGCGGGCAGCGGCTCGGGCGGACGGGCGAGTGGGCAGTTAGGATATCACTTAGGATAGAGGTTCTGTTCTTGGCTTGCACCCCAAATGTGTGTGTGTGCAAGCAAATTGAAGTTGGGAAAATAGAAAATAAATGGTAGTATATAATATATTTTTAAAATAAATCCACACCTCTCACTCCCAGTCGAACCTCACCCTTTATCCAATATCAGAAAAAAAAATCCTCAAACTGCCAGAGAAGAAATAAAGAATAAACTGCTATACCCTTCAGCAGACAAAGCTGCAGGGAATCAAAGAAATTATTTTCTAAATTCAATTCCCTCCCTGCCTGCCTAACTTAAATCCTAAAGCCTCCAGCCTCCCTCCTCAATCTCGATCAGATCACACCAGCACCAGCAGCCAGCCCTCCTCCCTCAACCACATCCATACACCCGACTGCGATTTCTGGAAGGTGCCTCGGCTTTTTATGCCCTCCGAGACATCCAGAAGTGTCAGTCAAAAACCTGGTGATGCCATTGGTGGAATGGTTCAAAAAATTGCATGGTCCCATCCCATGCCCAGCCCAAATGGGCAGGTCTAAAAAAATAAAAAATAAAATAAAATAAAATAAAATCAATACGACGTTTTATTGCTATGAAAAACCCACTGCTGCTACTATAAAAATTCAGGCATTTAAAATAAATAAATTTCACATGTTTCTGTGGTGATTTGGTGTGTTTTTTTACCATGATTTCAAAAGAAAAATTGTGGTCACCATTTTGTATCCCCCCCACCGCATGGCATGCAGCGAGACAGACGATGAGGATGACCCCCCCAGCCTGGTGCAAGCAACCCAGGACAGGAGAAGAGGGGGGGAAAGGCTGGGGACCCCCTCATAAACCACCCCTCTGGTTGGTGGCAAAGCCTCAGGCAGGCATATTTTCGCCTGCTTTTTTGGCCGGGAGTCGGGTTTTTTAAAAAAAAACTTTTAAAACCTTTTTCTGTGCTTCGCATCGCGCGATCGCCGCGATGCCACAAAAGGAAACAAAAAACCCGACCAAATTTTTCTTTTTTCGGTTCGAGTTCGAGTTCTGACAGCTTAATTATCGTTACCGTTTCCGTTACGTAACGGAAACGATAACCGAAAACGGAAATGACAATTTTGCCGAGTCATGCCCATGTCTAGATGCTATCTAGGTTTGCCATTGCTTTCCTCCCAAGAAGCAGGCGTCTTTTAATTTTGTTGCTGAAGTCGCCATCTGCAGTGATCAAGGAGCCCAAGAAAATAAACTTTGTCATTACCTCAATTTCTTCCCCTTCTATTTGCCAGGAGGTGATGGGACTGGTGGCCATGATCTTTTTTTTTTTGGAACCCATAATATGGGTTCAGATAATGTAATGACTCAAAATTTTTTCAGAGGAAGATGCACTGAAGTAAACAGATGTGTACATGTTCTTCTCTCTCTCTCTCTCTCTCTCTCTCTCTCTCTCTCTCTCTCTAACCCCAACCTTATTTATTTAACTGCTTAAAATGAGATAAGCAGAAGAGATTACCCATCCTGATTTGAGCTGGAGAGGAACTCTGACAAAGAATCAGAAATGTCAGATAATAAAACTGTTATTGTTTTCCTCTTGAGTGAAATAACATTGGCAGTTTCCCACTTCTTTTCTTCTGGATGGTGATGTTGAAAGGATTTTTAAGGTAACATTAGCAAGCCCTTCCAGAGGACATGCCCTACCAGTTACAGCCTGTGTGTTTATTCAAGGGAAAAATTGCACTTCTTCCTGACACTTCAAGTCAGCAAAATCTTGCACACTGTGATAATGGGCCTGTTACCATCTCTTAAAACAGTGCAACTCACATGTCACAACAAGCTTGGGAACCTTTGTTAAAATCACAGTTCAGGGACTACCCCGTTTATTGCAGGGGTTAGGTACCTGACCTGACCTGCAATAAAGGAAATCCACATTCTGTGGATGCTGAGTCGGGCCAAGATTGGGAGGGGGGCTGTTTGGGGCTTGGTGCTGCCCTGAGTGAGGCTCAAACGGGGTTCCCAGGCCTGTCAGAAGCCCCAGTAGTTTTTTCGGAAGCCACTTCCATTTTGCCGGAAACCACTTCTGGAGCCTCCGCCCTGTTGGAGACTCCAGATGTGGTTTCCAGCAAACTAGAAGTCACTTCTGGTTTTTCAGAAGCGACTTCCAGTTTTCTGGAAACCATTTCTGGGGCCTCCAACAGGCCCGGGAAGACCGTTGGAGTACCGCTTAAGGCAGTGCCAGGCCTGGGGTAAGCGCAGGAGGCCTCAAACAGGCCCACACATCTTGCCTCAGGAGCCCTTGTCTTCATATACTGTGGTCCTGCGATATACCGGGACCGCAGTATATGAACCACTATAGCAGGGGACAACTGTACTACATCTATTAAGACTGTGAGATAACTACGCTGATATTCTAAGATACTGACTTTTAAAGTTTCAAGCACATCCACGAGGAAAAGACATTTGAATGAATCTAAACTGAAAGCCCTGTTAGGGTCTCAATAAATCAGTTCCAATTTGGCAGCGTGGAACACACACCCAAACTATAGTTTAATAATGGCGACAATTTGGTTCTGGAGTGTAGAAACACATGCAGAGGTAGGTGTTGGGGCAAGTCCAGGAAGTAGGTGTTGGGTAATGTCTCAAGGCAAGTTTGACACACGTTGATCCAAGTCTAAATGGAAGCCAAGATGCAGCTGCATTTTCTGCATTCCAATAGCCAGAATACAGTTGCTTTACATCAGGGCTGTCCACCTTTGAATAGGCCGAGGTCTACTTTTTCTGACCCAAAGTGCCTGAGGGCTACCTACTGATGAATTTTATCCATTCTGAGCACATGCTCATAAGTAAAATAAAATTGTAAGTATCGCAGTGGTTTCCCATAGGAATGCATTGAAAATCAATTAATCCATTCTGGAGGGAACAGATTTTAATGCATTCCTATGGGAAGGCTGACCATGCACATGGTTCCCTTGCACTTGCTTGAGCTGGTGTGGGTGGGTGCAAGGGAGGTGTGTGCATGCTTTCGCAGATCGCCCCTTCCAAGGGACAACCCATGAAACCATGCACATGCCTCCCTTGCACCCGGAAGGGGGAGCAGCGGACTGTGCCATGGCCCTTGAACTGCCCCGCTTGGCTGAGACAGTGGTCTGGCAGACCCAGAACTTTGCTGGGGCAGTGGTGGTCCTTGGGATGGGGGAGGGACAATGGGGGGAACTTATATCCTCACTTTTCGTATTGATGGTCGGTGGGCTACTTTTGAACCCTTTGCAGGGCTACTGGTAGCCCGCGGTCTACCTGTTGTGCAGGCCTGCTTTACATGACTGTGCAACAATTATGACCCAAGCCAAGCTATTCATTTTGCTAACCATGTGTTGCATTCCCGGTCATTACAAATGTACACAATGAGTTATGTCTGTGAAGATTCTGTCATCCAGGTCAGGTTGTTCAGAGGCTGATTCATGACAGCTGGGCTTCTTGTTAGATTGAAATGCTTCACTACTCATCCAAGTAACTTGGAGAAGCAAATGAAGAAGATACTTGGATTAGTAGTGAAATATTTCAGTCTAAAAAAAACACAAGTCCAGTTGTTATGACTCAACTTCTGGATGCACAGTGAGTATTGTTCTGGGTCACATGATGAGTAGCGAACAAAGCAAAGCAAAAGCAAAGTGTTCTGCTTATATACCGCCCCATACCACTACAAGTAGTCTCTGGGCGGTTTACAATTTTGATTACAGTGTGCAGGCTACACATTGCCCCCCCAGCAAGCTGGGTACTCATTTTACCGACCTCGGAAGGATGGAAGGCTGAGTGAACCTTGAGCCTGCTACCGGGGATTGAACCCAGGTCGTGAGCACAGTTTTACCTGCAGTACAGGCATTTAACCACTGCGCCACGAGGCTCATGTGAAAAGGGGGAAATGGCTTGCATAATTCCCCTTGCACACATGGTTTGCCTCAGTAAGGTTTCAATACATATACAGAATTTAGAAGGATTGACGGAAATATCACTTGCTACAACAGATATATCTTTTATCTTTTAAAGGTTGGAAAAAAGAAAAAAATCTCCAAATGTGATTCCAGATAAAACATAGATATGAATGAGGGAATCCTATGTTGACCAGAGCTATTACTTCCTGTGCAGAAGGATGACCCTTCTACATGGTTTTCTAAAGAGGGCTGCACATGGATGGGCTTTATGGAATATATAGGTAACTGTTTCATATTAACATATGTCCCTTATTCAATTTTCACAGCAATCTATATTTGTTTGAAATTCCCATTTAAACATAGTTTTAAATTTAAGTTCATCAAGCATGCCTTCGTCCCAACATATGTTTTTGTGTACACACACTAAAGGATAGAGACTGAATTCCTATTGCACTTGGGATTAGACATGGGCACGACCAGAAAAAATTACGTTTCGAGTTTTTGCTTGTCGGAACGGGTCCGTTTTGGGTCGTTTCAGTTTGTCGTGAAATTTTTCAAAAATTTGTCATTTCCATTTGTCGTTTGTCGTTTCCACCGCGATTTAGCGCAATTTGACTTCCCAGAGCATAGGGGCGTCCCGCAATCAGGGCTGACGCTAGGTGTTTTTGCACCCTAGGCAGCGAGCGGGGCGGGGGGCGGGCAGGGGGGCGGGGGGCGGTGTGGGCGGGCAGGCGAGTGGGCAGTTCGGATATCACTTAGGATAGAGGTTCTGTTCTTGGCTTGCACCCCAAATGTGTGTGTGTGCAAGCAAATTGAAGTTGGGAAAATAGAAAATAAATGGTAGTATGTAATATATTTTTAAAATAAATCCACACCTCCCACTCCCAGTCGAACCTCCCCCTTTATCCAATATCAGAAAAAATCCTCACAAACTGCCAGAGAAGAAATAAAGAATAAACTGCTATTCCCTTCAGCAGACAAAGCTGCAGGGAATCAAAGAAATTATTTTCTAAATTCAATTCCCTCCCTGCCTGCCTAACTTAAATCCTAAAGCCTCCAGCCTCCCTCCTCAATCTCGATCGGATCACACCAGCACCAGCAGCCAGCCCTCCTCCCTCAACCACATCCATACACCCAACTGCGATTTCTGGAAGGTGCCTCGGCTTTTTATGCCCTCTGAGACATCCAGAAGTGTAAGACAAAAACCTGGCGATGCCATTGGTGGAATGGTTCAAAAAAATTGCATGGTCCCATCCCATGCCCAGCCCAAATGGGCAGGTCTAAAAAAATAAAAAATAAAATAAAATAAAATAAAATCAATACGACGTTTTATTGCTATTAAAAAACCCACTGCTGCTACTATAAAAATTCAGGCATTTAAAATAAATAAATTTCACATGTTTCTGTGGTGATTTGGTGTGTTTTTTGACCACAATTTCAAAAGAAAAATTGCGGTCACCATTTTGGATCCCCCCCACCGCATGGCATGGTGAGACGATGAGGATGACCCCCCCCCCAGTCTGGTGCAAGCAGCCCAGGACAGGAGAAGAGGGGGGGAAGGCCGGGGACCCCCCAGAAACCACCCCTCTGGTAGGTGGCAAAGCCTCAGGCAGGCATATTTTCGCTTGCTTTTTTGGCCGGGAGTCGGGGGTTTTTTAAAAATCTTTTAAAAACTTTTTCTGTGCTTCGCATTGCACGATTGCCACAATGCCACAAACGGAAACGAAAAACCCGACCAAATTTTTCTTTTTTCGGTTCGAGTTCGAGTTTTGACGGCTTAATTATCGTTACCGTTTCCATTACATAACGGAAACGATAACCGAAAACGGAAACAACAATTTCGCCAAGTCGTGCCCATGTCTACTTGGGATATTGTAAAATTATACCTTTGGAGGGTCTCACAGAATTATGCTCAGGCAATCTGCATGTCTGATTGCAGAACTAGTTACATGACTGATTTCACAGTTGATTGCACAACTAATTGTGCTATTGTACATGTGGAATTGCTTCTTGAGTACAACTTTCATGTTGGTGCAAAGAGTAACCATGTTCCAATCTCCAGATTTGTCCAGAAAGATCCAATTAGCTCAGTTTAGTTGAAGAAACAAAATTCTTGCACATTCTCATTGTAGAGCACATGACTGTGTACACAGTAACCCACAATCAACTCTTCAAAACAATATGTACGATGGGGCTAGAAAATATCTCTGTGAGATCTTTAAGATATGCTGTTACTTAAATAAAACCATATTGGGCATCCTTCTGATGTTGTGCTCCTCCAGATGTATTTTTCAGCTCTGTAATACTTCACCACTGGCTATGCTGATAAGGGCTGAAAAGATTTACTGTTCAGATATAACTGGAAGATACAAATACATCTGGAAGACACAACTGCCCACCCCTGGTTCAGATGATACAGTGGAGGCTGGTGACTCCAATTTTAATGGGGCAATGAATCATCTTTGGATTGTAGGCTGAATCTTACAGGAGCTACTGAGACTACTGCTAATCCCCATGCACCGCTGAGATGACAGTGAGCTACACTGAACCAGTGATTCAGTATCAGTCAGCTAGGATCAATAGCGCTGGTACTCATAGATTCTATATGTATCTTGTCTGTGTATTTGCAAGATCTGGCCCCGATTTAGGATATAAACACAACATTTCATGCAGGGAACGGCTGTCATTAAGAAGCATGTCTCATTGTTTTCCTCCCCGACTAATCACAAAAAAATACTGCCATTGGCTTTTGTTTTCAAGCTTATAACAAGCCTTGTTGATTTAATCTGGCATTTTCCTTAGCATTGGTTAATTCATTTGTTTCAGTCACTTCATTTCAAGGAAAGTAGAATTATTTTCATGGCACTAATACTAGCAAGATAAACTCTCTCGAGCTAGTTAACTTTGCAATTCCATGTAATGAAATCTACAGCTGCTATGCCTCCCAAGTCTCTTAGACTGCACTGCTCATTATACGAGCTTGTTTTTGTCTGACTCCTACAACTAAAGTTTTTAAAGCTATCACAAGAACGTGGGCATCCTTTAAAATGGCTTTTATGTTGATTTAGATGTCACAGGATGGGGAATGACCTGCATAATCACAATGATAATTAATATCCTGAGCAGAGAAGTGAGTCAAAAACATAGACCAGAGTCATCTGATGAAATGAACCACCATCCATGAACAGTGATTGGTTCTTAAGATGCCACTAGATCTTTGCTTGGTTTTACAGCAACAGTCCTAACATGGCTGCCCTTCTGTCTCTCAAATTGTTTGTTAGAGACATTATGCCTCTTTGTATCAGTTCCTAGGTAGCACGAGAAAGAGAGCATGGATACCCTCATATCTTGCTGGTTAGTTTCTCAATGGTTGGCTGCTGTTTGGGCAGAAAGTTGGGTTAGATTAATGATGACAAACCTTTTAGGGACCGAGTGCCCAAACCATGATTCAAAACCCACTAATTTTTCACAGCGTGCCAATACAGCAATTTAATATGAATACAGGTGGCTGTGAAGGGGCAATGTTGGGTACCCACAGAAAGGGCTCCGAGTGCCACCTTTGGCACTTATTTTATTTATTTATTTATATAGCTTGTATGCCGCCCACTACCCAAAGGTCTCTGGGCGGCTCACAATCAGAATGAACAATTAAAACATCAAGATACAATAAAATTAGAACAATAAAACATGTAAATGCAATAAATACAATATATTAAAAACACACCACTAAAATTGCCATCAGGACCCACAATCATTAGTTAAAAAACTTTTGGAATAGGAAGGTTTTTACCTGGCGCCGAAATGTTATCAACGTCGGCGCCTGGCGAGTCTCATTTGGGAGGGCATTCCATAGTCTGGAGGCAGTTGCTGAAAAAGCCCTATTCCTGCAAGCCATCCCCTTCACCTCCTTAAGGGATGGTTCTTTCAGGAGGGCTCCCTGACTAGATCTTAATTGCCGGGTAGGTTCATATGGAAGGAGGCGGTCCTTCAGGTATCTAGGTCCTAAGCCGTTTAGGGCTTTATATGTCAAAACAAGCACTTTGAATTGGGCTCGGGCAGCAACTGGTAACCAGTGAAGGTTATACAGAATTGGTGTTATGTGTTCCTTGGTGGCCCTACCACTCACCAACCGTGCAGCACGATTCTGAACCAGTTGCAATCGCCGAACCATCTTCAAAGGCAGCCCCACGTAAAGCGCATTACAGTAATCAATACGGGATGTTACCAGTGCATGCGTAACTGTCATAAGGCTCCGTTCATCTAGGTAGGGGCGCAGCTGGTATATGTTCCACAGCTGGAGAAAGGCACCCCTGGCCACCGAGTCCACCTGGGCTTCCAGAGTTAGACCGGGGTCCAGGAGCACCCCCAAGCTATGGACCCTGTCCCTTAGGGGGAATGCAACCCCATCCAGGACAGGGAAGTGGCCCTCTAGCCTGTATGACGAGGCACCTACTAACAGCACTTCCGTCTTTTCTGGATTGAGTTTCAATTTATTAACCCTCATCCAGTCCATTATCTGGTCCAGACACTAGTTCAGAACAGAAACCGCCTCACCTGGATTGGTAGAGAACGAGAGGTAGAGCTGAGTATCATCAGCATATTGCTGACTCCTCAGCCCAAACCTCCTGATGACCTCTCCCAGCGGTTCCATGTAGATGTTAAACAGCATGGGGGATAGTATTGAGCCCTGTGGAACCCCATGACGTAAATGCCATGGGGCAGAGCTACTATCCCCCAGCACCACCTTCTGGACACGGTCAGCCAGGAAGTATTGGAACCACCGCAAAGCGGTGCCTCCAAATCCCAACCTGGCCAGCCTATCCAGAAGGACACCATGGTCGATGGTGTTGAAAGCCGCTGAGAGGTCCAGGAGTATCAACAGAGTTGCACTCCCCCTGTCTCTCTCCCGGCAAAGGTCATCATACAGGGCGACCAAGGCAGTCTCTCTTCCAAAACCCAAAAACTTGTGCCATAGGTTTGGAGCACTGGATTAGATCTTTATTTGGCCTCACATGGCTCTCTTTAGACCCTAGATAAACCCTGCCTCTATCAAAACAGTCAGTATTCAGCATAATAGGCCAATGGTCTGACAAAATAGGAGCCAGATTCATATATCCAAGCATTTTTGTGTTCTCCAAACTTCGGTCCATACCGTTGAAGGTGGTTCAGACCATATTGGATGGGTGTTAAGCTGTAAGCAGCAGGATTCGGGCTGGTCATCCTAAACAACTAAAGGAGTGACAGTAGTATCAACTAGAGATGGGCACGCCCAGAAAAAATTATGTTTCGAGTTGTCGTTTGTTGGGACGGGCCCATTTCGGCTCGTTTCCGTTTGTCGTGAAATTTTTCAAAAATTTGTCGTTTCTGTTTGTCGTCTGTCGTTTGTACAGTGGTTTAGGACAGTGTTTTTCAACCTTTTTTGGCCAAAGGCACACTTGCTTGATGAAAAAAACCACGAGGCACACCACCATTAGAAAATGTTAAAAAAATTAACAAGGGGGGGGAGGAGTAGATTGAGCCGTGGCTCCAGTCCACCCCCACCCCCCCTGCACCTGGGGATGATGGGCTGCGCGGTTGCAGGACGCGCTGGGCGGGCGGGCAACCTTGGGGTCCCGCGGTGGGGGGGCGCTGGCCACCCGCGGCACCAGGAAGCCCAACACACCCACACACCCACCGAGCCCGAGCCCACACCAACACACCCACACACCCACTGGAGGCGTCGTCGGGGCCGGGCCTGGGCCGGGCGGCGTGCCTGGTGACGGGGGCATCGCGGGGCTTCGGGCGAAGCGTGGCACAGCTGCTGGCGGCGCGCCTGGTGCCGGGCTCGCTCCTGCTGCTGGCGGCGCACTCGGCGGGTGCCCTGGAGGGCGGACTGCACGTCCAGGCCCTGCCCGCCGACCTGGGCGCCGACGAGGGGCTGCAGTGCGTGGCCCGGGACGCCGACGACGCCCTGCGCCGCCACCACAACAGCGCTCGCCTTCAGCGCCTCCTCCTCCTCAATAACTCCAGTGAGCGTGTGGGGGCGACTGGCCGGCGGGAGCGCGCGCGCGGGGTGGGAGGTCGTCCGCCGGCCGGTGCAAGAGCCTCTTGGCGGGCGTCCTTTGTCCATGCGCCCAAGGAGTCCGCCCGGGCTCGTTCAAGGCGAGCGGGCGAGCGGGCGCGCAGGAAGGGGAAGCGGCGCCTGACGGGAGCAAAGGGGCGGCCCCCACGACGCCAGCGCCACTGCTGCCGAGCGCTCTTAAGCGCCACCGCACGGGCGCCACCTCCGAGTCGGGAACGGCGGCGGGACCAGCGGAGGGTGGCCCTCGTTCGCCCGCTTTTGCTCCGAGCACTGCGTGCTGCAGCCAGCCGGCCAGCCAGCCAGCTGCGGGTGGGAGCGAGCGGCTCCTTTTCCCGCCAAAGATGCCCCGTTAGTTGGCTGCGAGTGTGTGCGCACAGGTGTGCGCAGGTAGGGAGGAAACGCAGGGATGCTGCGCCCTTCCTGGCTCTCCTCGTCCCCCCCGTCCTCCCGCTCGGCCGCTGGACACTTCCCGTGCTGGCCCCGCTCCCAGTCGCTGCGAGCCATGCTTCCCCCCTGCCCTCCCTTCCTGTTTTCCGTCCGGGCGGCAAGTCCGTCCGCTTTTTCTTCCCCGAGGCAGCGGCGCGCGAAGCCGGAGGGGGAAGACCAGTCCCCATTCCGCCTTGCCTTGCCCTGCTCTCGCCCCCTTCCGCGGACGCGCGCCACGGCACACCCAGCAACAGTGGTTGAAAAACACTGGTTTAGGGAGCGTAACATGTAGCCACCGTTATAATTATGTTGGGGTTTTGTTAGTGTGACAGGAAACCTCATCGGCACTTCTCTGTCTCACTAAGAACATTTGGGGGTTAGTGTGTCATAGGAACCTCATCGGCGCTTCTCTGACTCACTAAGAAGGAAAGCATACTGGTGTACTGCCGTACAGGTTACGCTTAGGGAGGGAGGGAGTGGGTCTCTGAGTTGAAGGCACCTTTCTGGGTGCAACACTCTGACCCACTAAGAAGGGAAGTGTACTTGCGTACGAATCTGGGTTAGGGTTGGGGTTAGGGTAAGGGCTAGGCTTAGGGTTAGGTTAAGGTTAGGGTGGGTTAGTGGGCTGCACCTCTGGGTGCCTCTGACCCACTAAGAAGGACAGTGTACTGGCGTATGGGTTAGGGTTAGGGTTAGAGTTAGGGTTAGGGTTGGTGGGCTTTTTATGCCCTCTTTGGCACATCCAGAAGTCTCAGCAAAACCTGGCCATGCGATTGGTTGAATGGCTCCAAAAATTTGCATGGTCCCATCACATGGCCAGCCCATCATTGCGCGTGCAAAGGTGTAAAAAAATAAAAATAAAAATAAAATAAAATAAAATAAAATCAATACGTTTTATTGCTATAAAAAACCCACTGCTGCTACTATAAAAATTCAGGCATTTAAAATACCTAATTTTCACGTGTTTCTGTGGTGATTTGGTGGGTTTTTGGACCATGATTTAAAAATAAATATTGTGGTCACCATTTTGGATCCCCCCCACCGCATGGCAAATGGAGACGACGAGGATGCCCCCCCAGCCTGGTGCAAGCAGCCTAGGACAGGAGAGGGGGGAAAGGCCGGGGAACCCCCCCCCCAGAAACCACCCCTCGGTAGGTGCTCTCACTGAGGCAGGCATATTTTCGCCTGCTTTTATGGACAGGAATCGGGTTTTTTTATTTTTTTAAACTTTTTTTCTGTGCTGCTTGGAATCGCACGATCACCGCGATGCCATGAACGACAATGAAAAATCAGACCCAATTTTTCTTTTTTGGTTCGGGTTCGAGCTGGAGCGGAGTAATTCTCGTTACCGTCACCCGTTACGTAACGATAACGAGAACCGAAAATGGAAACGAGAATTTCGCCTAGTTGTGCCCATGTCTAGTATCAACACTGGTTGTATGGGCAAACAGATGTTTTGATCCGAGACAAGATTTCAAAATCTTCTTGCTTAATTCAAGGCTACTCCATTTTAGGACCTGATAGGAGCCTCATGGCGCAGTGGTTAAATGCCTGTACTGCAGCTAAAACTGTGCTCAAGACCTGGGGTTCAATCCCAGGTAGCAGACTCATGGTTTACTCAGCCTTCTGGTTGGTGAAATGAGTACCCAGCTTGCAGGAGGGGGCAGTGGAATGTGTAGCCTGCATAATTAAATTGTAAACCACCCAGGGAGTGCTTGAAAGTGGTATATAAGCAGAAGACTTTGCTTTGCTTTGCTTTGATAGGCAGAGATTCTAGAAGGTAGAGTAGCCACTTGCCTGTGACTGTCCATTTGCAAAGAACTACAGGAGTAAACCCTAGATATATTCAGATTAGCCTGAGCTCCAAGTCCTACTTCCAAAAGTCCTAGGCATTTGAACACAACAGTGACAACTGGTCAGCTGTACTACTTCAAAGTGCTTGAGATAGTGAGCTTTATACAGGTCTAGGACAATCACATCTATCACAATTGATGGTCAAAATTGCCCACTGGAACACAAACTTTCAGCTTGATTTCCTGCTCAACAGCTCCAAGGTGCAGGCCGCCCATGGTGTTGCTAATGTTGTACGTAAGGTTGCCAGGGTAAGATCCACCCTCATAGAACAAATTGGTGTTCCCTGTAGGGGAGATGCTGACATATGAATGAGAAACTTTTGCTCTATCTATTTAAACTGTGTGAGATCCTTGTTTCTTTTTCTTCTTTTTTCTTCTTTTGTATTTGATATGGCCTAACGGGCTAATCAATAAAATTTGTTGTTGTTCAAAGGGCTTGAACCTCTACATTAAATTTCCCCAAGCAAGACCAGTCTCTCCTACTCCATCCCCCTTCTCATCAGAATACACAGATCAAGGTCACTCATTTCTAACACAGAGCTTCGAAGAACTGGATGATAAATCAACTCGAGCAAATTATTCGGCATTAAATAATCCTGCTTCCTAGTGGCTGCAAGGAGGAAGGCCAGTCAGAGTGATGTGCTACCAACACGAATGCAGCGATAAATAAGCAAGACGGGCCTGTTTTAAAATGGGAAAATTACACACTGGGTTCTATGCTCCTTTATTCTTCCACCCCTCCCCCTCCCCAGTTGTGCCTGCACTGCATGGGAAAAGAAGCAGACAACTCATTGCAACCTGGCCCTAAAAATAGCACTTGTTCTTAATCATATTTTTTGATAGTCACCATTGCCAGAAAAGGGAAAGATGGATGTATACACTGTTTATTTATTTATTTATTTATTTATTTATTTATTTTCAAATTTATATACCGCACTTATTTCCCAAACGGGAACTCAGGGCAGTTTACACAAGATTCAAAAAAGTTAAAACAGTAATAGCTGCATACAAGATGGCAAACCAGTATTGGCAGGGGCGGGGTGGGGGGAGAAAAAGCAAAAAGCAAACAGTACCCCTAGCAATTTCCAAAGGCATCCCTAAATAGCCAGGTCTTCAAGGCTTTCTTGAAGGATGCCAACGAAGGAGCTTGCCTCATCTCGCTTGGTAAAGCATTCCAAGTGGTGGGACCAACAACCGAAAAGGCCCGGTTACGGGCGGTCGCTTTACGGGCCTCCTTCGGTGTGGCAATCCGAAGCGAGAGGGCCAAGGAAGATCGGGTGGGTCGGGCCAGGTCTAATCATCGGGGGATACACTCTGCGAGATAGACAGGGGCCAAGCCATGGAGGGTTTTGTAAACCAAAACCAACACCTTGAACCTTATTCGGGAGGCAACGGGCAACCAGTGCAAGCGGGCTAGGATGGGGGTGATGTGGTCAAACTTTCGTGCGTCAACCACCAACCTGGCTGCTGCATTCTGGACCCGCTGCAGTCGCCGAACAAGGTTCAAGGGGAGTCCCATGTAGAGGGTGTTGCAGTAATCCAACCTTGATATGACCAGCGCCTGTACCACTGTCCTCAGGGAATTCCCATCAAGGTATGGGTGAATCTGGGCGATGAGCCTAAGATGGTAATAGGCCGAGCTGGTCACGGCAGCCACCTGGGAATCCAAGGACAAATCTGGATCCAGGACGACACCCAGACTCCTCACTCTTTGCGCCAGCTAGAGGGCGGATCCACCCAGACTGGGAAGAGGGCCACTGTACCCCTCCGGGCCTCCCCCAAAGAACAAAACCTCGGTCTTCCCAGGGTTGAGCTTGAGTCTGTGAGTCCTGGTCCTATCCAAAACTGCGTCCAGGCAGCGATCAAGGGTCCGGACGGCCCCCACTGCATCGGTGGAAAAGGAGAAATAGAGCTGTGTGTCATCCACGTACTGATGACAGCAAACTCCATAACTCCGGATGATCTCAGCCAGCGGCTTCATATAGATGTTAAAGAGCAATAGGGAGAGAGCTGACACCTGTGGCACCCCCACAGGAGAGTTTCCAGGGAGACGACAGATCACCCCCCAAGCTCACACACTGGGTGTGGCCCTCAAGGAAGGAGCGGAGCCAGCCAAAGGCCAGACCCCCGATCCCCACCTCAGAAAGCCGCCCCAGGAGGATACAGTGGTCGACGGTATCAAAAGCCGCTGAGAGGTCGTGAAGGACCAACAGGGTAGAGCAACCCCTGTCAGCTCTCCTCAACAGATCATCATGCAGAGTGACCAGTGCCATCTCAGTCCCATGACGCGGCCTAAACCCAGATTGGAAAGGATCCAAGACATGGCTCTCCTCCAGGAACGACTGGAGACGCAGGGCGGCAACCTGCTCGATCACCTTGCCCATAAAAGGAACATTGGCTATAGGACAGTAGTTAGACATATCATCTACAGCCAAGCCAGGCCTTTTGATAATGGGCTTCACCACCGTCTCCTTCAGACAACTTGGAAAGATCCCGTCTCTGAAGGATGCGGAGGCAATTAGTGAAGCCCATTCCGGCATGCTCCCTCTGGCGGTCTTGATCAGCCAGGAAGGGCAAGGGTCGAACGGAGAAGCTGCAGACCTGCAATGTCCCAGAGCCCTGGAGGCATCCACTGGTGAAACAGGCCCAAACTCAATGAACCGGGGCGACCCAGGCGGCAAGGCACCGGCCACACCAGAGGGAGGATCCATGCAACCGGCATCCAGCTCGGAACAGATGGCCTCTATCTTGGATTTTAAAAAGGCCTCAAATGGCTCACTAGTGAAATCACTAGGAGGAGGCCCCGGTGGACCAGGATTGGTGAGGTCTCGAACCACCCGGAAGAATTCTGCCTGATGGTTCGAGGCCTCACCAATTCTCAGGGAGGCAAAAGATCTCCTAGTGTCCCTGATCGAGCGAGAATAGCGACCGGTCAACACCTTAACTGCAGCCCAATTCAAAACCGTCCGAGCCTTTCGCCATCTGCTCTCTAGCCTCCTCCGCTCTTGCTTCATCGCCTGCAATTCTGTGGTAAACCACGGTGAAGAGCGGGCTCGGCAACGGATAAGGCGCTTGGGGGCGATCCATTCGACTACCCTGGCCACATCCTCATACCACTTATCAACCAGGGAGTCGACCGGATCGTGAACCAGACCGTCCAGTAAACCCCCGAAGATCTCCGAAAACCATGCTGGGTCCAGGAGCCTCTGGGGGCGGGCCCAGATGGAAGGGCCCCGCTCCCCGCGGGGTGGGGTAGCAATTGACAGAGAAAAAGTCAGCAGATAATGATCTGACCATGACACAGGTCAGGTACACAACCTCCCGACTCCCAGATCAAAGCCCACAGATGTGGAGGCAAAAACCAGGTCCAAGGTATGTCCTCCCTTGTGAGTGGGGCCGATGACAAACTGAGACAGGTTCATGGAGGCCATGGACTCCATGAACTCCAGAACTACTCCCGACAGCCCAGACTCGGCATGCACATTGAAGTCCCCAACCACCTACAGGCGGGGGGGACCTCAAAAGTGCCGCCGATATGAACTCGGAGAGCTCTGGGAGGGATAGTGCAGGGTCGCGGGGAGCGTGGTACACAAGCACTATCCCAAACCTGTCCCTCTGGCCCACCACTAGGTGCAGACATTCCAACCCGGGACTCACCAACATCGCGGATCTGCTGACGTAAAGGAATTCCCTGTACACAATGCCCCCCCGACCCCCCGACCCTCCGACCTGCCGAGGTGCTGAACACAGTAATCCTGGGGGCGAAGAAAGACAAGAGAGGCTCCCCCCCTCGCCCACCCAGGTTTCTGTAAGAAAAGCCAGGTCGGCCCGCTCATCCACAATCAGGTAGTGGACGACGGGGATCTTATTATGCACCGACCTGGCATTAATCAGCAAAAAGCTGATGATTCCACTTATGATTCTACTGAGTAAGAGAGAAATGGTAAAGTCTGCTAAATACACATATAGACAGATTAAATCACAATCAAATCCAACACAACAGTAGGCATACTACAACAGGGATATACTGGCATAAAGCTAAAGTAATGTTAGAATTGGGTCACGAAGAGTCGGACACAACTGAACGACTGAACAACAACAATGTTGAGGAAAACATAATAGACAGACAGACACACAGACAGACAGATATGGAAGTTTGTTGAGATTCAGCAATGTTTGAAATCCATACTGTAATATTTTTGTTTGTTTGTTCTTCTCATAACTTCCGGTCTTCTACAGAGCTGGCTGAACAGTGTGTAAAACACACTATATTTAAAGACACCTCCCTCTGAGTGTTTGTATGAATTGTTGGTTATGAAAACAGGTGGCCCTGCAAAGGGATACTGTTAGCTAGTTCTGACTCCAAGGAGCTGACCTTCTCTTGCATATTTAAAGGGAATCAAGCAAATTCCCACCACCCTGAACAGTGGTAGCATACTTGCTACTATGGTTTCTAGGCATTGTGCCAGGTGGTCACAACTGTTCTGTTGGATAACTTATAGGTTATCCAAAAAAGCCAATGAGACTATGACCCAATTATGCAGCGGGAAATGATGTACAACTTAGAAGAAGGATCCATAAATTCAACACAGATTCTGCTAGTAAAACATCAGTATTGGAAACTGGCATTGTTTACATTCGAGGGAAACAAGGGCTCACCACCCAAAACTGGAAGAAAACAAGACATGCACAGAGATTCTTTCATCCCTAGCACAACTTACCTTGAAGGCTCTTTTGAACTTCTAATGCAATATCCAAGGCATTAAAGGGCAAAACTGGATTGCTGGCAATTTGCAAAACTGCTTCTCCTGACAGCTAGGAAAGAAAGAAGGAAAACCTATCAAAGGAGATCAAATACATTCTAGCCTATTTTACACTCCAGAGACATGGTTCAAAGTCTATTTTGAAGCAGAGGCTGGATGGTCATATGTCAGGAGTCCTGTGATGGGGGTTCCTGCATGGCAGGGCATTGGACTGGATGGCCCTTGAGGTCTCTTCCAAATCTATGATTCTATGATTCTATTGTGTTTTCCAGACACATGTGAATCACACATGCTATCCTCGATCATTGCAGCCAAGGGAACAGATTAGTACCAACAACATTATTCTTAGAATGGCATTATCAAAAGAGCACTCATATCAGTGACCTCTTCCTTTGGATTCTCCAGAAAGCACTGGATTAACTGAAGATCCTGCACAGACCATAAACCTTCAGCCTGTCCAGATTGAAGGTTCTCCATTAACCCCAGCCTTAAATATCAAATCAACTTAGGCGGTTACTTCACATCCGTTTTGTCTCTGTTAATGTTGCGCAGTACAAAAAAAGTTACTTCACGTCCGTCATGCATCTACTGAAATTTGTCTCGACCACGCCCCCAGAATGGGTGCGTGAGCATGACAATACTGTACCAGGTGCTGGGGTAGGGTTTTCCCTTGTCACTCTTTGTTCCTGCTTTCTGTTCCAAGACAAGACACCGTGTAGTAATGATTGTCATGCAACAAAACATTTGTTTCTCTCAGAAAACTGTGTCCGGGTTTTTTTTTTTTTTTTTTTTACTTTTCAGAAGTTAAATATCAAAAAAGAATTTTAAGGCCCCCCCCCCCAAAAAAAAAAGGAAAAAGGAAGCTAGACAAATTCAGTGTTTGTCACGGTACAAGACCATGAGGTAACACTTGTCACGAGACAAGTTATCACAACCATGGGAACACTGAAACAGGGACAAAACCATGTGATCGCGACCAACGCTGTCATGGTACAAAACTAGTCACGGAACAAAGAAGGACATGAAGTAACTGCCTTAATGGTCTCTTTGTTCTGCATTGTTCCACCAGATTGAAATAAAGAGGCGAGACAAAAATTGTTGGGTTTAAAATGGGCCACAATTTTATTTAAATTAAATTCCTGTCAAGAAACTTTTAGCCATTCCTCACTCCAAGGGGGGCTGCCTGTAGTGCAAGTTTGTTAAAGGTTGGAGTCCCCAGGTCTTCCAACCCCTAACCATATCAATTTAATTCCATGCACTGAGGTGTATCCCACCTTCCTAGCACTGTACCAAATTAAATTTCTCCAAGACCCAACTAGCCCTCTTTCGCATCAGTTTAAAGGGTTGCCTTAATACAGATGTTATTATCTCTAAACTAGAGGGCTACCCATTGCCTGAATGGGTACCCACTACCCAGCAATTTGTGACCGAATAAAACAGACTTTGAACCTACAATAAGCCTTGACACCCCCGAAAGAGAATGGGATGGGCGAAAACACACCACCATTCAAGGGCAATCAAAATGACAGTCAAAAATTCCCATCCAGGCCTTACCCGACCAGCTAATCTCATTCTCTCTTACCTATAGGGCGGGAGGGCAGGGGAGAACGCAGCTAGCCAGAAGAGGGAGAGCTCAGGGGGTAGAGCCTTAAATACACTGCCTTCCCATGCAATAACAGCCCAGAATCTGGTGCAAATTTTTCACGCCCCAATCAATCAAGGGAACAAAGAAGCCCCACCCTCCACAAGCTCGGGCAAAGCCAACATTATTTTTACTATTACTTTATTATTGACATTAGCGCTATCACATTGAGTTTAACTGACTAATTTTCTGCCTTTTCTCTAAAATCAAGTTAGACATTACCCAGAGGAATTCCTTCATTATTGAAGGGTTACCTTTTAATAAAGAACACTACCCACCAAACATTAGAAGCAATACTTAAAAACAAAATATAAAGTGGACAGGCTTGATTGAAATTTGCCTTCATTGGTTAAAACTAAAATTGCCTTCTCCCAATCAGCCAACCAAATCTATTCCTAAAAATATATAGTTGATGAATTTACCTATTAAACTGATTAAAGCACATATAGACTTTATTTTTCTCCTCCCATCCTCTCTCTCTCTCTCTCTCTCTCTCTCTCTCTCTCTCTCTCTCTCTCTCTCTCTCTCTCTCTCTCTCTCTCTCTGAATGAATGTTTACCTGTCCTTCCAAACGATGATCTTGTCAGTCTGATACAGTTTTTGGTAAGGTCAAACACACATAGTTGTATGATGTGTCCAATTAGCTGAACAGAAGCCAAGCCCTTGGCTGTCTTAGACTGTGTGGAACAACTCTCAGCAATTTTAAATAAGTTATATGCAGTAGTTCCTTGATCACAGTGACATCAAGAACACTGTGTCACTATATAAAGCCATGTATGGCAGTGGACCAACCTAATACAGTGGACCCTTGTATAACGGACAGCTCGTATAATGGAAAATCTGTACAACGGAAAAAAATCCATCACCACTCCCCCTCCCTCTCCCTGTCCAACATGGCTGCAGGCAGTCTCTGGGGCTCTTTACCGAAGATGCAAGCTGGCAATAGAGGAGGAGGAAGAGGGCTAGGTCAGCTCGCTCGGCTTGGCTAGGTACCCACAGCAAAGCTTCCTCAGGAATGTGTGCTCGTCTCTTTTCCTTCCCCCTTTCCGTCTCTCTTTTTCTTCCCCCTCTCCACAACAGCACCTCATCCCCTCCCACACCACCCGTGCGCACAGCGGCCACGGCCGGTGAGCCCGAGCCGTGCAGCGCAAGAGAGCTGTGGATCAGCCATGCCAGACCTGGCGCCGGCGGAGGTGGTGGTGGAACAAGCCCCGGGTGGGCGGCGCAGTTGTCCCGTTTGCATAGCCTGTGCCTCTGGCTGCTGCCGCCGTTGCTCAGTCCTACAGGTGGTTTCGCTTTCCCCTGAGCAGCAGAAGCGCCTCTGCCGTCCCTTCCTCCTTTGTCTTTGTCTTTATCTCTCTCCCAGCTCCTCATTCATGAGTTAGGCTTCAACTCGTGCATTCTTTTCCCTTGCTGGCCTCCGGAGCCCCAGCGCCACGCTCAGGTCAGGAGCTCTGTGTGTGTGTGTGTGTGTGTGTGTGTGTGTGTGTGTGTGTGTGTGTGTGTGTGTGTGTGTGTGTGTGTGTGCGTGCGTGCGTGCAGGGAAGGAGGAGATGATAGAGGATGGTTCCTAGGCTCCGCCTGGGAAAAATTAACCCTTGTGCTGCTGCACTCCACCCGAAATCAGTGTGGGTGGGTGGGTGTCTGTTTGCATTTTTGCATTTCTGTTCCCCAAAATTATACATGTACTGTAGTTTGTGTCATTTTTCTCTGCATTGGAACGGATTACTCCATTTTTCAATGCATTCCTATGGGAAATTGTAATTTGTATAAAGGAAAATTTGTTTAACATAATTTCATTTGGAACGAATTAATTCCGTTATACAAGGTACCATTGTAGTTTGAAAGCATGGAAATGCAAGTAGATAAATAGCTACCACTGTAAAAAGGTAAACAGTGTTTCGTGTGCAGAAATGCATTCAGCCATGCCGGCCACATGGCCACGGACTTGCACAACACTGGCTCTCTCTCTTAGAAATGGAGGTGAGTGCCTTGCCTTGTGTCGGATATGACTAGCACGCTTGTGCGGGGGAACCTTTACCCTTATGGAACTGAACCAGAGTACCTACTAAAGTACTTGCTTTTATATAATATGCTGCCCAAGTACAGTGATCACAGAGGGTGTTTGTCTGCATTTGCTGTCAACGGAGATTATGTGGGCTGTTCAGGCTTTCTTAGTGATCATTCTTCACATCCTTGGTTTCCAAAGCAGATGGTAAAGAGTGCTCATTATAATAAATAGCAATTGTTCAAGTGTTGATCACCTGTAGCTTTGTGCGCTAAGCTTTCTTGGGGTTTTATTATTAGTCATTGAGGTTGGCTTTAATTCCATTCAGATTGCTTAAGTGTGTGGGACTGGAAAAGGATTGCAAACATCAGCATGCTTACTTATTTTCATGCTAACGTCTAATTAGATCCTCTGGCTTGAGGTAATTGAAGCCAGATTTTTTTTACAGCTTGGCCTTTTAGCTAAATTCATTATTTTGGCTGCTTATTTTGCATTTCTATGCAGTATTATTGTATTTTCTCCTGCATTAACAGATGATAGATAGATAGATAGATAGATAGATAGATAGATAGATAGATAGATAGATAGATAGATAGATATTAATGTTCTGAGATTAAATAAGCAGAAGAACCAAACCAGATGCAGCAGTAGCGCTAGGGCATCTTTGACAATAGCAAATTTATTTCAAGGTGAACTTTCATGGATTAGAATCCATTTCTTCTGACACTAAGACAAAATAAATACATTTGGTACTTGGGTTTCTCATCTTTTTAAAAAAAAGATGGACAGACAGCTACTTCTTTGGAAAGAAAACTGCAAGAAGACGTTTTTATTTTTTTCTGGGGTTTTTTTTTAGCTTCTTTTCAGTTCCAACTGTAATAAAGAAAATCATCAGTAACATTCAGTTTGGTAAATTCATTTGCAAGACCTGACGATGGAAATATAACAATTATCATGACCTAGAAGAGATGCCATTGAAACAAAACAGAGGAACAGATGTTTTTCAACAGAGGGAAGATTAAAAGAGTGCTAGCAGGGTTTCTGAAAATACCACCAAAGAAATGTGGCGCGAGACACGCCCACCGAACACAAAGAGAGACAAAAGAAATACTATTGATCAGCTCAAAACCTACATCTAGGCAAGGGGTCACATTTAAAAGGGTTGAGAGTGGGAACAAAAGGGGAGGAATGGCACAGAAGCTACTAAGAAGAAAGCACTGTCTTCTGTGAAGGAGGATCAACAGGTGAAGGTGCAGACAGACAGAGTTAATGCTATCTGGAAGGAAGCTGAAAACTTTGCTAGGCAATTTGATTAAAAGACAGGGCAAAGGTCACCTAAGTTGTCCATGTTGCGAGCCACTGGTGGCACAGCTAGTCTGACGTCAAATCAGTGTAGTACGTTTCATGGACATCATCCAAATATCGGTTATTCTCCAAACAATCCCCTCTATTTATCCACATTTATAGGTCAAAGAATGATGGAATTGTTGACTTGGAAGAGGGCTATGCAGCCATTGGGTCCACACATCCTGCTCAATGCAGGAATTCAACTCAAAGCAAACCGGAGAAATAGTTGTCCAATTTTCTTTTGAATGCCTCCAGTACCATCTGTTCACCATTTCCGTGTGGTTAAAAACTAGAGAAGATTGTGAAGAGCTCCAGAAGGATTTTCTCCAAATTGCCAGAATGGGCTGCCAAATGGCAAATGTGTTTCAATGTAGGAAAATGTAAAGTAATGCATTTGGGGGCAAAAAAAAAAATAATCAAAAGTTTATCTATCAACTCATGGGCTCTGAACTATCTGGATCAGGAAAGACATATTGGTGTGTTGGTGGACAACTCAATGGTGTCCACCCAGTGTGTGGCAGTGGTGAAGAAGGCCAATTCCATGCTTTGGATGGTCAAAACAGGGATTGAAATAAAACAGCCAACATTATAATGGCATTGTTCAAAATGATAGTAAGGACACACCTGGAGTATTGTGCACAATTCTGGTCACTGCATCTCAAAAAAGACATGGTGGAACTGGAAAAGGTGCAGAAGAGAGTGACTAAAATGATTACTGGGCTGGGGCACCTCCCTTATGAGGAAAAGCTAAAACATTTGGGGCTCTTTAGTCTGGAAAAAAGGTGCATGAGGGGGATATGATTGAGAGATACAAAATAATGCAGGGCATGAGTAAAGTGGATAGAGGGATGCTCTTCTCCCTCTTACAAAATACCAGAACTAGGGGACATACACTCAAATTGAAGATTGGGAGAGTGAGAACAGACAAAAGATTTTTTTTTTACCTAGCGGGTTGTTAGTATATGGAACTCCATGCCACAGGATGTGGTGATGGCATCTGGCCTGGATGCCTTCAAAAGGGGATTGGACAGATTCCTGGAGGAAAAGTCCATCACAGGTTACAAACCATAATGGGATGTGTAATTTCCAGGCTCAAAACCAGGGTACTCCAAGGTCCAGATGCAGGGGAGTGGTGGCAGGAGACAGATATCTAGTCTTGTGCACTCCCAGACGCATCTGGTGGGGCCACTGTGAGATAAAGGAAGCTGGACTAGATGGCCCTTTGGCCTGATCCAGCATGGCTCTTCTAAGTTCCTATGCTACCCTCCACTGAACTTGCTCCAGTTTGTTCCTTCTTAAAGTGTGGTGTCCAGAACATCACTCAGTACTTTAGATGAGGATTAATCACTGCTGAACCGGGGAGGGGGGGGTGCTAGTACCTAATGAGATTTGGAGATGATACTTATATTGATGCATCCTAAAATCACATTTGCTATTTTTGCAACCACATTGCAGTTAGCTCATATTCAGTTTCTGATTTATAACAATTACAATTAGAGATGGGCACAAAATGAACAATTTTTTGTTTCTGTTTTCATTTTTTTGTTTCATTATGTAACGAAATGACAAACGAATTCTGTCTCTAAAATGAAACGAAACGAACAGGAACACCAGAATTTTTGTCGTGTGTTTCGTTTCCGTTACTGCAATATGAGTGAATTGCTTAAAATCCTAAAAAAAATCACAAAAAAATGAAATAAATGATAACGATATGGTAACAAAACGAACAAAAACAAAAACAATTTTTTTTGCAAAAATTTGCAAAAAATGGAAACGAACTGAAACGGACCCGACAAACGAGAAACGCCAAACGAAATGCCATTTTTCTGATTCGTGCCCATCTCTAATTACAATTACACTTGTAGTATGACTGAGCCAAGTTACCCCTATCTTGTAACCATGCATTTATAGGTCAAATGAGCGGATACATATAAATATGTTATTTATTTGTAACCTATCTTGTTATCCTTGCAATATTTCTTCATCTTCCTGTCTGACTAGTTTCCTGCAACATGGTCTAGAAAGGTAGCACTGATTTAGTCTCCGTTTATTTCATTAGGAGTCAAAAGGATAAAGGGAACACAACAGGCATCTACACTTACAACTAAATGGATTCACTGATGACACTTGGAGAGTGGGTGGTTGAAAGAGGAATGCTATTTTCTCATTGGACACAATGTTAAAACAAGAGATTGGTTCCTGGAAAATTTTCTATACCTTATAAATAAATGAAAACCATGCTTCTGTCTTCTTTCCCCATCTACCTCTTCTCTCCGCCTTGCTTCTTAAATGCTCATTTCCATCCTCTGCTGTTGTTTTTCCTCCCTTCTCCCTCTGCTCTCTTACTGTTGAATTTGGCAAATTAGTACAGTATGTAATTCTGCAGTACCCGCAGTACTGTAAAGATACTAATTTGCAGCACCAGTCATCACCTGTAGTCATGAAGTTACATTTGGAACATGAAAGGACATTACCTACTATTACCTACTTACCACTTTCTAATTGTCATCAAAATGAGATTTGTAAAGTGAGCCATTGTACGACAGGGGCCTTTGTATTCAGACAGTGTTCCTGCCCAGCTTACCTTCTCCTGATGGTCAATAAGTTCAGACAGACCCTCAGCTTCCACATTTTAGAGGTACAGCACATTGGATGCAGAAAGCCCCAGTATCTCCAGTTACGCAAACCCAAACAAGCCTTTGGGAAGTGGTCCACACCTGAAATTTTGCTACATGTCTCAGCTAATAAAAATACCTAGCAGAACCTATAATCTCATTTAGTGGCTGCTGGATACATATTTCTCTTCCTGACACACATATGCACATAAATACAGAGTGCCAGGTTGTGTACGATGCTGTCAGAATGTATGCAGCAGTTTCCATCAGTAATATAGTTCCCATGGTTCCTTGTCTACAGGAAAGAACCCATGACATGGGTCTATGTCTCCCATCCATCCCTTGAATAAATATGGGTGGAAAGGAGCAAGGGGACGCACTAAGACCAGGTGTAGAGAGAGCAAACTAGTCCGATAAACATCCAGCCCTCACTCCAAATCTAGAGAGTGAGGAAAATTAGGATTTCTTTATCTTTTGTTATCACTAGTCTACGGTTTCATTGCAAAAGAGTTTTACATGTGGTGCTAAATGTAAATATGTGTACCCGCCATGTTTTGTACTGCTAGCAAAGCTGATCCACTACAGAAAGTGCTTTCATTTCTAAATACAATTTGATTTCTATTCCTTAGGGCCATTAATATTTTGCATTTAAAAAGACTAAGAGCTTAGGGTGGAGAGAGGGGTGAGTGCTACCAATAATTAAAGTCAGTGGTATACAAATAAAAGAAACAGGAGAAGAGAATATCTTGTGACTAAAACAATGTGCAAATCCCATTATGCCTCCCTTTTTGGCATCACAGCTCAGGTGCTTTATTGGTGTGCTAATGGGGTAATTGTAGTGTTTATTAAATCACGTATGTAGAACGTTAACCTGGAGAAATCAATCATAGGGAGGAAAGCTCAAATCATTGATTCTCAGCAGGGTAATAACTCTGCACAAACATACATCAAACCGGCATAATGCAGCAAGATAGAAAAGGCCACTGATTTCTTATTTATGGTCTTATCTTTTTGGATGTGCCATCCTGGAGGCGCAGAATTGAACATACACATGCAAAAGAGACACACATCTCCAAATCCCAACCTTTAAAACATGGTATGCAGAATGTTATGCAAGATCCAAAGATCTTGTTTAGTTCTCTGCTTACTCAGTAGGATTAGAGAAGGGGATTTCACATTTATTGTACTACAAATCCCATAGTTATCTATTCTTGGTATTCTGTCTGACAGACCTAAATCTGAATCAGCTGGGGGGGGGGGAGCCTGAACTGGAAGAGTTTGAGGTTTAGTTCAGCCATCAAGTCCAACCTCCTGCTCAAGACAGGAATCCTAATTGAAGTAGAGGGTCACCCAGTTTCTCTTGAAAGCATCCAACAATTTAGTACTCATCCAATCCAGTACTTGGACGGGAGACCAACAGGGAATACCAGGTGCCGTAGGCACCTGGAGTAGGAACTGGCAAGCCACTCCAGTATTCCTGCCAAGAAAACTCCATGGACATGGGGTCACGAAGAGTTGGTCACAACTGTAATGACACAACACACACACACACAGAGCTCTCTATTCAAGATTCCGGTACAGAAAGAAAGTTACCTTTGGGACAGGAAAACAACACTTGGGCAGTAAACTCTAGGTAAGCCTCATACCTGCGTTTTCTGCGTAGTTTCCCGTCAGCGAACTATGCAGTAAAAGATTGCGTGCTAACCAAGAAAAGAAGCAAATTCTGCTCCCAGCCAACCATGCCCCTCAAACAGCAGTTTCAGCGAAGTTTCCTAAACCACTGCAAGGGGCTGGATTTAGAAACTTCACTTGAAAATGCTTACTTGTTTGCTTCTGTTGCAACGGCAGGACATAGAAAATACGCAGTAAATTCAGTTTCTCCCCTTTCTACCCAGTTTAAAAGACGGAGCCTTGGAAACTGGAGCTGGAAAGTAGGACAAAATGTGTAGTACACAGATTAGGACAGAACCAGAATAGGAAGGTACGATGCAGAGGAGAGGACACCAACTGATCATTAAAAACCATATGACCTCTCCTGAAATAAATACGCAGGAAATTTAAATGTGAAGGAAACCCAGGTATGACCGCGGTCAAAGCCTTCTAGCTGGTCTTTCTCCCAGGGGAACCAGGCATTAGTGTCTTTAAAATGTCTTATGAGCAGGCTCCAGGTGAAGCAGAGTTGGGCATGAACTGGTTCATCAAAGGAGCTCCCCTCCCTAGCTCCTCCTGGCTCAATTTTCTAGTTTCTCAACTTATTTCTTCACTCCTGCTCAGGCTTCTCTGCTCTGCCCTTTTGTCTAGGGCAGTGGTGGTGAACCTTCAGCAGTCCAGATGTTTTGGACCACAACTCCCACAGTCTTTTGTCATTGGCAGTCTAGGCTTGGAATTCTGGGAGTTGTGGTTCAAAACATATATGGAGTGCTGAAGGTTTGCCACCACTGGTCTAGGATTCTCAGCCAAGAGGGCAGGGCAGAAAAACCTGAACTGTTGCCAGGGTTAGGAAATCAGTTGAGAAGTTGTCGTCCAGATTAGTGTCTTTTTAAGGTGGAGGGGCTAATGGGTGAGGGGTAGAGATTGGCACGAAACGAGCAATTTTTTGTTTTTGTTTTTGTTTTTTTCATTTTGTTACGTAACGAAACGAAAAATGAATTTTGTCTCCAAAATGAAATGAAATGAACCGAAACAACAGAAATTTTGTTGTGCGTTTTGTTTTTGTTGCGGCAAATACATTGAACTGTAATGAATGCTAACGAAACAGCAATTTTTCGTTTTTGTTTTCATTTTTTTGTTTTGTTACGTAACGAAATGAAAACGATTTTTTTTTTGCAAAAAATTCACAAAAAACGAAAATGAACCGAAACGGACCCCTAAACGACAAACGACAAACGAAACACCATTTTTTCGAGTCGTGCCCATCTCTAGTGAGGGGATCTGACCTGAACCAGTTGGTGCCCATCTCTACTCAAAAGTGGTCTGCCATTCCATTATTCTTGGAGTAATCTTGGAACAGTGCATCTTGCCCAAGGCCGTACATGCATGATCTGGGATGCATAATGGGGAATTCAACTCCTAATCTCTGGCTTTGCAGCCAGATATCTAACTCATTGAACTATTTAGCCATCTGATGTATTATGTATTAGCCACATCCAAAATGTCCTGCCATTAATGGGGTTAGTTTGCAAGGTTCAAGTCTTGCAAGCTGTAGGTCATGGCTTCTGGTACTGAGTAAGTCCATCTATCTCTCTACTTACTACCTTCTAATTTTCCTAGTCTTCTTTTCTCAAGGCTAAACATGCCAGATTCTTGCAACCTTTCTTCAAGGAGCTCATTGGTTTCCATTCCTTAGAATGGATAATCAAAGTTGCCCTCCTCTGAACTTGTTCCAGTTTCCAGGATAAAAACAGATAAGCTCACATTTAGCTTAAAAGTCATACAATAAAATAAACCAATCCCACTGTGAAATAAATATGTCAAGTAAATCTAACACACATTATTTAAATGTTAATAACTAATAATGAGCCTTTGTGTGCCGCTGGTCTATACTACTTCCAGAAGGTGTGGGTATGGGTGTGGGTGGGTGTCATATTATCTCATTACAGCCTTATACAGTGGATTGATCAGCTGTTGCCTTGTTGTATTTACAAAGTGGATCTCCCACCCCGAACAAATGTTGGTGGTGCAATTTTTGCAAAATGATTGTTTTGCTTTACTGATGCTTTGCTGCTCTCTTTTTCCTGTCAGCAGTAATGAGTGCTTCATATAAAATTGATGTGAACGTCATAAATGGAGTGCGAGAGGTTCAAATGCAGTTTGAGCCTTCTGAGTGAGGTGCTCTTAGTTCAAACGGTATATTCGTGCGAGCACTGTGAATGTGGAAAACAAGATAGTTGCTCCTTTCTAGTTGCGCTCTCCACCCCCACCCCCTTCATATGAGACACTGAGCTATTATATCTAGGTATGTTCATACTTACTAAAACCAACATTAATCATTTTGTGGTGGCTGCCATGTTCTGTCAGAATGCACTGAAGTGATACTAAATGCAAGGGATTCTGGAGAAAATGGCAAGGGAAAAATGGTTATAAGCATGAGGGCTGACAGCTATTAGAAAGAGCTCATTTGGGTCATTGTTACTGCCAGATTAGAGACCAATAAATAAATAAATAAATTGTGTCTCCTATCAGTGCTGCTTATTGCACATGGGGAAAAAATGGACCTGTGGTAAGCAAGGGTCAGCCTAATATTATCGAGAATTCAGTAATTAATCCATTTCCTCCCACCCAATGGGATCTCCTCACTGGGATGCATATGAAACCGCAGCCCCAACAGTTTTGTGTAATTGTGTAATTCTGTGCAATTTGTGCCAGCCTCCCCCTTCTTCAGTTCTGGCAAACCTGGCAACACGTTTGGTGTCAAATCATCCGTAGCATACATCTGTAAAATGATATGTAGAGGAGTATAAAAATAAAATGTGTTTTATTTGTTGAAAACGTCAGTTAGGACTGAGGCTCATGTTACATTTTTGCATTGGCTTCCACAGGTGTATGCTTACAAATGCAGAGAGATGCATGTTGGACACACTGATACACATAAATAATTTTGCTGTTCTTGCCAGAACAGTTTATGCTGCTCTCAAAATCCCAACCATCAATTCACTGAAGTGCTATTTTCTGAATTTTGCTTTCCCCAAAGATTTGGGGTAAGTGAGAAATGTGTGCCAATCTCTTCGGTACGCTTCATTAATCTACAACAACATTTTAAATTTCTCTCAAATTAAGCATTTATAATTTGTACATATACATAGACTCGTCCTAATTTGTCTTCCAATTTCTTTTAGCAGACATTTATTGACTTGGGACTCAATTATATTAACATAGGCATCAACACATTTTAATTCTTTTGTTGCACGATACAGCGGCTGTTGCCTTATATTGCCAACCTGCATTTTAAACATGGGTCAAGGACTTAAACTACAGAGAAGCTTGGCCACCTGAAAAAACATCTGAGATAGGCACTGATTGTATTACTTGACCTATTGACCACTAAGGGGCCTATGATGTACAATGGAGGGATGGCGGAGGGATTGCCTTGGTTAAGCTCCTTGGAACCAGAACTGCCCAAGGTGTATCAAGCCATACCTTCTGAGGGGAAAAGTCTATCTCTAAAGGGATACCATGTCAACTTATGACAGCAAAGACTGACAAGGGCAAGGGTTTGACTAAAGACAACCAGGAGAAGTGCTCTGCGCCAAAAAAAAAGTATATCATAATATCTATCTCATTAGGAACAAGCAGGCTTCTTGAGAAGAGTTTTTTTTAAAATAAATAAATAAAAATATCCAGTGTGTTGTTAGTCTGTGGAACTCCCTGCCACAAGATGTGGTGTTGGCATCTAGCCTGGATGCCTTCAAAAGGGGATTGGACAGATTCCTGGAGGAGAGGTCTGTTTCACGATACAAACTATGATGGAGATGTGTAATCTCCAGGCTTAAAACCAGGGCACTTTAAGGACCAGATGCAGGGGAGTGGTATCAGGAGACAGATATCTAGTATTCGTGTGCTCCCAAATGCATTTGGTGGGGCCACTGTGAGATATAGGAAGCTGGACTAGATGGGCCTATGGCCTGATCCAGCATGGCTCTTCTTATGTTTTTATGCTCTTATGTCTGTCCTTGCAGGAAAACTTAACAATGGATTTTTTCCCTTTTTTGTGGCAGAGTTTTTGCTCCACTGAAGCACAGTTGTTTAATCCTGCCAGTGAACCATAGCTGGTTCTTGTTGACTACTCTGCTGTGCATAACCTTGGTCTCTGCATTGTTTGCTGTGGGATTACCTTTGCCTTGTTACACCTGTGCCTGGCAGGGTTGCTCTTTCTGGACTGTTTTGACCTTGCCCTGGAACTCTTTGCTCTAAAGTGATTTATGGATTGGTTAGCCTTGAATATGCTGATGGCTTGCCCTTTTCAGGGCTGAAGCTTCTTAACCTTCTGAACCTTTTATGTCAAGGTTGCACCTTCCTTGTGGATCAGTCTGTTAGGAGAAACTGTGCTCCCAAGCTCTGTGTGCAGCATAAATGTGACAAATATCCATGGACAATAGAACCTAGACAACTATGCAGGAGAGAGAAAAAATGATAGCTGTAGCTGGGCCAGGGTGTTGGTGAAGCGCTTTGAAGAACACACACACACACACACACACACACACACACACACACACACACACACACACACACACACACACACAGATATCCGAACCAGCAGAGCCTCCCTTTGTCTCCCTTTGGGCGTTTATACACGACCCCTAAACTCCGGGGCAAATGGCTCCCAGCTCTGGAGCTTAAAAATGTTCTCCCACCAGCTCCAGAGTTTACAAGAAATTAACTGCGGCCACGCCCACTTTAGCGCGTCCCAGCGCACCTTTCAAGTACCTGCTCTTTGGAGGTGAAAATTATCTGATCCGGTGTAACAATAGTGAGTGCGGGGCTCTCCTTGCTTCTGTTTGTTGTTTTTTGGTTCCCGCCCCTTTAAGAGCTACTTTTACAGAGACTGGAATGTTGCCGGCAGGAGTGAAAGGCAGAACGGAGGTGAGCGGCATGCTTTTCTTTCTCTTTTTCTTCCTCCCCTCACGCAGCTAGCAGCCAGGAAGTGTGGAGGGGTGGGGACACAGGAAGAGCGACGAACCCCTAAGATCTCTGGTCCGAATTTAAGTGGCCAGCGGATCTTAGGGGTCGTGTGAAAAGGCCCTTTGTCTCCTTTTATTAACCCATCTAACATAACTGATTACATCATTTATGTAGCAAGAAATTCCCCAAATATCATCACACAGGCGTAACATAGGAGGTCTAAATTATTATGCATTTCTACGTGTATCACTATGTGTATTGCTCTAATTGGTAGGCTTTAGCTTAGTGATAGATATTTCTCTAATTGGCAAGCTTAACTGAGTAATAAGAGAAGCAAAGGGGGAGAAGTAAGCGAGGGCTACTATGCTGACATGTCTGATCTGCTGTTGCAGACAAACTCGGACCTTTGCCATCAGGAAGCTGTTGCCCCACTGTAGTGGCGCCAGTTATGCCAAGCCCAGGAGCCCTACTCCCACACCAGGGTTACCTGAATACATGCAGAGCACTGAGTTTATGTAGAAGAAACAAGTCTATATTCATGCACCCCTGCTACATTTGCTCGGGGTCCCTCAAGTGGACTATATTGATCAGTCAGAAAATGGCTTGATGTAAGAGTAAATCACCACCAAATAGGAGCCCCCAGGAAAGTTCTCTCAGGGCACCTAGAGGCTCCAAACTTGCAGGAAAGCTTCCTCTGACTCTTCTCTACAATCTCCCGAAGATTGGTGAAAACTGGTTTTCCCCAACCAGGTTGCTAAAGGTGGGTGGGTGTGGATTTGTGGGTTTATAACTGTGAAACCCACCATCACCAAACTTAGAGGAATAGTAGAAGTAAGTTAGGATAGGCCTCTCTGAAAGTTTGGTGTGTGTGTGTGTGTGGGGGGGGTCACTTTGGGGGTGCATAGCTCAGAGTTTGACCGTCAATCTTCACCAAACCTGAAGATGCATTGCTAAAAATCTGGGGCCTCAGCATTCCAGGAGTGGCTTTTAAAGAAGATTTTAAAGGGGAGATGAATCAATTTAGTTCATGAATTCATCACCAGAAATTCATCGATTAGTCAACTCATCGATTCATCGGCCCTGACAAATCACAAATCATTGATGAATCACCATTTTAAAAATTCATCCCCATTTCAAATACAAATTAAAACAGTGTGCATGATGCTAGAATGATGGTGTCCTCTTTGCAACATATAGAGACAGCTTTCAGAACAGATGCCTGATGATGGCAAAAACTTGGTAGTAAACTAAAGCAAACTGATTTCAAAAAGTACTTATCCAAATACATAATTTTCACTCCTAAGAAGAGAGATTAGATAAACACCAGTCTGAACAAGGAACCTAAGAAGTAATGGACTGGGTTGTTCAGAATACGAAAGCCCAATACTGCAAACGTATTTGGCATGGTGCAGGTATAAATGCTTCTGAGGCTGCAGATTAAATGGTCCCCAAGCAAAGAAAGTTACTGGTGAGGAACTCAAGCCATCTGTGTCCTTCTGTGGAGTACCAGGACCGCCCACCTAGCTCATTACAGTCAGCACAAAAACAAATTCCTAGTGTTCTTTTGCAGAGCTACATGCTGTTTCCAATGGTAACTGCATGGGTGAAACTAACTACTGTATATTTTAAGATCTCAGAAATAATTGGATGCAGGGGGTGGATACAATTGTGGAGAAGAAAACCGTCTCAAAAGGATTGAATCATTTCTCCCAACAGGAGTGTATCTGCCCGAACTTTGATTCCTGTTCTTTAAACTATTTGCATGGTAATTAGAGCTCCTAACCTTGACACAAGCAATAAACACCTTAGATTTTGGGAGGGGTGGTTAACCTTTAGCTTTTCAATGGATCTGGTGATTTTCTTGCAGCAAATGTATCAGTCATGTTAGACACTGAAAACAAAACAAAACAAAACTCCAGCATCTCTCAATGGAATGTTATTGGTGCTCCAACAACAAAAAGTGTGTTCCTCAAGAGTGCTCCTCAGGAGTTTTCATGTGCAATCTGAAGCCTGATAAGAACATAAGAAAAGTCATGCTGGATCAGGCCAAAGGCCCATCTAGTCCAACTTCCTGCATCTCACAGTGGACCCAGGAAATGCGTCTGGGAGAGCACGAGACTAGATATCTGTCTCCTGATACTACTCCCCTGCATCTGGCCCTTGAAGTACCCTTGTTTTAAACCTGGAGATTACACATCTCCATCATGGTTTGTAATCTGTGATAGACTTCTCCTCCAGGAATCTGTCCAATCCCCTTTTGGAGGCATTTAGGCCAGACACCTTCACCACATCTTGTGCCAGGGAGTTCCACAGACTAACAACATGCTGGGTAAAAAATAATAATTCTTTTGTCTGTTCTCACTGTCCCAGCCCTCAGTTTGAGTGGATGTCCCCTAGTGTTGGTATTTTGTGAGAGGGAGAAGAGTATCCCACTATCTATCCACTTTACCCATGCCCTGCATTATTTTGTACGTCTCAATCATAACCCGCCTCAGGCACCTTTTTCCAGACTAAAGAGCCCCAAATGTTTTAGCCTTTCCTCATAAGGGAGATTCCCCCAGCCCAGTAATAATCTTAGTCGCTCTCCTTTGCACCTTTTCCAGTTCAACTATGTCTTTTTTGAGATGTGGTGACCAGAATTGTACACAATACTCCAATGCGCCCTTACTATTATTTTGAACGATGCCATTATAATGCTGGCTGTTTTATTTTCAACCCCCTTTTTGATAAACCCTAGCATGGAATTGGCCTTCTTCACTGCTGCCAAACATTGGGGAGACACCTTCATGGAGCTGTCCACCAACACACCAAGATCTCTTTCCTGATCTGTCACAGATTGCTCAGAGCCCATGAGTTGATAGATAAAGTTTTGATTTTTCTCCCCAATATGCATTACTTTACATTTTGATACATTGAAACACATTTGTCATTTCGCAGCCCATTCCCCCAGTTTGGAGAGATCCTTCTGGAGCTCTTCACAATCTTCTCTGGTTTTTACCACCCGGAAAAGTTTTGTGTCATCTGCAAACTTGGCCAACTCACTGCTTATCCCCATCTCCAGGTCATTTATGAACAGATTGAAAAGCACTGGTCCCAGGATAGATCCCTGGGGCACACTGCTTTTTACCTCTCTCCATTGTGAAAATTGGCCATTGACACCTACTCTTTGTTTCCTGGATCTCAACCAGTTCTCAATCCATAGGAGGACCTGCCCTCTTATCCCCGACTGTGCAATTTTTTCAGCACCCTTTGGTGAGGGACTGTGTCAAAAGCCTTCTGAAAATCAAGATAGACAATATCCACCGGTTCACCCAAATCCACATGCCTGTTGACCTTTTCAAAGAATATGATGCGGGAAGGACTGCAAGATGAGCCATATTTGCAAAATTATTCATGCATTGCTGATTTAGATATTTCAGCAACTTTCAGGCCTTGATAAATGTATAGCCTCAGCTGCTGGATGGCTCAGTGGTTTAGGTAACTAGCTATGGAGCCAAAGGTTATGAGTTCAATTCCCCATTCCATCTCTTTAATAGGTACTGAACTCAATAATCCATAGGGTTCTTCTCAGCCCGGCAGTTTTAAGAGCATGATTATGATAAAAGGAAGACAAAGAACACGCCTGTTTTTGGAGATTGTCACTTGTGCCAACCTTCTCATCCCAAAGGAGTATCATTTTCCTTTGATAAGCAAAATACATGTGCACAAAGGCGTGCACACAGAGGAAGCATAAGGAACCTCCTCTGATGCTACTAATCTTTAAACATCCATGCTGCACCACACTAGTCATCATTTGAGCCAGCTGGTGTTATTTGCACTATAGAGTGCGATTCTCATGAAACTGTTATTTGAAGAATTTTGCTTCATTTCCTCAAAATATTGTTCTGTGACTCTTATTTTGTCAAAAACTCCATTACATTCTGCCCTCTCTAAGAGGGATGTAGGGTGGTTTTTATTAAGTTCCTCATCTTAATATGCAGGGACACATTTACACTCATATTTACTTTATTTAAATGATTTTCACCCTGCCTTTTTCTTTGAAAAGCACCCTAGGCAGCTTACATCATTCGAAGAAAATGTTTAAAAGCTAAAAACAAGTATACAAATACTACAAAAGAATCAGGCCAATACCATAGCAAAATGATATACAAAATCAACAACAAAACACCTTCAAAGCAACAAGGCTCCCCAATCTATTTTTAAAAATCCTAACTCGGGCAGCCAGTCTCTAAGGGAATGCCTACCAGAAGAGAAAATGTTTTGACTTTTTGTGGAAGGACAACAAAGATGAGACTACCCTGTCCTTTTATGGGAGAGAGTTTCAGATTCTGGATGTGGTGGCAAAGAACGCTGCCTTCTGAGTAACCACCAAATGCACCATTTTACAGAGAAACAAATTGGTTCATTTTAAACTAAAAAAAAACAAACCAACTGGTTCATTTCGTTACTAACAAAATGCTGCTTCCCTTGTTCGTTTCGTTTCATTTCGTTATGTAATGAACCGACAAATCAGTGTTTCATTTTTCATTTTTTGCCCATCCCTAAATGTCCTGAAGAATACTTGGGACGCTGAATACTTGGGACGCTGCACAAGATGGCATGGTGAAATGGCCCATTTCAGTTTTGCGATTAGGCCACTAACTCCTTCATGTGTCTGTGTAAAACTAGTGTTTTACCTGCACCAAATTAATGCACGATAAAGCAGGCCAACTATCAATAATACATATTCCCTTGAAAGAGAGTGATGGCGATATTGTAGGATATGCCCCATGCAATCAAAAACTAAGTCCCTTATGATTGTCCATGTTACCATCATTAAACTTCTCCAAACATAAAAATATGTCTTTCCTCCCTTCTACTAATGCAGTGCTTTCCCCCCCTCCTCATCTTGAAAAATGGTAATGTAAAGAAGTATACTTTGATCTCAAAATAAAAGCTGTGTTTCAGGTAAAATTATGGTAATGTGAAAGAAAATCTCTTGGAAGAATGAAAAAGAAGTAAGTCGACAACTGTAAAGAACAATGGATGCCGTTCAGAGCACAGATGCCTTGAATTCTGTGATTTTCTGTTTCCAATGATAACAAATTTATGTTTATAACAACAACAACAACAACAACAACAACTTTATTTTTATGCCGCCTTTCTCCCCAAGGGGACCCAAGGCAGCTTACAACAAATTCAAAAAAAGTACAATAAAAGCAATACAATGTAAAACCAACACAATACCTATAAAATACTATACTAGAGATGGGCACGACTTGAAAAAAATTTTTTTCGAGTTGTCGTTAGTCGGGCCGGTTCCGTTTCGGCTCGTTTCCGTTTTTCGCGAAAATTTGCAAAAATTAGTCGGTTCGTTTTTTCATTTTTTTGTTGTCGTTAGTACTGGTTTGGGGAGGGGGTAGCGGGCTCCTGGAGGGAGCTGCAGGAGTCAGCCAGAGCCACAAGTGACGGACTGGCAGACTCTTTGCACCCGCTGTGTCTCACGTACTTGCATGTAGTGCAATGCAAGTAGATCTGGCTTAGGGTTAAGACGGCTTAGCGCAACGGCTAGGGTTAGGCTAGTTACGGGTGAGGTTACGGTGAGTATTGGGGTGCATCTGGGTGCCTCTCTGACCCACTTAGAAGGACAGTGTACTGGCGTATGGGTTAGGCTTAGGGTTCGGGTTTGGGCTACGATTAGTGGGCTGTTTATGCCCGATTGGCACATCCCAGAAGTCTCTGTGGTCAACCTGGCCAAGTGGCCATGCGATTGGTGGAAAATTTGCATGGTCTACTCCCATGGGAGAGCCCATCATTGCAAATGTGCAGGTGTAAAAAAATAAAATAAAATAAAATAAAATAAAATCAACGGAGACATTTTTTTGCAAGAAAAACCCACTGCTGCTACTGTAAAAATTCAAGCATTTAAAATAGCTAATTTTCGCATGTTTCTGTGGTGCTTTGGTGGGGTTTTGGGCAACAATTTCAAAAAAAATATTGCGGTCGCCATTTTGGATCCCCCCCCACCGCATGGCAAATGGATGCGCCCTCCCAGCCTGGCACAGTCAGCAAAACCTGGCCATGCGATTGGTGGAATGGCTCCAAAACTTTGCATGGTCCACTCCCATGGGCGAGCCCATCATTGCGAATGCGCAGGTGTAAAAAAATAAAATAAAATAAAATAAAATAAAATCAACGGAGACTTTTTTTTGCAAGAAAAACCCACTGCTGCTACTGTAAAAATTCAAGCATTTAAAATAGCTAATTTTCGCATGTTTCTGTGGTGCTTTGGTGGGGTTTTGGGCAACGATTTCAAAAAAAATATTGCGGTCGCCATTTTGGATCCCCCGCACTGCATGGCAAATGGATGCGCCCTCCCAGCCTGGTACCAGCAGCGCAGCAGTAGCAATAGCCAAGGAGAGGGGGGCGGGGAAACCCCCCCCAAATAAAACACCCTTCTGGCCTGGTAGGTGCCCTCAGACAGTTTTCGCCTACTTTTAGGGCCGGGAATCAGGTTTTTTTTTAACTTTTAAAAACTTTTTTTCTGTGCCGCTTGGCATTGCGCGATGCAAGTAACGAGCACGACAAATCAGACCAAATTGTTCGTTCGTCAGTTCGAGCTCGAAGTCTGGGGCAGTGATTCCCGTTACCGTTTCCGTAGAGTAACGGAAACGAGTAACGGAAACGGAAACGGGAATACAGCTAAGTCGTGCCCATCTCTATACTATACAATATAATACAATAAGAAACAAGTTTATGCTGTTGAAAGTACAGCACTGATTGAACAAGAACTGAGGAGTGTGTGAGTACTATTGTCAGATCCATGACAATGATGCTGTGTAAAGCTGAGATAGATAAAGTGGTCATTTTCTGTTTCTATACATTTCAGACTTTTTCCGCCTCAGCCTTGTTTTGTCCTGCTTCTTCATTAGTTTGAACATTTTTTTATAAAAAAAAGACTTCACACAAAAGTGAGATTCTTTTTATGTGTATTTCTCCCAGTATACAGATCTATCTTTTTTTAACATGTCTTCTCAAGTAAATGCCCCCAATATAACACATTTTAAGCATTATTTTCCCTACTCTATTCATTTTTGCTGACACTTTGACTTAAAAAAACATATTTACTATTCATCTTTATGGGGAATTTTCATTACAAAATTGGAAGAGTTGCAGTTTTCAAAAGATAACTGCGTTCATTTCGTGTATCAGCTCCGGAAGTGTGAATTAGGTGGATGGATAATAAAATGGGAATTTACAACAACAAAAACCTGTCCCAGATGAAATAATCTGCATATCTAAAAACAACTGATGTCTGCCGTACAGCATTCAGTGAGGCTGCTGCTTTTTGTGTAACTAATATGATATAAATTTTTTAAAAACTGCTACAAGGTCAAGAACTGTATTGAAAAATTATATGTCTGGGAACAGGCCTTAATCCACATGGGAAATATTATTACAACAAATGAGTGTTGGCAGGTGTGATTTGTCCTGAGATGGACTGAAATTATTGAAAAGCAGATCTACACTTCACTGAGAAAATTTAGAGCTTTGAAATTCAGTTGCCCAGATAGAAATTCTTGCAAATTCCTTCCTGACTCCATGTTTGGAAGGGTTTCTTCCTTTTCAAAATTGATAAAAGGGTTAATTAAAGTCTTCCAAACTAGGATTGTCTGACAAGAAAATGGACTCTTCACAGGAATGACAGTACTGCTAAGCTCCACCCTGCAATGAAACTGAATTCCAGCTAATGCCAGTCTCCCATTAAGATCATAAAGGTTTAGAAGGCAGAGATCTTAATGAGTTCAATGTTCTGTTGTCTGGACGGTGGGAAAAATCACCAAAAGGAACAGCGCTGAACTGGGTACTTTTGCCTCAGTGTGGACTAGACATGGGCACGACCAGAAAAAATCACGTTTCAAGTTTTCGTTTGTCGGAACGGATCTGTTTCGGCTCGTTTCCGTTTGTCGCGAAAATTTTCAAAAATTTGTCGTTTCTGTTTGTCGTTTGTCGTTTCCACCGCGATTTAGCATGATTTGACTTCCCAGAGCATAGGGGCATCTCGCAATCAGGGCTGGCGCTAGGTGTTTTTGCAACCCTAGGAGGCGGGCGGGGCAGGAGGCGGGGGAGGTGCGGGCGGGTGGCGGTGGCGGGGGGCATGGGTGGGCAGCGGCCGCGGGTGGGTGAGTGGGCGGCTGGTGGCGCGGGCTGCAGGTGGGTGGCGGCACGGGCAGACGGGCGAGTGGGCAGTTAGGATATCACTTAGGAAGGATAGAGGTTCTGCTCTTGGCTTGCACCCCAAATGTGTGTGTGTGCAAGCAAACTGAAGTTGGGAAAATAGAAAATAAATGGTAGTATATAATATATTTTTAAAATAAATCCACACCTCCCACTCCCAGTCGAACCTCCCCCTTTATCCAATATCAGAAAAAAATCCTCACAAACTGCCAGAGAAGAAATAAAGAATAAACTGCTATTCCCTTCAGCAGACAAAGCTGCAGGGAATCAAAGAAATTATTTTCTAAATTCAATTCCCTCCCTGCCTGCCTAACTTAAATCCTAAAGCCTCCAGCCTCCCTCCTCAATCTCGATCGGATCACACTAGCACCAGCAGCCAGCCCTCCTCCCTCAACCACATCCATACACCCGACTGTGATTTCTGGAAGGTGCTGGCATCCAGAAGTGTCAGTCAAAAATCTGGCGATGCCATTGGTGGAATGGTTCAAAAAAATTGCATGGTCCCATCCCATGCCCAGCCCAAATGGGCAGGTCTAAAAAAATAAAATAAAATAAAATAAAATCAATACGACGTTTTATTGCTATAAAAAACCCACTGCTGCTACTATACAAATTCAGGCATTTAAAATAAATAAATTTCACATGTTTCTGTGGTGATTTGGTGTGTTTTTTGACCATGATTTCAAAAGAAAAATTGCGGTCGCCATTTTGGATCCCCCCACCGCATGGTATGCAGCGAGACAGACGACGAGGATGACCCCCCCCCAGCCTGGTGCAAGCAGCCCAGGACAGGAGAAGAGGGGGGAAAGGCCGGGGACCCCCCAGAAATCACCCCTCTAGTAGGTGGCAAAGCCTCAGGCAGGCATATTTTTGCCTGCTTTTTTGGCCGGGAGTCGGGTTTTTTTAAACAAACTTTTAAAACTTTTTCTCTGCTTCGCATTGCGTGATCGCTGCGATGCCACAAACGGAAATGAAAAACCCGACCAAATTTTTCTTTTTTCGGTTCGAGTTTGAGTTCTGATGGCTTAATTATCGTTTCCGTTTCTGTTACGTAACGGAAACAATAACCGAAAATGGAAATGACAATTTCGCCAAGTCGTGCCCATGTCTAGTGTGGACAAGCCCATAATTAATGGATATCCATGTGGATATGGCCATTTTATACAACATTATGCATTCCACTAAATGTAATTCAAGACCTCCACAAACAGGATGTCCTCTATACAGAGGTTGATTCTTGTGAATATTCTTGTGCTGTCTCTTTATGAAAAAAACAAAACCTACTGGCTAAGATCCTGTTGACATGACAACGCCTGTGGAAGGCTGATTACACCATCAGAATAGGATCCATTTTGATAATTCAAAACATGTTGTCCCATTCATTATATGGATGTTGTGGGTCCCACAGGGCAGAAGGCAGAATCCTCAGTTAACAAAAATGGCTGCTGCCAGGTGACTGCTGGCAAGGGAAGATTTTTAGCAATTAAGTCCCCCCCTTCTACAGCTTATATGGCTTCAACAAGAATGAATGGGATCTCATAGGAGTCAGAAAAGCCACAGAGCAGATGTTGATTTTTTTTATATTACCAAACATTTCCCTTTGTTGTTGATATTACCCACTAGCACACATTATGCAACAGGATTTCACCCACTATATATTTGTAGGGGTACATCTGGATTGGAGCCTCAGGAGAAAAATGGCAGATCAGAGTTTAGAAATAATTAATTATTAGCTATGCAGTTATGTATAAATAATTGCTGATATGTGCACATCTTTGCTTCTGGAGCCAATCAGTAACAATTACTGGTTAAAGCTATGAGCAAATATAGGGACTGGGTAGAGAGCGGGTGGATGCACACACTTGGGTTCACCATGATATCTGGAGCAAGGTAAGGGAGTAGCATACTAGTGTTGTGACTCACAAGCTTTTTGTAACACAGGTGTTGGTAGCAGTGCCTTAGGACTGTGGGGAAAACTCCTGATTGGACAGGCATGGACTGGAAAAATGTCCCACATATCACACACATGGTAGATATGGTGTGTAAGATATAAGAACTAGCAGCAGTAGCAATACCCATGGGAGGTGACATAAATTGTTACCTCTTTAGGCCCTTAGTCTTCCATTTTACCTGGTTAGCCACTTTTTGCCTGGATTCAAGGTCTATTTATGCAAATCCACAATTAACCAGCCCAGAGGCCATCAAGGATCATGCCTCGGCCACCGCTGTGATATCACAAGGACTCTTTGTGGCAATGCCGTAGCAAGGTTTTGGGGTGCCTGGAGATGAAGTTGTGTTTGTGCCCTCCCGGTCCTCCCCACCCCATTGTATCCACCTAGCAGGGGGTAATACTGTGGGTGTGATGTGGGCGGGTGCGTGGGCAGGCACGTGGGTGGGCGTTTGTGTGGGCATTTGTGTGTGTGTTTGTGTGTGTGTGCACACATGCACAGTAGTGTGTGTGCCCCTTATCTCTCCCGTAGTGGCCCAGAGCAAGGCGAGGAAGAGATGGAGGAGGAGGAGGAGGAGGAGGAGGAGAAAGGGCACTGCAGCCATCACACTCGCACGTGTGCCTTCTTGCTTTGTTGCTCACCTGGTGCGCTGCGGAGGAGGAGGAAGCAGCTGCGATGGAGTGGGTCCCATCGCCAGCCTGAAGACTACAGGCAGGAGGGTGCAGGGCTTCCTCCTCCCCCTCCCCCTCCAGGCGCCCCCAGATTGCTGCACCCAGGGCAGATGTACCCTTCTGCACCACCACCCCCAGATATGCCCCTGCTTTGTGGCATGAGAGGGAGTTCTTCCCAGGATCTGGCTCTCAAATCCCAGAGAATATGAGAGTGGCCTAGCAAATCAACCAGATATAGACATAATTCATTACGTGAAATAGAAATGAGTCAAGTTACATGGAAAGACCTGAAGGCTTGCAACTTATTCTGCTGGCAAGGTCCTTTTCAAATGTAACGCCCAATGGCCAAAAAGTGTCCAGGCTCAACAATGCTAAATTGATAGCTGAGCTTTATTGAGTATCTCTTTAACCTATCAGTGTAGCAGCAAGTAAGTGAATGGACACATGCACATTTCTGTCCACAGGCTTCCAAACAACTCTGTCTAATCACATTGGTTTTCTAGAGTTTTACATAGTCTATTCCCATTACACATTTCTGCTCTCTCCATCTCTCCCCACCATCATGAACCAACACAGGGTAGCAAAGCCTTGTAGAACTGTTTCTGAGATATACTTTCCCTTTCTTTCCAGCCTATACTCCACTCGCCTCCTCATCTATAGCAAGGAATTTAAATTTGTCATGGGCATTAGATGGAGTAAGGTGCCACATGTAATGGAAAATATATGATGGAAAAAGAATTCATTGCCAAAGGTAATATGCAGAATCTCCTGCACAGAAAAACTATAAGACAGTTCAGTTAGTTAATGTATCGTAAATGTAGTAGAATCATAGAATCATAGAATAGTGAAGTTGGAAGGAACCTGTAAGTACTATAATAAGAAGCTAAAATGGATTATATTAATTATTCCACCCAATATTGCAGCCCTAATCCACCCTGAAGCAGCATAGCCTTGTTTGCCCTAATGCAGTGGTTCTCAACCTGTGGGTCCCCAGATGTCCTGGACTGCAACTCCCAGAAGCCTCCACCACTCACTGTGCTGGAAGGGGGTTTCTGGGTGTTGCAGTAAAGGAACATCTGCGGACCCACAGGTTGAGATCCACTGCCCTAATGCAACCTAGTCATAGAACAGGTCTGCCCAACAGGTAGACTGTGGGCTACTGGTAGCCCATGAAGAGATTCAAAAGTAGCCCACCACCCATCAATTAAAAAAAGTGAGGGTATAAGTTCTCCACCCCTCCCTCCCCCATCCCAAGGATTACCACTGCCCCAACAAAGTTCTGGGTCTGCTAGCACCCTGTCTCAGCCGAGCAGGGCAGTTCAAGGGCCATGGCACATTGAAATCTGTTCCTCCAGAAGAGGTTAATTGGTTTTCAATGCATTCCTATGGAAACTGCTGCTCTAGTTACAAAAGATTTTTGCACGTGCTCAGAACAGATAAAATTCGTAAGTAGAGGTTTTTATTTATGCCAAATTTGGTGAAGTTTAGACAAAGGGTTTTAAAGTTATGGTATTTTAAAGAAAAATACAACAGTTCCTTCAGAAATAGTCAGCACCAAACTATCCCATTTTTCCAAATTGCATTTTCAAAATGACATTTTCCAAATTTTCATTACTTGAAAAGATAAATCTTGCTTATCTTTGAAGAGAATGGTTGGTCCCACCCCTTCTTTTATTTTATTCAGCTGTAGGTACTGAAGTATTGGAAAAGTCCTTTCAGGGTGCTTTTACACAACCTCTAAAATCCTCTGGCAACTTAAATTTGGACCAGAGATTGTGGGGGTTTGTTCTGCTTCCTATGTTCCCACCCTTCCGCACTCCATTGCTCCTGTCTGTGGTGAGGGGAGGGAGAAAAAAAAGGGAGAAAAGAATGCAGGCTCACCTCCACTCACCTCCATCTGCCGTAGGAGCAGCCCCGCAGGGATTCCTGGCTGTTAAAGGGGCAGCGGGGACAAAAAAACCAAACAAACAGAAGGCAAGGAGAGCCCGCCAGACACAGTTTTATAATCCGCATCAGATTTTTTTTTTAACTCCGGAGACCAGGTACTTGTAAAATGCGCTGGGGTGCGCTTAGGTGGCCGTGGTCATACTTAATATTTTTAAGTCCGCAGCTGGTGGGAAAACAATTTTAAGTTCCGCATCTGGGAGCCCTTTGCCTTGGATTTTAGGGGTCATGTAAAAGCAGACTCAGATGGGAGAAACAGTGGCATAATCTAGTACTAAGTGTGTGTAGTATGGGGTTTCCAGTCAAATAATACATTGTATCTAATAGTTCCCCTTGGGATTGCAGGTCAGCTACAGTTCTCAGCTATCAAGGGAGTAAAAAAAAGTTTTCTTTAAAGAAAGTACTGGAGTGACAGTCCTCCAGAAAGGGAGACTTTTAGCCATGTATTTTTAGAAAAATAGTCTACAATATTGTAAGGAGCATTCAGGGTATTTCTGCATACCTTTACAAACACACACACACAGAATAATTGAATCAGTTATGTTTCATCCTAGAAAAATATCCTTTCCGGATTTCTGTAATCAGTCTCCTGCCATAAGTTTTCAAAGGGGAAATCAGCTCCATGTCTGGGGCAATCTGATCTTTTGAATCTCTGAATCAAATTGAATAAGTTTTCTTTATTTTAAAACAAATAATAGAAAGAAACATAAAATCATATACAAATGAAATAGAAAAGAGACAATACAAAAAACTTATTATATTAACTTTGTGCACCCTTCACTTCAGGGCTATTCTTTTGTTTAAAAATCAACTGAAATTATTGCTTTGTTGATTAACATCCTCCCTACTTTTGTTCCCATTCTTTTTAGAAATAAATTGAATCCTTACTAGGAGTATACCCCTTTCCTTTCTCAAATATACATGTTAAAACTGGGCTCCAGATATCTTTAAAATCATTATTATGGGATACCCCTTTACTCATTTTCAAACCACAAGTTCTCATTAGAGATGGGCATGAAACAAACAATTTTTCGTTTCCGTTTCCGTTTTTTCATTTCATTACATAATGAAACGACAAATGAATTTTGTCTCTAAAATGAAACGAAACGAACAGAAACACCAAAAATTTTGTCGTCCGTTTCGTTTTTGTTACGGCTATACATTGAACTGCTTTAAATGCTAAAAAAAATCACAAAAAATGAAATAAATGGTAACAAAACGGTAACAAAACAAACAAAAACGAAAATGATTTTTTGCAAAAATTAACGAAAAACGGAAACAAACCAAAATGGACCCCGTAAATGACAAACATGCCATTTTTTTATTCGTGCCCATCTCTAGTTCTCATTGGTAGCCCCTCTTAAATGATAAGTTTTATTTGATATACGTTTTTGGGGGAAACAGTGTTGCAAATGGATGGTAAACTGGGATGGCTCAAAGGTTTAAGCTACTCCTCCTGTCACCCCCATCTAAAGCTCCCCAGCTTTTTCAAAACGAGGCAAAAACTAGCCATTGGTTTCTGTCATGTTTTTCCCCCCATATTGAAAATCACACATTTGTAGAGAAGATTTCTGATCACAGGTAGGCTTTACACGCGAGCGAGAACCCGGGAAAACTGGATTTATTGCTTGTGAGGGAGCCAGCATGCCAGAAGATTACTCTCTTCACATGAGAATGTGGTGTTGACAGGGTAACAGGCTAGCCTCTTCCTGCTTATCATGAGAATAGATAGGAATTCTGTTCCACTAACTGTGTGTTGTGACCAACTCTTCATTACTCCATGTCCATGGAGGTTTTTTTTGGCAGGAATACTGGAGTGGTTTGCCAGTTCCTACTTCCCAACTAAACATTCAAGAATTAAATGTTTAAAATTTTGGAAGTGTGCTCTTTTCCATTACCCCAACAATGTTGTTTTTAAGAGGCAGACTTCAAGGGAATGTAGGGGTGTGGCACTTCCAGCCTCCCCTGTGCCCTTCCACCCTTTTCCTCAATGATCCTTATAAAGATAACACCTTCCCCATCATGTCACATCTGGCCCTTCAAATTCCTTTAAAATGGCTAGGAGATATATTAAAAATGAAGGGTCCTTTTTTTATTCCACAAGAGAAATTCTGAGGTGCTCCCAGAAACCTTTCTTTAAAAAGAAATAGCAAATGGGAGGAGGGTGGGAATGTTTTTTTAGAAAGTAACAGCAGAGGGAGATTGCTAGTTTGTATTCAGCCTCTGCATCTCCATTCCACCACACAAACAAGCAGATGAAAGGAAAAAAGGTTGATGAGACTAAGATTCGTATCAGTGTGGGTGGGTCCCCAGTTCATTTCTCCTTCATTCCCTAACATACGTCAAGAATATAGGAACATGAACTGGCAGTGGTTTAAAATATTAATACAGCCCAATATGAGACTTACTAGGAGAACTTCCCAGTGGAGTAAGCCCTTGATTCTTCCTTTCTGTCTGAAATATATATTTTTAAGCATTTGACCTTTGGGGACTTGTCCAAAGGAAACACGGGGTATCTAGTTAAAATTCTTCTTATTGAATCTGGTAACCCTATTCACAAAACTGTGTTTCATGAGTTAGTCACTGTTGAAATGGAATGAACTCAGTTTTTAAGTTAATCAATCCAGACTCCAGATGGCAGAAGTTGATTGATAGGGGTAAGCTCTGTGAGAGCTTCAAGGCATTACAGGTGTGATACACTGCCCATTAGGTTCTACACAGGAAAACTCTTAGAAAAATTGCCAGACTCATAATCCTTGGTAGCTTCCACTGAACTTACCTCCACCCACATTTCTCCTGTCTTCTCTAGAAGAAAATGGCTTCCAGTGGGCTGAATTTATTCACTTAAGAACTAGAAAACACCTATCAGAACTTTACTTCTTGATTAAAGTTCCCAGAATTCTGGTTGGGAAAGATTGCTACAAGCACATAGAGGCTGTAATGTACAAATTCTGAAAATCCCCTGCCTGATTGCTAAATAAAGCTAAAGGTAAAGGTTCCCCCTGCACATGCATGCCAGTTATGTCCAACTCTAGGGGTGGTGCTCATCTCCGTTTTTAAGCCAAAAAGACAGTGTTGTGCAAGTCTGTGGCCATGCACAAGAATGCATTTCTGCGCACGGAACACTGTTTATCTTCTTGCTTTTTATGGTAGTACTGCTCCCCTGTGATGCAGAGGGGGGTCATGAGAAGCGGCACACAATGTTTAAAATGACTTTTAGCCACCAACCCAAGCACTTGCCTCAGTGGCTAAAAGTATTGACCCAAATATAAGCGGAGGGCCCCTTTTTAGAGCCCAAAATTAGGGCTGAAGTACTTGTTAAGTGTGTGTGTGTGTGTTGTGTCGTGACCGACTCTTCATGATTCCATATCCATGGAGTTTTCTTGGCAGGAATATTGGAGTGGTTTGCCAGTTCCTACTCCAGGCGCCTACAGTACCTAGTATTCCCTGGAGGTCTCCCATCCAAGTATTAACCAGGGCCCACCCTGCTTAGCTTCTGAAATCAGGTGAGATCGGATGTGCTTAGGTCATCTAGGCAGCACTTGTTAAGTAAGTCTAGCCAATTGGCTCCCTCTCTCATGGGTAGAAATGATGTGAAGGCTGGGTTAAGCAAAACATCAGCAGCCTTCTCTCTCACTTCTCCTTCATGCCAACTGTAGCCAATAACACGTTGAACAGCCCTGCCTATGCAATGGGAATCATGTCAATAATAGCAGGCTGCTGTGAACTGAAGAGTTCCCTTGGGTTTTATGGGCAGGCATACTGAAATGAAGTCATCGGTAAAATTTGTCTTTAATTAGTGACAATTTGCCATTAATGATGATATCATTCCTGTTTTATAGGTAGGGCTGTACAGTAGGACAGTGCCTAATGCCTTAAGTTAGGTAATAGGGAACATAAGCAAGGAATTTAGTCTGAACAAAAGGAATTGCTTTGTTCCTGGGTTAGCTATTCTCTAATTTGTTAAAACAAAAAGGTCTTCTGTGACAGTTTTTGGCAAACCACAATGCTGAGCAGCAGACTCTGAATGTCAGTACCTTGTCCTCATATTTTATTTATTTATTCTTTAAAATAATTTATCTCACCTTTCTTTCTGAAAAAAATGAGCTGCATCATTTAAAAAAGATTGATTATTATTTTCATCACATATCTTTTTAAAGTTTTAACCCTTTGTTTTTCACTGCCCTGAGTTCCCTATGGGAAAGTCAGGTGGTCTATAAATGTAAATAAATAAATAAATAAATAAATAAATATAATACAACATGCAAATATTTAAAAAACAAATAAATACTGTGTCAAAAATAATCAATAAAACATTATTAAAAGAGGTTTAAAAAGAAAAATGCAAACAATTCTGTCTAAAGCCCACACTAAGGTGGTTACTTCACATCCTACTTCATTCCATGATTACGTTCGTTCCATGACAGCGTTGTTCACACTCATGTGGTTTTATCCCTGTTCTATCCCTGTTTTTGTTTACCCATGGGCGTGATTACTTGTCTCGTGACAACTGTTACTTCACGTCCTTGTTTCGTGACAACTACTGGATTTCCCTGGCTTCGTTTACTCTTTTTAAAAAATTGTCAGGCTTCCGTTTTTCAATATTTTGAATCACCGCTGCGTGTGTGTGGGCTGTCTCAGGAAGCCCGGCAGGAGGAGCCAGGCGAGCCCTCACCACTTGCCGCGGGAAAGCCTCGGTGGCATGGGCGGCGGGCGATACACCCTTGCCCTGAACTCAGCAGTCTGCGGGCTGGCAGGCGAGCAGGCAAGGAGAGCTCAGCCCTGCCTCCGGAACCCGAGGAGGATGGACCTATGCCTGACAGTGGCTCTCCACCTGTCCCTTCAAGAGCCGCCTTCTCCTGCAGGGACAGGTGGGCAGCCAAACCTGGCCTAGCACAGGAGTTCCAGTCAGCTTTCTTGGTTGTTGGAGTATTTCTATAGCAAAAGGGGGAAACAGGCATTGCTGTTACTTCACGCCCCTTGTCTCGGAACAGGAACCGGGAACAAAGTGTGACAAAAGAATTCCCCAGACCAGGGGCAGGTACGGCTCGTGACGCTCTGTTCCCAGTTCAAGGGGCGTGGTCGGGATGAGATTCTGTTGTCACACTATGAACGTGAAGTAACCTTTTTTTCATACCAGTCCCAAGTGGGACAGCAAAGAGGGACAAGAGGGATGTGAAGTAATGGCCTACGACAGACAGCAACAAAAGGAAAGCTTGCCTGAAAATGGTCTTTGCTTGTTTGTGGAAGGACAGCAAAGATGGGGCCAGCTTAACCTACTTTGGGAGGGAGATACCAAAGTCTGGGAACAGCCATGGATGCCCTTTCCCTTGTCATAGAGACACTAAAATTTTCAGTGGGTTCAAGAACTACACAATGAATTTTGCTCTCTCACAGCCCTGTCCTTTTTTTTTTTTGCTAACTCTCAAACAAATAAAATCTTTTTTAGGCTTGAAAATAACCTACAGCGTATATAACGCTTCCCCTCCCCTTGGTCCTGTTACATCCAAGTTATTTTTGTGTGTTATGTTTTGCCACTATATCTCAGGGTACTGTTCATCATACATGTTTATTCTGTATCAACATTGTTTTCATGCTTGCTTTGCATGCACTTCTTAGAAAATTGTGTTATGGAGTGGCATTAAAATGTTGCAAATAGATAAATGAAATGATCAAAATCCCTGTGGGGTGGAATTTGTATCGATAATTCATATACAGTACTGAAAATCCCGTTGAGTGAGCTAACAATGCAACTTCTTCACACAGATCACAAGATGCTACTTGTTACTTTACGTACTGTGGAATAACCCATGGCAAGATGCCATTATTTGATTGCATTTTGCATCAGGTGGACTCAGTGTAGTAAAAAGTTATGTCCTAGAAAGCCAACGGGATTTTTTTTTTGCTCCCATCTTCATTATTAGAACAACAGGCGAGCCATCCCTTTTCTGTGTTCCACATCATTGATCCAATTTACGTCAAGAGCTTGACAACTCAAATAAGTGTTACTTAGGGCTTGCACAAGCTCCTGTGTTTGGATTTATTTGAGAGATGTGCTGGTGACAAACCGAAAACCTCTTTGTTGACTTGCCCTTCCAACAATCTTGTGTTTCTACCCAGTATGCATTTACATTCCTTCTCAGCACAGGCAGGTGCTGAAATAAGGACTACATAACTTTCCAAGAATGTTATAGATATATATACTGTATATATTTGAGGATTTCTAATTATCCAGGTACTGAGTGAGTTCTCTTGTCTCCTCCATTCGATATGAAGCTAATCCTTGGCAAATCTGTCCAACTTGAGGTTCAGGTCACTTTTTTGTGTGCTGAATCAAATTACATTCTTCATTATTCTGCCGTTTTTCAGTCTTTCCAGTACTCTGAGATATATGGATCAGATCATTTTGCATAGGAATGTACAAAGATTAATAATGACTCAGTTTGTCCGGTTTGGTTTCTCACAGTTTTTCATTTTTACGTCCTATCTCTGCAACCTCAAAAACATTTTAAAAAACTATATACATTCAAGGAAATATTGTAAGTTATTTATACATTTAAATTTATTATTATTAAAATTTATTTATTTATTTATTTATTCATTTAAAATTAATAATTAAAATTATTAATATAGATATTAAAATTATTATTTAATTAAATTTATTATATAAAATATTTATTTGTTTGTTTGTTTGTTTGTTTGTTTGTTTGTTTTTTGTTTTTCCCCATAACATATTCTGCAATGTCCTTGGAAAAATAGTAATTTTTTTATCTGCATGGGGCTAATCATCGTCACTCTTGTCTTTGATCTGCAAAGCTAGGAGGGACCCTATAGATCTCTGAGTCCATCCCTTCTCAAGGAGGCACCCTGTGGAATCGAACTCTCAACCTCTAGCATTATAGCAGAGACCAAAACCACTGAGCTTTCTGGTAGTTCGTACACATCGTAAGTACAGAAGGACAGGCTGATTGACCACAAGCTCCACCTGCAAGCAACACATTTAGTAATGTTACATTTTATTAATTCATACCATATCTGCATTTTGGACATTTCTGCTCACTACTTTTAGTTCTGGATTCTGAAACAACAGAGGAACAGAGACAGCTCATGGTCTGACCTGGAAGGCATAATTTCAGAGTGAGGCCTGCACTCTGCCATTGATTGCCTATGCAAAGACGACCTTGGTTTTCTTACCCAAACATTTCAGTCTAATACACTAGCAAACAAGCAAACAACTGTTTTTAAATTCATTTTGTGCAGCGTTGTTTTTGGTTTCAATGGGTCAAACTTATTTGTTTGAATTTGCAGGTTCATGTTGGGAAACAGTGAAAATAAAATGCAACTTTGCCTTGAAGGGATCCCATGTACATCCTATGCACTACATTGCTTTCATTAAACAACACATTCCACGAGGTATTTTGGGCTCAGATCATTGTGTTTAATAAGCTCATGTAATTTTAATATCTACATCTGCCTCCTTTGTCTCTGTAACATTAACTTCTCCTTTCTGAGGTAGAATATTTCTTATTGGCTACTCCTGCACAAGGTTGGTTAATCATTCTGTTAATTACAGCAAGAGATGAATATCAGTCACTTAAGGTCGGGATGCAGCCTGAGTACTGGGATGGCCAGAAGCAAAGAAGCATCTGGCATCAACCAGACAAACGGAAGTGTAGCTATTTCATGCAGGGTTTAAAACAGCAAGTATTATGTCTCCTAGGGGAGAAGTGTCACTTCACCTCAGCTGTGTGATGCCTATTAGTGCACTGGCCTGTCAGATTATATTGTACTCAATTTTGCTGTAGTTAGAAGGGGGTGGGGGAGGGAGGGAGAAACTGGTGATGTATAAGACAAACAAGATGATCCTTCCCCAGCCTCTCTTAGCTTAGCAACATCCCCCCTGTCCAACTTTGAAATATCTCTGGGCAAAGTTCACTGTTGTGGTTTTCCACAAATGCAATAGAGCCCTCTTCCCTCCCCTCCACCAATGCCAGATTTCCCAAATAATCTCGTCCAAAAATGCTCATTTTGTGTGCATGGAGAGGGGATAGTTCCTCACCGTTGCACTGAGAGAAATGATTCCAAGGGTCAGAGATGCTTATTAGCCACATCCTCACAGATTGGGCACAATTTTCTTCTCCTTCCCACCCCTGGGAAAGAACAATTCTGTTTTAAAATGGGAAGAGAGCTTTACTTTCATAACTGTGAAAGGCACAGTAATTTATCAACCCACAGAGAAGCACACCCTGCTCTTTTGTTGTGTATGCATTTCCTCAGGACAGGCCCTGCCGCATGTGTATGTGTGTGTGAAGTGACTGGTTTGAGATGTAGTCAAGGCGGGGTGGGATGGAGGAAGCTGGAGGCATGAATGTCCTTAATTAGGCATCCACTGAAGCTGAATGTTGGGAGATCTGAGGCATTTAAAAGGACGTACTTCTTCACAAAGCCCACAGTTCAACAATGGGACATTTAACATGGAATTCACTACTGCAGGATGTTGCAATGGCTGCTAACTTGGATGGATTTTTAACATGACTAGATACTAATTCACGGAGCTGAGGGCCAACAATGGCTATGACATTCAAAGGCTGTACAGCAGGCATGCCCAAACTTTGGCCCTCCTGATGTTTTGGACCACAACTCCCAGAATTCCAAGCCTGTATCTCCAATGGCAAAGGACTGTGGGAGTTGTGGCCCAAAACATCTGGAGGGCCGAAGTTTGGACATGCCTGCTGTACAGTAATACCTCGTATAACGAATGCCCCTGATAATGAATATTTCAGATAGCGAATCACAATATCCAGGTATAAGACTACCTCAGATAACAAATTTTCCCTATGGGCTGTCTCAGATAACAAATTTCCAGCATGCATCGGTAAAAAAAGAGTTATCCCAGGCTGCATCACATCTGTACCTTTAAAGTGTGCTTTATAAAGAGTTTTGAGCAAAAAAAAACCCCACAAGTGTCTATGTATTTTTCCTAGGTTCCGGAATGCATTAATTGGTTTCCCATTCATTCGTAAGGGAAATCGTGTTTCGGCTAATGACTTTTTTCAGATAACAAATTGCCTCGGAGAACAAATTAAATTTGTTATCCGAGGTACCACTGTATTTCATCTTCATTATCAGAGGAAGTGGGGAAAGGAAAACCAAACACAAGATGGAATGACTGCCTAAAGATAGCCACAGACTTGTGCCTGCTGCAGCTGAGCAAGGAGTTGAGGCCAGGACATTTTGGAGGTTGCTCATTCATAAGGTAACCATGAATCAGAGATCACATAACAACAAGAACAGGCTATGCATATCCATTGCTGGAGAACATGACAGAGCGTTTTTCCTAGATGACCATCCCTCCATAGATGGTACTCATGTTACGTCCAAACAGGCAGCTGTTGGGCCACTGTTAGACTAGACAAACAAATGTTGGTTTGAGCAGCATGGCTCTTCTTGTACCCATATGTTGCCAAACTGGATAAATGTATAAACATGAAACAAACAAACAATAATGAGAAATGCAGATTTATTCTTAACTTCTGCTTTCCATATCTTTTCCTCTTTCACTTTTGGAAGTTTAGTCAATACATTTCTTGTCATCAATTCAAGAGAGCTTCAACATGACAAGACGTCTCCACAAGAAAGGTTTAGAAGTTCCAAGATATGTCACCTCCCAATGAAGAGTAGTAGTATTTCTCATCTTGATAGGATCTCCCCAGCTTGTGCAGAATGTCTTGGTGCAACCCTACTGTCTATGAGAGATGTTGCCGCACACTTTGGCAAGTCTTCCAGTCTGAATTCCAAGTCTGAGTCTTTAATTCCCAGTCCAAAATTTAGTCTTTGGTGTCAAGTCCTGAGTCCGAAGCCCCCAGTTCAAGCCCCTATTAAAACAATGTTTTCCTCCAGAAAAAAAAATGAGGAGGTGAGTCAGCTCTGAGTTTCATGCCGAGTCGGAGTCGTAGGGGCGGGGGGCGGGGGGCGGGGGGAAAGTTGAATGCAAGCTGAGTCTCTGATGTGAATTAAGTCCAATTTGACAGCGAGTCCTATGACTTGAGTTCCCAACTAGAGACCTGAAGGACCTCCTCCTTCCATACAAACCTACCCGGCAATTAAGTTCGAGCCAGGAGGCCCTCTTGAAAGAGCCATCCCTCAAGGAGGTGAGAGGGATGGCTTGTAGGAACAGGGCCTTCTCAGCAGCTGGCCCCAAGCTATGGAATGCCCTCCCAAGTGAGATCCACCTGGTGCCAACATTGATGACATTTTGGCGCCAGGTAAAAACCTTCCTGTTCCAGAAGTTTTTTTAATTGATACAACATAGACTGTGGGTCCTCTGATGGCAATTTTAGTGTAATTATTTTAGTGTAAGGTTTTTATTATTGCTTTAATTATTTATTGATATTTAATGTTTTAACTGTTTTAATTCTTTATTGTAAGCCGCCCAGAGACCTTTGGTAGTGGGCGGCATATAAGTTGTAAAAATAAATAAATAAAATAAATAAACTCTGTATCCATTCAGCAATGCATGGAGGGACAGAACACCTAATGAGTAGATAAGACAACCCATCCAAAAAGCTGTTCCCAAATATTCCATGCAAAAAATGAAAGTAAATCAAAGCAGCCAGAGGTCCTGTAGTGTGCTTAGCTATCCAAGTCCCAGTGGTGTACGGGCGGTGGTTGGTTTGTTTGCTTTATTGCTTATTTTTGGTATGTATTATTTTAATGTTTGTATCTAATTTGTATTATGCTTTGTTTATCCTACTTTGCCTGTGTTCACCACCATGAGTTTTTTTTATACAAGCTGGTGGTATATATATTTCAAATAAAGTAAAGTTATTTCCCTTCACTTTCCTGTTGCATGATGCTGCAGGAAAAACGAGCTCAAGGGGGCTTCCCAGTTTTCCTTTTTAAAGGATGTATAGGGGACTGCAGTGGGTTTCCATCCATCTTGGTGGAAATAGGATCTAGTAAGAGTAGACCATAGCATTTTGGTCAGAGTAGCTTTGCACTATTGCATAATCTGTCCAGTTTACAGAATGCATATGTTTTTTGCAAAGAGAAAGCTATTGCCAACAGCCTGAGGAAATAGTTCCAGGCCTTTTCTTTCTATATCTCTCTTTCTCTTTCTCTTCACACTAGGACAAGTCTGTCTGGATCTCACCCTCTCTGTTAACATTTCCCTTTTCAGACTTGTGAATTCCAGTCAAACCAGAGATCACCCACTTGTTGGACCATTTAGACCTGCATCTTGCACATGCAGTGGTTTGGTTCTTGATGAGCCACTCACCACCTCAGTCTCCTCAGTAGGGACTAGAGATGGGTACGACCAGGAAAAATTACGTTTCGAGTTGTCGTGTGTCGGAGCCAGCCCGTTTCGGCTCGTTTCCGTTTGTCGCGAAATTTTTCAAAAATTTGTTGTTTCGTTTGTTGGTTTTTTGTCTGTCGTTAGTACTGGTTTGGGGGGGTAGCGGGCTCCTGGAGGCACCTCTCTGGGGTGGGTGCCCCCTCTGGCCCGCTACAAAAGGGTATGCATAGCCAATTGGATATGCATACCAAGTTGCAGTGGCAGGCAGAGGCACCTCTCTTTTGGGTGCCTCTGTGACTCACTGCCTGGCATACGGTGCACTTGGGCTGGGGAAGTGAGAGAGGACCCCTATGGGCGCCCTCTGGCTCACTAAGAAGGGAAGTGTACTTGCTGTAGTGCAATGCGAGTACACAGATCTGGCTTAGGGTTAGGGGTTAGCACAAGGGCTAGGCTTAGGGTTATGGGTAAGGTTAGGGTGAGTTACTGGGGTGCACCTCTGGGTGCCTCTCTCACCCACTAAGAAGGACAGTGTACTGGCGTATGGGTTAGGGTTAGGGTTCGGGTTCGGGTTCGGGCTACGGTTAGTGGGCTTTTTATGCCCGACTGGCACATCCCAGAAGTCTCGGTCAAAACCTGGCCAAGTGGCCATGCAATTGGTGGAATGGCTCCAAAAATTTGCATGGTCCACTCCCATGGACAGCCCATCATTGCGCAGGTGTAAAAAAATAAAAATAAAAATAAAATAAAATAAAATCAATGGAGATGTTTTGTTGCAAGAAAAACCCACTGCTGCTACTGTAAAAATTCAGGCAGTTTTAAAGTAGCTATTTTCGCATGTTTCTGTGGTGCTTTGGTGTGTTTTTGGACCATGATTTCAAAATAAATATTGCGGTCGCCCCATTTGGATCCCCCGCCCGCACCACATGGCATGGCGAGCGAGTTGGTGAGACGACGAGGATGCCCCCACCAGAGCAGCCCAGGACAGGAGAAGGGGGAGGCTGGGGACCCCCCCCAGAAACCACCCCTCTGGTAGGTGCCCTCACTCAGGCAGGCATATTTTCGCCTGCTTTTTTGGCCGGGAATCGGTTTTTTTTATTTATTTTTAAAACTTTTTTTCTGTGCCGCACCGCTTGGCGAGTTGGCGAGACGACGAGGATGCGCAGCCCAGGAGAGGAGGGGGGAGGCCGGGGGACCCCCCCCCAGAAACCACCCCTCTGGTAGGTGCCCTCAGGCAGGCATATTTTCACCTGCTTTTTTGGCCAGGAATCGGGTTTTTTTAAAACTTTTTTTCTGTGCCACGCCGCTTGGCGAGTTGGCGACACGACGAGGATGCGGAGCCCAGGAGAGGGGGGGAGGCCGGGGACACCCCCCCCCAGAAACCACCCCTCTGGTAGGTGCCCTCAGGCAGGCATATTTTCGCCTGCTTTTTTGGCCAGGAATCGGGTTTTTTTATTTTTAAAACTTTTTTCCTGTGCCGCTTGGCATCGCACGATCGCTGCGATGCCGCCAGGAATGACCACGACAAATCAGACCCAATTTTTCTTTAGTCGGATCGAGTTTGAGTTCTGGCGGAGTAATTGTCATTCTTCGTTTCGTTACGTAACGGAAATGAGGAATGGAAACGGAAACGAGGATTTTGCCGAGTCATGCCCATGTCTAGTAGGGACCAGTCTCTTTTGTTCAGGACTCACTTTTCCTGTGAGGAAAGAGACCACAAAGGGAGAAAAGCTAACATTCTGCCTTCCTCACTGGTTCATGTAACTATAATGTTGTTGACTGAACAGGGCTATATCTCAGAATAATGGTATGCCATGGTTCCTAGTGTGGAGTAGTGGATGAAGTAATGGACCAGGGCTCTGGAGAACAAAGTTCAAATCCCCACTTGGCCATGGAAGCTCACTGGATAGTAGAACTAGCCATACATTGCTCTTTACCAGTATCCACTCCATAGGATTATCTTCCGTCAGTAAATCATGGGGATGGAAATGGTCTCTGATTTTCATGCTTTTCGCCATTTAGCAAAGAACCACATGATACGAGTGCAAATTGTTTTGCATGTGTCATAATAATTGATGTAATTACCATATATACTTGAGTGTAAGTCAACCCAAGTATAAGCCAAGGACTCTAATGTAACCCCCCAAAACTGGGAAAACTTATTGACTCAAGTATAAGTCGAGGGCGTTTTTTCATTATACTCGAGCATATACGGTATACCGGCCAAGCTTCAAAGGGGCTGGGAGTAGTAACTGGCAAAGTGTGCTGGGATAGTGGAGGCAATTAAGGAGTTAATACCATAGAGTAAACTCCCTGATTGCCTCCAGGCTCCCAGCACACTTTGCCAATTACTAACCCCAGCTGCTTTAGAGCTTCATAACTAAGTCCCCTTATCCCCAAATCTTTCCAAATTTCAGGGGGTTCCCTAAAATTGCTTTGGGAAGGTACTCCCACTACTTTGGAGTCCCAAGGGAAGTTAATTTTGATTACATATTTTTTTAAAATATTTTTGAGTGCATATTTTTTTTAAAAAAATACACCCAACATTTCTTACCTTTGGGGCACCAAAGTAGCAGGGGTACATTAAGAAAGTGATTTTAGAGAACCCCCTGAAATTTGGAAACATTGGAGGGGGATAAGGGGGCTGAGTGATGAAGCTCCAAAGGGGGTGCCTCTAAACCTTTTGATTGGAATCATATGGGAAGCTGCAGCAGCCTTATCTCCCACCTGATCAGCTTCAGAGTAGTTTTTTCCCCCTAGGGACTTGCCTTCCACCATACTCCCCAAGCCCTCCAAACACCTAATTTTACCCCCCCCCCTCAAACCTGGGAAACTTATTGACTTGAGTATAGGTCGAGGGCGTTTTTTTTTCAGCCAAAAATAAGGGCTGAAAAACTAGACTTATACTCGAGTATATACAGTAATTACTCTGTCATGTTTAAACAGCCAAATAAGCATCATTGCCAGGCAAATCAAATATGAATAGGCATAAAACCTATGCATGTTTTACTTGTAAAGGCATGCTTTTTGCCAGACAAATTTAAGGTGCAAAAAAAATTAAGCTGCTTGTTGTGTTTCTGCATTTCTCATTAGGACTTGATGAAAATAATGTTACCCCCTGCGCTATAAATTACTACTCTTAATCTAACATGTGCAACACCCTGGTGATTATTTCTTCGCAGTTTTGCTTCCAGGAAAGTGAAGATAAACCCCTGTGGCTTCTCCAACATTGCCAAGAATCCATTGAATTAAATGGTTATTCAATTATAATAATTAGGGATCAGCATGAAATGGAAAAATAATGTTTCATTTTGTTTTGTTTCATTCTCAACCTGCTTCATTTAGTTGCATTTCTTATGATTTTTTTTTTAAAAAAAACTTGTACGAAACAAAACGAAATGGCTCCCCTGGGTCAAAGAGTCACCAGATTTGGTGCCTGAGACTCCGGGAGCCATTTTTGAAGGGCTCCTGCTGAGCTGTTATCAGCTGGACCCCTTTAATACTGGCCCAGTCAGCACCAGGAGAATCCCTGGTGCCAACTGGGCCAGGTTTAAAGGCTCCAGCCATTGACAGAGCAGCAGGAGCCCTCAGAAAATGGTGGGGAGGGCAGTGCAATCTGGAACTGCCCTGAGTCCGCACCATTTTCTGAGGGCTACTGTCGCTCTGTCGATGGGTTGAGCCCTTTAAACCTGGAATAGTTGGCACCAGGGGGAACCGTGAGCCTTGGCACCAGCTGGATTGAGTAAATATTGTTGCCCAGATTTTAAAGCCACGCCACAAATCCAAATTAAATTATCTTCTCCTTTAGGGCAATTTGTCCTGAGATCTGTCTCCCTTCCTGAAGACACGAAGAACAGTGATGAGTATACTGTATTTTCTAAACAACAGGGACAATCATGCCCTTCGTATTTTTATACCATGTGATAAGGTTTTTGCACCGAACAAAAAATAGCCAACATTTTAAGAAACCCCAAAGACAAGATTGAGCTAGAAAACCAAGGAGTCTACGAAATACCATGCAAAGTCTGCCCAGCCACATACATCGGACAGACAAACAGGAGAATAAGCGCACGCATCGCAGAACACAAGAACGCAGTCAAAAAAGAAGAAAAATCTTCCTCTCTCTTCCAGCACATAAAAACAACAGGTCATGAAATTGATTTTAAAAGAACCAAACTCATCTCCAAAACTGAACACTTCAACAGTCGAATAATCATGGAAGCCATTGAAATAGAGAAACACCCAAACAACATGAATAAACGTGATGACACCTCCCGCTTGCCTGACATCTGGAAACTAGCCCTGGTCAACAGACGAACCTCTGTCACAAAGACTGACACCAGGTCCAAAAGGACACAAGATGCCACCACCTTCCATCCACACCAAACACAAACCCAGACCCTTCCCACAGATGAAACGAAACCACCATCCAATAACAAAACCACGACTGCACCATCTACCGCTACTCCCCACTCCAGCCACCACATGGAGCACACTTACACACGCCAAAAAAACATTGGGAGACCACAGACACGCAGCCAGACCAAAATAAATTCACAAGACACAGGACCCCACTCTACCAAAGCCCAGGATGCTGCCAGAACACCCATCACCAAGGTCGTTAAGAAACAAAAGGCTAATAGACACACATCCAGCACCTCACCCACACATGATGTCTCTAAACAGCCATCTAACCCACCAGCAGTTAAGCCCTTAACGATCGCCTCAGCCACACAGCAAATCACAAAAGAACAAACAAACCTACAATCAGCAACAGAGCAAGCAAACCACACACCCCAGCAGTATTTATAGAAGGACTTCAACTGAGATCACACTCTGCTTCAAGAAGAAAGAAGCCAGAACACCAGCCTGAAGATGACGAGTGAGACCTCGTCGAAACGTCGCCAAAACAACCAGATTTCTACACGGGAAGAAACCCGAATCCACCCTAACATGCATACTTATACCCGTGAAAATCTACGAAAACATATATATAATATATATATATATATATATATATATATATATATATATATATATATATATATATATATATATATATATATATATATATATATATATATAATTAGAAGTGGTCGACCTCAGCCAAAGAATGGAAGGAAGATCCTTGGTGAAAGCCTATATGGGTTTCTATATGGCAAGGGGTGGACAACTTGCCATGTGCAGGCAGCTGCCACAGGGAGCAATTTCAAAACAGCTGCTCTTCATAGACTGGCCCAAAGGGAACTTAGAGCGTTACTTCACGTCCTTCCTCGTTCGGAGATTATGTTCGTTTCGTGATAACATTGTTCGTGGTCACGTGGTCTTGTCCTGGTTCTGTCCCTGTTTCCGTTTACCCATGGGTTTGATTGATGATATCATGATGACTGTTACTTCACATCCTTGTTTCGTGGCAAAATCTGTACTTCCCTGCCTTCATTCCCCCCCTCTTTTTGGTACCACCTTCCATTTTTTGATATTTTGATTCTCCGTAACTTTGCCTTTCATGCGTTAAGCAGCAAAGTTCAAGGTTTTATGCCTTCTTCCCTCTCTGCGATGCATTGTTTATGCCACTGGGATTGTACTGGAGAATGCAACTTCACACTCCTGCCACTAGATGGAGAATGCATACGTTGCGTGATGAGCCTTACTTCACGGGCTCTCATCTCAAAACAAGAACCGAGACAAGAGAATTCCCGAGGTCAGGGAGAGGTATGGCTCATCACGTCTAAATCCCAGTTCAGGGGGCGTGGTCGGGACGAACTCCCGTCATCACGCAATGGACATGCAGTAACATTTTTTTGTACTGGTCCCAAGTGGGACCGTGAACCACAATGAGAGGGATGTGAAGTAACCGTCTTACAAATTGTATAGCTATCAAGTACATTTCTTCCTACAGAATGTTAATAAAGAGCCAAGAGCAATACAGAGGGAATGCTTCAGTCACAAGCCTTCCGTCTCATTTCAAAATCCTGTTTTAGAATGATAGAGGGCTTAGCTACTAGTGCTTTTCTTTTTTAAATACCCTTAAACTTCCTCAGGACTTAAGAAATAGATTTACAGCACCTATCCCCACCAAACAGATTTCATACATCTAAAATATATTTACAAGCCCCGTAGGGGACGTATAAGCTTTGCAACAGGTTTACAAGTCATGGCAATAAATACTGTGGCGGCAGAGTAGAAAGACATTTCGCAAAATCTGTGCTTCAAGAGGTGGCTGCTACTTGACAAGAGATGTTCCAGCAGTGGGTGGTAACCTCTGTTTGCAGGGATGCTTAAAGCTCGTGGCCAGTTTGGACAAGAAAGAATTAGAAGGAAGAAGAGCAGAAGGGGTGGCACTCCATTGCACCCCTTAAATCACATCATGTAATGATCACATTACATCCCTTCTAAAGCAGCTCCACTGGCATCCAATCAGCTATTGGGCACAATTCAAGGTGCTGGTTTTAAACTACTAAGAACTAAATGGCCTGGGTCCAAGCTACCTCAAAGATTGAATTTCTCAGTATGAACTGGCTCCTACTAAGGTCATCAGGACTTGCTCTCCATCCCGCCACCTTCACAGGTAGGTCTCATCAGAACACATGAAAGTATTCTCTGTTACTGTTCCCAGGCTACCAAATTCCCTCCCGCTGGAGGCCAGGACTGCCCCATCCCTGCTGTCTTTCTGGAAACAGGCAAAGACCTTCCTCTTCAAGCAAGCTTTCCCTAAATGATGGACTGCCTGTTATGTGACTTTTTAATGGATTAACATGCAAGATTGCATTGACTGATTTCACAGGAACATCTGTGTTTTCCATATAAGTTTCCATTGCTCAAAATGGATTTTTTCTTTTAACTCTTTGCATGCTCTTTTTAGCTTTAATTATGCCTTTTAATTGTTTAAAGATGCCTCTTCTAATTCCCTGTTCTTTCACTTGAATATGTCTTAAATATTCCGGGCGGTATATTATCCCCCATTATTGTAAGCCACCTTGGGTCCTTTTCCAAGGAGAAAGGCGGGGTAAAAACATTCAAAATAAATAAAATAATAATCATTCCCCATCTAGAGTTGGCACCTGGCTGGCAGACTGAGCAGGAATGAATGGTCTTCTAAATTTATACAAGTCATATTTCCATGTTTAGGTTGAAGAGATGGGAAATATTTCATAGAATCACAGAGTTGGAAGGGTCCTTTATGGCCACCAGGTCCAACCTCCTTTTCAGTGCAGGAACTAAAATCCACATATATCTGACAGATGGCTGTCTGTCCAGGTTTTTGCTTATCCAGAGTTAGATGCCTGAACAGCAGCCACATGAGACAGAGAAGGTAGGCACAAACTATAGTATATTTAATAATTATCACCATCAACAAGAGTAAACCAAAACTGCAGAACTGAAAGCGACTCTCTGGATCACTGAGTCCAGCCCCTGTCATAGAGGCACAGTAGGGAATGGAACTCACAACTAGGGATGGGCACGAAACAAAAAAAACAAAATGCTGTTTCGTCGTTTCATTACACAACGAAACGAAATGAAACAAGGAAGCAGCATTTCATTATAAACAAAATGAAACAGTTGTTTTTCTGTTGAAACAAACGGTTTTGTTCTGTCTGTAAAGGGGCCGCCACCGCTCCAGCCCAGGAGAAGGAAGAGGAGGAGGTGGGTCACCGCTGCCACTTTATCAATCTCCACCTCCTCTTAGCCCAGCTTCTGGCCTCCTCTCAGCTGGGAGGCACGGAGGTGACTCCCCTGGGTCCAAGAGGCATGGGATTTGGTGCTGGGGAGCCATTTTTCAGAGGGCTCCTGCCCAGCTGTCAATGGCTGGACCCTTTTAAAACTAGCCCAGTCAGTACCAGGGGATCCCCCTCGTGCCGACTGGGTCATTTTTAAAGGGGTCCAGCCCATGACAACTCAGAAAAAGCCCTCTGAAAATGGTTGGGTGGGCAGTGTGATTGCCTGGAACTGCCCTCCAGCTCAGCAGGAGCCCTTTAAAAATGGCTTCTGGGCACAACATCTGGTGCCTCCAGGACCTCGGGGGGGGGGCATTTCATTTCATTTCGTATGATTTTTTAAATAAGAAATGAAATGAAACAAAACAGGGCTGGGCATGAAACGAAATAAAATGAAACATTATTTTTCCATTTCATGCCCATCCCTACTCGCAACCTTTCACTCCAAAGAGGAAAGCCACTCTGCTCTCCAGAGCTGCATTTAACTATTTCAAAATTTCTTATGATATGCATATGTATATTTAATACAAACCTCACTACACTTTTTGCTCTTTCATCATCATCATCATCATCATCATCATCATCATCATCATCATCATCATCATCATCACCACCACCACCACCACCATAACCAATCAATCAATCAATCAATCAATCAATCAATCAATCAATCAATCAATCACAGAACTGCAGAGCTGGAAGGAGCTCTATGGATCATCAAGACCAGTCCTTGCCAGAGGGGAACTGAACTCCCAACAAATACCTAAACCACCGAGGTATCCAGCAGCTCCATGAAAAGGCTTCGCTGACCCTGAGGAAGTGGGGCATTCTCCAGGAAACCTTGCAATTTATATGATTTTTATAGTGGTCTAATAAAAGGTATCACCCATCCTTAATTTTAGACAAATCTATCCCCCTTTTTTGTTTTCATTTTTCATAATGCAGTTTCCTTCCTTTAAAGAAAGTGTTACACTCAGGGCGTTTATACACGACCCCTAAACTCTGGGGCAAATGGCTCCCAGCTGCGGAGCTTAAAAATGTTTACCCACCAGCTCCGGAGTTAACAGGAAATTAAGTGCGACCCCGCCCACTTTAGCGTGTCCCAGCACAGCTTTCAGGTACCTGCTTTTTGGATGTGAAAAATATTTGATCCGGTGTAAGGATAGTGAGTGTGGGGCTCTCCTGGCTTCTGTTTGTTGTTTTTCTGCCCCCCGCCCCTTTCAGAGATCTGAATGCTGCCGGGAACAGAACAGAGGTAAGCCGGCATTTTTTTTCTCCCTCCCTCACACAGCCAGCAACCAGGAAGTGCGGAGGGGGGTGGGGACAGAGGAAGAGCGACGAACCCCTAAGATCTCTGGTCCGAATTTAAGTGGCCAGCGGATCTTAGGGGTCGTGTAAAAAGGCCCTCAGTTTTATTCCAATGCCCCCCCAAAGCTGTCATGTTACAAAGGGTAACTCCATTAAAAAGTTGCCATTGGTATGCAATTAATTCTGAGATGAGAAAACCACTTTGTTTTCACATAACACAGCACCCTGCCTTTGGAATGCTCATCAGCTTTAGCTTCTAAACCCCTTGAAAATTTAAATTCAGTGATGGGCTCTTTAAAAGGTTACGCAATTTGTTTTCCCTTGTCCTCTGAAGCATGTTTTCTCTGGATTGCATCTTGACTACATTAAGTAAAACTGGTGCTCTATATTTTACCGAATTTAATCAGAAGGTTGTGATCCAAACCCCATTTACATTATGCTTAGTGCAGAATATTTAAGTGGGAGAAAAATGTGCATGTAGGCATTTTCCAGGAAGTAGCTGGGAACTTTTGCCTTTAAAAACATAATTAAGATATTAACATTTGACAAAAGAGAACACCACTTTCTGGCCCACTTTTTTGGGGGGGGGGGAATCATTCAGTGTTTTCTTTTCCCTGTAAATACACAGTATGATAGAATCATTATGATAATTAAGGATCAACTATATTAAAAAAATAGATGTTGGTACTTTGTTTCCTTGTTTTCCTGCCTCTATAGGTACGTACGTACATGAGATATTTGATTTTGATTTCTTTTTTGTAAAAATATTCATTGTCAATTTATGGTACAGTGCTTATTTAATTTATTTAAATTATTTTAACTCTAGCTTTCTCCTTGAAAAGGTTCCAAGGCAGCCTGCATCATGTAAAAACAGTGAATATACAAATACTACAAAAACATACTAAAACACAGTAAATAAATGCAACAACAAAAACTCATTCAAAACATAAAGGCACAACCATCAATTTAAAAAACTTATTCAGGCAGCCAGTCACTCAGGGAAAGCTTTTCTGAAGATAAACATATTTTTGTACTTGCCAGAGGACAGCAAAGATTGAGCCAGACTTGTCTCCAGTGGGAGGGAGTTCCAGAGTCCAACAGCAGCATCAGATTAAGATCCCCTTCATATACCCACCAAGTGCACCTGGGAAGGTGGTGGGACTGAGAGGAAGGCCTCTCCAGTTGACCTAAACACCCAAGCAGGCTCATAAAGAGATATGTGACCCTTGAGCTTGGACTGAAGGACATTTTAACACACTGACACAGCTTCTCAAGAGCTCACAGATTTCCCTTCTGAGCTTGGAAATGTCCATTATAATTATTTACAATAAAATTATAAAATAATTAAGTTATAAGGGGGCTGTCGGGCCATCAGGTCCTATCCTCTGCTCAACGGAGGAATCCCAATCGAAGCAGATCTGACATATGGTTGTCTCAGTCTCCTCAGTGTTGGAATACTGTCGGGGAGCCCACTGAGAGCTCACCCTAGAACCCCCAAAGGGCTGGACAAAGGGCTACGACAGGGATGTCCAAATGTTTTGCAAGGAGGGCCAGATTTGGTGAGGTGAAAACATGTGGGGGCCGACCATTCAGCCATATTTGGCCCCTGGGCCAGACATTGGACAAGTCTCTATAACATGCAAAGAGTCATGGAAGACACCGCAGCAATGGAGCCAGGGGTGGATAGGCTGAGCAGGTGGCTTGGGGGATGTACAGAGGCAGTGAGGGCAGGGAAACTGTAGAACTGCAAGCTGACATCTCCATCCAGTATGGGGAGTGGCCAGCTGGCGGGGATGCATGCCAGGCTGAGAAGGTGAGGAGGCCATGGCCCACTCAAAATTTGAAAATGGGCCACATTTGGCCCCCGGGCCTGACTTTGAACATGCCTGGGCTAAGACAAGCCATTAGCCCAGAGACTGAAGTCACCCAGCAAAAGGGCACGGCCAGGCAAGGAAAGAAACCAGACCAGAGTGAACTCTGGATAACCCTGAGCTGAGCAGAGGCCAGCCCCCAACAGGCATGGCTCAGGAGGCCAGGGGAAACAGCTGGCCACCCAAGATATCAGGCCTCATCAGGAGACATCTGCTCTGGAGGCATGTGTGAGCAGACCAAAGCCCCTTCCTCTCCCCTGTCAATGATTCCCCACTTAGATAAGGCTTCCCTACTAGAGATGGGCACGAAACAGGAAAAAAAATTGTTCCATTATTCATTATTTATTTCATTACATAACAAAACAAATAAAAATTGTGATGAAATTGGAACAAACCGAACAGAACCACGAACATTAGGTTCATTACGTTTTGTTTTCATTAATGGCGACGCACAATGAAATGAGCTGTTTTTAAATGTTAAAAAACGTCCTGAATATCCATAAAAACCCAGCAATAATTATTTATTCTGCCTGATAATACCTACCAGGGGGGTTGGGGTCCTAAAATGTGCATTTAAGTCTTTTCTCAGATTGCTGTATTTTTCCCTTTAAGGGGAGTTAGGGGACATCGACCCAAAATGGCTCCCAGATGCCTAATATTGATTTCCTGGGTATTAAAATGCCCTGGATATCTATAAAAACGCAGCAATAATTATTTGAAATTATTACCTACTAGGGGGTTGGGGTCCTTAAAATGTTTGTTCTTTTCTTTCTCCCATCGCAATGTATTTTTTCTTTTCCCTTTAAGGATGACACAAATGGATCCCAGCCACAAAATGAATGCAAGACATATGATGGGATCATGTAAATTCTTGGACAATTTCAACCAATAGCATGCCCAGGTTGCAGACTGGGTAGGTGTGGCAGCCACAGAGGGCATAAAAAGCTCTGGCAGCCCCCGTCCTCCTTGCAGTCTGTGGTGGGAGTTAGGGTGAGATTGCTGTCTCTGTGACTCATTACTTTAGGCCAGCCAGGCAGGTGTGTGTCTCTGTTTTCCTGCTGGCTGCAGCCTGGCTCTTAGAGGAGAGAAAGAAGAGATTTCTCTTGCAGCCTCCCTGTGTGCGTGCGTAACTCTCAGTGAGTACCCTCCCCTGTCCCACAGTGCAGTCACTCTGCGGCTGCCTTACGCCCTGGGCAACACCTGCCGCTGCCTTTGCAGCCTCCCTGTGTACCTAGTCTATACTGTGTCTCTGCCAGCATCAGTTTTTTAGTGTTTTCTGGTGCATTGGGAGACGCTCGCGCATGGAAATTCTTTAAATCGTGCAAAAGCGAGTAAAAATAAAAACGAAAAATGAGAAAATGAAATGAAATTTAACTTTTTGTTGTTGCAAAAAATGAAAACGAACAAAAAACAAAAAACCAAAACATCATTTTTTCGATTCGTGCCCATCTCTATTCCCTACTCCAGAGATTCATCAGCTACGTGACCCCTGGCAAATAGTCCTGTCTCCAACCTCTATGACAGTGGTGGCAAACCTTTTGGACCACAACTCCCACAGTCCTTTGCCACTGGCAATACAGGCTTGGAATTCTGGGAGTTGTGGTCCAAAACTTCTGGAGTGCCGAACGTTCGCCACCACTGCTCTATGGTGTTGTTTTCCACACCTAATAAAAGCCTCAGGACTGCCTAGCAGGAAGACACTGAGCATGCCTGAATCCAACCCATTTGTTGTGTAGTTTGTATCGCTACGGTATACTCTCCGCCTCTCAAGGTAATTGGATTCATTGTTGTACTGCTCTAACAGTTAAGAAGTTTTCCCCCTGGGGTCCACTGTTTTGTGTCCTGCACTCTGGGATGATCAAGGGAAGATCCTGTCCCTCTTCTGTATGATTATATTTCAAGTATTTGACAAGTGATTTGATACCTCCCTTCAGATTTCTTCTCTCTAGGCTACAATGCCAGTTTTTCTGTCTTTCCTCATAGGGCTTGCTTTCCAATGTGTAGGTTCTACATACAATTCTGACGTATAGCCTGCGTGTGAGCTTGAATCTCTCCGTTTCAGAGGGAGAAAACACTGAGGGAGGGATTTGGGGGGGAGGAGGAGCTGAAACAAAGGCCACGGTCACACCAGCATTTTCTGTATACAGCGGACCCTTGTATAACAAACGGTTTGTATGACATAAAATTTGTACAACATAAAAAATTCCGGAGATAGGGGAAATTTGCTTAACATAATCGCCTATGGGGCGAATCTGTACAACATAAAAATGGGAGCACTCTGTTTTCAATGCATTCCTACGGGAAATTTGTATAAAGGAAAATTTGCTTAACATAATTTCACTTGGAATGAATTAATTCCTTTATACAAGGTAGCACTGTATATAAATTTCATACATATTTTTTCGGGCAGTCACATGGTTTTTAATGTGCAGTTATTGTCCTCTCTTCTGTGTTGTATTTTCCTTATCTGGTTCCATCTCTACCTGTCTACTTCACATTTTTTTCCCTTCTTTCCTGCTCTATTTCCCCAACCTCCATTGCCGAAAAAGGGGAACAACAGTTTTTACTATGTATTTTCGGTGTCCTGTTGTGGTTACAGAAGCAAATAAGTAAGCGTTTTCGAGCGAAGTTTCTAAATCCAGCCCCTGGCAGTGGTTATTGAAACTTCACTGAAACTGCTGTTCAAGGGGCATGGTCGACTGGGGCTCAAATTTACTTCCCTTCGCAGTTAGGATGCAATCTTTTTCTGTGCAGTTTGCCGAAGGGAATCTATGGAGAAAACCCTGGTATGACCATGGCCAAAGTAATACACAGTGGTACCTCAATGTACGCATTTAATCCATTCCGAATGCATGCTCTTAAGTCGAACTACTCTTAAGTCGGTGTACCTATCTAAAAAAATTGAAAAAATATGAACAAATATTTGTAAGTCGAGCAGACCATATCTAAAATTTGTAAGGCGGCAGTTAAAATGGCAACAGTTTTCTGCTCTTAAGTCGAATTGCTCTTAAGTCGAGCTGCTCTTAAGTCAGGGTACCACTGTAGCCGATCTGTTAATGGAAAGTAGACAAAATGTAACATAGGATAATTACTGTCTTATTTACAGGGAATGGAGCTTACATTTATTTTGGATCTAGAAAGGAATTTCTGGAAAAGTTAGTAATGGCTGGAACTCAAATAACCATAGCTTATATTACAAACAACAAAATGTCTGCAATCTTATGTGATAATAAGTCTAGATGAAACAAAAGACTTGTTTCTGCTTGTTTTGGAATAGGGCAAGATATTTTCTGTCAATACTAACAAGATTTTATGTGCATCTGAGAAATGCTTTCAGGCGATTGCATAAAATGATGATAGTGCTGCCTTGTTTTGTGGCCTTGAGAAAATTAAGAGCACGGCATCGGGTGCTTGTGTCATCTTGAACAATCAGTTCATCATGCTGTTGTTGTTGTGTGTGTGCTTTGCTTCAAAAAAGGGAAAAGACACTTTTGCACTGCTTGGAAACATATCGAGAAATTCGAATGGAAAAAAATGAAATATATATATATATTCTTGTCCTGATATGAGAAGCTGGTCTGCTTTCTATGGCAACTCCATGGTGCTATGTTACTGTTTACCTTGTTTATTTACACAGCTACCTTTGTCTTGCCTTGTTCACTCAATGGTCTTTTCTCAGCCTTGGTATCTGCTTGCTTTTCTATCTCCAAAACCCCCAAAAGAAAACAAACCATGTTTGACATACAGTGATGTGTTTCAAACTACCCCTCGGCAGGAAGGAAATTCAAAGCATAGATCAAACCTGTCCATAGCCTCAAGCAAAACAGGGACACACTTCTTTGTTCTTAACTTCTAACTTGGGTAACCTGTACAGCATATTTCCAATGTCCACCCTACTTCCTATGTGAGACATAACTGTTCAGAGTGGCATTCATTGCTAGATGGGTGGTAAAAACAGAAAGAAAGAAAGAAAGAAAGAAAGAAAGAAAGAAAGAAAGAAAGAAAGAAAGAAAGAAAGAAAGAAAGAAAGAAAGAAAGAAAGAAAGAAAGAAAGAAAGAAAGAAAGAAATTGGTAATGATTTGGAAGAGCTACAATGAGAAGATACTGATAGTGTCAGCATATACAGATGACAGATCTGCAGCACAGTCCTATTGACAATTGCATCATCTTGACTAAGACTGTCCAACTGATTTTTTTTGGGGTGGGTGGGAATTGTGTCTAATGTGCTGATCCTATGTAGGAGCCCTCCCACCCCTTTAAAAAGTCAAAGAATGGAATTCAGCTTGTCTTTTGACTGAAGTAAGGTTTTAGTTCTAGGATGTGAATTTTCCTACTTTTCAAGACACATCTTCGATATTTCTCTCTTCATGGAATAAGTGAATTGTTATTTGTACTTGTTGCCATATTGTTATCTATAGTAGTTCCATTGTGAGGCCTGATTACTCAGTCAATATACTCATAAAAGGAAGGAAGGAAGGAAGGAAGGAAGGAAGGAAGATGTTCCTGTGTTTGATTTCTCCTTGTGTTTCCTTGACAAGAGCTGTCTGCACTCACAGTATGAAGGGACCATAAGATTCCTTCCAGCAATGAAGTTTTAAGATAATTGATTTTTTAAAAACCCAACCAGATTATAAACTACTGTATCGATATTCCTAGAACCTGAAGCAGATAAATTCATGTTAGAATTTGAATACACAAACTCCCTCATACCTCACAGCTGGAACAGTGAAGGTAGATCAAATATTAATCATTGTTGTAAATAAACCAGTGTTATATTGTACACGACGAAGCAAAGGAGCATCACCTCTGCAAAACCAAGGATCTCAAAACATTATTGCCCTGTGCGCATTTTTAGTGAATTATTCAAACAGCCTGAAATGACATTGGGCCAAAGACATAAAAGAGAAATTATAACCAGTGTTCATCAAGCTATCATTGCACAAATAATGTAGCAAATAAAATCTCATAAAACCACCCGAGATTTATGGCTGTGTTCCATGGCTTATTAAAAAAAATATAGCTAGAACGAGCTCTCGCTGGCTCTCCCCCTTGGTTTCAGACAGTTTCATAAAAACTCAAAACGTGTGCTGCGCTATCAAAAGGCTTTGTTCAGGAGCCTGTCTCCCAGCCCAATCCTTATGGAAGCATGCTGTTTAAAATGAAAAGGCTTGCACCATACAGAGCAAAAACAGAGCAAACACTAGGGAGGGGGGAGCCAGCAAAGGACAAATGATTTATTTCATGCTGATGCACCAGCACAGGCTACAGTATCTGCAGATTAAAACTATAAGAGATCATTCAAGAATGAGGTCGTGGAAACTGCAGTTACCGCACTTCCAATCACGCATACCTGGTACTGCGTGATACCTACTTTCTTTCCAAAAAGCAAGGGCAGTGAACCTTTGGCAGTGCAAATGTTTTAGACTAAAATCCCCAGATAATAATAATAATAATAATAATAATAATAATAATAATAATAATAATAATAATAATAATAATAATTTATTATTAATATTATTATTATTATTATTATTATTATTATTATTATTATTATTATTATTATTATTATTATTATTATTATTATTATTTTATGCCACCTTTCTCCCCGGAGGGACCCAAGGCGGCTTACAACAAATTCATAAAAGTACCATAAAAGCAGTACAATGTAAAAAACAACACAATACCTGTAAAATACTATAAAAATACTATACATTATGATACAATAAAAACAAGATTAAAAAAACAATAGCTGCAGCAGAGTTTAGCAAGTTCCCCAGCCAATGAAACTAAAAAAGTAAGATGTTATAAAAGTTGGTGAAGGCTGGAGGCTCAAAATGCCTGCCTAAATAAGTAAAGCCTCGCTTGAATATTTCAAGGGAGGAGGCGGTTCTCAACTCAAAGGGGAGGGAATTCCATAGTATCGGTGCCACTACTGAGAAGGCCCTATTTCTTGCCGCCGCCCCTCGCACTTCCTTGGATGGTGGTACTTGTAGAACGGCCTTATCCGATGACCGAAGGGGGCGGAACGGATTATATGGAAGAAGGCAGTCTCTCAGATAACCTGGTCCTAAGCTGTATAGGGCTTTAAAGGTCATAACCAGCACCTTGAATTGGGCTCGGAAGCAAATTGTACTGCCAATGATAAAGGGCTATGGGAAGTGTAGTCTAAAACGTTTGGTGTGCCATATGTTTCCTAACCCTGCCATAGGGTGTGCCATTGCCCCATGTGGGGCACCACTGGAAGTTGAGTCCTGCCAACTGGACTTCTTTTGTTGTGAGATCAAAACGTTTCACTACTCATCCAAGTGGCTTCATCGGTCTGGATGACTAAGAACCTCACCTGAATGACTGAGAATCTTCACAGACACACTGGCATGTTACACCATCTATCTAGGTTAGGCGTGGGAACCTTTCCCCCCCCCCTTCTCTGAATGACACCTTCCTTTCGGGAATTCCAAGATGCCCCTGCAAATAACTTTATTATACCACAGATAGGCACCTATTGTACTTTTGGAGCTATGCTTAAACCATGTCCCATTCTCTGGCCTTCCTGGGCTCTACTCCATAACAAAACAAACAAAACAAAACAAAACAAAACAAAACAAAACAAAATCCTGGTAGTGAACAAATTTTGTGCAAATTGCACAAACCACGTGTTTTGCAATATGTCCACTTCTCCTTCACCTGAATATAAGCCGAGGGCCATTTTTTTTTCAGTCCAAAATAAGGACTGAAAAACTCAACTTATATTCAAGTATATATGGTACCTCAGGAGGTGGTTATCACTATTAGAGGCATTTGAGGTTGGACAACCATCTGTCAGATCTGCTTAGTTTTGGATCCCTGCATTGAGCAAGGGTGGGAGGTGGAGTTAATGGCCGTATAGGCCCCTTCTACTTCTATTATTCTATGATTCTCTGATTTTATCCCATTGGAACTAGGCCTACCCTGGGGGGCCTAGATCATTTTCACTGCCTATTAAGCTCAATTAGATGGATTATTTAATAAGTAAATAAAGAGATAAATAAATAACATTTGGTGAGTATAGGGCAGTGGTGCCGAACCTTCGGCACTCCAAATGTTTTGGACTACAACTCCCAGAATTCCACGCCTGTATTGCCAGTGGCAAAGGACTGTGGGATTTGTGGTCCAAAACATCTGGAGTGCCAAGGTTCTCCACCACTGGTATAGGGGGAAACAGGAACTCTTTCCCTGGAGGGCACAGCAGCAGGACTTTGGGACTGAAATCCTGATGCTTAGCATAAAAATTCATAACTTACATTAACAGTCAAGAAATAAAATGTCTCTGTCATGATTCTATATGTGCATGTGTGCACGCATACATATGAAGCAGGCATGCACATGTGGTCCAAGAATCTCAGAATATGTCTGTGAAGATTCTCAGTCATCCAGGTGAGTTTATCTGGAAGTTGAGTCATGGCTACTGGACTTCTTTTTTGAGAGATAGAAACGTTTCACTGTTAATCCAAACAGACCGATGAAGCTGTTTGGATGAACAGCGAAACGTTTCTATCTCTCAAAAAAGAAGTCCAGTAGCCATGACTCAACTTCCAGAAGAATCTCAGAATAGACTCTACATTTGTTAACTGGGAATGAACTAAAAGTTATGGATTTTCTTGCACTAAAAACAGAATGGGGGGAGAGAGAGAGATTTAAGGATGGGGGATGGGCCCCCCCCAGGAGATGTAGAGATGCTACCCAAATGGTTCTTGAAGCTGCATGTGGTTTCTTCCTAATGAAACAAAATGGTGCTTATCCCATCACCTGCTAATGTTTGGTTATGAGACCTTGGTATCATCATGCCACCTTTCCCTCTGTAAAACTTAAATGTCATGTTGCCTCTTGAGCCATTTTTTAAATCAATATTCTGGGATATGACTCTACAAGAACGACCTCCCCACTTAATCTGAAGTTAGAGATGAGCCATCCCTCCCGAGAAACACAGACTTATCACACATTTTATCATCCTTCTTTTCAAAACTCCCACCGAGCTTTCATTTTGAATTTTGATAGATGAGCTACACCGTTCTGTCTGTCCTGGTAGCTGCAAGACAAATAACTAAGTAGGCTGTGATCTTTGGGCAAATTGCTCTTTGTGAGCACAATGAGTTGTGTCAGCTTCCATATACACACTTGTCAGTCAAATTACCCTTGTGACGAAAGCACATGCTACAAGGGGTCTGTTGGAGCAGAGGAGAATCCTGTGGTGTCAAAAGAAATTAGTCAAAGGAAGCTTGGTGTGTGTGTGGGGGGGGAGAGCCTTGTGTTAATTCAGATGAGATGAAGCTTATGGGAAACCAAGGAGCCCAGTATTACACAAGGCAGAGAAAATCACATCTTTGAATTACAAAGAGATGGCTGGTCCTTTGGCAATTGGAATTTATTATAATTAAAAGGAACCTGGCTTCGTCAATTATAGGTGCTCAGTTCATCACCTCTTTCTGTGCATTTTGACAAGCTGTGTACTTCTGCTGTCCACTGTGGAGCAAAAGCCACCAGCAGAATATTTCATGACCGGTAACTTAAGGATGAGTGTGAATTATCCTGTCATACATTCTGACCAGAATGTTCTAACATTATATTTTACATTGCACTTATCTTCATGATTCCTGTTATGATTACTTTTTTATCACCAATAGTTACTGCATTACATACATTACACCATAGTTACTGCATTACAAGTAAAAAGAAGAAGAAGGAAAGAAGTGGGGGAAGCAAGCAAGCAAACAAACAAAACCCACTAGGAGACTGAAGCTGGAAGATAATGAATTGAACATAACCACCAATGGAAATGTAATCCAGGTCTATAATACATGTGCAAGCTGCCTACCTGGCATGTGACATGCATTGGTAGCTGTAGGAGCTTTGCCCAACACGTTGCCATGCAGTAATTAGGCCCAGGACTATAACTAGATTCACCACCATGAGAATAATTCAGCTTTCATGACTAACACACTTATACAGTTTGCAGGAGCTCATAGTGATGGCTGCATATGACTGACGTGCTAAGGAGATTCAAAGCGGTTGGGAGCCATCATGGCTGCCACAATTTAGAAATGCAAAATAAAGGCACATTTAAAATTCCCCAATGCACATCCACCCTGCTGAAAATGAAAACATAAAAGGGCAGCTCCGGACTGCCATAGTGCAGGGTGGGGCTCTTTTGCCTGTGCGCCTAGATGGCATCACATGTGTGCAGTGCATCCTATTGGCTGTTAGCAGGTGTGTTTTTTTTATTTATTTATTTATTTATTTATTTATTTATTTATTTATTTATTTATTTATTTATACAACTTATATGCCGCCCACTACCCAAAGGTCTCTGGGCGGCTTACAATTAAAATGAACAGTTAAAACAGTGAAAATGTTAAAAAGGCAATGGACAATTAAAACAATAAAAACATTTAATTACAAAACACTAAAATTGCCAACAGGACCCACAATCTATGTTATGTCAATTAAAAAACTCAGAAACAGGAAGGTTTTTATCTCACGCGGAAATGTCTTCAGTGTTGGTGCCAGGCGGATGTCACTTAGGAGGGCATTCCACAACCTGGGGGCAACTGCCGAAAAGGCCCTGTTCCTCCAAGCCATCCATTTCACCTCCTTGAGGGATGCTCTCTCAGGACGGCTCCCTGGCTAGATCTTAATTGCCGGGTAGGTTCATATGGAAGGAGACGGTCCTTCAGGTATCTACGTCCTAAGCCATTTAGGGCTTTATATGCCAAGACAAGCACTTTCAATTGGGCTCGGGCAACAACTGGTAACCAATGCAGGTTGCATAGAATCGGTGTGATATGATCCCTTGCAGCCCCACCACTCACCAGCCGGGCTGTACTATTCTGAACCAGTTGCAATCGCGGGACCATCTTCAAAGGCAGCCCCATGCAGAACGCATTGCAGTAATCAATACGGGATGTTACCAGTGCATGAGTAACTTTCATGAGGCTCCATTCGTCCAGGTAGGGGCGTAGCTGGTATATTTTCCGCAGCTCTAGAAAGGCACCCCTGGCCACCAAATCCACCTGGACTTCCAGAGTTAGACTGGGGTCCAGGAGCACCCCCAAGCTGCGGACCCTGTCCCTTAGGGGGAGTGCAACCCCATCCAGAACAGGGAGATGGCCCTCTAACCTTTCTGGCAAAGCACCCACTAACAGCACTTCCATCTTGTCTTGATTAATTTTCAATTTATTAACCCTCATCCAGTCCATTGTCTGGCCCAGGCATGAGTTCAGTATAGAGGCAGCCTCACCTGGATTGGTGGAAAATGAGAGGTAGAGCTGAGTATTGTGAGCATATTGCTGACTCCTCAGCCCAAACCTCCTGATGACCTCTCCCAGTGGTTCCATGTAAATCTTAAACAGCATGGGGGCCAATATAGAGCCATGTGGAATCCTGTGACATAAATGCCATGGTGCAGAGCAATTGTCCCCCAACATCACCTTCTGGACACGGTCAGCCAGGAAAGAGCGGAATCACCACAAAACGGTGCCTCCGACCCCCAACCTGGCCAGTCTATCCAGAAGGACATCATAATCGATGGTGTTGAAAGCTGCTGAAAGGTCCAGGAGTATCAACAGGGTTGCACTCCCCCTGTCTCTCTCCCAGCAAAGGTCATTGTACAGGGAGACCAAGGCAATGTCCGTACCACAACCCAGCCTGAAACCCGATTGAAATGGATCCAGAAAATCTGTTTCATCCAGCAGTGCCTGGAGTTGCCCGGCCACCACCCACTCCAATACCTTGCCCAAATAAGGGAGGTTTGCTAATGGTCGGTAGTTTTATAAGGCCTTGCCATGTGGCCTCTTTCTGGATCCAGCTGTCTTCTCACCCTCCCTCCCAAATAAGAGAATGAGATCACCTGGTCGCATAAGGGCCAAATGTTGGACCAGAGTGGAAGTGAGTTTTCGCCCACCGCATTCTCTTTAAGGCCAAAGGGAGGTTTATAACAGGTCACAATTGGCAGGTAGTGCAAGAGGTAAATTTAAGTCAGGTGAAATTTATTGAATAATATTCCCTATTGAGCCGGTAGCCCTCAATATGAATTAGGGAATGGATTAGGAAATTCGGAACATGAGTTGTTAGGTATAAATAGGTTCAGAGCTGCCTAGATGCCCTAAGCACATCTGATCTCACCCGATTTCAGAAGCTAAGCAGGGTCGGCCCTGGTTAGTACTTGGATGGGAGACCATCAGGGAATACCAGGTGCTCTAGGCACCTGGAGTAGAAACTGGCAAACCATTCCAGTATTCCTGCCAAGAAAACTCCATGGTCATGGGGTCACGAAGAGCTGGTCATGACTGTAATGACACAACACACACACACACATAAATAGGTTCAAAGATTAGGAATGAGGGCTGCTCAGACCACAGGTTTTGGGAGGGCACTGAACAGGTGGGCAACAACCTTCTAATAATATTAGGAATTATTAACTCATCCACTTGCATTGCATTCATTGCCCCCTTGTTTAAGGGATGTTTAACAGTAGAACTGACTGAATTTCATCTCAGTAAATTGTGGCCCAGTTTTAATTTATTTATTTATTTATTTATTTATTTTTACAACTTATATGCCGCCCACTACCCAAAGGTCTCTGGGCGGCTTCCAATCACAAGACACAATGTGTCTTGCCTCTTTATTTCCAGGCTGGGTGGGCAAAGGAAACTCTAACAAACATACACCTTTCCTTTGCCCTGCCAAACACGAAATGATCACCAGTCATGGGCATAAAAGAATTTATCAGGTTGATCTGAGCCCTCTTGGAGCTCCACATCTGGAGTTTTTAGAAGAGCTTGGGCTTTTCTTCATTCATGCTTGGGCATCCATTTCCTTTTGCTCTGCACTTCCTGCTTATCTTGTATTTCTCTTGTTCCCAGAATGAGACTAGCTGGCACAAGTGCTATCCTCTCCACTACCACCACCATCTCCATGCAATTTCAACTTTTTAAACCTCTAAAGTACTAAAGCAATATTCAGTGTTTTAAGAGAGCATTTATTTAAATACTCCCGGGGCTTCAACAATTCACTTTGAATTGATTCAAAAAATATATATATATATATATATATATATATATATATATAATATATATATATATATATATATATATATATATATATATATATCTGAATATATATATATATATATATATATATATATATATATATATCTGAAACTAAACCATATCCTAACATAAATCTCCCTATTTTTTTTTGTTTTGTTTTTGTTGAGTTAGCCTGCCTGTAGCTGACAAGACATCTCAGTCAGGTCTTTTCACAATTCATCACCTCCATGCAAGACCAAGACTAGAGATGTGACTTTTTCTCATAAATGGTTCTGTAATATTTGGAAATGACCTCTGCACAAAATGTCTACTCTTCTCCTTTAAAAAATATGACACACATGCAAGGGGAGAGCAAGGGTCATTTTTAAAAATGTGGAAATCCACATGCATACCCACCATGCTTAAAAGACCATGTGCAAGGGCCATTGTCATTCAACACAATCAACATCATTTGCTTTAAGTAATGGGGATGTTAAAGCTTTAGTTGAGCAATTCAGCTTACATAATTATTTAATTAATATATCTTTTATTTCTCTTGCTGTGAATACCATAAAATGAACTGCAGTCTTATGGGGCAATCATAATATTATACCTTTTCCCTGTTGTATTTGCAAATAAGCCCAGAGAGAAGTCACATCTCTAACCATATTATATGAGGACTCACTGAGATTTTAATTAAAAATATTATGAACTCAGGTGTAGCTCATGGACTTACTGCCACACCAACCCACAGTCTTTGGGCCACTAACACACAAACTGATGGGAGCACACGCTTCTTCCATAGCAAACATAAGAGAACCTTCATTATGCAATGCATGATGACCACATCAAGTGATGCCTTCTGAATGAGCATGTTGCTGACAAAATGCATCATGAGGTACGCACAGAGAACTTGAAAAACAATTCTTCTTAATAAAGAGAGTCTGCAAACTTTGTCGCCAAACATCATTTTTAGTAGGATTGAGCCAGGAATCCCAATTTGGGCATCTAGGCTGAAATGGACTTCATGGTACCACATCCTCAGCAGAAGAGCATATTCTTCCTGTCTGAGGGTACTAAACTTCCACTGGCAAAATCCTCAGTTATGCAGTCCCTAGGCAGATAAAAGTTTGATTCAACAATTCTTTCTGGTATAGAGGGTCAAAGAGAGCTCCCCGTAGCTCCTTCTTCTCTGGCCAATGGTTGACACCAAGCTCCTGTTACAGCCTGACAGGACCCTGGGAAGGAGACTCTCCCAATGGTCTTCAGTCCTTCAGTTCATGGCAGCAGCTTGGGTGTTTCCAATCCATTCTTCATGATGGGCATGATTATTCCAATTAAATGGCTTTCCCTTTGAAAACACTGGGGTTTGCAAAGGGTTTAATGGACCTTTTGTGACAGAGTCCTGGTTTTTATACAGCCAGTGAACACCTTCAAGTAGTCCTAGTCTCTTGGAAAGATATTGGCCCTCTGCTGACCAAATGCCAAGCAAACTTTCATGCTTTTAAAATTCTAAACAGCATTAAGCTACGCTTGCATGGCATAATGAAAACTCCGCATGAGCAAAAACTGGAGTAGAAGAGCTAATTAGTTAGACAAGGTTTCAGCAACAGATATAAAGAAGTGTCCCTTCCTGGAAATGTTATTGTTTATTTCAGACCTAAGCATGTAAACTGTGAAACTAGGGCATCAAAGCCTGCACCTTGGGGTAAGTTTCTTTGTGTTGTCACAAACAGAGTTGTTAGGGGAAGTTATTTATTAATTGCTACTTTTAAGCTTATTGCTGCAGTCCACATTAGAAGACCATTATAGGCCAGTTTTCCTTTCTTCCTGGAGTTTTCAATCCAAATATTTATTCTCTCCATTACAAAGAATTCCCATGCACCGGTGAAGAGTTTCCAACAAGCTCCCTCTAGTCCTATCTCCATTTTGTTCCACCTCATTAGTCTGATCAACAAAGGCTGATACTTCACGTCCATCTCATCACTGTTCGCGGTGCCGCTTGGGACCGGTACAAAGTAATCTAACCGCACATCCATTGCGGGACAAGGGGAGTTCATCCCGACCACACCCCCTGAACTGCAATTTAAGCAGGATGAGAGATTCCCACTCCCTTCTTGTTCCAAGACGAGTGCCCGTGAGGTAAGGCTCGTCACGCAATGTGCCATTCTCCATCTAGTGGCAGGAGTGCGAAGTGCCATTCGCCAGTACATTCCCTATGGAGTCAGCAACACAGTGCAAAGAGATTAAAAGACAAATGCCTCAAACTTAGCTCTTTAACGCATTGAAGGCAAGGCTTCAGAGAATCGAAGCATCAAAAAACATAAGGTCGGGCTGGGAAAAAAATGGAGAACAAAGGCATGGAATTTCACATCTGAACATGGAACGAGGACGTGTGGCAACAGTCATGCTGGTATCATCCATCACACTTGTGCGTACACGGGAACAGGGACAGAACCGAAAGAAGACCATGTGACCGCGACCGACATAAACATGCAATGAACTTCCTCCCGGGATGAGAATGGATGTGAAGTAACCGTCAAAGAGAGACAGAAAAGAGAAAGTCCAAAAGACTCTAAGGCCAGAGTTTGGAACTGGGATGTGAACTGTATTTGAAAAAAAATCTCATTCTCAGCGATTTTCCAAATTCCACCATGTTTACACTCATCACTGAGACCTCCTCCTGTAGTAACAGTGTGATTTCTCCATTTCCAGTGCAAATGAGATCCTGGTCTTCTTTTTCACATTTATTGAACTGGTTTGTTGCCTATCATTTGGCACAAGAAACAGTCAAGTTCTGTATAGCTCAGTGCTTTTCCCCCCACAGAAACTTGTGCATAAAATGTGGCATTTTGCAAGGATTGTGCCATTTCAAGAATTCTGAGTGGATTGGTGCTTCTCCTTGCACAATTTCTTGTGGGGAGGGATAAATCATGTGTATGCCACATCTCACTACATTGTCAATAGAAGATTAGAGAAGTTAAGATTAGAGAAGTTACCTTTAAGGCCTATCTACTTTGGCTATCCAGCTTTTGTTGGGAGGAAAGTCCCAGCAGGATTGCAACATGGGATTGTGTTACTTTTGCATTCAAATGATCCAGAAAGACAGCCTGCCCTCTGCTTGCACACCTTCAATGTTTGGGAAAGTGATCCTGTGTAACTAGTCTGGTGGAACTTTGCAGTCATAAGATCTACAGTAGTAACTTCCAACTGTAGGTTCCCAGTGGATCTGCAACTCCCAGAAATCCCAGCCAGCCCAGCCAGTGACGAAAACTTCTGGTTTGAGGCCATCCAAGGCTCAAACCTTGGCAATCCAAGGCTGGAAACCATTGCTCTGTATATTTACCTCACAAATCCTTGGCTATCATGGAGGGGAGAATTTGGAGTCTAATTCTGCAGTCTAAAAAAGTAACCTTGCCAAACACGTCCTGAGATGTACAGGTGTTTTATCAGCCTGGATGCCAACACCAAATGTTAGCATAATTGAGAGAAAATAGTGTACAACTGATTCAGCATTGAAGCTGAGAGTGCATCAGTAGGAGAGATGGGCACAAAATGAACTTTTTTCGTTTCTATTATTCATTATTTGTTTCGTCATGTAATGAAATGAATAACGAAAATTGTGATGAAATTGGAACAAACCGAACAGAACCACAAAAATTAGGTTCATTATGTTTAGTTTTTGTTAATGGTGACGCGCAATGAAATCAGCTGTTTTTAAATGTTAAAAAACATCCTGAATATCTGTAAAACCCCAGCGATAATTATTTATTCTGCCTGATAATACCTACCAGGGGGTTGGGGTCCTTAAAACGTGCATTTATGTCTTTTCTCAGATCACTGTTTTTTTTTCCTTTAAGGGAAGTTAGGGGACATTGACCCAAAATGGCTCCCAGATGACTAATATTGATTTCTTGGGTATTTAAATGCCCTGGACATCCATAAAAACACAGCGATAATTATCTGAAATTATTACCTACCAGAGGGTTGGGGTCCTTAAAACGTTTGTTTTTGTCTTTCTCCCATCGCAATGTATTTTTTCTTTTCCCTTTGACACAAAATGGATTCCAACCATAAAATGGATGCAAGCCATGTGATGGGATCATGTAAAATCTTGGACAACTTCAACCGATAGCATGCCCAGGTTGCAGACTGGGCAGGTCTGGCAGCCACAGAGGGCATAAAAAGCTCTGGCAGCCCCCGTTCTCCTTGCAGTCTGCGGTGGGAGTTAGGGTGGGATTGCTGTCTGCGACTCGTTATTTTCACTTTAGGCCAGCCAGGCAGGTGTGTATCTCTGTGTTCCTGCTGGCTGCAGCCTGGCTCTTAGGGGAGAGAAAGAAGAGATTTCTCTCTAGCTTCAGTCTTGCAGCCTCCCTGTGTGCGTGCATGTGTACCTCTCAGTGAGTACCCTCCCCTGCCCTGCAGTGCAGTCACTCTGCAGCTGCCTTGCACCCTGGGCAATGCCCGCCACTGCCTTTGCAGTCTATACTGTGTCCCTGCCAGCATCAATTTTTTTAGTGTTTTCCCTCTGGTCTGGAGTGTTGGTGGATGCCCACACATGGAAATGCTTTAAAAATAGCGTAAAAATGAAAAACGAATAAACAAAAATGAATTGTTTTCAAAAATTTGCGAAAAATGAAAACGAACCAAAACATACCCCACACCGAAAAATGAAAAACCAAAACACCATTTTTTCAATTAGTGCCCATCTCTAATCAGTAGTTGCAGGCTATCATTCTTATCTCCACATCTGTGTTGTATATTCTGTTGTGTGTCAATAGTTGTTTGAAACTGAAGGTTGTCTGGAACAAATTACAGGCCTACCAACCAAGGCATGGAAGAGTGAAGTATTTTTTTGCCAACAGCGGGTTTAGATCATTTATGGTGCCTGTGGGTGGTCTATGTTGCAGGCTAAAGGTGACAACTAATGATGTTTGATTGTTTTCTCTTCCTGGCCTTTCTTATCATAGGTGAATACCAGTCTTGACTGGTTAATTTGTTCTGTACCCATATTAGGTAAGAAGCTACTGACAGGGCACAATATGGAAATATAAGATGGTTTCCTACTAGCAAATGGATAAGAGGGTGTGTTTATTGCTAGGATTAATTTACCTGCATAATGAAAGCTGGATTAGATTCAGATAAGAAAGAGTAAAAACATGGGGGATTAAAAAATAACATGAGATGGATTGAGGGAAAGAAGGAAGCCTTTAGTTTGCGAGACTTGATCAGAGTTATTAACAACAGCACTTAGGAGGTCTCTATCGGGGCGTTAGTCCAGGGTGGGGACACTTTACAGCCTCAGCTCATAGCTGCTGTAGCGTGAAAAATCATGACCACGTGACCTTGGGAAATCATGGGTCTGCTGCAGCTTCCTTTCCCTCTTTCGTTGCATTGAAAAGCACCTGACCACCCACCCGTGCAGTTATGAGAATGAGATTAGCTGGTCACTGCGGGGCCTGATGGGAATGTTTCACCACCACCCTGATTGGCTATTAAGTGGTGGTGAGTTTTCGCCCATCCCATTCTCATTACTGGGTTAGGCAGGGTTTCTGTTCCTTTTGGTCACAGTGGCAGGCAGTGCAAGGTGTTGGTTAGGTGAGTTTCAAGATAGGTGGCCCAGTAAGGGCACCGGACAGCCTTAAAAGGAATACTTAGAGTTCAGGTTAAGTTTAGTTAGATATTAATATAATAGGTTTTCCTAAGGTTGTTGTTATGACTGTCTTGGGGGAATTTTTCCTGAGTATTTATTTATTTATTTATTTATTTATTTATTTATTTATTTAGAATATTTTTACCCCACCTTTCTCCTTGGAAAAGGACCCAAGGTGGTTTACAATAATGAGGAACAATATACAGTCCAGAACATTTAAGATATATTCAAATTAAGAACATGGAATTTGAAGAGGCATCTTAGAACATTAAAAAAGGTAACACTAGAGCTACAAAGAGTATGCAAGAAGAAGAAGAAATCCATTATGAGGGGTGAAAAGCGACATGGAGAACACTGGTGTCCTTCTGAAATCAGTCAATGCAATCATGTATGGTAATCCATATAAAGTCACATAGTAGGTAGGTAGTCCCTCATTCAGGGAAAGTTTGCCTGAAGAGGAAGATCTTTGCTTGTGTCTGGAAATGTACTGAATGAGGACAACAGCACATTTCCAGGTAGAAACTCAGGTTAATGTGATCTAGGCTATAAGTTCACTGGTACTACGGTAGGCCCCCTACTTTATTTAACTTAAAATTAATTCATTAAAGCCGTGGCCCTGTCTAACTCCATTATGTTGTGTCGGATGATTATTTTGGGTCTGGGGCTGCAAAGGAATGTTTTTAATTCATAGGCTTTCTATAAATCGGAATTGCTTGATGGCACATGACAAGTTATGTGACGCAGAGATGCCATGACTGGCTGTGTCTTTTGAATATTGTAGTAATTTTCAAAACTGGCCTGTGCAATTTCTTGGAGTAGGAAAAAGATGAGCAGTAAAGGACTTGATGTCTCATTCTCCATAGTTGGAAGTGAAATACACAGATATTAGAAGAATTGATTATTGTTTCCTTGCTGGGTAATGATGAAATTCACATAATGCAGACACAATAAATAAACCTGAAGATTCACAAGAAGGGACTGTAAATCTTGAAGTCGGCTCCATTTGTTTATAGCGAAGAACCAGCTGCCTTCGAATAAGGGACAACAATGCAAGAATGCTAATTTGGCTCCTTGCCTGGATCTCAGTGCTAATGAGTGTGTAGTTTTACATATGGCTGCATTTCATTGTGATCTTTTGAACCATCCTTATGAAAAGCTAACCATTCTCCCAAACACTTGGAATTATTTAACCAGAGTTATAATTCACATGGCAACTGCTTATGACAGATATTCAAGCATGTGATCAGTGAAGCTTTACACATGCATCCTCAGCTCCTTAATGAAGAATAATTCATCCCCTCAGGTCAATGGCTAATTTTTAACAGGGGGCATGTTTTGAATAAACACAAGGTTGTGAAGGGGCCACAGCAGTGGCTCAGTGTAGGAAGCTTTTCCCTCACAAGACGTACAGTAGATAATGAGCTTTTTCTTTTACCCCATTGCAAAATAGATGGGGTCAAATCTATTATTACTATTATTAGTATTGTTTCAATTTACATTTCAGCACATAGCACTTTCTGGGCAGTTTACAACACAATTCTGCAAGAGATATTTCATCCCACCATGAAGTGTGTACTCACTCTACTAACTTCAGAAAGTTGGACGGTTGAGTCTGACCCTACCTGAACCTGTTGCATACCTGTCAAGTGTCCTGTTTTGGCCAGGACATTGCCGTTTTTTCAGCCTTTGTCCTGCTGTCTTCCCATAAATATTTATTTTCCTGGAAATGTCCCAGGCGGTTGGAGACAAAGGTTAAAGTTTTCTTTATCTTTCTGATTTGTGAAGATGTATTGGCGGGTGTGAGGAATCCAGTAACAATCATATTGTGGACAGACTACAAATCCCAAAGGCCTTTGCAGGATTGTGGAAGCGGTGGCCTAGGCAGAATGGTGCTAAGGCTAAGACACTCTTGTTCCAGCCTCTGCTCAGTGCCAAGGCTGCTCAATTGCCTTTTAAGCACCTAGTTTGGCCCTGCCACCCACCTCTCCTTGCCACCTGGTCCCCCCTCCCACAGACTGCTTGCCTGCCTGCTTTCCCCTCCCTTCCCTCCGTAGCTATCATGCTCAACCCCGTCACACAGGCAGTCGTTCCAATCCATGGTGAAAGGCAAAGAGGCCCGATGGCCACCGCCACCCCGCTCATGCCCCCATCTGCTGAGCTGACAATTCCCACACTCACACCCAAGAACCTGAACTTGGCACGATAAAGCCACCCCAAGTACTCCGCCAGAACAGGCAGCCAACCAGAAGCCACGTTGGTGATATCCGTTTTTCCTATTCTGGCATGTTGTGAGGGGCAAACTTAGCACCACGCACTGCGTGCATACATTTGTGTTTGTGTTTGTGCGCACACATACACACACATTACACTTCCCTCCTGTCCTGGTCAGAGCCGGGAAAAAGTTGACAGGTAAGTCCTGTTGGGGTCGAACTCCAGTCATGAGCAGAGGTTTGTCTGTGGGACTGCCATGTGCCCCCCGCTCAAGTATGGAGAGACAAAAGGGCAGGGTTATTGAGGTACCCAGAAGGTGAAACTGTTCCATGTGAGCACCTTGCTATAACAACAGCCAGAGCTGACTCCAGAGTCCAGATGTCTACCTCTATATAGCTGGTACATGACTGCCACATCCAGGCTCCACCTGGCTGTCCTTTAAAACAGGAAGAAGAGATATGGATGAACAAAAAAAAAAGAACTAGGAAGTTTATGAAACCTCGCTGCTTTATTAGTCAAGCCAGATCAGGTTTGTCAAAAGTGATGAATCAAAATGAATATACTTTTTAGCAAGTTTTAGTTCATATGGTTCATTTGCCCATTTCCACTCCCCACTTCCCTTTACAGGCTGCTCCTGACCATCGGAAGCATTTGGCAACCTTGGAAGAGACCTAGAGAGATTACTGGAATAGCAGTTCAGGCAGCCAAATATACAGTCAAAGGGCTCTTGGGAAGTAGCTTGTTTAAATTTACAAGACAATGGATTCACAAGATCCATTTTTACCGAACAGCCACTTCCACTTGTTAGATAAGCCCCTGTATTTTGGGACCAGGTTAGCTCAGATTTACAGTGGCGTCTTGCTTCCCTGGTATGGCAGCCTGTGTCTCCCCATTGATCGCACAACAACCCCTGTACCTCATCTCAGATTTTCAACATGGCATTGTCCATGGGGTTTGGGGAAAGGGTGTTGCCCCTCCCCATTCCACCCCATATCAGTGGTCTCTTCTACTCCCTCTTCTACCTCTGAGCTAGACATTCTGTGGATTTCTGAGATACGACACATCTTGTAAAGCACAAATAATACTCACATACTGATGTTCCAAAATCATTTCTCAACTAATGTTTATAGTGTGTGAGAGAGTTGTGGTCCAGCAACATCTGGAGAGCTACATGTTTGTGCTCTCACATAAAGTGGGCCTCTCAGGTTGTCATAGAATTAATAAGATTAATAAAGACATTGTTTACCAGTAATGTGTAGAACCAAAGTAGATTAGTTGTCCTAAAGAGGACGTCTGTGGCAGTGGTTGCATTAAGGAGAAATAATGAGGAGCTCATCTACAAGAGAGCTGGAAGCTTGCCAGGGTGAAAAATAGCAGCAAGATGAGTAGAAAAAGTGCCCATTACAGAAATTTCTGAAATATAGTGCTTCCCCAGGGAACCAGTCTAAAGACAGTATGCCTCACTCTCTGTACAGTTTTTTTTAGACAGAGACTTTTCCAAGGCAACAGTTCTACATAATATATCCAGATCCAAACATTCACCACTAGTTTATTTAAGCCAAGGAAGTATCTCTGCTCAGATCAGCATTAAAAAGAAGACATTGTAATACATCTGACATACTGAGTTGGTTTATAGCCGATTTCTTCAGTGTCTTTTCTTCCTCGCAGAATAGTTTTAATTTTTCAGATATTTGATCCTGTCCTGCTTCAAATGTAACATTACTTTTGTTTGGCTTTAAGCAAGCTTTTTATTTTGAACTATCTTGTCTTTCATGATGCAAGGTCTACTCTAAGGCCTAAGTCTGTTCAGTTCCTTGGGAGAAGACTTCCTAGGAAATGTACAGATATTGAAAGCTACTTTAATATTTTTCTTGAAGGAACTTTTTCTGTTACTCTTTATATTGAGAAAAACAGGTCACTATTATCATTATGACTGCTGCATTTCAAAAAAGCTAGTTTGTTGCACTGCGGTTATTAATACATTTTGCCCCCGGCCCCACGTCCCTTTAAAAGCAGTTTAAATTACCAGATAACCTGTGTCTAAAAATACCATCCCCACGGCCACCGGGCTTTAAAAAAAAAAGAAAACCCAGTAATGATCCCTTAAGCGAGGTTTCTGTGACTCACCCAAGAGGTAGGAATTTTTTTGCCTTGCTTTGAAAATCCAGTTTTTAAGGAGGCAGACGCCATGAGACCACGCAGATGATCCGGGTTTCTTTTTCTTTCTTTTTTCATAGCATCGACCGGCTGTTCCTGGGGCCGATGGGCTATGTGTTTTTTTTATTGCTTTTCACCTTCGGAGAAACAGGAAGCTCTATCCGGTCCTACAAGTTTTAATTTCCCCCAGCCAAGTGGTCCATTTTTTTCAAATGCTAGTGCCACCTGCTGGCCAAGGGGGGGGGCTGAACTTCACTTTAAAATAAAAAAGAGCTTTTCACGTGGGAACTCTTGTTCCACATTTAAATCATGTGATGGGACGAAGAGGAAAAGCCAGACCTTCAAAAGATCAGGATCAAAAGCCAGGTGTGACCACGGCCTTTGTTACTTGGACTAGGACACCAGATAGGAGAATACTCTTCCCCTTGTTGTCAGGTCTGACACTGCATAGCAGCAATTGTGCACTAGTAGAAGGCATTATGATGCATGCCTGATTGTCCTCAGTTTGCATTATCAACAACGCTACCGGATATCTAAATGACAGAGAGCCAAATGCAACAACCCTTCCAAAGTCACTCATTCAAGGGCAGTATTCCACAATAGGATTTTGGTCATAATGTTTAATTTATAACCTACAAAATTCTTTTCTGCCTAAGCAATAGGAATTATGTTAGCAACCAAAGCACATTGCGCCTGATGAAAGATTCAGTTTTTAAATCTTATTGTGTACAAGGTTGCACATAATTTTACCTTATTGCATGTGAAGTACTGTATACTCTGAACTCAAAAAAGGAAGTCTTGAATCAGAAATTTCGGAGAGGGTAGCCGTGTTAGTCTTTTCAAGAACTTCAGGCAAAAATCAAAGAAAAACAAAACAAAACAGAAACAATCTCTGGTAGACAATAACATCATACCTAGATTTGGCCAATTTGTTGATAATGTATAAACGCAAGTATAACATTGTGCGCTTGTGGCGGAAATATTTGAAAAAGGCACTAGTCATTTATCTAGAGCCCTTTTAAAATGCCCCCCTCCAACTGCGAGCCTCTCGGAGTTTCAGGTGGGTGATTTTTAAAAGGGTTCCCGTGGAGCAAGAATCGCCTGCCCGAAACTCCGAGAGCCTTGCTGTTGGGAGGGGCATTTGAAAAAGGCTCCAGCCTTTGACAGCTCAGTTGGAGCCTTTTTAAAATTGCCTGCCCGGAACAGTGAGCCTCTCAGGGTTTCGGGCGGGCAATTTTAAAAAGGCTGCAGACGAACTGCCGAAGGCTAGAGCCTTTTTCAAATGCCAGCCCCCCAAACAGCAAGCCTCTCAGAGTTTCGTGTGGGTGATTTTTGAAAGGGTTCCGGTACAACTGTTGTGTGTTGTGTTGTGTCGTTGAAGTCGTGATCGACTCTTCGTGACCCCATGTCCATGGAGTTTTCTTGGCAGGAATACTGGAGTGGCTTGCCAGTTCCTACTCCAGGTGCCTACAAGGCCTGGTATTCCCTGGTGGTGTCCCATCCAAGTACTTAGCTTCTGAAATCAGGCAGGATCGGATGTGCTTAGGGCACCTAAGCAGCTGGAGCCTTTTAAAAATGGATTTTCTCCCAGAACAGGAGGGTTGGAAGGCAAGCTGAAGTGGTGATCCACCACTGCCACTTGCATTGCAAGCCTCCAGCGCTGGGAGAAAATCAATTTAAAAATGTCTCACCATGAGCACTTTGGCCCCAGCTGGAGGGATCGTGGCAGGACATTTTAAAATGGATTTTCTCCAAGCCCAGGAGGCTTGCAAGGCAAGTGGTGTTGACGATGTGCCCCCACCACTTGCATTGCCACCCTCTTGGACAGAGCATGGCCCATGGATCTTCTCCCAGCCCGTACTGCTTGGAAGTCAAGCAGCAGCAGCAAATCACCACCACTGCTTCCCTTTCCAGCAGCATGGGCTGAGAAAAAATTGTTCGACGAGTTTTTCCTATGCCCAGAAATTACATTCATCTTAAAAAAAAATTCCCATCTTAAGTGGCATTTGTTTTACAAGGTATTGCTGTACCAGGAGAACCTACACAAATTTGTCTGGATAGAGCCTCCTGGCTGACTGAATTGGAATTACATTTATTTTTTTAACCTAGTCAACATTAGAAAAGGGACTGACAATTGGAGCTGCCTTATGCTCCTATGATTTTTAAAATCAAAAATCACAACTTTTGAAATCATTCATGCTGCATCTGATTGATTGATTGATTGATTTTCATTTTTATAACACTCCCTTTCTCACGGTAAAGGGACTCAGTATGTCAGCAACTATTTGGTGAAACGGTGCTCAGGGTTTCCTACTCATATTGCCTACTCATATTTGACAGCTTGAGCTTCTGGATAGCAGAAGGCCAAACTATACTGTTTCCTTTTACCTCTGCAGGCCTAAAACCAGGAACTAATATACTATAATTGTATACTTAAGGGTCATGTTCCTAATCCCCAGTATACAGCCATTCAGACATGATATCCATCAGCTCCTGATACCAGTTATTGAACTGTTTCTGTTTTGCATCATTCCATAATCGTTGTCATTCCCCCAGAGGCCGATGTTACCGGCCAGAAATGCATTGCCAGAGAAAGCTCAAAATCTCTGGAATTTGAGTTCTCCCTTGGTCACCGTAGGATTTGCTCAGGCTCTGTAGATTCGTCTGCTGCTCATGTGTGAGAAAACATCTTTTAAATTACAACCGTGGCTCTTCAAGCAACCAGCTTGGGCTCGATTTGAACGATCTTATGTCCCTCGAAAGATTAACTGTAATTGGTATTATAGGACACATTCTTTAAAGCCAGAGTAAGCTTTATCATCTCAAAACTGAGGGAAGATGTTGAATTTACAGCATTAAGGGCACATTTGTGCCAAAGAGTGATTCTCATACAAGCAATATTTACTTTGCTAAATTGGGATTTGTTCAAAACCAGCTGTGAGGATGCCAGACAGTCGAAAAGACATACAAAGGGCCGGGGGGGAGGTTAAAACAGCAGGATCAAAGATCAACCTGCCTACAAAATAGATAAGGTTGGAGCAGATGCTGATAAATTACCTCCTTAAAATTTATTGTTGAACAGATATAGCGGATAGAGATGGGCACGACTCAAAAAAATAATTTTTCGTTTTTCATTTTTCGTTTAGGGGGGTCCGTTTCGGTTCGTTTTTTGTTTTTCGAGGGTTTTCTTGCACATTTTTCGTTTTCGTTTTGTATGAAACGAAACAAAAAACCATAAACGAAAACGAAAAATTTTCATTTCGTTAGCATTCTTTTCAATGCAATGTGCCTGCCGTAACAAAAACGAAAAACACGGCAAAATTTTTCGTTTCGTTTCCGTTGTCGTTTTGCTTCTGAAAAATTTTTCGTTTTCATTTTCGTTGCGAAACGAAACAAAAAAACGAAAACGAAAACGAAAATTTTGATGAGTCGTGCCCATCTCTAATAGCGGACCCTATTCCTAACTTTTCGTTTATCTTACTAAGACTCACTGTAGACATGAAGGAAGATATATTAGGTGGCTTGCCACTATTGTTATATATTGCATTTTCCCATCTTTAAGAAATTCCACATGTATAAGACGTCCCCCTTTCCAACCCAAAATTAAAGTTTTGCAGCCACATGGTTCTGTCCTCAGCTAACTGCCATGTATATGACAGCCCTGCATTTTTAGTTGAACAATTTTAGACAAAAAAATATAGTCTTATACATAGCAAAATATTGTAAACAATCAACAGGAGGATTGTAGAGCACCCACTACAGCCCCCAAAACATCCCCCTTTTATATGAAGGAGAAAAATCTTCACTAAACAGGCTGCAGAAATCCATTTGAGAACTACTCTCCAAGGATCATTTGTGACCACCTGAACTATCCTCCAAGCCTCGTGGAAGTATGAACTCTCTATGTGGGGCACATGCTTTTCATGCATCAACACCCAAGAAATGAGGGACAAATCTTTATTCATTGGCCAAAATCCTGTTACTTTACATAGTAAATCACACACTGTATTAGATTTGGTAAGAACTCCCGTGTGAGTTGCATTGATTCAAATAGGCCTACTAGAATTAGTTTAGTTTAGTAGTTTAGTATAGAAAGTCTATTTGAATTAATGGAACTTATAGGGCAGTTGACTTACCAAATGCCCATCCATTTAATGGGCTTACAGTTGTGTTATTTACTATACAAAGCAACAGAATTTTCACCACTGTGAGTTCAGTCAGACAGTTCCAAAGGTGTGTGCCTCATTAAACCAGAAAGGGTCACTTTAAGGGGAGTGATATCCCTTAAAATGACCCTTCAGTCTTCTGAGTATATCACTGTTGACCAGCCTTCCAAAGTAGGAGCCCTACAGCTGGCCCTAAAAGATCACCAGGAAACAAATCATACTACACTGCTTTATAAGCAGGCCAGATTGTCATCTGTTTCTCTTTGTGATCACACATGGAGTCATAGAATCCAATCCTAGCACTGGATTGAGGAGTGTAAACTAGCAATGGTCACAAACTACCAATTTGCAGGTCCACTGACACCAAGAACCATTATGGTTTAGAAACAGCATTCAGATACTGGGCAACAAATGGCCATGCTTATCCTTGCAGCAGTAACCTTGAGATTAGACTGCTGTAGTACCGTTTATGTGGGGTTCCCCTTGAAGACAACTCAGAAGCTATAATTTGTACAACATGAGACTGCTGGCCACGTAATTAGTGTGTCCTTCCTTATATGAGCCTTATTTTGTGCCAGCTGTATTAGTGACCAGTGGTTTCTCAGCTCAGTTCATTGGTTATTACTAGACATGGGCATTTCGTTTCGGAAAGGGTCTGGTTCTGAAATGAAACATGGCTACACAGCTGCCATTCGGTACTGGGACCACCCTTCCAGACTGAAATCAACCAGTCTCTTACCTTGTTTTGGGAAACAAAACACCTTTTCCATAATGAAACACCCACCTCTTGTTATTACTGCAAACTCCTACATGGCATAGGACAAACATATCTCCTGGATTGCCTTTATTCAGATCACCTCCTGAACCAACTGTGGTCATGCAGAACTGGCCATATAAAAATCCCATGTGTTGGAGCTGTCCAGCCTGAGTATATCAGGAATTTTTTTTTTATCTTGCTGTTGCTATGGTTGGGAATTCTCTTCCTGGGTATGGTAAAGTATGATATCCTTTCGGGATTCAGGGAGGAATATAAGATATATAAGATGGGATTGATTCCGCTAGACTTTGGGGGTTACCAAACTATTGTCCTGCCACTTATCTGGTAAGCATTCATTATATGGTAAATGATTGGTAAACTTAGGTTGTTACTACATTTTATTTTCATTTTCATCACCGTTGTGAAGTATAGCATTTCCCCATGTATAAGAATATATTTTTGTCTTAATTTTTCAACTAAAATTGAGGGTCGTCTTATACACAGAAGTAAGCCAGGGAGATAACCACGTGGTTGCAAAAGTGTAATTTTTGGGTGGGGTTGGAAACAGAGATGGTCACAAACAAAAATATAGTGTTTTGCTTCATTTCCTTTCATTTTTCATTTCCTTTCATTTTGTGATTAACAAATTTCTAAAGGAATTTTCAGAACAAAACAAAACAAAACAATTCATTACATTATAAAATGGCTCCCCTGGGTCCTAGAGGCACCAAATTTGGTGGGTAGCTTCCTTGGACTTCTCTGCAAGCCCCCCCCCCCCCAAATTTGGAGAGTTTTGGGATTCAGGGGTCTGAGTTATTAAACTCCAAAGTGGGTCCCCCATGGAAAAATAGGGAGAGGAAAAATGTGATGATGTTTTAAACTCAATCCCCATTTTCCTCTGTGTTGTGGAAAGTGAAGGAGGGGGTTGAGGCGATTTGTTTTTCATTTTGTGCCTATCTCTAGTTGGAAATAGGGGGGCATCATATAAATGGAGAAACATGATTTTTTTTTTATAATGGTACAAATATTGTGGTATGTGCCATTCTAGGCATCTTTAGACAAAAGAAGAGCATATAAATAAAAATGAATAATGAACGAACGAACTAACTAACTAACTAACTAACTAACTAACTAACTAACTAACTAACTAAACTAACTAACTAACTAACTAACTAAGCTTCAACTATAGGTCACATTGGGGATGAGACATGCATGAACATAGGTTTCTTGGTGTCCCACTGATGGGTTGCTATCTTCACAGTTGAATAGGCAATTTCACTTCCTGGACTCCCCATGAACTGCAGCCTCATTGCTCACCAAGATATACTGTCCGATATTATGGTACTGAAGACAACTACTATGGGCACTGGATTAAATCGTAAAAGTTGCCAAGGTTTATATCCTATGATATTATCTAACAACCCCATGCAGAGACAATCCTTTAACCAAAGAGACAGTTTATATGAGCGAGTAAATCTAGGAGATGCTTCTGCACAAGTGGGAATCAATTGGAAACAAGGAGGTGGGGGAATCTGCAAACAGAGTAGGAGTTGGGGAATCTTTTAGTTTTATTTTTGCATGTATTAGTTATTGTTTTTTTTAAAGTTTCAGATGCTCTGAATATGCGCTTTACACAATTTGGTGGGTCCTTAAAAATGAGTGTACACACATAGCAGGCATGGAAGGACTTGATAACTGACCAAAAACAGACGTGCAAGTACATGCAACTGGACAGCAGTTTTGTGCCAAAGCAAATATCATAACTTGTACAAAATCATTTTTGCAAGTGCAAAAAAATATGCCTAAGACAGCAAAGAAACTCCCCACACCAAACAGGTAAGGTGAATAATTTAGATATTCATTAGACATTTTGTTTTCTTGTCCAAAGATCTGCATCTCTCTCTCTCTCTCTCTCTCTCTCTCTCTCTCTCTCTCTCTCTCTCTCTCTCTCTCTCACACACACACACACACACACACACACACACACACACACACACACACACACACACACACACACACACACACACAAAATCACTCACTCACTAACTCACACAGAGGGGAAAAATTAAGCAATGTAATGGAGAAACAGTATAACTGAAAGCCTTTATACACGACCCCTAAGCTCCGCAGGAAATGGCTGCAAGGTCCGGACCTTACAAGTGTTTTCCCACCAGCTCCGGACTTTGCAGACAATTAAGTGCGACCCCGCCCACCTAAGCGCGACCCAGCTGCACTTTCTTGTACCTGCTTGAGGTGGGTGAAAATCCCCAGGTCCGGATTTAATCTGGTCTCCTGGCTTCTGCTTGTGTTTTTTTTGCCTCCTGCCCCTTTAAGAGAAGAGGTGGGAGGGAAAAAAGCAAGCAGAAGAGAAACGGAAGAGAAACTGAAGAGAAATGGAGCTCCGGGAGGCTCCTCCAGGTGAGCTGCATTTTTTCCCTTCTTTCTCTGGTGGGGAGGAAGGAAGGGCAACGAACCCCTAAGATCTTTGGTCCGAATTTAAGGGACCAGCGGATCTTAGGGGTCGTGTGAAAAGACCCAAGTTGTAGACAGGAAAAAATAGGATAAAATTTCACTTTCACTAAATGATATCTTCCTTGTTGACTTTAATTATACATTTATGAATGATGAGCAAGGGAACACACATTTGTAAACATTACATGCTAGAAGAAAGGGAACACTTTAAAGCCTCATCAATTCAAGGACAGATCCTGCTTGATAGCAGTTTGAAAGCATGCATTTATGAGAAGCCAGAGCCTTTTTAAATTACAATGGTATAGGCACTGTGGTGTACTCTTCAGATGTTCATCTATCTATCTATCTATCTATCTATCTATCTATCTATCTATCTATCTATCTATCTATCTATCTATAAACATGCAAGGGTATGTGGGTTTCTGTTGTCCCCGTTGTATGGAGGAGCAATAGTTTGAGGCAAGAATACAAGAGCAAGAGTGATTTTATTTTTAAAATCATAACTAAGATAACTCAAAATACCACCTAAGCTCACAGATTCTGCAGGGGAAAAAAATACAAAGCATGCTTTGAATATTTTTTTTAAAAGACACAAAATAGCTGTCACCTCCCTGCAACCTTAGGTGCAGAGCAACTGATTTAGGAGCAGACTCACCATTGTCAGTTGAAGACTTTGACACCTGAGGTCTCCATTAGAAAACCGAATAACAACTCTAATGGAAGATAGAATTCTCATCCCCTGCAAATGTGTTTGCAGCAGGGTTATTCTGTAACTCCTTTCCCAAATTTATTGCAGCAATTTTATATATATATATAAATTGAGGCAGGAGGGGAAGTATGAACAATGGGCCACCTATCCCAAGGCCATTTTCAGTCCTCTTAGTACCTCCCCCCTCCCCCAAAAATTATTTGGGGAGGATTGTTCCTACCCTTGGAAGTCACTGTCTGTAAAATATTTCTATCCCTTCTTTCTCTCTGGAAAGTACTCATGGCAGCTTACAACACTGGAGGACAACACTGATTAAGGGATCAAGCCAAACTAACTAAAATAAACCCCTCCTACACATAATGGAAAAGGGTGTCTGTGTACTTTTTTATTTTAGTTGTTTATTTTTCAAGACAGTTCTAGGCCTGGTACAGCCCATGGTGGATGCTAGAATTTAAAAAAAATGTGGCACCCAGACTGGTCAAGTTTGCAAGAATGAAGGAAGTATATTGCACTGACACTAGACAAAATGAAGACAACGAAAAAGGATATAGATTTTTAAAAATCCACCAAATGGAAAATTTGCCTCAATTTCCAGAAATACTTGTCCTTCTACCTAATCTTAAAATGGCTTCACCTTTATTCCTCATTTCAAAGCACAAAAATATGGGTATTCAAAACAGCCCTACATTAAAATATCCCCCCTCCCCTTTGAAAACCATGCACTCAGGGTTCAATGGACACAAGCCTTTTAAAGATACAGTGCTGCTTAAAGCAAAAAAAAAGTTTTCTGTTATATACCGCCCCATAGCACTTAAAGCACTCTCTTGGTGGTTTACAATTTAATTATGCAGGCTACACATTCCCCCCCCCCCCGAAAGTTGGGTCCTCATTTGACCGACCTCAGAAGGATGGAAGGCTAAGTGAGCCTTGAGCCAGCTACCTGGAATTGAACTCCAGGACATGAGCACAGTTTTAGCTGCAGTACAGCAATTTAACCACTGTGCCATGAGGCTTAAGGTGAGAAGTGAAATGAGCCAGCTGGTGAACAATAAGTAGTGGCTCTCCAGTATCTCAAGCCAGGCCCAGTTTTTAAATTATTTAGCTAGGTAAATTGAAGATTGGTCCAAACCCTGTTGTGTAAGTGGCACTTGCAGAAGGATGATGATGCAGGGGGAGATTTTCAGTAATTAAACAGTCATTCCTCCTGTGCCACTGTGCCCATGGCTTCCACACAGTGGCTGAAATCCTGTCACCTAGTATAGTGTCATAACCATAGTTTCTAGATCAAGGGAAGTGATGGTACCACTCTATTCTGCTCTGGTCAGACCCCACCTGGAGTACTGTGTCCAGTTCTGTGTGCCTCAATTTAAAAAGGATGTTGACAACCTTGAGCGGGTGCAGAGGAGGGCGACCAGGATGGTTGAAGGTCTGGAAGAAATGTCTTACAAGGAGCTGCTTAGGGAACTGGGAATGTTTAGCCTGTCAAAAAGAAGGCTGAGAGGGGATATGATAGCTATATTTAAATATTTGAAAGGATGTCATATCGAAGAGGGCACAGGTTTGTTTTCCATGGCTTCAGAGACTAGGACTCGGGGCAATGGTTTCAAACTACAGGAAAAGAGATTCCATTTGAACATTAGGAAGAACTTCATGACAGTTAGATCTGTTCGGCAGTGGGATATGCTGCCACAAAGGAAGCTGGTGGAGTCTCGTTCTGTGGAGGTTTTTAAGCAGAGACTGGATGTACATCTGTCAGAAATATTGTGATGGGGTTTCCTGCATGGCAGGGGGTTGGACTGGATGGCCCTTGAGGACACTTCCAACTCTATGATTCTTTGATTCTATGATTCTAACTAGAGTAAGGCCACTGAATTTAATGAGGAATTTACTCACCAAATTTCCAGTGATTCAAAGGGCTGACTCTAGTGGCAACTGATTGTCCCAAGCAACAGAATTTCAGCCAAAGAAAGCAAATTGCAAATTACTTCCCAAGTCAGACAAACCATGGGCACAAGAAGGAAGTCTGTGATTAACAGATTTACACAATAGCTTTAGCAAGACTAACTTAACATTACAGTACTTTAGCCACTAACACCTAAAATACTGCATGGAAGTATCCTAACACATATTTCTACCAATGACCAATGGCCATTTCCTAGGCTGTATGGAATGCGGGGAGATGTATATATAAAACTATATATGTTACAAAAAAATCCCCTTTGGGTCTGATGTATAGGGTAGCAGTGCAATAATTCTACCACCATTCATACTGTGACTCTGGATAATTGATGTGCTAATATTCACACGTAACCATGGAACCCATCAGTTAATTTATCTACATGAAGCACCAATTCCCTTTTTTAAACCACATCAGACATTTCTATTATAGGTGAAATCAAATCACACCTTCTCCTCCCCTACATTCCATTTAAAGTAAATAAAATCTTATTGAGCACTCTTTCTCTAGGGACACTGAAGATCAACGTGCATATGACATACAGATATATTTTTAGAATCTGGATCATACAGAGGAGGTTGTAGAGGGAATAAAATCTCCGGCTGCAACCTTAACAATGAAAACTAAATGGACAAGACGAGCACAGATGCACAGCTCAGCGAGTTCCCGGCTGCCTTCAACTTCTTTCCCTCCATTTTTGTACATATGTTGTGGTTATTTTATTTAGAGATGGGCACGAAATGAAAAATTCCTTTTTGTTTCGTTTCATTTTTAGTTTGGGGAGGGGGGTTCATTTTGTACAAATCATTTTTGTTTTTAAACAATCATTTCGTATTTCATTTTGGTTTGGTATGTTGTGTGTGTGTGTGTGTGTGTGTGTGTGTGTGTGTGTGTGTGTGTGTGTGTGTGTGTGTGTGTGTGTCTTTTTTTGCCGGCCCTTGCACCGATTAGCTGGAGGGCTGGGGCAGCAAAAAAAAAAAAGTTTAAAACTCCTGCCTTTGCTGTGCCAATTGGGTGTGGGGGAAGGTGGGAGTGCTAACCTTTTTTTGCCCCCCTCCCAGCCCGCGCGCCAGCTGATGGGCACTAGGGGAGGCAAGAAAAGAAAAAGAAGAAAAAGTAAAAGAAAAAACCTCCTGTCTTTTCCCATGCCCAATTGGGCAGGGAAAAGGTGAGGGTGTTTTTTTTTTTTTGCCTCCCCCAGCACCCATCAGCTGGCACATGGGGTGGGGAAGGCAAAAAAAGTGCCCCAGCGATTCCTCATTAGATTGCATTGAAGCAATGCATTCCAATGAGGAAAAAATGTCCATTGAAATGCATTGAATCAATTGGGCGGGGAAAGGGGGGGATTATTTGTTTATTTATTTATTGCCTCCCCCAGTGCCCATCAGTTGGCACACAGGCTGGGGGAGGCAAACAAGGAAAGTTTAAACTTCCCTCCTTTTCCCCACACAGGCCTGCATGCCAGCTGATTGGCACTGGGGGAGGCCAAATGCCTGCGGTTTCCCATACCCCATTGGGTGCATTGGGGAAAGAACTGTGGGGTTTTCCCAATAGGAAATGCATTCCTATGGGGAAACAAAATGAAACAGAATGAAACAGAAATTTCTGTTTTGTTTTATTTTGTTTCAAAACAGAAATTTGTGTTTTATACACGAAATGAATAATGAATAATGAATAATGAAATGAATTTAAAAATTTCATGCCTGTCTCTAATTTTATTTCATTTATGGGGACTACATATTGATTGATTTGCTGGTGTCTTGTGATCTTTTATTCTTGCCACAATCTTACTGGTAGTTGGGAGCACTATGGTGGATCCAGGTGGTAGGAGGGCAGGAGGTGGTATCTGCATAGCCAGGGTGATAGAGAAAGTCCCTTAGGGAGTCACGGACAGGGCCATGAAATGGCCTACCTTGGGTCCCAGCAACCTGGCCATGCCTTAAGATGCTATGGAGCCATGGAGTGGCATACAGTATGCCCATGTGATCTTTAAGGGACCGTCATTCCTGGATGGTGCCTCCAGCATCTGGGGAAAATGGTGGTTTATCAGGTGACATTTGGGGTCCCCCAAGGAGCTGGATCCGTTCTCGATGCAGGCTAAGGAAGCTGGTGCTTCAACCAATAAAACTGTGGCCTTTTCATCCAGCTGGAGTCTGTGATGTGTTTTTTTTCCTGTGGACTGGGCCTGCCTGCTAAGCTTTGGGTCCACAATTGGAATCATGGGATGACCCTTTACATGTGCTGTCTTTGTGTTTTGCTTTTCAGGGGGGTAAGTGTTTGGGTTTTGCACAAAGGCATATTGCATTGGTCAGAGAAAATCACTTAGATTGCAAAAAGACTTAAGAATTCCTTGTGAGTGTGTCTTGAGTCTAATACACAATGTACACTCTGTATACTTCCCAGAGTGATCTTTAGGCCAGATGGTTATTGCGGTATTAAACATAATTAATTAATTAATTAATTAATTAAAATATTATATTATATTATATCATATTATCATATTACATTGAAATAAATAATATAATATGATATAATATAATGTAATATAATATAGTACTGTATAGTATTTTCCATGTAGAAGACTATATTTTTCTCTAAAATTATTATACTAAAAATTGAGGCTCATCTTTTACATGGAAGTAAGTCAAGGAGAGAACCATGCAGTTAAGAAACTGTAATTTTGGGTTGAAAAGTGGGGACGGTCTTATACGTGTGGGCGTCTTATAGATGGAAAAATACGGTAATATAATAATAATGGAGAGTAAGGAAAGTAGCAATTATTCCTCGTATGACCAAATATGCTTATAACAGCAAAACAAACACATGTAGTCCTTGGTATTGCAATTTGGAAGAAACTGCTTCAAAGAAGTTCAAACCCTGCCACCCCAAACAGGAAATAAAATGTATGGCTGTTTTAGATGCTTTGCATTTAATATACAGGCACACAAAGCATAGTCCAAGATATTTCATGAAAACACTTTTTTTCCACATTTCTCTCCTTATAAAGCTCTTGTGCTTTTGAGAGGTGCATTCGATGCAAATATTCAACATATACAGTTTTACTCTCGATACAGTTTGGGATTTGGCTTGGTAGGTATCCAAAGATTACTTAACTGAATCCATGGATACATGCCCACATCCTGATTGTAGAATAGAAGCAATGATCCTCCCCCAATAAAGTTACAATTTGTGTAAGGATAATGAAGCTGTGATAGGAGATGTACAGTGTGTATGTCGACAAGCCCCATTCTCCAGAAGTTTGAAAGCAGCTACCATTGTCCCAGTCCCAAAGAAAACAGCAGTTAACTGCGCAAATGACTACAGACCTATTGCATTAACATATCTGTAGTGATGAAATGCTTTGAAAGATTGGTTCTCCAACACCTTAGAACATGTTTTCCACCAGACTTTGAAAGTTTGCCTATAGGAGAAATAGATCGGCAGATGATGCCATAGCTACTGCCTTACACCTTACAGTGAGTCATCTGGAGAAACCTGGAAATTATGTTAGGATGCTTTTCATTGATTACAGCTCAGCTTTTAACACCATCCTACCAAGCATTCTTATTAAAAAGCTGACTGATTTGGACCTTTCTTCTACCATCTGTGATTGGATCAAGGACTTTCTAAGGGACCGCTCACAAACAATGAGGGTTGGGACTTTTACATCTACTTCCCTGAAGCTTAGCACTGGCTCCCCACAGGGCTGTGTGCTTAGTCCCTTCCTGTATTCACTGTACACATATGACTGTGTATCGTCTGATCCATCTACTGCGATTATTAAGTTCGCAGATGATACCACCATAATGGGTCTTATTACAGGGGGAAACGAATCAGCATACAGGAATGAGGTCCAAAAATTATCCACATGGTGCCTAGAAAACAACTTGCATCTAAATATTACCAAGACAAAGGAGATGGTGCTGGAGTTCCGGAGGAAGAGAGAGGAACCAGCCCCATTGTACATCCAGGGGAGCTGTGTGGAGAGAGTTTCTTCCTTTAAATTCCTGGTAGTTTACCTCAGTGAAGACCTCTCCTGGTGAATCAATACAACCAAAGTAGTCAGGAAGGCCCAGCAGAGACTGCATTTCCTCAGGGTCTTGCGTAAGAACAAAGTGAAGCAACAACTCATGATCTCCTTTTACCGGTCCACAATTGAAAGCATCCTCACATATTGCATTACCGTTTGGTATGCTGGATTGACAGCTGATGACAGGAAGACACTACAGAGGGTGGTAAGCACAGTTCAATATATCACAGGCTGTACTCTAAGTGCACTGGACAACATCGCTCGGGATCGTTGCCTCAGGAGGGTTGAAAAAATTCTTAAGGATGATTCACACCCCCGGTCAGCACCTCTTTAACTTGTTACCATCAGGCAGAAGATATCGTAGTATAGCCTGCCGCACCAACAGACTGAAGAACAGTTTTTATCCATGGGCTGTCAGACTGCTGAATGGGAAATAAACTCAGGACAAGTATAGAATAACTGACCTGTGGGCTGGCACATTCTGTGTCAAGTACACAGGGTGCAATAAGACTGAGTGGTTGTTAGTGAGATGGTGATAGGATGGTGGTGGGGGTGGGAAAGGGAGATTCAGCCAATTTTATTGTGCACATGTTGTACATTGCCATTGACACATGTTGTACATTGACACTAAAGGTATTATTATTATTATTATTATTATTATTATTATTATTATTATTATTATTATTATTATTATTATTATTATTATTATTATTATTATTATTATTATTATTATTAATAGTTCATTGTTTTGGGATAACTGGGCCTACTCAGTCATTCTGAACCTCTGAAACAGTTGTTGAGGGCCTGATCTTCCTCTGAGTTCTGCTTAGGATTAAGTTAAAAAGCAAAGTTTTCACATCATTTGCTCCATTATTTCTTATAAGGTTCTCTCCCATCAAAAATGCAAATGGTGACATAAAAATGGAAATTGTATTCAATTATATCAATAATTACAGGAGGGAAAGCTTATATAGGATAGAACAAGAGATCTGAGAAGGAATTTGATTTCTAAGCTGTAGACATAAATATTTTCCCTACACAAAAGGAATTCAGAAGTAATTCCTTTGATCATCCCTCACCTGCTGCCAGCCACATTGTGAGGATTATAAACTTGCTGTGCTACACCAAACTCGTCTTGCTGTACACACCGTACAATACAAATGCACTTATTTCAGCCACAAGCCATAACAAGTCCATAAAAAATGTGTGTATAATTAAAATTTCAATGCAACCAGATAAGCAGTATGTAATTAATACTGTTAAAATGATGAATTCACATCCCATAAAAATCATTTATCCAACTAATGTGTCAAGCACATGAACATCCAGGAAATCTGTTTAGCCTTGGCAAAGGCTAATGATTATGTCACCCGTGTCTGACTAAGCTTCCTACTTCCGTTTGAAAGTGTACCATTTTGGTGTCTGTGCATTTTATCAATGCTTGAGTCATCCCAACAACATGACATGGAGTTTAAAGTTAAGAATATACATGGCAAGTCATTTATTTTTCCCCTTTGCCAGTATGTTTCTGCTCATTTTAAAAGAGCATTTGAACGTGCTGCCTCTTTTGTCTACAACGATAGACAGCACTAACCTAAATGCCAAAAAAAGGAGAGGTAATGTACAAATTCAATACCATTAAATTCTTTTCATGGTCAAATGGCTCTATTAAGGCAATAGGCAGAGTCAGCCTAGAGATGTGCACAAGGGCACTCTCTATGCCTCAAACATTTAATATCTGATGCATTCCAAGCAAATGCTTGGTGGATGGGGGAAAAGGATAATCATGTGTTCAAAAGCCTCATGGTCTTTTTGACATCTTTGTCAAAGCCTTTTACAGCCCACTCTCCACCCCCACCCCATCTCCTGAAAGCTAAAGAGGAATGCCTGGGAAGAGCAGAAACAATTAACAATTAACAATTTGGCGACCCTTAATTTAATTTAATTTAATTTAATTTAATTTCTTTTTTCTCCCTCCTCCTCCTTATCCCACCACCTTGCTAGCTATATATATATATATATATACCTTTGCTATGGTTATTATTATAATTATCATTTTAATTGTTGACCTGTTGATGTTTGTTCACCGCCTGGAGTTCCTTTGGAAGATGGGTGGTATATAAATAAATAAATACATACATACATAAACAACAGGCAGTAGAGTGACTTGTCAGACATCATGGGACTTGATTAAGGATGGGTCACTATCAAAAACACTGAGAAGAGTTCAGCCTATTTAAATCCTATCATCTATCATCTATTGAAGGCGTGTCCAAGCTTCAGCCCTCCTGATGTTTAGGACCACAACTCCCAGAATTCTAAGCTTAGATTGCCAATGGCAAAGGACTGTGGGAGCTGTGGTCCAAAACATCTGGAGGGCCGAAGTTTGGACATGCCTGATCTAGTGTCTCCTTGTAGCTACCAGCCAAATACCTAGCTGCCATGTGATGCAGTTTCCATGAGCTTCATCTCCAGGATGTAAACAACCCATGCGTTTGCTACCAAAGTTTCAGTCCAGATCTAAAGCTGGCTGAAGTAAATTACTTGTGCCATAAGTTTACGTGGGGTGTCTACAGTGGCCATAAACCCTAAGTTACAGAGGACTATCTGGCGTACAAGAAGGAGTCACAGTGCACTCCTTTGTCTATTCACATTTAATCTGCTTAAGCCTCTAGTTATTTCCATATCAACTATATAAGCTATCATAAGATTTTGATAGCTTCAGAAAAAAGCTGAAATAAAACCCTCCCCAATTAGCATTGCCCAAAGCCAGTACATAGAGCCAGAGATGCTTAGTGTCCAAATGGAGGGGCTAAGTGCAGGAGGTATGGACATGGAAACAAAAGACAGATAACCAAAGGAAGAGGGACTCAGCAGAAGGACTACCAATGGAAAGTCTCAGGAAACTTCAATGGGTCCAAAACGCTCCAATCAGATTGCTGACTGGGGCAAGGTACAGAGATCACCTTAAACCCCTACTAAAGCAGCTCCACTGGCTACAAATCAGCTAACAGGCACAATTCAAAGTGCTGACCCTAAGCTACAAAGCATTGTATGACCTGGGTTCTAGCTACAGTGACCCCCCGCCATTTTGTGGTTCCGGTATTGCAGTCCCACTACATTGCAGGACCACAGTACCGGAACCGTGGGGGGGGGGCAGGGGGCAGGCGGGTCACTTCACGCGGCCATCCCACGCACCCCAAAGAAGCCTCGGGGCCGATCACTCGCCGCCGCCCCCCAGGCCCCTCCTGGAGGCCTCAGAGCCACGTGTGGGGGTGACGGGGAGCGATCCGATCGCTCTCCGTGCCCCCCGCTCCTTCTGGGAGGCCTCCAAGCCGGGTGGGGGTGGCCACCGGGAGCAATCTGATCGTTCTCTGTGGGCCCCCTGCCCCTTCTGGGAGGCCTCCGAGCCAGGCGGGGGGGCACCGGGAGTGATCCTATCACTCTCCGCACCCCCCGCCCCTTCTGGGAGGCCTCCGAGCCAGGTGGGGGGGCGCCAGAAGTGATCCAGTCACTCTCCATGCCCCCCACCCCTTCTGGGAGGACGCGGAGCTGTGTGGGGGAGTGGCGAGGAGCGATCTGGTCACTCCGTGCGGCCCTCCCACGCACCCCAGAGAAGCCTCGGGACCACTTGGGCAGGCAGCGGCGTGGGGAGGTAAGAGCCCCCTGCCACCGTGGCATGCCGCGCATTCGCCCCCCGCCCCCACCCCACCTGCTTCTGCATATCGCGGATTTCCGTGCATCATGGGTGGGGTGGGTCCCTAACCCCCGCAATTGGTGGGGGGTTATTGATACCTCAAAAATCGAATTTCACAGTATGAACTGACTTGGGTGTTAAGGTCATTAGGAGTGGCCTTTCTCTCCATTCCACCACCCTCACAGGTACGTCACGCAGGAACACATGAAAGGGCCTCATTGGCTGCTGCGCCCAGACTCCGGAACTCCCTCCCACTGCCCCATTCCTGATGTCTTTCCAGAAACAGGCAAAGACCTTTCTCTTTAGGCAAGCTTTCCCTGAATGATGGACTACCTATTACGTGTCTTTTATATGAATCTATATGATCACATAGACTTCGTGTTTATAACCACTTATAACTTTGTATGATTGCATTGACACAATGTTTTCAATGTTAGTTTCTATTACTCAAAACTTTTACATGGATTTTTTTAACTGCTTAGGTTCTCTTGTAGCTTTAATGTAATATTGTCTTTTAATGCTGTAAGATGTCCTTCAATTTCTTGTTCTCAATACTTGAGCATGTCATAATTGTAAGGATGGGATCCCACCATTCTTCTACTCTAGTATTAAGTACAGGAGCTCCTCAGGTTTGTGTGCTAAGCCCCTTCCTCTACTCCTTGTACACACATGATTGCACCCCACTGTAGAACACCAACACAATCATCAAATTTGCATACAACAGTGGTGGGGCTCATTAGTAAGAATGATGAGTCTGATTATAGGAAAGAAGTACAAAGGTTGGTATCCCCCCCCCCCAGGATCCAGGGATGGAATTATGGGGATACTCTTTGAAAGCTTTTTAGCGTCAAGGACACATGTCAAAAGGAGTGTCTTCCTTGCTAAGAACACCAAAAGTGAACTCCCACACAATTATTAAATATTAACAAGCAGATCTTTAGAGCTTTTCCCCCAGAAGCCTTAACAAACTATGACTAACCAGTTCTCTCCCCAGCTCCATACCTACAGAACTCAGTGGCCAGGACCACCCACAAGATCTGCACATTGGTTGCTCTTATGGATGTCTTCTCAGTGAAAAGGCAGAGAGGAAACAAGCCCAGAACTCTGAGATAACTCCTAGTTCCCTGAGCTCCTTGCCCTCTGAAGATGCCAGCCACAGAGTCTGGCAAAACGTCAGGAAGAACAACTTCCAGAACATGGCCAAACAGCCCAAAAAACTCACAACAACTATAAAATTCTTCCTGTTTGCAGGATCGCTGGCTTTCTTGCTTTAAGACTGAGTCTGTTATGCACATCCCTTCTGCATGTACTTTTGTGTATGAATGGATCATCAGAGGTCTAATCCAGAAATGGTGTTAATACAAACTTTTGATGTGACATGAATTACCAAAATTTTGAGTTAACAACATTCCATATTATTGTAATCAGGAAGTGCTGAACTATGTATACCAAACATCAGTTTCTCTTGTGAAAATGTCCCAAACAGTTTCAAGGAAAAAACACCTGTACCAATGGCCAAAATGTTGTTGCTTAGTATAGTAAGACACACAAGAGCTGAATTTATGAGGAACTGAAAGAAGGCCCATTTATTCAGTTGGGTATACTCTAGAGCTATTTATTATGCCAAGCGACAGGATTTTGGCCAATGAATCTTTACACGCATGGACAAACAGAGAGAGAGAGAGTCACAAGTTGTACAATAGTTTCAACTAGAGATGGGCATGAAACGGAAAAATAGCATTCCGTTTCATTTCGTTTAGTTTCTGTAGTAGTTTCATTTTGTTTCATTTGTAACAAATTTTAAAGTTTTTTTGTTACCAAACAAAACAAAGCAAAATGAAATGAAATGAAATGCTATGCTCCCCTGTGTCCGAAACGACCAAAATGGCAGAGGAGCTTCCTCAAGCGATTCTAGGTAACCCCTTGAAATTTGGCAAGGATTGGGAGTTAGGGAGCTGAGTTATGAAGCTCTAAAGAGGGTGCCCTTATGAAAAAATCCATCTATTGGAAATTTGAAGCCAAGCCATGACTTGCCTGTGGCTTGGCTTCCAAAGTCCAGATTCCAACTAAAAATATTTTTTCTTAGGGGAACCTTTCCAAATTTTGGGGGCTTCAGAGAAGAGCTTGAGTCCCCCCCCTGCCATTGATTCCTTTAGGATGAATCACTTTGTTCTACAGGGGGGGGATTGTGTTTCATGACATAACAAAACAAAACACATCCCACCATTTCGTTAGGTAACAAAGTAATTCACTACCTAACGAAACAACAAAACAATGTTTCGGTTTTCATTTTGTGACCATCTCTAGTTTCAAACACTAAGAAAGACATAATTTAGGACCCCCCTTTCCCGTACGTCCTACTAAATTCAATGGGACTCCCTTTCAAATAGTACATATGTTCTACATTCTTCATACATTAACATAATCTACTGATTATCTGGCCTGATCCAGCATGGCTCTTCTTATGTTCTTAAGTTCTTATGTTCTTATGAGTTGACATATTTTGAAATGCCTATGAAACGCCTCCGTTGTTTGCTGATGTATGCAACATGAAAAGAACCCAAAAGGAACACTTTGTATCACTGAGGAAGATGTGTTAATTTTTTACCTTAGCAATGGATTCGTGGGGGCTGAAGGAAGAATCCAGTTCCTCCAAGTCTGTTGGCTGTACAGGGAAAAGGACTTCAGAGAGAAAGCTCACAGCCTGTGGGAAGGAAAAGAAGAACTCTTTAAGATGCCTTATCGATTTCCTTCCTCAAATACTCCATTGGCCTTTGTTGAAAGGCTCAAAGGACGTCAAATTGTTTTAAAGTTTGTGCTGATGATGAGGCTTCATTTCAGTGATGTGATTTACTTATTGCAACAGTCTTGAACAGAAACAAAAAACTTGCTGGTTCTTTCTCTCCCCCTCCTTCCTTCCCTGTCTCATTCTCAGATTATTCTGTAATGATGCCTGTCCTAATAAATGCACTTCCCTATTCAAAGTATTCTTTTGCTGAAGTAGAGAAAAATCCATACTGATTTCATTTTAATGTAGCTAATAATTTCAAGACTTCAAATGATTAATTCACTTGCCAGAAGGCCTGCCTGCCTGCCTGGCTGCCTCCCGCTTGCCTGCCTGCCTCTCTGCCTGATGCAACTCCAACCCAAACACACACACACAATTGCCTTTAACAGGCCCCACAGAGCTATTTTTTGCATGCCACCTTCAAAAGTAGTTAGACTTTAAAAATTTTAAATTGTCCACTTTGAGGATAGCACTGAAGAACTGAGATCACAGGAGATTGGATTCTTAGTGAATCTGAAGTACCCACAGAACAATAGTGCTGGATCGCATATCACAAAAGACTGTTTTGATACATGGGGCAGGTCCTACATATAACTTTGAGGACAGACCTGATGAGCAAATCAAGAAATTCTGGATGCAAAAGACACCTGCAAGGACACAAGAGAGGATGGAAAGGGAAGTCATTTGCTGCAGGCCATCTGTGCCATTGGTAGGGTGTGACTTGAGGTAGTAGACAGCACGGAAGATATAATTATTTAATTTATAGTTATTGTATTTTTACTGGAATGAGTGGGATGAGATGGGTGGGATGAATAGGTGGGGATTTTCTGCAACCTGTGCCAAAATAACCTGGCTAGCTTTGGCTATTGTATCTGGATTTCAGTGGGCAAGTGGCAACATTTTTTTACTCCTTCTTGGTTAGCAAAATTCTTTTGACTAGTCCTGGAAAAGGCATTTTGCTTAGATTCATAAGCACACATGTGAGGTCCCTGACTGCAAGATGCTTATACCCCAATTGAATATCTTTAGGATTGAGACTTAAGTTGAGGGACTTGCTGTCAAATCACACTTTGTTGTTGTTGTTGTTCAGTCGTTCAGTCGTGTCCGACTCTTCGTGACCCCATGAACCAGAGCTCGCCAGGCCTTCCTATCCTCCACTGCCTCCCGGAGTTTTGTCAAATTCATTTTGGTTGCATCGATGACACCATCCAACCATCTCATTCTCTGTCGTCCTCTTTTCCTTTTGCCTTCGATTTTTCCCAGCATCAGGGCCTTTTCCAGGGAGTCCTCTCTTCTCATGAGGTGGCCAAAATACTGGAGCCTCAGCTTCAAAATCTGTCCTTCCAGTAAACATTCGGGGTTGATTTCTTTCAGAATGGATAGGTTTGATCTCCTTGCAGTCCAGGGGACTCTCAAGACTCTCCTCAGCTCAAAAGCACAGCTCAAAAGCATCAATTCTGTGGCGATCAGCCTTCTTTATAGTCCAGCTCTCACTTCCATACATCACTACTGGAAAAACCATAGCTTTAACCATCCTGACCTTAGTTGGCAAAGTGATGTCTCTGCTCTTTGCTCACACTTTAGACACATAGAATCACAAAATCATAAAGCTGGAAGAGACCTCAAGGGCCATCTGGTCCAACCCCCTGCCATGCAGGAACCCCCATCACAGTACACCTGACCTGACATGTGGCTATCCAGCCTCTGCTTAAAAACCTCCAAAGGAGACTCCTCCACCTTCCGGGGCAGCATATTCCACTGCCAAACAGCTCTAACTGTCATGAAGTTCTCTCTAATGTGTAAATAGAATCTCTTTTCCGGTCCCCTCTTCAAAAATATATGATATTTAAACATAGCTATTGTATCTCATCTCAGCCTTCTTTTGGTAAGGCTAAACATTCCCAGCTCCCTAAACCGCTCCTCCTAAGACATTTCTTCCAGACCTTTAACCATCCTAGTCGCCCTCCTTTGGAGCCATTCAAGGTTGTCAACATCCTTTTTAAATTGAGGCGCATAGAACTGGACACAGAACTCCAGGTGGGATCTGACCAGAGCAGAATAGAGTGGTACTATCACTTCCCTTGATCTAGACACTATGCTTCTATTGATGCAACCAAGAATCACATTGGCTTTCTTGACTGTCGCATCATATTGCTGACTCGTGTTCAATTTGTGGTGCACCCAGACTCCCAGATCCCTTTCACATGTACTATTTTCCAGCCACTTGTCTCCCATCCTATATCTGTGCAATTCATTTTTTTAACCTTGATGAAGCACCCTACATTTCTCTCTGTTGAAACTCATTCTATTTGCTTTGGCCCCACGCTCTAATCTCTCAAGGTCATTTTGGAGTTTGATCGTATCATCTAGGGCAGTGGTGGCGAACCTTTGGCACTCCAGATGTTTTGGACAACACTTCCCACACTTCTTTGTCATTGGCAATACAGGCTTGGAATTCTGGGAGTTGTGGTCCAAAACATCTGGAGTGCCAAAGGTTCATCACCACTGCTCTAGGGAATTAGCAACCCCACCCCAATTTGGTATCATCTGCAAATGTAATCAGTCTACTCTCTGTTCCTTCCTCCAAGTCATGAATAGCACCGGACCCAGAAGAGAACCCTGGGACACTCCATTGGTCACATCTAGAGATGGGCACGACCAGATTTTTTTTCGAGTTGTCGTTTTTCGGGACGGGTCTGTTTCAGGTTGTTTCCGTTTTTCGCGAAATTGTTTAAAAATTTGTCGTTTCGTCATGTCGTTTGTCGTTTGTCGTTACCGCCGCCGCGATTTCGCACGATTTGACGTCCCAGCGAGTGGCGTCCCGCTGGCGCTAGGTGTTTTTGCGCCCTAGGCGGCAGGCGGGGTAGCAGGGGGCATGGGCAGGCGGTGGCAGCGGCAGGGGGGAGGGGTGGGCGTGCGAGCACGTGGGCGGCGGGCGCGGGTCCCGCAATGACCCAGAGCAGGCGGAAAACACTTTAAACTGACTTGCTGCACAAGACTGCATCGAATAAAGCAATTTCAATTTTTGCAAACAAAGTGGGCAGTGCACCCACAGCAGAGCTGCAGGCAGGGTATGAAAGGACCTTGGCTTGCCACCAAGCAAATGAAATTTTTAAAATAAATCCACACCTCCCCTCCCACTCAAACCTCCCCCCCCTTTGAAGCACTATCAGAAAAGAAATCCTAACAAACTTCAGGAGAATAAAAAAGAATGAACTGCGTTGCTATTCCCCACAGCAGACAGAGAATGAAAGGAATTATTATTATTTCCTAAAAATTCAATTGAAACAATTCCCTCCCTGCCTGCCTAACTGAAATCTAAAGGCTCCGCGAAATCGAAACTAGTCTAGCACAGCAGCCAGCTACACACAGCCCTCTCCCACCCACATCCAAGCCTGTACTGCGACTGTTCTGGGAGTGCCTCGGCTTTTTATGCCCTCTTGCACATCCAGAAGTGTCAGTCAAAAGCTGGCCATGCAATTGGTAGAATGGGTCCAAAAATTTGCATGGTCCCATCCCATGGCCAGCCCATCATTGCGCAGGTGTAAAAAAATAAAAATAAAAATAAAATAAAATAAAATCAATGGAGATGTTTTTTGGACCACGATTTCAAAAAAAATATTGCGGACGCCATTTTGGATCCCCTCGCACCGCATGGCAAATGGAGACGCCGAGGATGCCCCCTCCCAGCCCGGTACCAGCAGCCCAGGACAGGAGGGGGGAGGCTGGGGACCCCCCCCCAGAAACCACCCCTCTGGTAGGTGCCCTCAGGCAGGCATATTTTTGCCTGCTTTTTTGGCCGGGAATCGGGTTTTTATTTTTAAAACTTTTTTTCTGTGCCGCTTGGCATCGCGCGATCGCCGCACGATGCCAGGAACGACAACGACAAATCAGACCCAATTTTTCTTTTTTCGGTTAGAGCTCGAGTTCTGACAGCTTAATTGTTGTTACCGTTTCCGTTACGTAACGGAAACGATATCCGAAAACGGAAACGACAATTTCGCCAAGTCGTGCCCATTTCTAGTCACATCCCTCCAAGCTGAAGAGAAGCCACTTATGATCACCCTGTGGGTGCGATCAGTCAACCAATTACGAATCCACCGAACAGTAGTGTTCTATCCCACATTCTACTAATGTCTTTGCAAGTATACAATGGGGGACCTTATTGAAGGCTTTACTGAAATCTAGATAAGATAAACAATACCCACAGTGTTCTCCTCATGACTGACTTAGACTCGACTCCAGTCTGTTTGGCCTTTATTCCACTGACTCAGACTCAACTTGTGACTCAGAACTCCACCCACCCATCCCTTTATTTCTGGACGGGGGTTGTTTATAACAGGGACTCAGAGTTGGGGCTTGGGACTTGAGGTCTTGTACCAAAGTCCAGACTTGGTGTCAAGGACTCAGACTTGGAACTCAGACCCAAAGAACTGCCAATGTCCCTGGATATCTGTGACCTACTAATTGAATCAGTCATCTTTTATTTCCATTGAAATAATGGGCCTATTCACACGGCCCCTAAAATCCGGGGCAAATGGCTCCCAGCTCCGGAGCTTAAAATTGTTTCCCTACCAGCTCCGGAGTTTACAAAAACTTAAGTGCGACCACGCCCACCTAAGCACGTCCCAGTGCACTTTTCAAGTACCTGCTCTCCGGGGGTGAAAAATTCCTGATGTGGATGTAACGTAGTGAGTGCTGGGCTCTCCTCGCTTCTGTTTGTTGTTGTTTTTGCCCCCCCCCCCGTTTAAGACTGGAATGCTGCCGGGAGCAGAGCGAGATGGCAGAATGGAGGTGAGTCGGCATTCTTTTCTTTCTTTTTTTCTCCCTCCCCTCACGCAGACAGCAGCCAGGAGTGCGGAGGTGGTGGGAACACAGGAACAGCGACAAACTCCCAAGATCTCTGGTCCGAATTTAAGGGGCCAGCGGATCTTAGGGGTCGTGTGAAAAGGCTCAATGACTAAAAGAAATGCCACTGACTTATAGTGCAGCTAACTTAGTCTAGATTAAGTATTTTGTCTTCCATCCTTTATCATCTTATTTTCCTCTGCCACCACATTGGGATAATATACCTGTAAGGTGGGAACTTCAGAAAAATAATTTCTGGATATTTGCAAAGTGCAATACAGAGTGAGGATATGATAGACATGATAAATTGCAAAGGATGGATGATTTCCAAAAGCACTCCTTCAGCAGAAAACTGTAATATCAGAGGGGATCAACAGAAAAGAAAAGAAATGAAAAGAAAAAAGCAAAGAAAGAGCTACATTGGGGCTTTTAAAAAATGTTTGTAATGTTAGCAGTAGAGATGGGCACAAAACGCCAAAATGTCCTTTTGTTTTGTTTTTCATTTTGTTTGTTTTTCATTCATTTTTTTTCTCTAGCACTGACCAACTGGCCTGTGGCCTGGTTGGCACTTTTTAAAAAATTATTTTTATTTTAAGTTTTTCCCTAGCACTGATCAGCTGGCTTGTGGGCTGCTTGGTGCTTTTTAATTTTTGTTATTTTTGTTTCCCTGCCCCCTAGTGCTGACCAGCTGGCTTGCATGCTGGTTGGCACTTTTTAATTTTTTAAAATATTTTTTCCCTCTAGCATTGACCAGCTGGCCTGTGGGCTGTTTAGTGCTTTTTTTTAAAAAAAAATCCATATATATATATATATATATATATATATATATATATATATATATATATATATATATATATATATATATATATATATATATATATATATATATATATATATATATATATATATATATATATATATATATATATGACTAGGTGGCCTGCGGGCTGGTTGGTGCTTTTAATTTTTTTAAATTTTTCCCCCCAGCGTCAACTGCTTTTTGATTTTTATATATATATTTATTTTCCCCCAGCAATGATCAGCTGTAATGTGGCTGCTGAGGGCATTTTTTTTTAACCAGAGGGGCCACACTACAGCTGACTTGCTCACTCTTAGTTTCTTACGGGTAATAACAATGATTGAACAATCTACAGCCAGATAAAACATTTGAAGCCCGTACACTCTTGAAAGGACTATTTAAAAAATGACTGCTGCTACTCATCATAATCTTCACCATTGGTCCAAAATATTTAGCATTAGACATGGGTGTTTCATTTCGGTAGGGGTGTGGTTCCGAAATGTGCAAGGACATGCACCACCCCGCCTCCCTGTCTGATTGGCGAGTGCCAGGGAGAAGGAAAGATGATGCGTTGGAGGCTGCTTCCTCATTGGGGTTTAATGCTGCGCAACCCAGAGGAAGGTAAGTCAGTGGCTGATTTCGTTCCAGAGGGTGGGCTCTGGTTCTGAACGGCAGCTGTGCTGCTGTGTTTCATTTTGAAACTGGACCCCTTCCGAAACAAAACACCCATGTCAATTTAGCATCTCAGTATTGAGCCAGTATAGTCCACAGTAGGATTGAAAATTTTTACATGTAATTCTGGTGAATACTTTCCCTCCAGTCTTTCTCTGGTAGTGTTTGGCCATGTTGGTGATAAACACCCATGTCTGAGAGTATATTTCTCAAAATTCTTCAAGCTTGACTTTGCTGATAACTACCTCTTGGTTGCTGAATTCATTTTATATACAGTTGCTAGAGTCCCACATTTTGAAATGGTTAATGTCAAAACCATGGTTAATCCATTCCTCACTTGCTAGAAAGTTCCTTCCATTTATTTCAGAGAACTTATATTGGTGTGAAATGTTGAAATGGAAGCATTTAGCTTAGAAGTGATGTTAATACAGCTCAGAGATTTAACAGGATTGATTAGCTGTGCCTGGCATTTTCCAATGTTTTCTTCTTGCTTCTGACAGACAGGACCCAACTGTGGGAGGGGGCTTTTGGCTTTTTTTCAGCTTCCCTGGTTAAAAAGGAAGAAAGCACGAAAGCTTCTCCTCATAGTTTGCACTCCTTCTCTACAAAGAATTAAGCCCAGCTGCTTCTGTTAAATGCACTGAGACATTTGTGACATTTCAAGGGTAGTTTATATTTGGTGAGCTTTCCAGAAATTTCTGTTCTGAGCAATTTTCATCCACGGTACAATCCCACCCCTCAAACAATCTACATAGGGTTGTTGTTGTTGTTGTTGTTGTTGTTGTTGTTGTTGTTGTTGTTGTTGTTGTTGTTGTTGTTGTTGTTGTTGTTGTTTTAATGGTCAATGACGCATCCCAGTGTCCCAAGATTCAACCCAGTTCTAAGTCTCTTTCTGATCTCCTCGTTCACAGAAATGCAACATTCTCCTCTACCCTTGCATTCTTCTTGTCCTTGTCACATGCTGGCAGGAATAGTGTTGGGCAAGTTATGCCTGCACAACTATGATGATGTCATCAGATGCAGCCAAGCCATGGCCAGGCCACAGCCATTTGGGAGGACAAAAGCAGCCTATTCCCACCCAGGTTTCTAGGGAATCCCTTTTGTCATTGGGAAGCCTTTAGGATACTGTTGGCGAACCTATGGCATGGGTGCCAAAAGTGGAACTCAGAGCCTTTTCTGTGGGCACTCAACATCGCCCCTTCACAGCCACCTGTATTCAGGTTAAATTGCTGTACTGGCACATTGCAAAAAATTAGTGGGTTTTGAAACCTAGTTTGGGCACTCGGTCTCTAAAAGGTTCACCATCACTGCTTTAGGAGATATGGAACACAAGGGATAATTCTTCAATGCCTCAAAACTGCCACTGTCTCAAAATGGCCATGCTCAGTCCAAGGGAATTTTAGGCATTAAGGACCCCCGTGTTCCCATTCTGAGGCTCCCAAAGGCTTTCCCAGAACAAAGAGGGCCCTTATGCAACTTAAACGGTTACTTCACGTCCTTCCTCGAGCCGAGGTGAACTTGCCTCCGTGTTGAAATCGGTTTTAGTCACGTGACCTAATGCCGGTTCTGCCCCTGTTTCTCTGTACTCATGGGCATGCTGATTGAAACCGGCAGTACTTTAACCGCACGTCCTCAATCCTTACCTGGCAGTAAGGAACAAACACAAACCAGGGTGAACTTTTCGAGGAAGAATCTTGGTTAATAAGCGGGGGACATTGATTCATAAGAAGGAGTTATAATTCCTGTCATTTGATACATCAACATACCGATGTTCCTCCCCCCTTGTAATTGCACTATTTTCTCGATGCGGGTTAAGAGGAACCACACGTCCCCTGGGGGGCAGATCGAGAAGCAGATTGAAAAGATTCCCGAGCTCCAGGATGGGAATCTCTCACACCACTTGGAGTGCAGTTCAGGGGGCGTAGTCGGGGTGAACGCGGATTGACCCCACAAGGACGTGATGTTCCGTTCCTTCGAACCGGTCTCCAGCGGGGCCACGAACTGCAGCGAGAGGGATGTGAAGTATCAGCTTTAACAGGATTTCAGCCACTGAGTTACAAAATTTTTGTTTCTCTCCTCTCACATAGAGATTCATGTATATGTTTGGCACAAACTTTTCCTAACGTGCACAGACATTAATGTCTTGTTCGTAAGGAATTTGTCTTCTATTAAGAATAAGCATACCTGTAAGAATTTTTGTACTGTGTTGATTTGCACATAATATGATACAAGGAGAAGAAGACTTAATTCACAATTTCCCCATGATGGTGGTGAACTGAACAGGCACAGACACTTGTTAATGGTTTTGCACAGCCCAATTAGATTCAGTAAAGCATTCCATTCATGTGAATTTATTTTCCCTCTCCATGCTTTATAAGAGGGAGACCACATTATTAGCTTTTGTCCTGCTGATCTCTCTGAAAAAAGGAAGCTTATGAAGTAATTATATGGTGCACTACATGTAGCTGCCTAGATGCCCTAAGCACATCCAATCTCGCCTGATTTCGGAAGCTAAGCAGGGTCGGCCCTGGTTAGTACTTGGATGGGAGACCACCAGGGAATACCAGGTGCTGTAGGTGCCTGGAGTAGGAACTGGCAAACCACTCCAGTATTCCTGCCAAGAAAACTCCATGGACATGGAGTCATGAAGAGTCGGTCATGATTGTAACAACACAACAAACATGTGGCCAAAATCTTGCTGCTCCTTAACACAGTAAATTACACTAGAGTAGCTCCCCTGAATCAAAGGGAGCTTAATGATTTAACTCATTCATTCTTTCTATTGATTCAAATGGCCCTAATCCAGCTGCAAGTTACTAGGCTAAATCCCCAAATCCCCAGTGATTTCATCGGCCAATTCTAGTCCAATGGACTATGCCAAGCAACTGCATTTTGGCCATTTTTCAGACTTCTGGTCTATGTGAGGCTGAGGCTGGCCCACAGCTTGGGCAGCGATAGTGGGACAAAGATGTTGTCACAGTCCCACTGTCTTCTACATTTAGAGTAAGTACATAGAGATGCAGCTTTTGGTAGAGCTTCCAGTGTGTCCAAGAAATATAATCCAGGATGGGAATATGAAAATGAAGAGAAGAAATGGTACCCATGGGTACAAGATCAGAGCTCAATACCTTGGTGCATTTATCCTAGTTGAACATGCAGGGTGGTCTTGGTCTTTCCACTCTCATCTGCCTTCACTGGGATCTTATGATTTTTATGAGAATAACTGTAATGTTTTCCCTTTGAGCCCTGATTAGACTTTTTGCTCTTATAAGAACAATCTTTCTTCAGGTTCTGTAAATCACAACAGATTTCACACATAACTAACAAGATGTGCCTCCTTGTTGTGTGGACTTTTAAAAATTGGTAACATTCAGTAAGTTCTTGACATTTTTTAAATGCAATCCACTAGTAGTTCTGTGCTTAATGTGATGCATTTTATTTATTAATAAAAAAGACACTAGTTTTCAGAGAGAGATTTTGCTCCATGCTGACACAACAACAACAACAACAACAACAACAACAACAACAACAACAACAACAACAACAACAACAACAACACTTAGAAAATTAGGTGGTAGAAGTCATTTGCAAGTGAAGCAGACAGTTGAAGAAGAGAAGCATGCGTTTGCAGATTATGTAAAAATAGTACAGAGCCAGCATTATTGGAGGTTAAGAACAAGGAGGTGTTTAATGTAAAGCAAACAAAGCATCAATCCAGGAAAACAACAATGCAAATACAAGCTGATAGCTGGCATAATAAAGCACTGCATGGGCAGTTCCTTAAAAAAATGATCAAAGGTATAGTAGATGAGGAAAAGACCTGGTTATGGCTCACTAATGGAACACTGAAGAGAGACAGAAGCCCTGATTTTTGCAGCTCAAGACAAGCTATCAGAACAAATGCAGTTAAGACTAGAATAGAAAAATCAGCTGAGTATCCCACATGTAGATTCTGTAAAGAGGCAGATGAAACTATCAACCATATATTGAGTTGTTGCAAGAAAATTGCTCAGACAGATTACAAACAGCATCATAATGTAGTTGCTCAAATGGTCCACTGGAATTTGTGTCACAACCAGCATCTGTAAATCATTTGTAATTTAAAAGTATTTGGAAATACAGTGGAGCTTCTTCAAGCTCTCCCCTTTAAGCCCACCAAGACACATTGGGCTGTATAAAAAGTGCAGTCCACCAGGCAGGCAGTCAAGAATTAAACATCAGGCTTGGGCCACATGACTCTCAGGTATGAAGAGTGTGTGTGAGTGGAACTTCCTTGAATGTCCAAGGTATCAAAGACACCTCTATGTCCAGGGCAGCTCTTACAAACATTATGGGCCATTTCAGGCCCTCAGGTATAAAGGCAGAGTGTGGATCTCCCTGGCATCATCAAGAACACCAAGGCAGAGAATAGACCCCCCCCCCAGTATGGCTAAGGCAGGCCTTAGAAACACTGGACCCTTTGAGACCCTGAAACACATTGAGAGTGGACCCCCCCTGGTATGGCCTGCCTGCCTCACTGTGTTTCAGGGTCTCTAATGGCCCAATTTTTCTAAGGCCTGCCTGGCCAAACAAAGGGGGGGTCATTCTCACTGTGCTTCAGGGTCTCAAAGGGCCCAGTGTTTCTAAGGCCTGCCTTGGACAGCTTGGCTGAAACTGTACATTGCAGGAAGACATAGCACATTTTGCGGGGGGGGGGGGGGCGCTAATAATGCTTGTAACTAGAGATGGGCACAAATCAAAAAAATTGCATTTCGTTTGTCGTTTGTCAATTGGAGGGTCTGTTTCGGTTCGTTTCCGTTTTTCGTGAATTTTTGAAAAAAATTCGTTTTTGTTTTCGTTCGTTTCATTGCCATTTTGTTACTATTTATTACAATTTTTTGTGATTTTTAAAAAGGATTTAAAGCAATTCACTCATATTGTAGTAACGGAAACGAAACGCACGACAACATTTCCGGTGTTTCTGTTTGTTTCGTTACATTTCAGAGACAAAATTCATTTGTCGTTTTGTTATGTAACGAAATGAAAAAACGAAAATGGAAATGAAAAATTGTTCATTTCGTGCCCATCTCTACTTGTAACCTTAGAAACAGGGCAAACTTGTGCACTGAAGATGTCATAATATTTATCCAAGCAATAAAAACTACTGCCATGCTATTTTGAGTGAGATGAAATCAGGTACATAAGTGCATAATTTCACATATCTCTCATTTTGGAAAGCTTATTCCCACAGCCGTCTTGTCACTCAGAAGAAACCATCCTGAGAAAGATGGGCTGGTGGCTGTGTATGAATTCTTGCTTTAATTTAGAGATGGATGCAGAATTCCAACTCAGTCCTGATTCTGTTCAAAACTGATTCAGATTCCATGTAAACCAACTGAGATTCTTTATTTATTTATTTATATTGTTGATATACTGCCTTTCTCCCCATAGGGGACTGAAGGGGGCTCATAGCAAATATAACATTTTAGGAGCCGAAATCTGGAGCTAGTCCAAGTCACTCCAGACCCAGCAGCTATCATCTGGAATGGACTCAGAGATCATTCAGCCTCATTCCAGACCTCCTGCAAACTGGTTTCAACTGGGCTGACTGGGTCCAGAATGTGAATTTAGACTGAAAGAGACACACTTCTCTCCTGAGAACAAGTAGCTTCCCTCATCATTTTAGAGTTCACTTAATAAAGTGTTTTGTGAAATTATAAAGACGTTGATTCTTCTCTGTTCCAACAGTGGGTTACTTCTGATTAGACTTTGATTGAGCACCTACCTTGAAACTTAAAACAAATTATGTCCTTTTAATTTGGACACCAGTTTCTGTAGCTCTCAGGTTTCTTGACAGTAATTAACTGGCATATGAATCAATTACATTTGGCCTCTAGATGGGAGAAAAAGCATTTTCTTTGATTTACTTATGGCATGTGTCAAAATATACTTTTGACTTCCCCAGCCAGTTCTTTCAATTATCTAACATTTTACTAAATAATTAACTCCATATTTTGGTGGTATTAAATATGCAACTCTTTCAGACATTGTAGACTATACTAGGCAACTTTATATTGCTTCTCATAAAAAGCTATTCCTTACAGCACTCTGACTATGAAAGAGATTGATTTTATTCAAAGCGATTGAACAATGGATATAAACTACCAGACAACAGGGCATAAGTTATTTGTTCACTGTGTACCGCCAGCATGCCTTGGGCTAATTTTTTCACAACCTAATTTTTCTATTTGTAAGGTATCAACAGGGCTTAACTTTCTAATAAGGTTCCATAAAGAAGAAAATAAAACTATTGTAAGGAATATATGTTAAAAGCATTACCGAACTGATGTCGAACCACAAATGTGTATTCTTGTAGACCATGATAGCTCACTGAATTCTTTCTTTTAGGACTTGGACACTAGCACCAATGAATGCTAATTATTTGACCCAAACATATTTGTCTGAACATCAATAAAGGCATCAGGGAGAATTTTCAGTTCCTTATATCCAGGTAGGAGTGAGGCAAGAACTTCTGTTTTTTCACCAAGGTGTCTGTGATTTGTGCAAAGTAAACATTCATTTAAAAAAAAGTAACATGTGTGCAAGTATGCACATACATCCACACATACAGAGTAGAGATGCCATGACTCAACTTCCAGATAAACTCACCTGGATGACTGAGAATCTTCTCAGACATGCCCTCTGCTCATGACCTTTGTTAAATCCCTGCAATTCAGGTGGCTGTTTCAGTGCTGACTCAGCCTTCCATCCTTCTATGGTCAAAAAACTGAATACCCAGCCTGCTGGAAAGAGGCCATGTATAGCCTGCATCATTAAATTTTCAACTGTTCAACCACTATTGGGTGGTCTATAAGCACAACACTGCCTTTTCCATCAGATTACTAATGAAGAACAAGCTAAATGTCATTTTGTTTACTATTGGAGTATGAGGATGTAATTATTTCTCCATTAAAAAGTGCATTGGTGATTATTATTTTTGCCTGTAGTGTCAAGACTTCATATCTCCCTCTCATCCTTCCAGAAGAGTAAATAATAGAGATGGGCACGACTAGGGAAAATGACGTTTTCGAGTTGTCGTGTGTCGGAGGCGGCCTGTGTCGGCTCGTTTCCGTTTTTCGCGAAATTTCGCAAAAAATTGTCATTTCATTTTTCGTTTTTCGTCCGTCGTTAAACTGGTTTGGGGGGTAGCGGGCTCCTGGAGGCACCTCTTTTTTTGGGGGGGGGCTCCTATCCTCACCCGCTAGGGAACGCAGGCTCCTGGAGACCCCTCATACATGGGGGTCTCCTCTCCTCACCTACTGCAAAAGGGCATGCATGCATAGCCATATGGCTATGATTGCATACCCAGTTGCACGCAGAGACACAGCAGACTGGCAGAGGCACCCCTCTTTTTGGGGTGCCCACTGCCTTCCCTGCATCAGTCAGGCCTCGGGGGCATGGTTTGCATGATGTCACACATGCTGCCGGCCGAGCCAAGCCTGCAGGAGTCACCCAGAGCCACAAGTGGCGGACTAGCAGACTCTCTGCACCCGCTGTGTCTCACTAAGAAGGGAATTGTACTTGCTATAGTGCAATGCAAGTACAGATCTGGCTTAGGCAACAGGGTTAGCGCAAGGGCTAGGGTTAGGCTAGTTACGGGTGAGGTTAGGGTGAGTATTGGGGTGCACCTCTGGGGGCCTCTCTGACCCACTTAGAAGGACAGTGTACTGGCGTATGGGTTAAGCTTAGGGTTAGGGGTCGGGGTCGGGCTATGGTTAGTGGGCTTTTTATGCCCGGTTGGCACATCCCAGAAGTCTCTGTGGTCAACCTGGCCAAGTGGCCATGCGATTGGTGGAATGGCTCCAAAAATTTGCATGGTCACTCCCATGGCCAGCCCATCATTGCGCAGGTGTAAATAAAATAAAATAAAATAAAATAAAATCAATGGAGTTGGAGAGAGGAAAGAGGAGACATTTTGTTGCAAGAAAACCCCACTGCTACTGTAAAAACTCTGGCAGTTTTAAAATAGCAATTTTCGCATGTTTCTGTGTTTTGCTTGTGTGTTTTTGGACCACGATTTCAAAAAAAAATTGTGGTCGCTGCCCCATTTTGGATCCCCCGCCCGCACCGCATGGCATGGCGACTCGAGTCCGGCTGCCCAGGACAGGAGAGGGGGGGAGGCCGGGACCCCCCCCCAGAAACCACCCCTCTGATAGGTGCACTCTGCACTGCAGGCATATTTTCGTCTGCTTTTTGGCCCGGGAATGGGGGGGAGTTTAAAACTTTTTTTCTGTGCCACTTCCGCTTGAATTGCGGCGGCTGGCGGCGGGTCCGGTGCTTTGCGAGCGACTACGACGAGGATTTCCCCCACCACCAGAGCAGCCCAGGACAGGAGGGGGGGGTCAACCTCCCCTCTGGTAGGTGCCCTGAGCCCTCACTCAGGCAGGCATATTTCCGCCTGCTTTTTGGCTGGGAATCGGTTTTTTTTTAACTTTTAAAAACTTTTTTTCTGTGCCGCTTGGCATCGCGGGATCGCCGCGATGCCAGGAACGACCATGACAAATCAGACCCAATTATTCTTTAGTCGGTTCGAGTTCGAGTTCTGGCAGAGTAATTCCCGTTACCGTTTCTGTTCCGTAACGGAAACGAGGAACGGAAACGGAAACGGGAATTCCGCCAAGTCGTGCCCATCTCTAGTAAATAATCAGTTGCTGAGAAGTTGATTCATTCCCTGTGTTCAATCACTCCAAGACTTTTTAAAGGTAGGGGTAGAAGTTCAACATGACAAATTCTGCCATTTCTCTTGGGAAGTATTAATCTGATTTTATAACTCATCCAAAATTTACTAGAAGCATTGTTCAAATAGACATAGCACATTTTTGTTGGCTTGTTTACTTGCAGTTTTAACCTTGCTTTATATTTTAACTTTAACAAGCAACTTGCTTTATAGTGGTTGACATTTATATCAAGAGAAGTTAGGTCCATAAAAATAATTTCCCTGAGTCTTCTTCAGGCACTTCCATTGCCAAATATAAGTAAATTAAATGGACGGATCCACGGAAGTCCTATTTCACCTGCAACATTCAATTTCTTTTTTCATGTTTAGGGGAGATTAGGTTGATGAGGTGAACACTAACAATAACAAGCCTTTTTTCTTACCCTCCGTTTGATATTTCCTGAACTGGGTTTTGATGGGGAAAATGTCATTAAAAACAGGGATGACTGAAAAAAAGCAATATGAAGCAGTTTCTGAACCTGAACAAGCATAGGGGTAAAATGAGCTGTAGCCCTTTTTTGGGGAGAGGGGAGAGGATGGGGGGGTTGGGGGGGGGAAGATGCAGCAGTTATTCTAAACTAGTTTGAAATGAAGCACTCCAGTGTAATATAATACTGTAATTTGCAAAGCAACAGGCTTCAGCAATCTGTCACCTTCATATATAAGCAATTCACACATTTCCCGGTGTATGCAGATGTCAGAATAATGCCTACATCAGCACAAAAACTAACTTCTAGCATAGCTGAAATGGCAGAGCACCTTTGCAAACTTTGACATGGCTCCTCAGGCAATGCTTTGGGGACCTCTGAGCACATTGTTATAGTGACTCTGATTGTGTGTGTGTGTGTGTTGTTAACTGCTGGTAACAGTTCCTCTTGCTGGATCTTACCCGTTTGGTGGGAGGTGCTAGGTCTAATTCTCCTGGCCATTTTTTAGTATTGGTATATTGTATTTCCATATTGCTGCCTATTTTATTATTTTATTGTATTTTTATGATGTTCTTGTGTTTGGCTCTGTATTGGGGTATAGTTGGGATGTCGCTATTCCGTGACATGCTGTACACCGCCCAGAGTTCCCTATGGGAAAATCGGGTGGTCAATAAGTACAAAAATAATAAATAAATAAATAAATAAATAAATAAATAAATAAATAAATAAATAAATAAATAAAGGGTTTTGATTGGGGGGGGGCAACATTGTCTTCTTCATTAAATGAGGAGGGAGGAATGGTTAACTGGATGTCCATGACCTAATTCATCATCTGTCCAGTAAAAGAATGACTTGAGAGGTCATCTTTCTTTAATCAGGGATGTTTCAGGCAGTTAAAGAGATGCATGTTCAAACCCACTTTGGTTAAACTGAAACAGAAAAATCCCATTGCAGGAGCTGCGGGCAGACTTCAGAATGCTCACAGATCTCCAGAGCAAAAGCTTACCCAACAAAATACTTGCACACACTCTGCCTTCTACCGGTAGAAGTAGAATGGAAGGGCTATTTCTCGTTTCCCTGCTGGATCCACACGTTTGGCCACCCTTCTCCAGATTACCTTGATTATAAAGTAGGAACCCCCATCTGCAGGATCAATATCTGCTGATTAAGTGATCCACTTACTGAAAATACTAAACAAAAACCCTAGAAATATGTATTTATTATAAATATGCATTTTTCCAGGATGTATTTACCAGAAGTGGCCACTATAAGGAGCCAGAGATCATGCAATGTATTTGCGTTTGATACTGCATGATGGTTTTTTTTTTTTTTGACATCTGCCTGCCATGATTGGAACCAAGTGTGCTTTGGAATGAATCGGTATGACTGGAGCTCTTTTGCTAGGTGTGAAAAGGCCCTAAGTTGCAAAAGCTGTTAGTTTGAAGCCTTTTTCTTGTTGAGCTGATTGAGTCTCATTCAGACAGCTAGGATGGGGCCTAGAGGCCATTTCACAGTCTCTGCCTGTCAGGCGGAACAACCAGAATGGAAAATTATGGGATTTGTAGTCCCTAAAAATCCCCCCAAAATCAACCCCCCCTGATGTGGCTGGCACAGATGCACAAACATACTAAATTGAATTGAGTTAAATTGCACTCAGTGGGGCTTAGTCCCTGAAAACTAGGTACAGAGCCTCATGGTGCAGTGGTTAAATGCCTGTACTGCAGGTAAAACTGTGCTCACGACCTGGGTTCAATCCCCGGTAGCAGGCTCAAGGTTCACTCAGCCTTCCATCCTTCCGAGGTCTGTAAAATGAGTACCCAGCTTGCTGGGGGGGGGTGCAATGTGTAGCCTGCACACTGTAATCAAAATTGTAAACCGCCCAGAGACTACTTGTAGTGGTATGGGGCGGTATATAAGCAGAACACTTTGCTTACAGGACTGGATGTCTAAATGTCTCCCTATTGCCTACCTTTCCTTTTTCTACTCCACCATTAACTTTGCTCTGTTGGAGGGAGGCCTGACAAATTGGTCTATACTAGTATCTGAGCAATACTAAACATATGCACTTTGAAACACCTATGGGAACAAAGAAATAACGTTGTACCGGAGATCAAGCCGAAAACTGTCCAGGGTTCACTGAGAATGAATGGACTCCACTCTTTATCTCCTTGGGCCCGTCTCCCGAAGTCTGTGAATCGAAACCATCCTAGCTACCTGAGTTTTAACTGCAACATTTGTCATGATGAGTCATTTGCAGTTCATCAACAAAATGAAGTGCGGGTTTTTAAAGGTCTCGCGGAGGAAGTCTGGGAACTTTTTAATGATGCCAAATGATCAGTCTCATGATTAATAGCCATAAAGTATTTATTGCAATTGGTCCCGGTAAGACAATATAGCATTTGATTTTCCCAAAGCAGCTATAAAGTTGGCAGCAAAGACAATAATGTCGTATCTCACTCCTACTGATGTAAACGCACTCCACCTGCTCCATAGATTTAGCTATCCGTTTGCTACATTAATTAGAACTCACATGCCCCTCCTTTTGTATCTGTGCAGTAGTATAAAATGTGAGGAAAACTAATTAAGGAAAGACTTCCTTAAACTCACACTATAAAAACCTACCTTCCAGAACAGATAACCTAACAAAGAATTATTTCCTTTTACTAGAGAAAGATAGCCAAAGTACACAGGACTGGACACTGTGACATCATAATAGGAACAGCCGACAGAGGCAGGCATTCTATTGGCGGGATTGATGGTATCAAGAACAAGGAGCTGGACAGCTCTTGGTTTACGCCTCTGGCTGCCGTGCTAGAGGTCGGGAGTTCAATTCCCCACTGTGCGACATTCCGGTCTAATTCTCCCAGAGCAGGGCTCCATTGTAACACCTCACTGGTGGAATATGACACCCATTTACCATTACAAGCTCACATTTCCCCCTCCAAAAAATACAACCAGTCTAAAACAGACAGTCATCCTGTTACTTGACATCATTACAAATGGACATAAAATAAGAAGCTCAATAAAACAGCTCAGATAGAAAAGGTGAGATGAAGACATGTTTATAAAATAGAATACAGTTCCACCCAATTTAAAGAATTAAAAAAATCATATGCAGACAAGGAAAAAGTGAGAAGTCATAAACACGCAGCCACCATATATCCAAAGAGGAAGTGGTGGCAAGGGAAAGGTGAGCAGGCATCTGGAGGCTTAGAGCAAAGCATCATACACTGTCATGTGAAAATGAATCATAGAATCATAGAATTATAGCATCATAGAATCGTAGAGTTGGAAGAGACCTCAAGGGCCATCCAGTCCAACCCCCTGCCATGCAGGAAACACCATCACAGTATTCCTGACAGATGGCCATCCAGCCTCTGCTTAAAAACCTCCAAGGAAGGAGACTCCTCCACCCTCCGTGGCAGCTTGTTCCACTGCCAAACAGCTCTAACTGTCATGAAGTTCTTCCTAATATTCAAATGGAATCTCTTTTCTTGTAGTTTGAAACCACTGCCCCGAGTCCTAGTCTCTGAAGCCATGGAAAACAAACCTGTTCCCTCCTCAATATGACATCCTTTCAAATATTTAAACATGGCTATCATATCCCCCCTCAGCCTTATTTTTGAAGGGCTAAACATTCCCAGTTCCCTAAGCCATTCCTCACAACACATTTCTTCCAGACCTTCAACCATCCTGGTTGCCCTCCTCTGCACCCGCTCAAGGTTGTCAACATCCTTTTTAAATTGAGGCACACAGAACTGGACACAGTACTCCAGGTGGGGTCTCACCAGAGCAGAATAGAGTGGTACCATCACTTCCCTTGATCTAGACCAGGGGTGCCCGAACTTTTTGTAAGGAGGGCCAGATTTGGTGGCTTAGAATGTGTCAGTGGCCGGTTGCTCCCCGACCCTGCCACCCCCTGCAAGCCACACCCACTGACCCATAAGCCCCACCCACTGACATTTTGCAACCCCACCCACAGGAAGGAAGGCGGGGACCAAGGGAGGGAGGGAGGGAGGGAGGGAGGTGGAAACCAAGAGAGGAAGGAAGGAAGGTGGGGAACAAGGAAGGGAGGGAGGGAGGGAGGTGGGGACCAAGGGAGTGAGGGAGGAAAGAAGGAAGGTGGGGACCAAAGGAAGCACAGGGAGCCGTGGCCACAGGCCGCCCCTTGGAAGAGGCAATCTGTGCGACCTTGCACCCCCCAAGCTCCCCAGCGGTGGCGGTGGCTCACCTGCCAGTGGCAGAGGCCCGCTGGCCTGCCCACCCCGACACTTTCCCCTGTGGTGCCCATGGCGGCAGACCGCCCGTCTGCCCAAGCTTCCCAGAGGTGTCAGTGTTGACAGAAGATTTTTTTTAAAAAACATGGGGTGAAGGAGGGGGAGGGAGGGGAGGTCCATCCAGCCGCGGGCCACTCAGAATGGCCTGACGGGCCAGATTTGGGCCCCGGGCCAGACTTTGGGCAGGCCTGATCTAGACACTATGTTTCTGTTGATTCAACCAAGAATTACATTGGCTTTCCTGGCCGCCACATCACACTGCTGACTCGTGTTCAATTTGTGGTCCACCAAGACTCCCAGATCCCTTTCACAGGTACTATTTCCAGACAGGTATCTCCCATCTTATATCTGTTCATTTCAGTGCAAAAAGAAGGAAGGAAGGACATTTTAAAATTAATATCTGTTGTATTTAATTTTTTAAAATAACACTATGATGCTGAATGAAAATGTATGGAGTGTTCCTTGCCCAAGCACATTCAAAAAGCAGCAGATTCAAAAGCGGTAGTCATGTTAGTCTGTGCTACCATATAAGGCAAAAAGAAAAGAAAAGCTTAAAATGACAAAAACATTATGGCACCTCAAATAATAGCTGCTATATTTTAATAAGAGAATTTGTGGACCAGTCCACTGTTAAGGTCATCAGGAGAGGCCCTTCTCTCCATCTCGCCGCCCTCACAGGTACGTCTCGTGGGAACCCATGAAAGGGCCTTCTTGGCTGCTGCACCCAGTCTCTGGAACTCCCTCCCACTAGAGGTGAAGACTGCCCCATCTCTGATGTCTTTCTGGAAACAGGCAAAGACCTTTCTCTTCAGGCATACTTTCCCTGAATGATGGACCACCTATTATGTGTAATTTTATATGAATTTATATGATCACATAGACTTTGTGTTTATAACCACTTATAACCTTGTGTGATTGCATTGACACTATGTTTTCAATGTTTGTTTCCATCACTCATAACGTTTACATGGAATGTTACTCTCTTTTTAACTGCTCACATTCTCTTGTAGTTTTAATGTAATGCTGTCTTTTAATGCTGTAAGATATCCCTCAATTCCCTGTTTTCAATACTTGAGCATGTCTTAATTGTACTGGTCTATATATTGTCCCTCATTTCTGTAAGCTGCCTTGTGCCCTTTTCCATGGAAAAAGGAGGGGTCAAAGTACTGTAAAATAAATAAAATAAATAAAATATTCTGCTTATAAACCATCCCTGTAGCACTTGAAGCACTCTCTGGAGTTTACAGTATTTTTTAAAATATATGTAGGGTACACATTGCCACCACCATCCCAGCCAGCTGTCTACACAACATGCCAAGATTGAAGGCAACCTTGAGCCCCGATCAAACTCAGGTTCATTAAACATGGTGGTGCCATTGTTCTCTAGTATAGAACGTATAGATCTATATCAGGGCTGTCCAACTTTGAACAGGCCAAGGTCTACTTTTTCCGGCCCAAAGTGCCTGAGGGCTACTACACTAAAACTTCTACTTACGAATTTTATCTGTTCCAAGCACATGCTCATAAGTAAAAACTTTTGCAAGTAGAGCAGCGGTTTCCCATAGGAATGCATTGAAAACCAATAAATCTGTTCTGGAGGGAACAGATTTCAATGCGCCATGGCCCTTGAACTGACCCGCTCAGCTGAGACAGTGGGGTGGCAGACCCAGAACATTGCTGGGGCTGTGGTGGTCCTTGGGATGGGGGAAGGAGGGGTGGACAAATTGTCCCCTCACTTTTTTTATTGATGGCCGGCTGGCTACTTTTGAGCACTTCACGGGCTACCAGTAGCCTGCGGTCTACCTGTTGGGCAGGCCTGGTCTATATTATAGAGATTTTCTTGCTTTTATCCTCAAAATGAGCGGAGTCTAAATTGCTGTGTTGCAGTTTAATCGCTACCCCACTAAAATGCGGCTGCCATCGGTGACTACCCTGAGCCTACTTTTCAAAACTTGGGAGTCCATACGGTGTACAAGCAAACATCTTCGGGAGCTCAGGATCTCATTGCTGCTGGACAGCTCAGTGGCTTATGTTGGGAATTCATTTCCTCACTGTGCCTCCTTGACAGGGGCTGGACTCATTGATCCATAGGGTCTATTCCTGCCCTGCACTTTTAAGGGTATTATTAAACGGGACCCAAAAGAACATAAGAACATAAGAACATAAGAAGTGCCATGCTGGATCAGGCCAAAGGCCCATCTAGTCCAGCTTCCTGTATCTCACAGCGGCTCCACCAGATGCATTTGGGAGCGCATGAGACTAGATATCTGTCTCCTGATACCACTCCCCTGCATCTGGCCCTTGAAGTACCGTGGTTTAAAGCCTGGAGATTGAACATCTCCATCATGGTTTGTAACCTGTGATGGACTTTTCCTACAGGAATCTGTCCAATCCCCTTTTGAAGGCATCCAGGCCAGATGCCATCACCACATCCTGTGGCAGGGAGTTCCATAGACTTACAACGGGCTGGGTGAAAAAATATTTTCTTTTGTCACTTCTTACTCTCCCAGCCCTCAATTTGAGTGTATGTCCACTAGTTCTGGCATTTTGGGAGAGAGAGAAGCTTCCCTCTATCCACTTTACTCATACCCTGCATTATTTTGTATGTCTCAATCATATCCCCCCTCAAGCGCCTTTTTTCCAGACTAAAGAGGCCCAAATGTTTTAGCCTTTCTTCATAAGGGAGGTGCCCCAGGCCAGTAATCATTTTAGTCATTCTCTTCTGCACCTTTTCCAGTTCCACTATGTCTCTCTTGAGATGCGGTGACCAGAATTGTACACAATACTCCAGGTGGGGTCTTACTATTGTTTTGTATAAAGGCATTATAATGTTCGCTGATTTATTTTCAATCCCCTTTTTGATAATCCCTAGCATGGAACTGGCCTTCTTCACCGCTGCCACACATTGGGGAGACACCTTCATGGAGCTGTCCACCAACACACCAAGATCTCTTTCCTGATCCGTCACGGATAACTCAGAGCCCATGAGTTGATAGATGAAGTTTGGATTTTTTGCCCCAATATGCATTACTTTACATTTAGTTACATTAAAACGCATTTGCCATTTCTCAGCCCACTCCCCCAGTTTGGAGAGATCCTTCTGGAGCTCTTCACAATCTTCTCTGGTTTTTACCACACGGAAAAGTTTTGTGTCATCGGCAAACTTGGCCACCTCACTGTTTATCCCTGTCTCCAGGTCATTTATGAACAGAATGAAAAGCACCGGTCCCAGGACAGAGCCCTGGGGCACACCGCTTTTCACCTCTCTCCATTGTGAAAATTTCCCATTGACACCTACTCTTTGTTTCCGGGATCTCAACCAGTTCTCAATCCATAAGAGGACCTGCCCTCTTATCCCCTGACTGTGCAATTTTCTCAGCAGCCTTTGGTGAGGGACTGTGTCAAAAGCCTTTTGAAAATCCAGATAGACTATATCCACCGGCTCACCCAAATCCATGTGCCTGTTGACCTTTTCAAAAAATTCTAAAAGGTTTGTCAGACAAGATTTACCCTTACAGAACCCATGCTGATTTTCTCTGGTCAGCCTCTGAAGCAGTATGGCACCAGTATTTTATTATCTGCAGTTCTGCCACCATACTAGTAATGGAATAAGAGATTTGTAGTTCCCAATGGCATTCTGTAACAATGAACTCAAAGCTACTCACATAAAACAACTCATACTATCAGCTTAACCTCCATGTGTGTTTTGTCTTGTAAAACACTGAGCCATTACCCTTAACAATGTCAGTGTGTTCTTGCTACAAAACCCAGCTAAATTAGCATCCAAGGGAATATTTAAGAGCACCCTTCACAATGAGTAATGTATTAATGCCTTATTGGCTTCTATTAAACTGAGCAACCCTTCAATGCACTGTGAAGGATTTAAAAAGTGCTAATGTATGCTCAAGAGAGAAGGGGAAAATGGCTTCACTTTAGAACTGCACAGACAGATGGAGCCTGTAAAGAGAATGCATGAGTTCTATAAAGGGGCTTTATGTAAGACATTTGGGGTTGTTTTTTGGGGGGGAACTAAGCCCAAACTGATATGAAGGTGAGATGCCAGGTCTTAGATTACTGGCTTAATTCTGAGTAGCAAGTGAGCCATTCACTTTCAATGGAAGTATAAACCCAAAGGGTGAAGACGATTAGCCATTTCAAATTATTTGTGACTTATTAGCTGAGACACAGCTTATCTTCTTTACATTTCTTCATCGTACCCCTGAGACCTGGTTAACTAGTTCCCATTTCTAATATTCATGGATCACAGAGTAGGATATCTTGGAAGTACATCAACCTGCATTTTATGCCTTTAAGAGGTTTGGATGGGAGGAACTTTGGGGCTGAATTTCAGTCACACAAGAACAGCCAATTGTTCCCTCTCTACTTCATATTCCTTTTCCAGTCTTTTTACCCAGTCAGAATTTCGTACCAGTTAGCAATGTCTGTCTATGTTATGCTGCTATCTCACCTGGGGAGGATCCTGATCTTCTGAAGGTCCGGCTTTTCCTCTTTCTCCTGTCACGTGACTGAAGATGTGGGATAGCAGTTCCCACATACAAAGGTGTTTTTTTTTTATTAAAGTGCAGTTCAGCCCCATGGCCAGCAGGTGGCACTAGGATTTAATAAATGACCAGCTGGCTGGTGGTAGAGCTTGGGTAAGTTAAACAAAAAAGCATCCAATGCAGCTTCCTGATGCTTGGAGGGTGGGGGGAAATTAAAAAAATAAATTAAAAAAGTGCCAATAGCCAGTTGTACTATGAGGGAAAAAAGAAAGAAAACTGGATCATCTACGCAGTTTAAAACGCCTAGTGGCCATGGGGATGGCATTTTTGGACACTGTTTATCTACAAATTTAATCTTCATTTAAAGGGACGTGGGAGAGTTTGAAGAATCTGACTTAAGTATTTATGTAACCAGTAAGTTAGTCAAAACAATGAAGTTAACCAGTTCAGATATCAAACAATGTAACAAGTAAATATGTTTTGTTTGTTATTCTGATATATATATAATGATTTGTAAGAGATTTTTTCCTTATTCTTTCTCAACCCAAGAGTCTGACTAAATCTATTGATACTATATTGTCAGTTAAGGTAAATCTAACTAAAACTGACTATACTATCAGAGGAGGTAATATATTTGAGGGAGACAATAACAATAATTATTATTTAGTGGCCACCGTGGAGACCATTATGGGCAACTTACTCTCAAAGAATATTTTTGCAGCCATTTCAATACATTTTAAATTACCCAGACAAGTTATGATGTTCTCAACAAAAAGGTCAATGTACTCTCTGACAATTAGGGATGGGCATGAAAGAGAAAAAATGTGTTTTGTTCATTTTGTTTCATTGCCCCCTCTTTCATTTCATTTCCTTACTAACATTTTTTTTTAAAAAATTGTATGAAATGAAATGGTAACAAACTGATACATTTCTCTAGAACGCAGCCCCTGGGGGACCTAGAGGAACCAAATTTGGTGTGTACCTTCCTTGGACTCTCCCCTTTAAGCCCTCCAAACTTGGAGAGATTTGGGGTTTGAGGGACCAAATTAGTAAATTTGAAATTGGGTACCCCCTGGAAAAATATTTTGAAGCACAATTTTCTGTGCTTGGAAAAACTGTTCCTGGGCAGCTGCCAGCATAAAAATTGCTGTGGACCTTCCTGAAGCTCTTCCCTTTAAGCACCCCAAATTTAGAGAAGTTTGGGGTACCCATCCCTTCATATAATGCCATAACTGGAATAATGATACCTCATGCCAGAACGTTATTCTGCTTGAGAGAAAAGACAGCATCCATCAGTTACATAATTTTTCTGTGTATAAGACTATATTTTTGTCTAAAATTACTAGACTAAAAATTGAGGGTCATGTTATACACAAAGTGAGCTGATGAGAGAATTGCTCTGCTGCAAAACTATAATTCTGGGTGAGAAAAATGGGGATAACTTACACATGGGGTGTCTTAGAGATGGAAAAAAGGCTAATACAGTGGACCCTCATATAACAAATGGTTTGTATAACATAAAATCTGTACAACATGAAAAATTCCGGAGATAGGGGAAATTTGCTTAACAGAATCACCTATGGGGCGAATCCGTACAACATAAAATGGTTGCGATTATGGATTACTCTGTTTTCAATGCATTCCTATGGGAAATTTGTATAAAGGAAAATTTACTTAACATAGTTTCATTTGGAACAAATTAATTCCTTTATAGGAGGTACCACTGTACTCAACTAGAGAGATAAATAGACTGATCTGGAATAAATCAAAGCAAAACTATATTTCTAAAATATTTTTCTTAATAACTACAATGGCCATATTTTGACAAAAGTCAGATAAAATAAAGGTATTTTTAATTGCATGTTTCTCCCCATGGTGACTTCATTTCAACAGCTCTTGATACATGAATACTTTTTAAGGATGTCTGCTCTTGGTGGTGGTGGTGGAGGAGGGAGCAGTGACATTTCTCTTAAAAAATCAACTGGACCCCCCCCCAAAAAAAGAACACTATAACAATTCTGGAAACGGGTGACACAAGTGGATTTATTTATTTATAAACAAACAGTACGCCTGCAGATAAAAAGCTATATTCTTATTTGCAGGAGCACAGTTCTTCTTCTGAATGGCCCTCTCATGCCTTGTTTTCTGACTTTTTATCCATTTGGTGACTGTATTCAGGCAAACTTGAATTGGGAGGGGGGCAATTTTCAAAAGAACTATTAACTGCAGATGTTGGCAACTACCTGTTAGGTGACCTTAGTTTTCCCTTCATTCTATTTCTGTGCCTTTGTACCTGAAATCTATTTCACAGAGGCCAGAAACACTTCTGTGACTTTTACTGGGCTGCTGGTAGGGAATTGACATAAACTATGGGTTATTCGGAGGGTCCTGCTGTGAAGAGACATTCTCTGTTTTAACTCTGCACAACAAAATTATCACGGGGGTGGGCAGGGAGGGACTTGGATGGAGAATTCAGGCTGAGTTTTATTTCATTGTCTCTGATGCATCTTCTTTTCTCCCTGTGACAACCAAAATTCTCCTTATTTTCTCCATCTTATTCAGGCTATAATCCAATTTTTTTAGCATCCAGGAGCAAGTGAAATTTGGAAAAGCAATCCATGGGAGATTTTCACACTTTCCCTAGGAAGCTCAAGGGGATAACTCTGTTTTCAGCTTCTCACCTTCTAGAAATTAGCTGAGATAGATATTTAATTCAGTAGGATGTGAAGAGGGTGTGGATAAGTTTGTGGATGCCCCTGATTGTGGTCCAGTTTAGGACCTGCACAACCCACTCAGTTTCCTGGTGAGTCCACCATAGATTCCCACACAAAAACTGGAAATAGTACATGCTGGCACATGCTAATCCCAGGACAGCAGTATCCAAAATAGAGGCCTATGTGGGTCATGGCAGCACTGGGGATAGGAGAGTGCCACTTAAAAGAGACTAGGGAACTGCTCGGGCCCAGTGGATGGTGGACGTAAAGGCTGCCCTTCTACCAAAAGAGGAGGAACAAAAAGAGACTCCTAGGAGAATGGAGGGCGGGTGGCAGACAGAGCGCGAGAAGGGAGTGTGATTGCAGAAGAAAGCATATACTACACTGGAGCCCAGTGGAGAAAGATAAAAAAGGCAGGTCCTAAGGAGAAAGAATATGCATTGGGGAAACCTTCTAGTCATGTGAATGGTGACAGAGGAGATACCTAGAAATACCAGTCCAGGACCTCTTGGTCAGAGGACTCCCCAAGAGAAGAACCAAAGCCTCCAGAGAAATGGGATGATATTTACAAAGAAGAACCCTAGAGATGGTTTTGGTGCAACTGAGTGTGCCAAAGGGGCAAAGGGGAAAGCACAAGTACCCCAAGCTCTTGTGTGACCCATCATACAGGGGACAACATGAGAACAAGGCTGGGTGAAAAGCAAGGGAGACAACTCCCATGAAGATCCAACACTGCTGCAGGAGAAGACAGCTGCAAGCTATGGGAGAGCTCTGGGGAAAAGAACTCAGAGAACTGGGACCAGTGTGACTGTCCATGGGGAGGTTCGTTCCCATGTCTGCTCCTCACTATGGGCTAAACAGCCTTCATTATTAGGCATGATCCAAACACAAGGCAGTCCAGGTCCAGAGGCTTCACAGCCTTTCTTGTCAAGGAGTACAGTGATGAGAACTGGATTCACAGGACAGACCTCTTCCCTCTTGGTGAACAAAACCAGAGAGCAAGGTAATTTATAAAGAGCCCTTTGGACACTGCTGGGAACTAGGGCCAAGAAGCCAGGACAGGGTACTGAGCCAACTATCTTCCCTCCCAAGTTCCACAAACTCTGTTGTGTTTCTGCCTCTCAATACAGAGCATATGGAACAAAGGAGGGAGGAGGAGGGACACCCTACAGATCAAGCTGAGGTTGGGGGGCTCACATAGCTATTCAGACAAGGAGGGGGTTGCTATTTTAATTTTCTGATTTGTGGTAACTACACTGCAGCGTTACAGATTAAAAAGGGGGAACTCCTATTTCTTCCTTTACCAGGTGCAATGGTTCGATGTGATGAACAGTTAGATTTATTTATTTATTTATTTATTTATTTATTTATTTATTTATTTATTTATTTATTTTTATACCACCCGTTTTCCCGAAGGAACTCCAGAAGGTGAACAACAAACACACAGTACAGCAATCAAGAAGAGGGATTTAAAAAAAATTGACAAAGTAGTCAAACAAATCATCGGCAGGGTGGCAACACAGAGGGTGGGGGGGAATTAGTTTAATAAATAAATAAAGGTTGCCAAATGCCTCCTGAAAAAGCAACATTTTGAATTCTTTTTTAAAGGCGTGCAGGGACTGTGCAAGGCGCAACTCACTCAGAAGTTGCTTCCATAGAGAAGAACCAGCCACAGAGAAGGCGCGATTATGAGTTAGCGATATCCGAGCCTCCGTGGGCATGGCCACTTGGAGTGAGAGTGCCTGCGACATTCTAGTGGTGACATTCTGTCAATCATTGGAAGATACGCTCCATCAGGTATTCAGGTACCAAGCCGTGGAGGATTTTGTAAATCAAAACCAAGACCTTGAACCTTATCCGGAGAGATCATTTCTGAACTTGCCCAAGGAGGCATCCAATAATGCTACAGCACACAACCTCAGAGAAACTCTCCACCTCCTTGTGCAATGAATTATTATTATGTGTGTGTGTGGGGGGGGGTGTGAATGAATGAACTGGATTATGCCCATAAATTTCAGAGTATGCTAAAATAAAGAACATTTCAAGCATTGGGTGCTCATTTAGCAATTAGAATGGTGCTGCTTTTACTCGATATTGGAGGGGCAGGAAAAGAGCAAATGGATTATGAAAGTTACCTTCAAAAACTTCCAGCTCTTTCAAAAAGAAATAAAAATTATTATGCATACCCTGTAAAGAGATAAGATTTCCAGCCTCGGAAACCCTTCAATGTCTTTTTAACCTAAGAAAACCTCATTTTATAAACTAAATAAATAAATAGCAAGCCTCTTTTTTATCCCCCACTAAATTTGGTTTGTGGACCATGATACTGCAGAATCTCTGTGTAGCCTTGAAATAACGTGACAAGGTAATTTTAATGCCTCCCCTCCCTTTTTTTTTGGCCTGCACTTATATTTGAGTGGAGATATGGAAAACAACTTTTATGGCGTAGGTGGTAAAAATAAATGTCCTGGAAGTTTTTCATAGCCAGAATCCGGACAGCCAACATAAAATACTTCATGCTAAATTTACACTCATCGATAAATAATAAAAGAAGAGAAAAATCCAGGTTGGTTTTTAATAATGTACCTCACATTATTTTCTGAAAACAAACTAATAACGACAGCTCTAATCTTGATCTACCTGCCTTATTATCTGTGCAGAAGAAAAAAAGCTTCATGTTAAGCACTAAACACTGTTATAAATGGACAGAATGAAAAGGATGAATAGCAAATAGATAATATTTTAGAATAGCTGTTGGTTATTTTGAGAGGCAGATCCTTCTTTAGGTTATGAAACAGCATGAGAGGGGAAGCCAAATAATGGTTGAATTCTGTTTTTCCTGTTAATACAAGCTGATCATCATTTCCATACAAAGGTGTAATAAAGGTATATCAATTAATTGGGGATTTCTCTCAGTATCCTATAGCATGCTCATCTGATAAAGCCAGTGATTGGCTTTTGCATCTATTCTTTATTGTTATACATATCGAATATCACAGGGCTGTTCAACTTTGAACAGGCCGAGGTCTACTTTTTCCAGCCCAAAGTGCCTGAGGGCTACTACACTAAAACCTCTACTTACAAATTTTATCAGTTCCAAGCACATGCTCATAAGTAAAAACTTTTGTAAGGAGAGCAGTGGTTTCCCATAGAAATGCCTATGGATTAAACCAATTAATCCATTCTGGAGGGAACAGATTTCCATGCGCCATGGCCCTTGAACTGCCCCGCTCGGCTAGAGAGTGGTCTGGCAGACCCAGAACTTTGTTGGGGCAGTTGTGGTCCTTGGGATGGGGGAGGGAGTGCTGGGGAACGTATTCCCTCGCTTTTTAAATTGATGGGCGCGGGCTACTTTTGAACCCTTCATGGGCTACCAGTAGCCCACGGTCTACCTGTTGGGCAGGCCTGGCATATCATATCTGGTCCTTTGAATACGGGAGGAAAAGACCTACAAAATGCACCAAAGCCTCCTTTCCACCAGTGCCCACTCAATAGCAACAGTTCTCAATCAGCTCCCATTTGGGATGGATGATGATGCTGAGACTGACAAGGAGAGGCATATTTAAAGTCCTCCACGGTGGAGGAATCAAACCTGGTCTTGTATTGGAAGCACTGCTTTGTAATTCATAGACCAGCCCACCCAAATTTCAACACGAAGGCAAGCATTTGAGGGACATTTAGCTTGTTCCAGGTTTCAAGCTATTGTATCCTTGGTTTGAAACAAACCAAACATGATCAGCATTATTGCGCCCTTTCTGCCCTTGCATGAGTCCTTAGTGTTGTCCAGAAACCCAAATCTACTGTGTTGCAGTGGCTATAGGCAGGACCTGGCTGATCCAGAATGACCCATTGTATTATCCTGAGATTCTTCCATGGTCGCTGCCTACGGATGGAAATCTTCACTTGTCTCATCCTCACAGATGATGATAGGAACTGCTACATCCTATTGGTGGACCATAATGATGGTCACGAAATGAACAGTTATCTCAGTGCTGTTCTTCTGGTAGGGGGAAAAAGAATTTTGTATATATTATCCAGGTTTTTCTATAAAACTACACAGTTCATGACACAGCCAGGATACAGCCAGGAGAAATCATCTGACGCATTTTAGGGTTGTTTGCTTATTATTTCTGAATAACTGTAACCCTTCTGTGCTCACTCATGGTTCATCTCTCAACAAGAGGAGAGGATACTAGTTTTGCACAAATACAATTCCTCGGACCTTAGTGGTGGCGGTCGTGGTGGAGTGTTAGGTCAGAAAGTCTCATGTCTGAACACCTCCCAAAGAATGCTACTGTATAAGCCTTTATGGACCTTTAGGAAGAATCAGAAACCATTGTGCTTGCCACAACTGGCATTTATGCCTAAAAGAATTGATCCCAGCATGAATCAGACAAATATTTTCCAACATGTACAATTTTATGCCCATTTTTTTGCCCCATTCAAAATAGATAAACTGGTGGTTCAGGAAACGTTCTACTTGTTCTTCTTCATATTGTACAAGTATATGCAACTAGATATAAGGTGTGTGATATTGTTCTCTGGTTATTAAATATCCAAAAATTGGGACTAAAAAAAGTTGTAATGTAATCATAATGCAAACTGAAGGGTACGGGGAATTTACCGAGAACTCTTCATATCCCAAGAGACCCATTCAGGCACTGAAACATGGACAGTTCTATAAGGAAGGAGGTGAGAATGGGAGGGTGCAAGTAAGTCCTGCCACTATACTGCCACCCCCTTCCAGATGTCAATCAGGATTTTATGCCATCATTAGGAAGATCTGAAGAGTTGCTTGCAACCATGTTCAGCTGAATGCTCTTCTAGGACCTCTTCAGGCCTTCACAAGGAATGGGGTGAGTTGGGGATGCTGTTAGAAGTAGGACTTGTAAGCATTAGGGATCTGCCATTCATTTTTTTTCTGTACTCCAACCCAAATACATTGTCATGAATTGCCTTGGCAGAATACTGGGTGTTTCAGCCCAGAGATTATTATTATTATTTATTTATTTTAGAGTATTTTCACCCCACGTTTCTCCTTGGAAAAGGACCCAAGGCGGCTTACAGTAATGAGGGACAATATACAGTCCAATACAATTAAGGCATATTCAAGTACTGAGAGCAGGGAATTGAGGGACATCTCACAGCATTAACAGACAACATTACATTAATGCAATCACAAAGTCTATAAACACAAAGTCTATGTATGGTAGATTCATATAAAGTCACATAGTAGGTAATCCAGCATTCAGGGAAAGCTTGCCTGAAGAGAAAGGTCTTTGCCCACTTCCGGAAAGACAGCAGAGATGGGGCAGTCCTGGCCTCCAGTGGGAGGGAGTTCCAAAGTCTGGGCGCAGCAAAAATACTTATAGTCACTAAAAGAAAGCTGCCATAATGTTTTCTGGGAATGATACTTCTTCAGAAATAACCTTTATGGAGCCTAAAAGACAGTGAGGCTACCACCCTCAGGTAACTCTACAGTAACTCCTATTTCAAACTGGTAGCAAGGCCTAAGACAAGGCCTAAGACTAGAAACAGGACCTGAGATAGGCCCTGGTCCAATTTAGCAAAATATAGATATCTATGGATTGCAACTCCCAAAATTTTGACATTGACATTCCTTTAACAAGGATGGATCTTAAGCGTCCAAAATACAGTGGTACCTTGTATAAAGGAATTAATTCATTCCAAATGAAATTATGTTAAGCAAATTTTCCTTTATACAAATTTCCCATAGGAATGCATTGAAAATGGAGTAATCCCATTTTTATGTTGTACGGATTCACCCTATAGGCAATTATGTTAAGCAAATTTCCCCTATCTCTGGAATTTTTTATGTTGTACTGATTTTATGTTATACAAACTGTTTGTTATACAAGGGTCCACTGTATATGAATGGCACCTTGCTACCATTAGCCTCCATCTCCACAACAGTTATATCCCTATACTGTATATGTTTGGCCTATAAAGCCTGAACAGGGTTTTGTACTATCTGGAATGATGCCTTCTCCAGTTTATAGAAAAACCAGGAGCAGGTGAATTCCCATATGTTATTCCCATAAGAGCAATTCTCACAGGTAGTTTAGTACTTATAATTAAGAGAGGATATTTGTGAATTCCCAATGTGGTCTTTTCTAAGTGTTTGGAGAACTGTCTTTGACTCGCAAAGTCTCCCCAGCTCTCTCACAGAGGCCCACCTTGAGTTTCACATATCTAGGAGAGGTGAAGGAAGCTCACATTGAGGAGACAGCACAGATTTAAAACTGGTAGTTTCTGAATAAGTGCACATAGACGACCAACTTTTCTTGGTGGAGTAGGATAAGCAGTGTGGTCCACAAGAGCTGCAGGCAGCTATGGGGAATTTGTGAGGCTCCACAGGCCCTCCAGCCCTGTGACCCCAACTGTGGTCTGCAGAAGTGCATATTCTCTTCCTAGAATCCTCTAAAAGCAGCATTATTGAACATAGTCTGTCTCCCATCTTCCCCGAAGTCCAAGAAAACAAAAGTCAAAGTTGGAAGTCTGGCTACTTTTCATGACTCCTCTAGAGGACATCTGAAGTGCCGAGAACCTGGAGATACTCTGACTGCCATGGATAGCTCAGCTGTGGAGTCAGAGGAGGAAGATGGCTCTCTCCCAGTCCTCCATAATTAAAACAAGTGAGGGCACAGCTTGTCCTAAAGATACTAGGAGGACGAATTAGCTGTAAGGGAAGCTGCATCAAGAAAGCACATGCAAGTCTATTCCATCACCAGGGAGCTAGCAGAACTGGTTCACCTCCTTGGTTGGGAGGAATGGTGCTGTAAATTTTCCCCAGTTCTTTTTTGAAGACAATACTCAGGCTTGCAGGATGCACAAATCTTTGCTACCTTCATCCTATTAGTCACAATACTGAGGTTCCTTCAGATTTTACAGTCCCCAACAGGGGCTTAGCAGGAAGCTTGGGGGGGGGGGCACAAACAGACTTGTGCGTCTTTAATGTTTCAGTAACTAAAAGTTTACAACTTACACAGTACTCCGTACCACCACCACAAGTGAGAAAAACAAGTGATAACCAAAAACATATACTCAGTGTTTTTATTTTTGGAATATAGTTCGTGCTGACATTTCTGCTTACAGGTGGCACAGTAAACTAAGTCACCAGAATAAAAAAGGAGCACGGTGTAAAAGCTCAGCTAGATACAAACAAAAAAGGAAAAGCAGGCAGACAGGCTGGCCTCTTTCCCCACAGCCGGGCACCAGACAATACAGTGTTTATATCTAGGAATCAGGAAAGATGACATTTACAGAAGAGATGTAACCTCCCTGATACAAATGGGGTGCCCTGACTACCCATTTTACTCAAGGGGTACACATGGTACCATTTTTTTCACTGAGATACATACACTATGGAACAACACTGATGTTTACACTAGAGATGGACACTTAAAATTTGTAAGTTCCATGGATTGAGTCCACAGGTATTACACATGAGCCACGGATGCCATGCCCAGCTTCCTCCTCTATGGCTGTTACCCCTGTCCAGTTTGTTGCTCTAGAAAGTGCTCTGAGATGTGGATCTTGAAATTGTTCCCCCACGTCCGTCACACTTTAAGCAAACAAAGTGCGACCACGTCCCCCGAAGTCCAACTCAGGGCACCTTCCTTCTACCTGGCCTCAGGTTGGTGGAATCCTTGTCACTGTTCTGTTCCAGTTTTTAAACTGGTACACGCACTATGGGGTACCGTTTAATCTGCAGCATAACTGGTCCGTCACCCTAGGGCCACCTCGTGGCACTACTTGGAGCAGCCATATGACAGTAAATTCACAGTATGAGAAGCCACTATGCATGGAAAGAAGCCAAAAAAAAAAAGTCATATTCCAAGTTCAACAAATGACAAATGAAAATCGATATACCAATATACCAATTTTTTTTAAAAAAAATAGTGCTGCAGGAAAACAAAACAAAATGCACTTTGATGTCGACCCCATCCATGAGGTCACAGAAGTTACATAACAATAAAGTGCATCCTTGGGGACGCAAAAACTGCAGTAAGATATATTACACATTTTAATAGGTTGCGGTACAAAGTGGACGTGAGGTAACGGCCTACGTCAGGCATGTCCAAACTCTGGCCCTCCTGATGTTTTGGACCACAACTCCCAGAATTCCAAGCCTGTATTGCCAATGGCAAAGGACTGTGGGAGTTGTGGTCCAAAACATCTGGAGGGCCGAAGTTTGGACATGCCTGGCCTAAGTGGATGACTGTGGGAGGAGACAGGGTACAGAACCTGGGGCACCCATGTGACACCTGTGAAGCCAATTTGCTGAACTGGCCCAAACTTCAGTAAGTGTCCATCTCTAATTTACACCGATCCAAACAGGAAAATTGGATGACAAGTTGTAGTCCCCCCCCTCGCTTTGATAGCCAGAGATCAGATAATAAGGTTTCATATATGACTTGACATCTTTTATAAATAGTGGAAATTAATTCTCCTTTCTTGTTAATCTCTTCTCCTGTGCATAATTTTTGACTGCAGTTAGTGCTCTGGTAGGTCCTGAGGTGGGACAGTGGTACCTTGTATAAAGGAATTTGTTCCCAATGAATTCTGTTAAGCAAATATTTCTTTGTACAAATTTCCCATAGGAATGCATTGAAAACAGAGTAATCCCTAATCGTGACCATTTTTCTGTTGTACGTATTTGCCCCATAGGCGATTCTTTTAAGCAATTCCCCCTATCTCTGGAATCTTTTTTTCCTTTAAGCAGATTTTCTGTTAAACAAACTGCTTGTTATATGAGGGTCCACTGTATATGAGTTATTTGCAAATTAGTTGAAATAATTTGCTCGTTGTTTGACTAGGTTGATTCTTTCTTTCTTTCTAACTTCCTAATGAAATTGTTTTCCTCTGTATAAATAGGATTCGATCAATTCAAGATTCCTTCCAAGGAAAACTATTCATATTTTTCTTGGGATTTTCCTTGAATTCTTGAGTGTTATAATTGAAGAAGATGCAAAGGGACCAAACACAGTCTGAGCAACAAATTTAAATATTTAAATACCAGGAAAAGTGTGGACAGAGATGTGGAATGCCCAACTATTTAAATCAGTATTGGTCAAATATAAGGAAATGGTGTTGAAAAAAATTCATAGATAGCATTTATATCCTACCAAATTTCATAAAATAAAGAATGGAATAGCAGACGTGCTGATGAAATTGTGCACTCAAAGGGTATTTAGGACATATTTGGATCTCCTGCCCAAAGTTGGAACCACCCAGAGTAGCTGTGTAGCTAGATGGAGCAGTATATAAATGTAATAAATAAATAAATAAATACGGAACTATTTTGGCAGGATGTAATAAAATGGCTAGAAAAACTAATACATCAACAAATCATTGGCAATTAAACATTTTTCTCTCTATATATCAATGAGAATGAAAGTTTAACCAGTACAGTGTTAGTGTAAATCCTTACAGGAACCACAAGAAAAAGAAATAACTTGTACTAGTAAAAATGCACAAGGACTCTCTTTTTAAAGATACTGATATAGGATATGGAACATAGCATTAATGGAGAAACTGGCCACATGGGCAAAAATTCGTAGAGGAAAATTAAAAGAAGATACTTGGCAACCTCTACTGGCTTCAGACAAAGAATTAAAGATTGAGATGAATATAATGGGAAGCCAGCAAGTTTATTGGTCTGCCATCTATTTAGTACAAAAGTTTTATGTAACTTTATGTAATGAGTTTTGTGAAATACCGTAATTGAAAGGAAGAAACAAGTAAAATTATGCATGTGCATAAGACAAAAATGATGAGAGATGAGTGTGCAAGTCTCTAGGTGTTGGATAATGTTACAGTGGACCCTCGTATAACATACAGTTTGTATAACATAAAATCTGTACAACATAAAAATTCTGGAGATAGGGGAAATTTGCTTAACAGAATTGCCTATGGGGCAAATCTGTACAACATAAAAATGGTCGTGATTAGGGATTACTCTGTTTTCAATGCATTTCTATGGGAACTTTGTATAAAGGAAAGTTTGCTTAACATAATTTCATTTGGAATGAATTAATTCCTTTATACAAGGTACCACTGTATTTTGTTTCTCTTGTTATTCTCATGGCTTTTCAGTTTCAAAAACTTTAAATCTAATTGATGTCAAAAAGGAGTTAGGAGAGGACTCACCGATTTAGCATCCTCATTGTCACCTATCTGTTCCTGTGTGATGTGAAGACAGAGGAATGAACTGGGTCACTTAGAAGTCAATGGAGCATCTTCTCTCCAACTCATGCCCAAGCATGGGGAGAGAGATCTAGTTAAGGATCTTTGGTGCAGGGAATGGATAGCATTCTCTGCAGGTGTAGCTACACTAACATTTGTCAGCTTAACATGGAAATTAAAATGTGTAGTCTATTTAAATACTCTACTTAAAATTCTGGGTTAATGAACTCAAACACCCTGCTGTGAGTCAGTGGCCCAAATCCTGTTTCTTAGCACAGTAAGCCTCCACAAACCTCACTGTACCAGTAGAGATTTGGTGAGTTAACATCTCAGTCAGTTCCATTGATTTAAAAGGGTAAAACTTATTTTAGCACAAAGTGTAAGTCACAACTCCAGTAGGCCCATTCGAATCAATGGAATTTATGAAGGAGTTCTTACTAAAATCTTCATTGAGTCAATGGGCAATTTCTAGTGAACTTTACTATGCTAAGCAACAGGATGTGTGCCATTGCTTATTGGCTAGGATGAGCAGAAAAGATTAATATTAAATAGTTCCCAGCATAATGGAACTTAACTGTTGCTCAGTGAAAACTAAATGCTTCAATTAGAGATGGGCACGAAACAACAAAATGGTGTTTCGGTTTTTCATTTGTCGTTGAGAGGTCTGTTTTGGTTTGTTTCCATTTGTTGCGAATTTTTTGAAAAATTTCGTTACCGTTTTTCGTTTTTTCATTTGTCGTTTCTACCCGCTTTTTGCACAATTTCTAAAGCATTTCTGTGCACAGGCATCCACCAACTCCCCAGACCAGAGGGAAAACACTAAAAAAAAAAAAGGATGCTGGCAGAGACACAGTATAGACTAGGTATGCAGGGAGGCTGCAAAGGCAGCGGCGGGCATTGCCCAGGGTGCAAGGCAGCCGCAGAGTGACTGCACTGCAGGGCAAGGGAGGGTTCTCACCGAGAGGTACGCAGCACGCACGCACACAGGGAGGCTGCAGGACTGAAGCTAGAGTCGCAGAGACAGCAATCCCACCCTAACTCCCACCAGAGACTGCAAGGAGGACGGGGGCTGCCAGAGCTTTTTATGCCCCTCTGTGGCTGCCAGACCTGCCCACCCATTCTGCAACCTGGGCAAGCTATTGGTTGAACATGAACCCACATCACATGGCTTGCCTCCATTTTGTGGCTGGTGGCGACATCCATTTTAAAGGGAAAAGAAAAATACATTGTGATGGGAGAAGACAAAAACAAACGTTTTAAGGACCCCAACCCCCTGGTAGGTATTATCAGACAATATAAATAATTATCGCTGTGTTTTTACGGACGCCCAGGGCGTTTTTTAACATTTAAAACAGCTCATTTCATTGCGTGTCACCATTAACGGAAACGAAACGTAACGACCACAATTTTTGTGGTTCTGTTCGTTTTGTTGCATTTTCATCACAATTTTTGTTTGTCAGTTCGTTACGTAACGGAAACGACAAACGGTAACGGAAACGAAAAAATGTTCGTTCTGTGCCCATCTCTAGCTTCAATATAAGGCAACCGGAAATATGCTGAATGATTGGCAGCCTTTTGTCCAATAGATAGATAGTGAATTCATCACCTGAGGTGAAACGTACACCTCAAGTTGTTTCTAAAAGTTCGTAATTCCCATTTTGGAACTTTCTTTAAATGAGAAAGTCTAGCCGTAACTTCTAGCTAAGATGATTTTGGACACTTTCCTGATTTCCCCCCGTATCCCATGTCTGCAGTGCCTAGTTTAATCTGGAGTCCTGCAAACCCTGAAAAGCCAATGTCTGATCACATAAAGCTATCACAACCTTTAAAAATTGCTTTTACACAAATACATTTTTCCTTCTCTTTTGTAGATTCAGACTGATCAAATTCTCAATTTCTCTTCTCAGAGTGCCACTGGAACTGTGGTTCAGGTGTGTGCACTAAAGATCAGCTGGCGATGAACTTGAGGTATCTCATCATAACACTACAAATCCTAAGCTTCCTTAGACTGAAATCGTGACCGTTGAAGTGGCATCAAATTGATAAACTGCATAATGCAGATTTTCAGCTAATTATAAATAAGTTTGAAAAATATTCTTATGCTACAAAGTGGACACTTAAACCTGCATTAAAATATACAGTGCAATGCTAAATTGGAAGACTTATCAAAATAACAATGGAAAATCCTCCCCTTTAAATTTCTTATGAGCTTTGGAAAGAAAACAGCCAAGAGATCTTTTTGAAAATATGCACACAACCAATAGCACTTATATTGTTTTCTCTTTCTACCTCCCTCATAATCGTAGCTCCTTTTCTTTCCTTATTTTTCTTCATCAGGCTGGGCAATGCAGATCTGGGACTGGGAGTAGTAGGCACAGGATTTTTATTATGTAGTTTATTGCTTATCCTGTTGCCTAGCAACATCTTTCTTTCCATGAATTCTTCCATTTATGACTAATTTATCACTGGAGAAAGGTTGATGAACCCCCCCCCCCAATAAAAATCCACCAAAAACAAAAACCAACACCACCCCGAGTTATGTTGGACACCATATAAGCAAGTGGTTCCTCCCAGTGTGTGTGGGATTGAGTCGAGTTCTGGCTCTAAGGAAGAGGGGAGCACACTCTTCTTCTCACAAGTATAGACAAACATTTAATCATAAATACCTCCATTCAGGACACCATATAAGCACTGAAGAAATCACTTACCCAGAATTCCAAGTACCTCACTAAACTACCAATCCCAGTATTTCTTGAACATAATATTTAGTCACAGAAATGGACAAGGTAACAATTAAAGGGAGGGGGAAAAGGAAAGATGGAGACAATTGACTGTTATCACTAAGACATTCAGAGAAAATGAATGTATCAGACCTTCAGACTATATATTTGGCATTGGCCTGGAATTTACACTTTACAGTCACATGGTTCTCACCAAGAATGACCCAAATTGCTCTGAGTCATAGATAGTTTGCGACTGAGGCAGGAAGGCATCCATCCTCCCAATATGGGCATGAGGTATGTCCAGTCCAAGCACACAAGCAGCCCCTACTCCTGCTTTGAGTCCATTATCCTGCAGATAATGGACTACGGTGATCATTTGTAGTAACATAGACTGTTATAAAGCCTCCAAAGGGCAAATATAATTGTACTGAAAGCCAATTGCCTAAATTTTACTTTTAACAGTTGCACATAAAATAAGAATAGTCAGCCATATATAAAATCTTAACTAAAAACGAATTAGTTATTCACAATTAATCCACGTGCATGTGATCAATAGGCATATTAAATAAAGTTTTGAAGGAAACTTTCTGTATGTGTTATGAATAAACATGTTCCACAAATGCAACAAATGACATGATCCCCAACACACACACACACACACACACACACACACACACACACACACACACACACACACACACACACACACACACACAAACAATCTCACATTCTACCATGATTCATGTTAGCCTTTATGAGTTGAGCTCAATTCTTTATGTAATGAAAGTGATGGTTAATGACACTTAAAAAAAGAGTAATGTTGCATCTTCAGGGACAATTATTCCACTAAAATTAGCTGTAGGATTAGAGTTTTCAAACCTTCGCTGAAGCTGCAATGCTGACTGATTTATTTAAAAGGGCTATAGTTATCATAGCAATACTGCTTCTGCTTCAGAATTTATTTGCTAGCTCTCAGAATTGACCATCCCTCATTAGGTCCTAACACTGCAGCCAGATTATTAATTCAGGATGGTTACAGGGAGCACATAACCCCCATATTGCAGCAGCTTCACTGAATGCCATTCTCTTTCCGGGCATAATTCAGAGTGTTGGTTCTAACCTAAGAAGACCTCAAGTGCTGGGGCTGAAGCTATCTTAGATATGCTATCTTCCTTTATGGCCCTCCTGGGTGCTAAAATCATCAGGTGTGGCCTTTCCCTTAGAACACCACCCTCTCATTTGTGTTTGATGGGGACACATAGAAGGTGTTCTCTGTCACTGCTCCCAGACTCCCAAGTCTGACTTCATCTGTGCAGTCCTTTGGCAAACAGACAAAGTTATTTTTCTTCAGGCAGGCTTTTCCTTAATGAGTTCTAGATCATTTTGAATTTTGTTCTGTCTTCCAGGGTATTAGCTATTCCACCCAAATTTGTGTCCCCCACAAATCTGACAAGCACTCCCCTCAGCCCCTGATCCAGGTCATTAATATAAACATTGAGGAGTGCTGGGTCCAGAAAAGAGCCCTTGTTACCTCCTTCCACTTAGAGAAGGAGCCATTAATCATCACAGTACGATGCTGTAGTAAACAGTTGTTCCATCCATCTGACACCTATTTAACTAGCTAATCAGAATATCATGAGGCACTTTGTCAAAAGCTTTGCTGAAGTCAAGATGCACTATGTATACAGGATTCCCTCTTTCTATCAGAGAGGTTACCTGACGAAAAAAATTAGATCAGACTAGTCTGTCAGAATTTGTTACTGACAAATTCATGTTGGCTTCCCGTTATTACTGCACTGTTTTCTAAATACCTCCATAGTGATTGCTTTACAATCTGTTCCAAATTTTCTCCAGAATTGATGTCAGGCTGAATGGTCTGTAGTTCCAAAGGTCTTCCTTTCTTCCCTTTTTGAAGATAGGGACATTAGTCCTTTTCCAATCATTTGGTACGTTGCCACGATTTTGAGAAAATAATAGACAAATAAAGCAAAAGCAAAGTATGCTACTGATATACTGCACAACAGTGTTTAATGCACTCTCTGGGCAGTTAACAATTAATTATGCAAGCTACACATCCCCCATCTGCCACCCCAGCAAGCTGGATACTCATTTTACTGACCTCAGAAGGATGGAAGGCTGAGCGAACCTTGAGCCTGCTACCTGGGATTGAACCTGACATCATGAGCAGTTTAACCACTGTACCACGAGGCTCATTGTATGTCATGAAGCTCATTATAGTGGTTCTGGCAGTTCATCAGCCAGTTCCTTCAGTGCTGTTGGATGCAACTAATCGAGCCCTGGAGACCTGAACTTAATCCAAGTATTAAGGTATTCCTTGACTATTTATTTATCAATCTCCAGCTTTAATCTGTTATATTTTCTAGGTTTCAAAATTGTGGTTTTAATGATGGAATACCTTTTTAAGGAGAAATGTAGGATTAAAATGTATTTCATACATACATACATACATACATACATACATACATACATACATACATACATACATACATACATACTGAAGAGCAACAGTAACATGCCTCCCTACTAGAGATGGGCACGAAACAAACAATTTTTCGTTTCCGTTTTTGTTTTTTCATTTCGTTACATAACAAAATGACAAACGAAATTTGTCTCTAAAATGAAACAAAACAAACGGAAACACTGGAAATGTTGTTGTGTGTTTCATTTCCGTTACTGCAATATGAGTGAATTGCTTAAAATCATAAAAAAATCACAAAAATTGAAATAAATGGTAACGAAATGGTAACGAAACAAACAAAAATGAAAACGATTCTTTTGCAAAAATTTGCAAAAAAATGGAAACGAACCGAAACAGGCCTTCCAAACGACAAACGACAAATGCAATGCCATTTTTTTATTCGTGCCCATCTCTACTCCCTACCAACCTGACTTGTTGGTCTGCATCTGGCTGTTCATGCCAGCATACAGTGTTCTGCTCAGTCTTTCACGCATACAGTCTAGCTAGTCATCAAGACAGCCTGCTGAAGAACGACTAGTCCCTGGAAGAACTGTCAGCTCCACAGGAAAACCAGGATAAGAGTGTGTCTTTTTCCCATCACAAGTTCCACAATTGGTATGTATTTTTGTTTTCAAAGCTTGTGCCCTTTTTAAAAGCATGCACACATTAAGCACAGAAGGGCTGCCCAATTATTCAGAAAGACACAAATAAGCCTGTTCCAAGGGTCCATTAAAAAAAAAGACAGCAACTATTATACAAATGTGTATAATGGTAGTGCAGAGTGTTTACAAATGGAAGGACTCTCAGAAGGGAGCACCACTAAATATCTCTGCCTCTCATAGGCAAAGGCAGCAGGGAGGGGGTTGTCTTCTAATATCCCATATAAGAACAATAAAAGTGAGAGGCCGCATCACTGTTTTTAAATGATACTCTATTTTTCAAAGAAAACCTAAGAACCTTCTGATTCATGAATGAGGGATATTGTGCTTCTGCATCCATAATTCAAAAGGCCAGGAAATGGCCCAATGTCACTGCACAACATCCTGCCCACACTGCTCGCTGTAAAAAAAAGGATTCCAAGCTTCACATAGCAAAGGGCAGCTTTTTGGCACAGTGCAAAAGCAGACTGCCGGATACATCTGCATCAAATGTGGTGCTGATCTGAAGTCTAGTGTCAAAGTTATAATTTTTTGTTTGGGCTGCCCTCCTTTTCTGAATTGCCTAGTAAAATGTTGCTTTGCCTTGTCAGCACAATAACATTACTGCACTCACGTGCAGTGATAACCATTGCTCTTTTAATCTTTCTCAAGTTCAAACAATAATACTCTTTTAGTTGTGAGTTTTTTGGGCTGTTTGGCCGTGTTCTGGAAGTTTTTCTTCCTGACGTTTCGCCAGACTCTGTGGCTGGCATCTTCAGAGGGCAAGGAGCTTTTCCTTTGCTGGTGATCTACTCTAAGTTCTCCTATATTAGGAAAGATTATTAAGGAAAATAGAAATAGATAAATAAATACGAGTAGATGACTGGGAGGAGTGTTCTTCCTTTGATGTAACTGAAGCCTGCAGACTTTTAAACATGCCCTGTAGATTAGAGAATACGCAGCTCTGGAACAGAAGCTACATAGAGCAGCTGTTAAGTGACAGAAGAAATGAGCATTAGACCACAAGCCTGTCATAAACAGTGCACTCTTAATCAGAGAACATCTGCTTTTCCATTTCTTTTACGACAACCTCTGCCTTGTATTTAATCTGAAACAGAAAGATTTTCCTAATAGGTGCAACAGTGTTTTACAAATTGGGAGGGGAAAAGGGTGGGGGGACCACACACAACCTCCTTGCTAAAAATAAAGTATGCCAACTACAGACGTTTCAATTAAGATAGTTGTGTCTTCTAAAGTGGGTGGAGGGTTTCAGGGGAAAGGGAGAATGAGGAGGGTGAGATAATCACTCCAGCATTTGGCAAACCTGGAGACTGCTCCGCATTCATGGAATTTAATTATTGGCAAATTAGTAGTGCAGATGCCAGCACACAATGGGTTCCAAGCTCCTGCTATTCAATTTGAGCTTTTCATTTAGCTGGATAATGAAAGCACGCACAAGAACGCAACATCTCCAAAAGGACAATGACAGAAAATATGTAGATTAGAAAATGATGGACATTCTCCATGGGTACCCCGTCTCCCTTCCTGAAGCATGTAGATCTTTGCATGCATGGCAGCAGATCTTCAACCAGGTATCTTCCGTGATGGCTGCATGCCAATGCCCATAGTTAAGGCCATCTTACAAAGGAGGAAGAACCTCTGTTCCTTCCTAAGGTCTTGTAGCCAATGCCACTGGTGCAGTGTGGGTTTCTAATACCCTGGGCAAGGAAGGTATTGCTGGGTATGAGCCCCGTGTCCCCATGCAACGGATGGGGGTGGTGGAGCACAGAGGAGTAGTGGGAGAAGCCCCCAGGGTTGTGCCAGTAAACAGTCATGGAGCTACTCAAAGTCTGCACTGGTGGCAGAAGCCATGTTGGAAGTGGGTCTGGTGCCCCCTAGCAGCCTGGACTTCCAGGAGAGGGAAGAGGAGCACAAGGAATGGTTGTGAGAAAACAACAACAAGTAGGGCAGCCCATGCACCCCTAGGGATTTTGCAGCTGCCCCTCTGGCCACCCCCCATGCTACACCACTGGACAAATCTAAATAACATGCAAGTGGTGGGAGGAAGAGACCACTGTGCAGTTTAAGAAAGGTGGCAAAATTATGAGAAGGATTCTTTGACACTGAGGTATTTATTATATTATATTATATTATATTATATTATATTATATTATATTATATTATATTATATTATATTATAAACCTTAGTTTACTAGCATAATTCATTCTGGAAACATGCTTGTTAACCAAAACACTCTTATATAAAAGCAAATGTTCCCATAAGAAAGAATGGAAACTCAGACGATTCGTTCTGGGGTTCCATAGACCACATGCTGTAGACAAAATGTCAAAACTCGCAAAAGAGGTTGGCTAGAAGTCCAGTCCACACCATGGTTTAGGTACCTGGCTACGGAATCTGCTCTGCTTGTGACTAACAATAGGATTTTACTCTGTGTTTTTAATGTGACAATAATTTAGTGCAATTGGTAGCCCTATACACACTTGGCTAGCTTCCCCATGACTAGAAATGGTTTGAAATCAGTAAGAAATAATGTTGGAAACAAATTAAATAAAAATATAAAGAAAATTAAAACCCTAACCTGCACTCCCCTTAAGTGCTTATCTTGTTCAGCACCCTAGAAAGTCTACACAAAAGGCCAACCACACCTTGTTTTTAAGGGAAAGTGGCTTCTTGAAACGGTTGGTCTTTTCACCAGTTTGGTGGCAGTGGATCGAGGTATAGCTACTAGTAGACCAGGGACAACAATGGGCTACCCCAGTTATCTGAAGATGACCTGGCATCCAGCAATCATATGTCTGCAGTCTCAGAAGTGTCTCGACTCCCACTACATTTGCAAATAAGTTGCTGGAAAGTTACCCTACCCTTTGACAACCAGGTTCCTTCCAGATGTGATGCATGACAACTCCCATCATGTTCAGTGGTCATGCCCTCTGGTTATGATGGGACAAGGGGTAGAAGACCCCTTGAAGATGACCAACTGGGAACAGCCATGTTAACACATTGAAAAAGAAGCAATCAGGAATATATCTTAATAAAGTTTACTCCCCCCCCCCCACACACACACACTCACTTTCTCCTGCCTATGATTTCTCCCAGCTAGGAGCCATTTGTATATACACAACCCCTTTTCATTTAATTTTAGAGACAACAGAGAAACCATTTGTCAGCAAAAATCCACTTCCCACATCCCATGTTGCTGTGAATATTGCAATTATGTTTTGATGTTAATCCTGCCGCTGCAATTTCCTTGTTATGATTGTCTGGATGAAAAGGCAGGGGACAGCATACATTTCCCTTTTCAGTAGAACATGACATGTACTTCAAGGAGCTGATGAGACCCAATATTCAGCAGAAATGTCCGCATCATTCAAAAGAAACTAACAAACAAGCCATCAGCTTTTGACAGCCATCTACTTGATGTGGGAAATTTTGCTGAGTGAAGGCTGATTTGGCTTCCTGATTAACCAATCTGATCAGGTGCTTTCATTTGCAATTACCTCTAATGCTGTCAAATCTTGGTATGAAAATTGCATCGCCGGGACCCCAAGATGGTTGATGAAATAATCGGAATCGCCTTGCATTTGTACAGAACTGACGTTGGAAGCCATGCATTTCTCTTGTCCAAAACAGCTGAGGTTGTGTCTCTGAAACATACAAAAATACATCCCAGGCTTAGTTATCACGTATACAACTATGCGAAGGTGATTTGAGATCTCCCACAGATACATGCTAAAAAAAATTGTCCTGCAATGCTTTGACGTGAAAGCCGAGATCAACAATGGTTGATCTTGTCTCAAGATGTCTTTATTAGAGCTGTGCATAGATCCACTGGTTTGGTTTGTAGGACAATTCAGGGCTTTGGAATATATCTCAATTTACTCTAGAGCCATCCTTGCCACACCTGAATCAATGTGTGGCACATCCAACTCAATCTTTAAAGTCAATGCACTGAAAATCCAACATAATTGTCACTTTTTTGGTTTTGCCCCAGTGTATTATGACATTACATGACAAACAGTAAGAATTGGAGTAAGCCTTCCAAATTTTAGATGGCCTACTAGAGTGTTTTATGCACTAGTCTCCTTGAAAGCTGTTTTCCCCCCCAGAAAGAAATCCTGAAACTTACAGGCTCAAGGAATTTGTACTTCACTGAATTGGATTCAGGCCCTGGATCCAAACTGGTTTGTCAATATGGTTCACTCGACTCCACAACAAAATACCATGCCACATCAGACTGGATTGCATGCATACAAGTGTGGCCAGTTGACGTCAGAATTTGGGACTTGTCTGTGTACAATCCAAACCTTTATATCTGTTTCATGTTTTACTTTTTTTATGCAGATTTAGTTGCTAGTTTATGTGCACTTTATTCAATACAGCATTGTATTGTTTGACATTTTATTATTTATTTGTCTATTGACATGGTTATTTGTCATTGTTTCCATTGTTCTCATTGTGTATATTTATTGGTTGATGTACTGTAAGCTGTTCTGAGCAGCTAGTGGGAGAGTGACATGCAAGGAGAGAGATGAGTAATGATGACAAATGACCCGGGGAGGAATACAGCATGACGGGTTGACAGGTGGCAGAGACCTACTTTAAAGATGCATGGTCATTTTCAACTAAAGATGACTGCATGTGAATTTCCATTTCAACAAAGCCCTTATCCTTGGGTCCTAATTTATCTCCCCCCCTTTGAGTTTCACAAATCAGTATTTCCAAACACTTCAGCAAGTTCTTTTAACAACTTAATGGTGTGTGCCAGTTCAGAAATGGTTATTATTATTATTATTTTAAAAGCCTCCTCCAAAATCACTCCAATTGTTATATAAACACAAGGATTCTGTGTTCAGACTGCAAAAAGAGCTCCCCAGCTGATTAAAGGGAATCATTACATCTCACATTGTTTAAGCTAATCACCCAAAGATAGGAATTAAACATCTGCAGTTCTTCACAAATATGATATAGTATGGAATAACCACATCATTTCTAAACACTAAAAGGGAGTCAATGTCGAATTTTAACACTGTTATATAACAGCTGAGATGTGAAGAATACCTTTTACTAGACATGGGCATGAAACAGAAAAATGGTGTTTCGGTTTTTTGTTTGTCATTGAGAGGTCTGTTTTGGTTTGTTTCCGTTTGTCGGGAACTTTTTGAAAAATTTCGTTACCGTTTTGCGTTTTTTCGTTTGTTGTTTCTACCCGCTTTTTGCGTGATTTTTAAAGCATTTCCGTGCACAGGCATCCCCCAATACCCCAGACCAGAGGGAAAACACTAAAAAAAATGGATGTTGGCAGAGACACAGTATAGGTGTGCAAGGAGTCTGCAAAGGCAGCGGCGGGCGTTGCCCAGGGTGCAAGGCAGCCCTAGAGTGACTGCACTGCGGGGCAGGGGAGGGTACTCACTGAGAGGTACACAGCACACATGCACACAGGGAGGCTGCAGGACTGAAGCTAGAGTCGCAGAGACAGCAATCCCACCCTAACTCCCACCAGAGACTGCAAGGAGGACGGGGGCGGCCAGAGCTTTTTATGCCCTCTGTGGCTGCCAGACCTGCCCGCCCAGTCTGCAACCTGGGCATGCTATTGGTTGAACATGATCCCACATCACATGGCTTGCCTCCATTTTGTGGCTGGTGGCGACATCCATTTTAAAGGGAAAAGAAAAATTCATCGCAATGGGAGAAGACAAAAACAAATGTTTTAAGGAAACCCCCCCCCCGGTAGGTATTATCAGACAATATAAATAATTATTGCTGCATTTTTAAGCATGTCCAGGGTGTTTTTTAACATTTAACGGAAACGAAACGTAATGACCACAATTTTCATGGTTCTGTTCATTTCGTTTCATTTTCATCACAATTTTCATTTGTCGTTTCGTTATGTAACGGAAATGACAAACAGTAACGGAAGCGAAAAAATGTTCATTCCGTGCCCATCTCTACTTATTACAGCTATCATTTGCATTGATTTAGACAGGTATTAACATGATGAGCTTCCTGGAGGTATGGAGGAATTCTAAAGCCTCATCAGATTCCTTGCATCCCCCCCCCCCCAAATTCAAGGTCTCCATGGCAAAATGTCTCTTTTGCATTTTCTCTTTAATAAGCAAAGTGTACACACAGATACACACACTGCAAGTGTGGAAAAAATGGCTGATTGCTAAGTATGATCTAAAAGTCACCAAGAGCCTTTAAATTCATGAATAAAGCAGAAAGCAGCCTAGTTTGGGGAGATTTGTGCAGGAAAAAAAAAGATGAACATTGGCCTTTCTTTCCCATTCCTTCTTGTTTTCACAATATATTGTTCTTGGTAAGGTGAGGGTTCTATCAATGGGCTCTAGGAATTCTCTTATTATTCTCAGAACAACATTGCAAATGCTCATGTTTGCATGAGATGATATTTATCCCCATCTAACAGAGTCATCTTATCTGCCATTACAATGAGATGCCTGTGTAGCCAACCAAGAATGAAGAGAACTGCCTGCATACCTCCCTGCCTGTTTATTCTCCTTTCTGTGTCTTCTTTTCTTCTCAAAATAGATTTCTGACCACCTCAATCAGTGGGATGGAGAGAACTGATGCTAAATCCACCGCTTGGTGTAGTGTCCTCTAAACCATATTGCCATTCATCCCACTAACCTACTTAACTCCTCAGAGATACTGATAGGGTTCTGGAGTTCCTTCCAAATAAGGCTGCTTTCACACAACCCCTGCAATCTGCTGCAAAATGCTCACAGATGCGGAGCATAAAATTGTTTTCCCACCAGCAGCAGATTTAAAAAAACAAAAAAGTACGACCATGCCCACTTAAGCGCGCCCTAGCGCATTTTACAAGTACCTGGTCTCGAGGAGGTAAAATCCTTGTTGCTGTTCCTTGTTGCTGTTTTAAAGCATTGCATGCCTGGCCCTCTTCCACTTTTTGTTTGTTTTTGTTGGGTCCCCCCCCTTTAACAGACAGGAATCCTAATTGTCTTCCTGTCCTGGAACAATTAGCTGCTGCCGACGGCAGGCGGACGTGAGCCTGCCTGTTTTTTTCTCCCTCCCCTCACCACAGACAGAAGTAATAGAATCAGAGTGCGGGAGGGTGGGAACACAAGAACGAGGACAAAAACCATGTTGGGGGGATCTGCATTTAAGTTGCCAGCGGACTTTAGGGGTCGTGTGAAAGCAGCCTAAGATGGTTGTTGCTTTATTTAAAAATCTGAAGCACCAGATAAGCTGCTAACATCCTTCTTAGCATACAGACGGCTTCTTCCCAAGGAGAAGAGATACAATATCCTTTTCACATAAGATGCAGAGACATTGTTGAAGTGGGAGAACCATCTTTGTCTCATTCTGTGCTGAAGATAAGGAACCCTGTGGGGCTTTGCCCTCCCAATCCAGAAATAAAGAGGCAAGGCACGTTTGTAGGATTAAAATTGGGCCACAATTTATTGGTATGAAATTCACTCAATTCAACAGTTAAACTAGGCCTGAATGTATTGCAAGTGGATCAGTTAATGATTCCTAATAAAATTAGAAGGGTACTGCCCACCTGTTCAGCACCCTCGCAAAACCTGCGTTCTGGGCAGCCCTCATTCCTAATATTTGGACCTATTTATATCTAACACCTAATGTTCCTAATTTCCTAATTCATTTCTTAATTCATATTGAGGGCTACTGGCTCACAGGAAATATTATTCAATGCATTACACCGGACTATTTTCCGCTTGCACTACCCGCCAATTCTGTTTTGTGAGAGTAGCTTGCTTTACGGCTGCTGTTTTATGACAGTAGCTAGCTTTACAGCTGCTATTGGTGGCAGTAGCTTGCTTTGCGGCTACTGAATTATTTATTTAATTTTTTTCCTCTGCCAACCGTGGATAATTGAATCAGTGGATAATGAATAGGGGGTCCTACCTGTATAAGTTATTTTTGATTAGTGTTTCACCCTGGCCAAATTTCCTTTACAAAACATGAGGTTCATGTCGGTTCTCTCTTGAGCTACGGGCTCAAGAGAGAACAGCAAACCATATTACCTGGGAGTACAAAGGAATTTGCTGGAAGATCAGGTTAGCATCTTGGCACAAGCTGTTCACACACATTATTTTCAGCAAAAACTCATCACACAGCCAGAAATTCCGGTGACAAGAAGATGTGTTGTTAACATTAATTAATTTGCCACTGCATTTAGCTCACTTTTCAAGCCATTTTCTCTAGCATTTGCTACTCAGCTCTTCTGATTATTGCAATGCTGCCAGATTTCATCAGGCACACCGTATGGCATTTCTGTTTGCTCCGCGGAACAAGCCATCTTTTAAGGAATACACAGAGAGTGAACGACAATGCTAGAGGAGTTCATTTCAATTAGATTTTTGCCACTTACAATTCCCTTCTTGTGAGCAATCTGGTCAGTTCCAGCAACAAAAGGCTCTAATCTGAAACTATTCTTCGATAGCAGGGAACATTTTATGCCATTGGTTACGGCATTCATCAGGACTGCAGATTTGTAGGAATCTGATGGCAGATTAATCACCTGTAGCCTGGCTGTTTAATCAGTGAAGGACCAGTGTTTATCACTGGTTCTGTTTTAATAAGTAAAGGCAAGTTTAAGGCAAATGTTCATCTATTCTGACCATCTGATGCTCACGTGTCCTTGTAATGCTAATATGCATGCTTATTTCAATTTATTACTTTGCACTGCACACAATGAAGCTATGGAATTTCCTGCTGCACAATACTGAATATTGATAAGGATGGCTTTCAAAAAAGGACAGGCCAAATTCCTAGATTGTGAGGATATCGGTGCCAATACCTGTGATAGCTATGCATTGTGTGTAGCATCAACAATATACCCTAAAAGAGTGACTACAATGATTACTGGGCTGGGGCACCTCCCTTATGTGGAAAGGCTAAAACATTTGGGGCTCTTTAGTCTGGAAAAAAGGCGCCTGAGAGGGGATATGATCAAGATGTACAAAATAATGCAGAGCATGAGTAAAGTGGATAGAGGGAAGCTCTTCTCCCTCTCACAAAATACCAGAACTAGGGGACATCCACTCAAATTGAGGGAACAGACAAAAGAAAATATTTTTTCACCCAGCATGTTGTTAGTCTATGGAACTCCCTGCCACAGGATGTGGTGATGGCATCTGGCCTGGATGCCTTCAAAAGGGGATTGAACAGACTTCTGTAGGAAAAGTCCATCACAGGTTACAAACCATGATGGAGATGTGTAATCTCCAGGCTTAAAAACGGGGTACTTCAAGGACCAGATGCAGGGGAATGGCATCAGGAGACAGATATCTAGTTTCCTGCACTCCCAGAGGCATTTGGTGGGGCCACTGTGAGATACAGGAAGCTGGACTAGATGGGCCTCTGGCCTCATCCAGCATGGCTCTTCTTATGTTCTTATGTTCTTTTAGGTGCTTTGACCTCAAGCTCCCAACATTTTCCAGGCAGAATTTTAGGAGTTCTGTGGAACCCTGCACTTCTACTGCACAGCTAGACCAATTTTTTTTAATTAAAACTCTGCAAAACCATTTAGTTTCTATAGAGGACACCTCCAAAGGAACTTCTCTTTCTCTTCCTTTAGTTTCAAATGTGCTGGAAGGGTCTGTATTATTTATTGTTGTGAGCCAGGAGATTATAATTGTCCAAAGAGTGGCGTAAAAGGCAGTGAATGAATGAATGGCTACTCATTTTCCCAGCCATTACAACCAAACATTTGCTATACAGTAACCCCCCCCCACCTATCGCGGGGGTTAGGGACCCACCCGAACCGCAATGACTGAAAATCCACGATATGCGGCTGCGGGTCAGGTGGGGCCTGGGGGCAGTGGGCGATCAGATCCCCCTGCAGCCGCTGGCGCACGCCAGTCCAACAAATCTTGGGGCAGCGCTCACTGGCGGCGTTGCGGGATCTGACCTCCCGCCACCACCTGCCTCCGCCACCCCGAGACTTCTCGTCCAGGGCCGTCTCCATTGAAATGCATTGGCTCAATTTTCTCCATTGAAATGCATTGAGTCAATACATTTCAATGGAGATTGCGGGGCAGCCTTGGGGCTGCGCGCGCGGGGTGGTGATGATTGGCCCTCACTGCCTGCCTGCGCGGCCCCGGGGCTTCTTGGAGGAGCGTGGGCCGGTGGTGTCTCAGAGGAGCATGGGCCGGTGGTGTGAGGCAATGCGATTGCCCCCTGCCGCCGCCCGCATGGTCCTGCACGGGCTGGCAGCATGGGGGTTCGGATCTGGGGCTTGGGGAAGGGGGGAAGGTTTTAAAATCCTGGGCTCCAGCTCATTGGCACTGGGGTGAAGAAATAAAGGTCCAGTGCTAATTAACTCGAGCCAGGGCAGGTACTGCGATCCCACGATATAGTGGGACCGCAGTACCTGAACCGCGAAATGGCGGGGGGTGACTGTACAAAGGAGAATCATTAAAACCCTAGTATCTAAAGCTGGAAGGGTCTTCAAGGGTGTAAGGAGGGGAAAGCAGAGGGGTGGTTTCTCCAGGTAGAAAATTCTTAGGGATGCATATTCCTTCCAGTAGTCTGAGTTGCCAGTGGCTGATGAGCTGACTTCCACTGCTGCCGCCTCCAGCACAGATCATGGCATCACTCTTGGGGATTCTCCTACCACACCTCACCCCATCCATGTTGCATGGGGAACACATGGCCCGTGGCCCAAAATACCTGCTTCACCCTGGGTGTCCTGGGTGATGGAAGCTCATGATACATCAGCGCTCCAAGATCTTTGAGTCCAACCTCTTTCCCAAGCAGGACCACCATAGTGACACTTACAAAAATAAATCATTCCTGGCAAATGCCCATATGGACTTTGTTTACAATCCACCACAAAAGGAGAGTAATGGATAACTACAGGTAATGGATAGCACTGTAAAGAAGCTTTCTAAATTATGCATTTAAGTTAGGAAAGCAATATAGTTGATCTCACTGTTTCTTCCACAACTGGTGGCCCTGTCCTCTTTTTGAACTTCCTTGGTAGATCCTAAATATCTATTCTGGAGACTGGGAGACCCCAAGAAACAAGGATTTTGGTGACATGGAACGTTGCAGGAGGACTTCTCAATGGGAAAAAAGTCCTAATCCATGACATCTCAATTACTGATCTTTAAACAATAACATCCAATATATGTCTGCTGAGATATGAACCTTGACTGAGTTTATAGAATCATAGAATGATAGAATTGGAAGACGCCTCATGGGCCATCCAGTCCAACCCCGTGCCATGCAAGAACCCCCATCACAGTACCTTGGAAAGACGGCCATCCAGCCTTTGCTTAAAAACCTCCAAAGAAAGAAATTCCACTACCTTCCATGGCAGCATATCCCACTACTAAACAGGTCTAACCATTAGGAAGTTCTTCCTAATATTCAAATGGAATCTCTTCTCCTGTGGTTTTAAACCATTGCTCCGAGTCCTAGTCTCAGAAGCCATGGAAAATAAGCCAGCCCCCTCTTTGATATGGCAGCCTTTCAAATATTTAAACATGGCTATCATATCCCCTCTTAACCTTTTTATAAGACTAAACATTCCCAGATCCCTAAGCCGCTCCTTGTAAGACATATGTTCCACACCTTTAACTATCCTGGTTGCCCTCCTCTGGACCCGCTCAAGGTTGTCAACATCTTTTTAAAATTGAGGTGCACAAAACTGAACACAGTACTCCAGGTGGGGTCTGACCAGAGTAGAATACAGAGTGGTACTATCACCTCCCTTGCTCTAGAACAGGCATGTCCAAACTTCAGCCCTCCATATGTTTTGGACCACAACTCCCAGAATTCTAAGCTTAGATTACCAATGGCAAAGGACTGTGGGAGTTGTGGTACAAAACATCTGGAGGGCTGAAGTTTGGACATGCCTGCTCTAGACACTATGCTTCTGTTGATGCAGCCAAGAATTGTGTTGGCTTTCTTGGCCATTGCATCACACTGCTGACTCATGTTCAATGTGTGGTCCACCCAGGCTCCCAGATCCCTTTCACAGGTAGTGACAAGATCCCTTTCACAGTTTAACTAGGTATACAAGTATATGTCTGGAGGACTGCAGTCCAACCCTCTTATATATGCACATATTATACAACCTGTAAAAGCTGCACTGACTGCAGGAGACAGCAGGGTATAAATATATGAGTATGTTACTTATAAAATTAAAATTACATGCATAAGTCTTGTTTAAAAATGTTAAGGAGACTGTACTGGTGGTTTTAAAATGTTGCTTATGAGTAGAAAGACAAAGCATTTCATAATAGAGAAAATGAATTTCCAATATCAATAAGAGATATTTAAAATTTTATAATGTAATTGTGCAATGCTGAACTGTATTTTTATTAAATAGCCTCATATCTCATGTTAGCTGTATTGATATATTTGTGACACTCCAGATCAATGGAACTTGTATCTCATTGTTTAACTGCTTGGTTCAACTTTTATTACACTAAATATCAGAATATAAATGGTCCCAGAAAAGCAACAGTGAAATACTGCTTAACTTTTGTTATAACAACGGTCCAGCACTTCAGTTCAAGGCACATGTAAGGGTTCGCCTTACAAAAGTAAGGAGAAAATTCAAGAGGGGGAAAAGCAATTAGAAGATGTTAGAAGTGAAGTAAGGCAAGTGTCAACCCCCCCAACTCACTTTTGGACCACATTCTGATCTTCTCATTTGTGTCTGCTTTAATCCAGGCATATTGGGACTGGCTTCCATCTCCTTCAGATCTAAATCCAAATCTGAATGTAAATGTGAAAATTTGTCATGTTCACACCTCCTGCTGATTTGCATTGGGTTATTAAAATTATTCTAACATTTCTGGGTTATTTTTGTGTGTGGATAGGTATAGGAAATTTGGACAAAAACATAGTGCTCATAGAACGTTATTCCTGCCAAATTTTGTGGAGGAAAACACACACACACACACACACACACACACACACACACACACACACACACACACACACACACACACACACAAAGATAATCCCGGGAATGGCCATAAACCAAATCCGTTTGACTACACAATATTGTTGATGATTAAAAAAGAGAAGTAGAGATTCAGATTTCTGAATTTTGATACAGATTCAGATCCAAATTGCATTCAATTACAGCAACTCAACTGCTTCAACATTTAATATCTTGCTCCTTTAAAACAATTATATCCCATACACTCTCTTGCATACTTATGAAATCTAAAACAAATGAGCTCATTGAGACTGTATGTAGCCCATTTGTAGAATTTTGTTTAAATAAAGGCTTTAACCATTAGCTAGGATGAGGACACTGCCTTGAGTGAAACATTTGGGGTATTAAGATTGTACACCAAGTTACAGTGGTACCTCTTCTTACGAGTTTAATCCATTCCAAAGGCATGCTCATAAGTCAAACAACTCGTAAGTAGAGCAGTGTGTATATAAAAAATAAAATAATAATAAAAATTAGAAAAAAATGTAAGTAGAGTGGATCGCATATAAAATTTGTAAGGCAGCTGTTAAAACACCATTTCTGCTCTTAAGTCGAATTGCTCGTAAGTAGAGCCTCTCATAAGTAGAGGTACCAGTGTATTTAATTTACCCTTCTATTCATACACACTTACTGGCACTCTTTCAGAGGTGATCTCTCTGTAGGGTTCTGCAAAAAGTCAAGAACCACAGTTAAACATGGCTTCCCATATTACCTGAACCAAGAAACCATTGTTAACAGCTATTTGGAAGTTGACTCATGGCAACTGGACTTCTTTACTTAAGAGATCAAAACATTTTGCTACTCATCCAAGCAGCTTTGTCAGTCTGAAGAAAGTTAGCGGTGAATCAAAGGAAGTGGACTTGTAGTCCATGAAATGTTACATTAAAATATGAAAATTAGTCTTTAAGGTGCCACATGTTTTGTATTTTGTTTTGTTTTGTTTTTCTTTGATTTTGCCTGGAATCCTCAGACTGACGAAGCTGCTTGGATGATAGTGAAATGTTTCGATCTCTCAAGAAAAGAAGTCCAGTTGCCATGACTCAGCTTCCAGATAAACTCATCTGGATGACTGAGAATCTTCACAGACACATGGTTAACAGCACTGAAACTAGCCAAAATAGGAAGCATTGTGAAGTAGCTTTCCATATTATGGCATTTTTGGAGGGTGTTATATGAACACAAAGCAGTTCCTGCTTAGTTCAGCTGCTTACATTAAGGGACATGTGAAGTGGCTGCATGCAGATGCCCGAAGCTCATGCTTTTTAGATTTATTCATTTAAAATCTTATTCATTTCAGCTGTGGCACTGGAATACTGTGAGTGCTTCAACTATCCTATTTTGGCCATCTCCTTTGTAAAGGAGCGGAAACACTGCTGCACTCGAAGTAATTTTCTTTGTCCTGGTGAATTCCGTATTGCTAAGTGTTTAGCGATAAGAGCCACAAGATAATTGACTGCTATGTGTTGTTGTGTCATTACAGTTGTGACCGACTCTTCATGACCCCATGTCCATGGAGTTTTCTTGGCAGGAATACTGGAGTGGTTTGCCAGTTCCTGCTCTAGATGCCTACAGCAACTGGTATTCCCTGGTGGTCGCCCATCCAAGTACTAACCAGTCCCGACCCTGCTTAGCTTCCAAAATCAGGAAAGATAAGATGTGCTTAGGGCATCTAGGCAGCTACTTGACTGTCATACAGAATGCATAAATAGCAAACAAACAAAAAGCTCAACCCTACTAGCTATTCTGATGAGCTCCTTTGCTCATTAGTTTTCTTGGCTCTCGTGGACCCAGAATTCACCTTGAGTGTCTTTTGGTCTAGATTGAGAGTAAAAAGGTAAAGGTAATGGTTCCCCTTGCACATGCATGCTAGTTGTGTCTGACTCTAGCAGTGGTGCTCATCTCCGTTTTCAAGCCAAAGAGCCAGTGTTGTGCAAATCCATAGCCATGTGGCCAGCATGACTGCAAAGAACACTGTTTACCTTTCCATTTTTTATGGCGGCACCTATTTATCTATTTGCATTTACATGATATCAAACTGCTAAGTTGGCAGGAGTGGGGGTTAACAGCAGGAGCTCACTCTGCTGCATGACACACAGGATTCGAACCGCCAAACTGCTGATTTTGCAGCCGACCATTTCAGTGCTCATGTCCGCTGAGCCACCTTGCCTCAGTTTAGCTTTAGAGTAGGAATGTGTCAAATACTTGTCTAAACGATTGTTCTTGTTTGTGCAGGCTGTCTCATTACAACAAGACAGCACAGTGAACACTTTTCAAGTGCTACAAGATTCCTCATTTACAGCCTAAGGAAGAATTTGAGAAAGAGACAAGGAATATTTCTCCCCCACCTTAAATTCTCTACAATTTGCACAGAATGTTTCTGTGCAAAGCCAGTGCCCTTTCCCTTTGAAAAGCAAAGCACAGGCACACAGAGACCCACAGAGAGAGCAAGCAGGCAAAAAGATGTGCACAACCTATCCACTAGAACTATTTCTCTTTGAAAGTCTATGAATCAAAACCAAGGACATTGTAGTTTGAGCATTTTATACAATCTGCTCAAAAATCACTCTCACCAATGAAAGAGAATGTCAAGAATGCAAGAAAACAAAAAGGGTGCCTCTTCTTCACATGGCAGACGGAGCCAAAGAAAGATTAAGAGCCACAGTACGCTGTGCCCGGTTGTTGTCTCTTTGGCTTCAGGTTTCAATAACAAGAGTGGTATTGGCTCTGTGGTGACAGTCCTATTTCTCTTTTACTCTAATTCATAACAGAGGCTTTGGATGAAGCATCGGGATGTGCCTACCCTATAATTGTAGGACTTTTTCTTTGAACAGCTTCCAGGGACATCCTTTAGATTCCCTAGAGCATCTGTGCTAAAAGACTAACAGATGGATGCCATACTCCTCCGTAGGCATTCAGGAACAAAATATTCGCCATCAGCTCTGGATTGGGAAAGGGGTTAATCTACCACCACACAAGTTACTCTTACCATCTGTTTCATATGCAGATGTGAAAAGCTGGTGAGACAGCAAGCCAGCTGCTGATCCATTTACAAACAATGTATGGTCACAACCGTCCCACAAATGGCAAATCATGCTTTTCTAATCCAATGTACAGCTGCTTTCTCAAATTCTAAATAACTCAGGCTAGTTAAAAGTGTCGGTGTTATAAGTTGCCATCATCTTTGGCTCCGTAAGTGGCTTTATGACTTACAGAATGTAAACAACCAGGTCAAATGTTTGCACATACCACCAACACTAAATAGCTACTGTATAAATTTGGTACATTCAGGACGAATCAAATGTGATTTATTCTAAGTGTTCACCTCCAGGGCGGAATGTTAAACAAATTTCAATGATGCCCATTGAATGTTGAACCCGAGAGGCACACAAAGGCAATTTGGGAGGCACAGAAAATATTTCCTGCTAACTCTGTGCAATCAGAAAAGGTTGACGCCTGTAAAACCAACCTGTTGAAGCTGAAATTTGATGAACATTGCTGTGGCATGTCAACCAGTCAGACCATCAACTTTGATCCCACTTCGAGATGTGTGCATTGCACACACAATTGTCAAAGAATGCAGAACCAATTTCCTTGAAGTAGAATCATAGAGTTGGAAGAGACCTCAAGGGTCATCTAGTCCAACCCCCTGCCATGCAGGAACCCCCATCACAGTATTTCTGACAGATGGCCATCCAGCCTCTGCTTAAAAACCTCCAAAGAAGGAGACTCCACCACCCTTTGTGGCAGCAATTGGAATCTCTTTCCCTGAAGTTTGAAACCATTCATCTGTCTCTGGCACTGTGTGTTCCACATCTATCATCCTCTCCTAATACACCTTCTGAGATTCTGGGGTGACTGAAAATGAAAAAAAATCTCCAACTGTTTTTCATTTGCTGTTATGAAATGAAAGCAGCTGCACCTATCTTTCTGAAATGTGGGTTTCTTGCCTCAGAGAGGGCTGCAAAGGGGGGCAGGGCAAGCAGGGCATGTGCCCTGGGGTGTTGCATGAGAGGGGAGCATGCCCCCTTCCTGCTTGGTGGGAACAGTGGGGAAAGTGTGAGGCATTTCCAGCCCCTCTTGTCTTTTCGCCCATCTTTTTCCCTATGCTCCCTTCTTTTCTCCCGTGCCTGGTGGAGGCGTCTGGTCTCCTGACACTCCCCAAGTGGTTGCCCGCACCCGCTGCGGCTGCTTTTGCCCCTGGCATGATGCCATGCCTCACAACCACAGCCGAGGAGATGGTTGTCGTGAAGTATGGGTTGAAGTTAATGATTAAAAGAAGAAAAAAACTTCAACCGTAACAACAGAATTTACAGTGAATGACCATCTCCCATAAGGAAAGATGAACAATGTAAAGAGAAACTAAAAATATAGAAATAACATAGACCCACTCAATTATGTAGAAAAATAGAATATTTGTATTGTTTGACAAAAAACATTAAATACAAAAATGCAATGTTTGATACTCAGCTCTATATAAACAACTTAAAATAGTTCTATACCTTCTTATACGCAGCAATCCCTTTAACAACAGAATGAAAGAACCCAGAGCTGTAACTTAAACTTTAAATGTATACTACTAGTAAAGTAATTTTTAACCCTCGACTTTAACAAATAAGTATACAGCAAATACAGTAGGCAGAAAATAGACAACAAAGAAATAGCTCAAACAGAGCCAGAAAGTTGGTGTGACTCAATCTATACAGATTCAGAGAAGTTTAACACCAGAGCCTTTCCTTAATTACAATTTGATTGATTCACTTGTATTGCCACACCCCAAACACTCCTATAGTGCCTTCTAGCAAGGACAGGTAAGACAACTAGAGATGGGCACGACTCAGCGGTATTCCCGTTTCTGTTTCCGTTACTCGTTTCCGTTACTCTACGGAAACGGTAACGGGAATCACTGCCCCAGACTTCGAGCTCGAACCGACGAATGAACAATTTGGTCTGATTTGTCGTGCTCGTTACTTGCATCGCGCAATGCCAAGCGGCACAGAAAAAAAGTTTTTAAAAGTTAAAAAAAACCCCGATTCCCGGCCCTAAAAGTAGGCGAAAACTGTCTGAGGGCACCTACCAGGCCAGAAGGGTGTTTTATTTGGGGGGGGGTTCCCCGCCCCCCTCTCCTTGGCTATTGCTACTGCTGCGCTGCTGGTACCAGGCTGGGAGGGCGCATCCATTTGCCATGCAGTGCGGGGGATCCAAAATGGCGACCACAATTTTTTTTTTGAAATCATTGCCCAAAACCCCACCAAAGCACCACAGAAACATGCGAAAATAAGCTATTTTAAATGCTTGAATTTTTACAGTAGCAGCAGTGGGTTTTTCTTGCAAAAAAAGTCTCCGTTGATTTTATTTTATTTTATTTTATTTTATTTTTTTACACCTGCGCATTCGGAATGATGGGCTCGCCCATGGGAGTGGACCATGCAAAGTTTTGGAGCCATTCCACCAATCGCATGGCCAGGTTTTGCTGACTGTACCAGGCTGGGAGGGCGCATCCATTTGCCATGCGGTGGGGGGGGATCCAAAATGGCGACCGCAATATTTTTTTTGAAATTGTTGCCCCAAACCCCACCAAAGCACCACAGAAACATGCGGAAATTAGCTATTTTAAATGCTTGAATTTTTACAGTAGCAGCAGTGGGTTTTTCTTGCAAAAAAAGTCTCCGTTGATTTTATTTTATTTTATTTTATTTTATTTTTTTACACCTGCGCATTCGGAATGATGGGCTCGCCCATGGGAGTGGACCATGCAAAGTTTTGGAGCCATTCCACCAATCGCATGGCCAGGTTTTGCTGACTGTACCAGGCTGGGAGGGCGCATCCATTTGCCATGCGGTGGGGGGGGATCCAAAATGGCGACCGCAATATTTTTTTTGAAATTGTTGCCCAAAACCCCACCAAAGCACCAGAGAAACATGCGGAAATTAGCTATTTTAAATGCTTGAATTTTTACAGTAGCAGCAGTGGGTTTTTCTTGCAAAAAAAGTCTCCGTTGATTTTATTTTATTTTATTTTATTTTATTTTTTTACACCTGCGCATTCGGAATGATGGGCTCTCCCATGGGAGTAGACCATGCAAATTTTCCACCAATCGCATGGCCACTTGGCCAGGTTGACCACAGAGACTTCTGGGATGTGCCAATCGGGCATAAACAGCCCACTAATCGTAGCCCAAACCCGAACCCTAAGCCTAACCCATACGCCAGTACACTGTCCTTCTAAGTGGGTCAGAGAGGCACCCAGATGCACCCCAATACTCACCGTAACCTCACCCGTAACTAGCCTAACCCTAGCCGTTGTGCTAAGCCGTCTTAACCCTAAGCCAGATCTACTTGCATTGCACTACATGCAAGTACGTGAGACACAGCGGGTGCAAAGAGTCTGCCAGTCCGTCACTTGTGGCTCTGGCTGACTCCTGCAGCTCCCTCCAGGAGCCCGCTACCCCCTCCCCAAACCAGTACTAACGACAACGAAAAAACGAAAAAACGAACCGACTAATTTTTGCAAATTTTCGTGAAAAACGGAAACGAGCCGAAACGGAACCGGCCCGACTAACGACAACTCGAAAAATTTTTTTTTCAAGTCGTGCCCATCTCTAAAGACAACCATTCACAATATTTAATTTATATTTGTTTTAAAGTTTATAAAAACTCAACAATGATGAGGGTGGCTCAGCCAGGATCATGAGGAAGGGTATAGAAAACAAGTCAGCAAGTGTCATTTTGCCTCTTTATAAATCTATGGTGAGGCCCCATCTAGAGTATTGTGTACAGTTCTGGTCACCACACCTCCAGAAGGATATTATGGAAATGGAAAAAGTGCAGAGGAGGGAAACAAGAATGATTCGGGGACTGGAACACCTTCCTTACCATCTGAGGCTGCAAAGGCTGGGCCTCTTCACTCTTGAACGACAGCACCTAAGAGGTGACCTGATTGAAGTTTATAAAAATCATACATGGTGTGGACAAAGTAGATAAGGAAAAAACTGTTTTCCCTGTCGTACAACACTAGAACTAGGGGGCACTCCATGAAACTTTTGAGTGCTAGATCTCAAACAAATAAGAGAAAGTACTTTTTCACCCAGAGGATCAGTTGTCTATGGAACTCCCTGCCAGAAGAAGTGGTGACAGCTGTCAGCCTTGACAGCTTTAAGAAAGGATTAGATAAGTTCATGGAGAACAAGGGTATCAATGGCTATCATTAGGGATGCCTAAGGACAACCTCCAGGTTAAAGAGATATGCAGAATAACTCTTAATGCCATTTGTGGGGAACATAAGCAGGTGAAGACTTATCCCCTCACTTTTTTTATTGGTGGCCGGCGGGCTACTTTTGAAGCCTTTGCAGGCTACCTGTTGTGCAGGCCTGATTTAGGAGGTACTTTATATAGCAAACAAATACAATCAGATAGCACATACTTGATTTTAGCAATCCATCTAAAAAATCTGTGTGGTAAAGCAAAAGCAAAGTATGCTGCTTATACCTGTACTGTGCTATGATGCTCCTTCTGTCAACATTCCTTTTCCATATGGTAGACGGAGTGTGAAACCTTGATTTAACAGAGCCACCTAATGACTTCACAATTTTTTGACCTAGATGCTTCATGCTCACCAAATTTTCTTACTAAATGAAAAATCCGGGAGGATTTACCCTTCACCCCACATTCCTTTTGTCTCAAAATGTTATCACTGCTTTTAGAGGATCTTCCTGTTTGCGGTAGAAACAGAGCTGAAGATGGAGGACAGATCAATGAAAGCATCTGCCCCAATTAAGAGTTTTGTCTAGTAGAAAGATGACACCATTGGAAACAATCTAACATCCAGAAGGTGGATCTCGATGTTCACCATGGCTGCACTAATCTCAGATGAATTATGTAAATATTCAGGAATGTGATAATATGACTCAGCTCAGCCATGCTGCAATGGAGCTAGTGATGTTTTTACCAACTGCTGGCTTAACTTGTGAAGAAGCAGGCTGCTAGCTGATGACACATTCTCTCTCAGAACACCGAGAAATTTTAGCCTACCATGAATCACAGCCTAAACTCCCACTGTGCTAAAGCAGAAATTATGTAGATGCCCGGGTAGCAGAATATGGTTTTTCAAACTCACATGTCTTAAGATCTGTTATTCGTAGCAATTATCTTCTACCAAAAAAAGGAAGGGCAGGAAGGAGCAAGCCCTATTAACATGCAACTGAATGGAAGATGAACCTCATCCTGCAGGCTGTGGTACAGGTGGATGAATCAAGTGACCCAGGGGACGCCGCAGAGTTCTGTACCATCTGAATTATTACACAGTCTCACCGTCATACACATTTAATAGCAGAAATCATAAATTTCAACCCTCCAGTGTTTTCTCCAAAACACCACATCCAATGAGGAACTTCTTATCTCTTTCAACAGTCTGCTGCGCAGGATAATTACGATGCTATAATATTTATGAAGGCTGCCTGTCAGGCAAAGCACTTAGCAAGCCTTAATTGAGATTCATAATGCCCTTGTGAGGTAAGTGCGAGGTGGTGCAGTTTAAAATATGCAAACATATGGTATGAAGGCCAGCACCTGATGGGATATTAGTGAGGGGGTTTTGTGCCTCATATTTTGCTTCTCAACCTTGCAAGAGTCATGCCTCCACATGAGGTATTGTACAAGGAATCGCTAAACAACGTGGCCTGATTTAGATGGCCATTCCAAAGGAGGCAGTCTGCATGGTGATCATAACAAGATCGATTTTCTGGTAAAGTGCTTTGGATAGAATCAACTATTATAAAAGGAGATAAAATGTTTGCCCTACATAACAGAAAGGCAAAAGGGCCCATTTTATGCAAAAGTGACAAAAAAGTGCAAAGTGTTCTGCTTATATACCGCCCCATACCGATTCAAGTAGTATCTGGGTGGTTCACAGTTTTTAATTATACCATGCAGGCTACACATTGCCCCCCCCAAGCTGGATACTCATTTTACTGACCTGGGAAGGATGGAAAGCTGAGTCAACCATGAGCCTGCTACCTGGGATTGAACCCCAGGTCGTGAGCACAGCTTTAGCTGCACTACAGGCATTTAACCACTGTGCCACAGGGCTTGTGTAGACAGAAAATAACTTTTTAGGGATCACAACTCCCTGAAAATCCACAGCCAACAATCAAACACTGGTTTTGGTTTTCAAATCCCTCCATGGCTTGGGTCCTGAATACCTGCCGGGGCGTATCTCCCAGAGGTCAGCTGAGGCCAGGCCCACTCGATTGTCACAGGCATGCTCACTCAGGGTGGCCACCCCCAGGAAGGCACAGAAGTCTGTCACGTGCAACTGCGCCTTCTCGGTTGTTGAGCCCTCACTGTGGAACCACCTACTGGCTGAGCAGCGCCTGGCACAGTCCCTGCCTGCCTTCATGGGAGACACCTCCATTCTCAATACACTGTACAACAAACAACCCTCTCACTTTGTAGCTTGGAGCAAACCTTAGCTCTCTGTGCCTGTCAGCTCAAGAGGAAAATCAGCTGCCCCCTTGCTTGCTATCTTCTTTGAAGTTCCCATTAGATAGCTTATGAGCCAACCCTCACACCAAAGCACACCTTTCTACAGAAAAGTTCACCAATAGTTATATATGTTCTAAAGGTAACAGATAAGTATAAATATTCTGCAAGTATATAATAGGTATACTGGTATAAATATTATGCAAGTGCACAATCACTTTGTTCCTTATTAGGCACCCTCAAGTTTGAGAATCTGTTGTAACAATAAATCTGTATTTTTCACCCAAGTATTTGCCAGCCTTGTTAGTCCCCTGACCCTCGTGCCACAGTTTATGCCAAATAAAAAGAAATATGTGTTTAAGCAGAAACAAAATTCTTGGTTTGCACTAAAATAAAGTAATTGCAGTTTGAATTATAGGGTATGCAGGAAACACTGGAACTGCTATCTTGACAATTGTGCAACTGTCTCTTCACACTGAGAGATTAGAATAAACTGTTAGATTTTTTTTTGTTCTTCTAAAGTATATACACTGCATGGCTTTCTTCTTTATGGCATATGCAGCACAACAAAAATCAAACATAAAAATCTGTTAAGGAGAAACAGCAGGCTTTATGGCACACAGTTTTCTAGAGCTACTTGACAAAGGTCTCCCATCCGAACCAACTGATGAAACCGTTTCCCCAGGATTTTCCTCAGAATTTATGAGATCAAATCTTTAAAGACTGGATGCTGACAGTTTCAAACATTCTGCACAGTATAATTAAAATGAATATAAATCACTATCATCTATCTATCTATCTATCTATCTATCTATCTATCTATCTATCTATCTATCTATCTATCTATCTATCTATCTATCTATCTATCTATCTCACTGATTCTTGCTTCAAGAACTCATGAGGGAGATTTCTAGAAAATTCCTGAGGTACATTTTTACATTGCAGAAAAATATCTTAATAAATTATCTATATTGGTCTACCAGTATAAACCATATTTGTGTAGATTAGTGGATTCCAACCATGAGTAATTCAGGCATTCTGCCAGCACCCAGAAACCCCAGGAAATACAGCTGATAAGGAAGGCATCTGGGAATGGTAGTCCAAGTACACCAGGGTTGCCCAAGGTTAAGAACCACTGGTGTAGATGACCACTCAGGTGTACAACGTGGCTATTTCCGCTAGGAGCGATTACCAGTCCCCAAACAAGTGCAAGCCTTAAATCTCTAACCTACAGACAACTTCTGAATGCTGATTTCTCCTTGAAGTCACTAGAAAAATTAGTATCAGAAGGTTACAAGTTAGACTGGTGGAAGTACCAACAAATATACTCACACTTTAAAAATCTCACTAAAGAGGGGGGATTTATGACAAATGACACTCCACTTGACAAAATACTATCTTCTGGCGATTCAAAGCTTCTCAGTAAATTCTATAGTATTTTGTTAAATGAAAAATGATTGATACATTGGTCAAAGATACTATGATAAGATGGGCAGAAAATTTTGGTTATTCTATTCATTTAAACAAATGGGACTCTTTGTGGAATACTGTTAAACTCTTTAAATCTATAGCCTTTAAGGAAAATTGTTACAAGATGTTTTATAGATGGCATTTCCCCCCCACACCATTTATCTAAGATGTATAATTGTTCACCCAAATGTTGGAAATGTAAACATGACAGTGGTACCTTTTACCATATGTGGTGGACATGTAAAGTGGCAAAGGCATATTGGATAATGGTAAAATTATTTTTAGAAAGATATTTGAAGATTAGGTTAGAGCTTAGACCAGAATTTTTTTCTATTAAATATAGTAGATATTAATATCTCATATGACCAGAAATATGTACTTCATCATGTAATAGTTGCAGCAAGGATATTGTATGCGAAATTTTGGAAACAACCAGAAGTGCCAACAGAGAGAAACTTCCACGAAAAGATAAGAGAATGTATTGAAATCGATAGACTCTCCGGTTCTCTAAAGGGAGACTACGATGAGATTTCCTGGAAAAGATGGCAAGAAGTAACAAACTTATTAGTATTGTGATATTATTTGGTGATTTGTTAATATGTTAAACCGTTATTTTTGGCTTGATATACTTAATGTAATTTTTATAGTGTATTCCCTCCCCCTCCCCCACACCCTCCCCCCTTCGTCCCACCCCCCCAAAAAACCCCAATAAAATTACTTAAATTCGAAGAACCACTGGTGTAGATGACCATTCAGGTTTGATTAAGTATTCTGGGATTAATCTCCTCAAATGATGTAATAAAAAGCAGTATTCCCAAGGGAGGTATCAGAGAAAGATTGGCCTTTGCTCTAATGAAATATACAGTAGATGCCATGTTCTTGTATATGTTGTGTCCAACAGTCCCTCTAATGTTCCGCAAGCACTGAATCAGAGGCCCATACCTATAAAAGCAAAGTGTTCTACTTTTATGCCATCCCATACCACTTCAAGTAGTCTGAGCGGTTTACAGTTTAATTATGCAGGCTACACATTGCCCCCCCCCCCAGCAAGCTTGGTACTCAATTTACCGACCTCGGAAGGATGGAAGGTTGAGTCAACCATGAGCCGGCTACCGGGGATTGAGCACAGTTTTATCTGCAGTACAGGTATTTAACCACTGCACCATGAGGCTCTATAAGATTCTGGTAGCAACTGGAAGAAAACGGGTAGCAACACTGGGTCGGCTGCATAGCATTGTTGCAGCACTGCACGGCCACGTGGCTTAGAGGGAGTGTTGGTTTTATCAACTGAACAATTACTGTTTCCTCGGTGTCTAAGTAGAGAGATGAAACTCAGAGTAAGTGGTACTGAAGGAGAAGAAGATTCTATTATTTTATGTGAGATATCCTTAATGTTTGGTCAGCCATCACCACTCCCTTACAGCTGGCACTGAAACTCACTAGATCAGTCTTAAAATATCCATATGTGTGCTGTACTTCCTCCTCAACCTTTGTCTGGCTCGTCTGTGTGACTTCTCAAGGTCTTCTCTTGAGACATCACAAGGACTCACCTCCTGGAGTTAATTTTTGACCTTGAAATCTCTGAAAACAAGGTCATGATTGTCTGGAAACATGACATGTTTTTAAAACACATTTGAGTAAGAATGGGAAATCATCTTTCGGGGTGGAAATTCATCAAAGGGAGAGCCAACCTGGAAATAAGGAGAAATTTCCTGACAGTGAGAGCTATTAAACAGTGGATCAGCTTGCCTCCTGATGTTGTGGGTGCCCCATCGCTGGAGGTTTTCAAGAAGAGATTGGACAGTCATCTGTCCGGGATGGTATGAGGTCTCCTGCCTTGGGCAGTGGGTTGGACTAGACCTTCCAACCCTACAATGATTCTGAATAGAGATGGGCACGACTTGAAAAAAATTTTTTTCGAGTTGTCGTTAGTCGGGCCAGTCCCATTTCGGGTCGTTTCCGGTTTTCGCGAAAATTCGCAAAAATTAGTCGGTTCGTTTTTTGTTTTTTTGTTGTCGTTAGTACTGGTTTTTTGGGGGGGGTAGCGGGCTCCTGGAGGCACCTCTGTGGGGTGGGTGCCTCCTCTGGCCCGCTATAAAGGGAAAGTGGGCTCCTGGAGGCACCCGTGGGTGCCTCCTGCCACTAGGAAGGGGAAGCAGGCTCCAAGAGACACCCCTCTACATGGGGGTCTCCCTTCCTCACCTGCTGCTGCTGCAAAATGCTATGCAATAGCCATATGGATATTGCATAACATAATGTGCAGACGTGAGACCAGTGTGAGAGTGATAGGGTCATACCCGCCCTTCACAAGGCTCTGGCACCACCATGTCTCACACAGAAGGGAATTGTACTTGCTGCGTGTAGTGCAATGCAAGCAAGTAGATCTGGCTTTAAGGTGGCTTAGTGCAAGAGCTAGGGTTAGGCTAGTGACGGGTAAGGTTACGGTGGGCTAGTGGGTTGCACCTCTGGGTGCCTCTTTGACCCACTAAGAAGACAGTCTGTGACGTATGGGTACGGAGTCAAGGGTTAGGGTTAGGGCTAGGGCAGGTTTTAGGGGGCTTTTTGGCACATCCCAGAAGTCTCCATGGCCAAGTGGCCATGCGACTGGTGGGATGGCTCCAGAAATTTGCATGGTTGTCCACTCCCACATGGCTGGCCACTTGGCCAGCCCATCATTGCGCACTGTGCAGGTGTAAATAAAATAAAATAAAATAAAATCAATGGAGGACAGAGGAGGAGAGGAGAGACATTTTGTTGCAAGAAAAAACCCACTGCTACTGTGAAAAATCTGGCAGTTTATAAATTTTCACGTGTTTCTGTTGTGCTTGTGTGTTTTTGGACCACGATTTCAAAAACAATATTGCGTTCGCCGCCCCATTTTGGATCCCCCCGCCCGCACCGCATGGCATGGCGATGGCGACTCGCGAGTCCGGCTGCCCAGGACGGGGGGGAGGCGGGACCCCCCCCTCCAGAAACCACCCCTCCGGTAGGTGCCCTGCGCCCTTAGTCAAGCAGGCATTTTTCCGCCTGCTTTTTTGGCCCGGGAATGGGTGGGGGGAGAGTTTAAAAGTTTTTTCCTGTGCCGTCCGTGCCGCTTGCTTGCGCTTTAATTGCGGCGGCCGGCGGCCGGCGGCCGGCGAGACTGGGCTTTTTGCTGGCTGCGAGCCTGCGGCGAGTCCCACCAGAGCAGCCGAGGACGGGGGATGAGGGGGGAGGCCGGGGACCTCCAGAAACAACCCCTCTGGTAGGTGCCCTGAGGCACGGCAGGCATTTTCCCGCCTGCTTTTTGGCCGGGAACCGGTTTTTTTTAACTTTTAAAAACTTTTTTTCTGTGCCGCGTGTGGCATCGCGCGATCTCGCGATGCAAGTAACGAGCACGACAAATCAGACCAAAATTGTTCGTTCGTCGGTTCGAGCTCGAAGTCTGGGGGAGTAATTCCCGTTACCGTTTCCGTAGAGTAACGGAACCGAGTAACGGAAACAGAAACGGGAATACCGCTAAGTCGTGCCCATCTCTAATTCTGAATAATTCTGCGGCAGTAGAAATTTCAGGCCAGAAGGAATATGAAATAAAAACAACACCAACCAACTAAAAGAAAACTGGAAACTAAATTCATTCAGTCCCTGGTGTTTAAGTGTTGTACTCTTAAACCTCTAGGATGGAATCCTACTTGTGTTAATGAATACTAACTTCCACTTGAGTGGGGATTCATCTTTAATTCTTAGGCATCCTCCTCTTGCTGCATCAGAAATAGGGAGGTTTTGGTTTTTTAAGGATTCACAAAAATATGCTGTCTTTTACCTATGACATCTGTAAGGGAGATGAACTTTTAAAATACTGAATTCATTCATTTATTACTTTACTTAAAACAGTCTCACCCCGTCTTTCTCCTAAACCAAGACCCAAGGAAAAAAAGAGAGGAAATTATTCAAATATTAAAGAAGAAATAATACAATTATATAAAATGTTAGGTGAAAGTATTATGAAATAAGTTTTAGAAGCAACAAATATAAATCATCTTGTTTATCATGTCCTTTTTACTGAACAAGATGGTTTATATCCTGTTGCTTCTTAATTACTAAGGAAAAGCCTGTCTGAAGAGAAAGGTCTTTGCTTGCAGAAGAACAGCAACAATGGGGCCAACCTGACTTCCTATGGAAGGGAGCTTCAGGATCTGAGAGCAGCAAAACAGTAAGCCCTGTACCAAGTCCCTGCCAAGCAAATGTAGGGGAAGCTAATATAACTTGTGATGCGTCGACCAGGAAAGCCATTGCGATTCTTGGTTGCATCAAAAGAAACATAGTGTCTAGATCAAGGGAAGTGATAGTGCCACTCTATTCTGCTCTGGTCAGACCCCACCTGGAGTACTGTGTCCAGTTCTGTGCGCCTCAGTTTAAAAAGGGTGTGGACAACCTCGAGCTGGTACAGAGGAGGGCGACCAGGATGGTTGAAGGTCTGGAGGAAATGTCTTATGAGGAACGGCTTAGGGAACTGGGTATGTTTCGCTTTTCAACAAGAAGGCTGAGGGGGGATATGATATCTATGTTTAACTATTTGAAAGGATGTCATATTGAAGAGGGAACAGGTTTGTTTTCCATGCCTTCAGAGACTAGGACTCGGGGCAATGGTTTCAAACTACAGGAAAAGAGATTCCATTTGAACATTAGGAAGAACTTCATGACAGTTAGAGCTATTTGGCAGTGGAATATGCTGCCACAAACGGTGGTGGAGTCTCCTTCTTTGGATTGTGATGGGGTTCCTTTATGGCAGGGGGTTGGACTAGATGGCCCTTGAGGTCTCTTCCAACTCTATGTTTCCATGATTCTATGATTCTATGAACTTGAAAATAATATGTTTGATTTAACGTGCATTATGTTAAAATCTTTCCCCCCCTAAACAGAATGCTTCTTCTAATAGCAAGAAAGCAATGTTTTAAATATATATATATAAAAGTATTAAAATGTTACTCTTAAAATACTGATATTCATAATCATTTGTTGGATTGTTCTCCCAATTAATGCAAAAATAACAACTGCAATGTTAACGTAACAAATTAACAAATTGGTCAAATTACACAGCATGTTGCAACTTCTTGCACATACCCTCAGGAAAAAGAGAGAGAAGAAGAAAAGAAAATGAAATGAAATGAGAATATATGTAATTACTGGAAATATACACGGTCTTGTTTTGACTAGTAGAAGCAGAATTATGCTGGTAGAGATGGAATTCTTGGTGAGGTGCCTTGGCATGAGAAGAATGAGGATTTTCTGAGTCCTTGTCACATCTGTAGTTCAGAGCATCAATGAGAGAGAACAAATGGGAAAAATTCAGACTGTGTACTATTTACAAAAGGGAAGACTTGGAAGGCCCAACTTAGTTTATGAATGTCACAGGAACAGTTTATTGCAGTAACAACACTATGCTTTGAGCAGTGTGTTTCTAAGCACCTGTATAGTTGATCCAGCACTCAGGGGGAAGGGGATAGATAATTACCACATATTACACTGCTTGTCAAAAGGCACTAGACAACAAATTGTATTCTGAATTATTAATGCTCCATATTTTTTTCAAAGCCTGTCACTTCTAAAGCTCTTTCTTTTACCTCCGTCTTTAAACACAAAAATCTGGAAAGGTACACTGCTTGAATTCCAGTCCACCTCTCCAAGCTCAAACTTCTACTTCAAGGTCCTCATTTTCAATAAAGTTGACTGTCATCTGATTGACTTATCAAATCTGCCAAGAAACAGCCATGCTGTTCTTGCAGCCCATCATGCGGAATTAAAAGGAGCTGTGCATCTGTGTGCTGGCAGATAGAGTTAAGGAGTATGGGAAAGGATAGGGCCCTGGTTCAACATGAAAGGACAAACAATATCATCTATGTTAAAGAGAAAGAATGTTTCCATTTTAAAACATTAAAGGAATATTTTATGTCAGGGATCGTTTGAACACATGCCACATGAAAAAGTACCCTGTTCTAACAATTCCTTTCATTGAGGTTAATTTTTCCCCATTTTTCTTTTACAAATCATAAAAGACTCTCAGGAAACCAAAATACTGTCTATCTGATGGCACACCAAACTACAACACCATGCCTGTGTTCCTTCTATCCTATGTTCTATATTCAGAAAGCATCGTTATCTATCTACTATAGAAAGCATTGTTATCTACTACTAACTTGACCAATGTAGAATCCTCCATATATTTTGAACCCTAATCCCATGAATGAATTAGTTTATTACGGTCTGATATTAGTGGTAATTAAACACAAATACATAAAACATTTTATAAAACTGTGCAAAATACTACATACTTCCCCAACCATCAGAGTTGTATACTCACAGTCTTTATTAAATTCCCCTTCTATTTTTCCAATTTATAATCATCATATACAGCATATCTTTATATCACTAAAATAGGGTTAAAATCACATCTGTTGTTTAATTGTAGATCTGTTGTGTTCTAATCCCATATAATTCTTAGCCCAGGGGTTGAGGGCTGATGGGAATTGTTCCAAAAATGTGGAGGGCACCAAGTAGGAGAAAACTAGTGATTCTGGTCTAGACACAAAGCTTATGGCAAAGATGGGAAAATTTTTAACCTCCAGACAACTGGGAAGAGCAATTCTCATCATGCCTCACAATTTCATGTGTGGAGCAACCATGACAGAGGCCCATGTCACAGTACAGTAGGACCCCCATATTCACTGATTCATTATCCACTGATTCAGTTATCCATGGTTGGCAGAGGAAAAAATGAATAAATAATTTAGCAGCCGCAAAGCAAGCTACTGTCACAAAAAACAGCTGTAAAGCGAGCTACTGTCATAAAACAGCAGCCGTAAAGCAAGCTACCATCACAAACAGCAGCTGTAAAGCAAGCTACTGTTACAAAACAGCAGCTTTAAAAGCAAGTTACTATCACAAAACAGCAGTTTTGGGGACATTTTGGCATTCTCTCTTATCCACGGTTTTCCTTATCCATGGGAAGGCTTGGAACCAATCCCCAGCAGATACTGGGGTCCTACTGTATTGCAGTCTAGTCTCTGCTCATGGCCTGAGTTTGGTCTTGATAGAATCAGGTGGCCTGCTCAAGGTTGGCTCAGCCTTCCATCATTCTGAGGACAGCAAAAAATGAGTAGCTAGCTCACTGGGGAACAAGTTGTTGTTTGCAAAACTATGCTTAAAACTGCCCAAAGAGCTATTTAGCACAATGAAGCAGTATACAACTTAAAACAGCAGCAACAACAACAACAACAAAAACAACAACAACACTTGCTCTGCCAGCTAGGGATGGTGGGAATTCCAAAAACATATGGAATGCACACATTCCCCCATCTATTTTGTTCTCTCCCCCCCCCCCAATTAAAGGTGTTCCAGCACTAGAGATCTAAGTGCACATCATTCTTCAGAGACATCATTAGTCACAACTGCTTCCGAGAGTAGCTAGTAGCTGCAGAATGCGAAAGGAATGAAAACATCTAGTGCTGTCTAGCACTATTTGCAGTTCTTTGTAGTGGGAGGGCAACAATAGAAGGAGATATTTTTTCCCACTGGCAACAGCTGCAGATCCTTACTGTCCCCCACCCCAGCTGCTAGAGCACCACCATTCCCATCAGAGCGGCCACATTCCAGGCACTATCTTCCTCCTGTATGCTCAGGGTACAGAATTGTTTTCAGGCATTCTGGTGCTGGATGTCATCTACTGCTAAAAAAATGCTAGGAGCCCCACAAGAGCAGAGAGTGGGGGGAATCAGGGAAGACAGGCCAATCAGAAATAATACCATGAAGAGCCATGCGGGATCACACCAAGGGCCCATCTAGTCCAGCTTTCTGTATCTTACAGTGACCCCACCAGATGCCTCTGGGAGCACATGAAAAAACTAGATACCAGTCTCCTGATTCCATTCCCCTGAACCTGGCCTTTTGAGCTGCCCTCCTTTTAAGCCTGGAGATAACATGTAGACCCAGCATGGCTTGTAACCTGGTTGGTTGGTTGGTTGGTTGGTTAATTAGAGTTGTATACCCCATCATCTGGTAACAAAGGCCACTCTGGGCAGTATACAGGGTAAACAGATACATCAATTAATCATAATAATATATTATTATTAAGGTCTACATACTTCCTTTGACAGGTACTGAGAAGGGGCTGAAGTAGCAATATGGGCACATCAGACTGCTTTAATCATCCTACATCAAGAAAACCAGGAGTTATTTTAATTTCATTCTCTCTTGTTCTCTTTGTAGGCCATGGTGATATTGTCCTCTTAAAGGTTGTGCCCTAGTTATTTCAGATACTTTTTGATATCATCCATTTCTCCCCTTTTAAAGGTCATAGGTAAGCAGTAAAGAAAAAACACCCACATCAGCAGTTTTACTGACAATGACCAAGGCCATAATAAAGGCAATTGAAATTTCTTATTCTCTAACATTAATTGAATATTTGAAGATTGGTCAGCCTATTCCAAAGAATAACTTATCTGTGCCAAGGGTTTTGAGGGTTCATTCCTTGTTTCCTACTCATTTACACTAATTTAGTGAAACATTTTCAGTGCAGAGCTCATTGATTTCCATGAGAGTCATCTTTGTTAGTTCTTTCACCAGGAATTTCTGGACACAGTAGGAGGTAGAAGACAAATGGCAGGTGGAAATGAAATAGTAGTTACTAAATTTCTCATGACTGACTCTTTGTGACCCCATGCCCATGGACTTTTCTTGGCAGGAATAGTGGAGTGGCTTGCCAGTTTCTACCCCAAGTGCCTACAGCACCTGATATTCCCTGGTGGTCGCCCATCCAAGTACTAGCCAGGGCTGACCCTGCTTAGCTTTCAAAATCAGGCGAGATTGGATGTGCTTAGGGCATCTAGGCAGCTACACCAAATCATCATAGAATCATAGAATCATAGAATCATAGAAGGGTTGGAAGGGACCTTGGAGGTCTTCTAGACCAATCCCCTGCCCAATGCAGGACACCTCATACCACCCTGAACAGATAGCTGTCCAATATTTTCTTTAAAACCTCCAGTGATGGGGCACCCACAACATTGGGAGGCAAGTTGTTCCACTGTTTAATAGCTCTCACTGTCAGGAAATTTCTCCTCATTTCCAGGTTGGCTCTCCCTCTGATGGATTTTTCCACCCATTGGTTCTTGTAATACCTTCAAGTGCAATTGAGAATAAATCATTGTCCTCTTCCCTGTGACAACTCTTCAGGTACCGGAAGATTACTATCATATCCCCCTGAGTATTCTCTTCATCAGGCTAAACATGCCTAGTTGTTTAAGTCATTATTCGTACGATTGGTTCATACTGTGAGATTCAGTCTTTGAGGTAGCTAGGACCCAGGTCCTACAATGCTTTGTAGGTCAAGGTCAGCACCTTGAATTGTGCCTGATAGCTGATTGACAGCCAGTGGAGCTGCCTTAATAGGGGTGTAATGTGATCTCTGTACTCCATTCCAGTCAGCAGTCCCTATTGAACTGCATCTTCTTGGACAGGGCCCAGTGTTCAAGTCCTTCTGAATCTATGACGGATCCTTCTCATCATCATCATCATCATCATCATCATCACCATCATCATCATCATCATCATCATCATCATCATCATCTCCTGTGAACTTTTCTTTTTTAAAAGAAAGCATACATGACCAAGGAAGTGCTAATAGATTGGCTGATTATTAACAAAGATGCAATTAACATGTCTGTTACTACACATTGTTTAACAAAGATGAAGGCATGCAAGTTAACAAAAATATATTCTGTTGTCAAGGTAAATTGTGATTTATGGCAACTCTTAGTAGGGTTTTGTATATATACAGAAGAAATTCTGAAAATTGCCAAAATTGCATAAGTTGCACAATTTTTGAAGTACAAGCAAATATTATTATTTGTATATTAATTGTAATTGTTTTTAAACTGCTTGTTATTTTGTTGGTTTTAATATGTTGTTATCATTTTCTAATGTATTGTTGTATGCCATCCAGAGACCATTTGGTAGTGGAGTGGCTAAAAAATTCTGTAAATAAATAAATAAATTTCATGTAATAATTTTCCATCTTAATGCAAAAGACTGTTATGACTACAGATGGGCACGAAATGACTTTTTTGTTCCATTATCCGTTATTTGTTCCATTACGTAATGGAACAAATAATGACCCTAGAGGCAAATTTAACATGAACCGAATCGAACTGAGAAAAATTGCTTCGGTTCGGTTTGGTTCATTAATGGGGGGGGCGGAGACGTCTCCTACCTGGTGCTGGTCCGGAAGTCTTTCAGGGACAGTGAGTCAGCGACCAGGAAGAGGAAAAAAAGCCTACTGGCCATGTGGTCAGCGGCAGTGAAAAAAGGAGACTGAGATAAACAAAGATTTACCGGCCTAGCTAGGATACACATAGGAGACAACACACAGCATGTTGAACTGGGGTTGGGTGTCCTTCCATTGAAAAACTCTTTTTAGGAAAGAGATTCATTCAGTAGCCTCAAGCCACCATCTCCTTCCCTCCTCTCTCCCCGTCTTAGATCTCTCTCTCTCTGTATGTATATGTGTGTGCCTATTTCTGTGCAACTCCTTAACCCGCTAGATATCAAAAGGCAATAGTAAAGGTAAAGGGGTATAAAATCCTGAGAAGGTCCCGGTAAGAAGAATAAAATACCAGTGTGAGAGATAATTAAATAAGGCATACTAGACAGCTAAGGCATGCTTCTGTTCCTTTATATATCAAAAGAGCACAAAACTGTTTGAAGTTGGATATGCCTCTATTATGTTCTGGCTGACAAACCAGTGAATGACAAGGTGGATACTCACCTACAGACTTGCACCATGGATGGCAAACAACCATCTTCAAATGTATTTTGCCTTCCCCTTTCCCTGCATAACCATTTATAAAGGCAGCTACCTGCTTTAGATTAGGGACGAGTTCAAGATGTGTTTCGTGGGGTTATTTTACTTTCTTTCTGCAGCAAATCCACAGGACAAATACACATAATGATAAGACTGGTCTATGGGTTGTGCCTTTGTTATGTTTTTCATATTACATTATGTAATTTAGTTTCATGTTCTCAGCTGCCAGAGAAGCCAGGCAGGATGGATAGATAGTGTCAAGGCTTATAACTAGAGATGGGCACGACTTAGCGGAATTCCCATTTCCGTTTCCGTTACTTGTTTCCATTACGCAACGGAAACGGTAATGGGAATTACTCCGCCAGAACTCGAACTCGAACCGACTAAAGAATAATTGGGTCTGATTTGTCGTGGTTGTTCCTGGCATTGCGGCGATCCCGCGATGCCAAGCGGCACAGAAAAAAAGGTTTTAAGTTTAAAAAAAAACCCGATCCCTGGCCCTAAAAGCAGGCGAAAACTGTCTGAGGGCACCTACCAGGCCAGAAGGGTGTTTTATTTGGGGGGGGGGGTTCCCCGCCCCCCCTCTCCTTGGCTAGTGCTACTGCTGCGCTGCTGGTACCAGGCGGGGGGCATCGTCTCGTCTGCCTTTGCCATGCGGTGTGCGGGCGGGGGGATCCAAAATGGTGACCGCAATATTTTTTTTGAAATCGTGGTCCAAAAACCCACCAAAGCACCACAGAAACATGCGAAAATTAGCTATTTTAAATGCTTGCATTTTTACAGTAGCAGCAGTGGGTTTGTCTTGCCAAAATACGTCTCCATTGATTTTCTTTTCTTTTCTTTTATTTTTTTACACCTGCGCATTCGCAATGATGGGCTCGCCCATGGGAGTGGACCATGCAAATGTTTGGAGCCATTCCACCAATCGCATGGCCAGGTTTTGGAGACTGTACCAGGCTGGGAGGGCGCATCCATTTGCCATGCAGTGCGGGGGGATCTAAAATGGCGACCGCAATATTTTTTTTAAATCGTGGTCCAAAACCCCACCAAAGCACCACAGAAACATGCGAAAATTAGCTATTTTAAATGCTTGAATTTTTACAGTAGCAGCAGTGGGTTTTTCTTGCAAAAAAAAAAGTCTCTGTTGATTTTATTTTATTTTATTTTATTTTTTTTACAACTGCACATTCGCAATGATGGGCTCGCCCATGGGAGTGGACCATGCAAATTTTCCAACAATCGCATGGCCACTTGGCCAGGTTGACCACAGAGACTTCTGGGATGTGCCAATCAGGCATAAACAGCCCACTAACCGTAGCCTGAACCCGAACCCTAACCCTAAGCCTAACCCATATGCCAGTACACTGTCCTTCTAAGTGGGTCAGAGAGGCACCCAGAGGTGCACCCCAATACTCACCCTAACCTCACCCGTAACTAGCCTAACCCTAGCCCTTGCGCTAACCCATCTTAACCCTAAGCCAGATCTACTTGCATTGCACTACACGCAAGTACATTTCCCTTGGAGCGGGTGCAAAGAGTCTGCCAGTCCGTCACTTGTGGCTCTGGCTGACTCCTGCAGCAGCATTTGTGTGCCATGCAAACCATGCCTGCAAGTGCTGCCTGACTGTGTCTCACCGACTGTTGCAGGGAAGGCACCCCAAAAAGAGGGGTGCCTCTGCCAGTCTGCTGCGTCTGCAATATGCATATCCATAGCATATGGCTATGCATGCCCTTTTGTAGCAGCGCTGGCGGGTGAGGATAGGAGGCACCCACCACAGAGAGGTGCCTCCAGGAGCCCGCTACCCCCCCAAAACCAGTACTAACGACAAACGAAAAAACAAAAAACGAAATGACAAATTTTTGCAAAATTTCACGAAAAACGGAAACAAGCCGAAACGGGCTGCCTCCGACACACGACAACTCGAAAACGTCATTTTCCCTAGTCGAGCCCATCTCTACTTATAACCAAAATAAGATATAATCCGGCAAAGCTTTGTACTGCCCAGCGGAAAAGCAGCTGGTGTAGGCTACAGAAGAGCCAAACAGCAGTACTTAAAATAAAAACACAGACACAGCGGTGATTCCCTTCACCAAACTTATCTGTATTTACAAAATATACATACAGCAAACTTTGTAGAATTGGCAGGCATAAACATAGCCAAAAATACAGACCAAAATAAAGTGATCCAACAGTCTGGGAACTCACTAATTGGACTCCAACATACCCCAACCAACATGTGCCATACATCCAACCTCCTTTTATAATCTTGGCTGATGCAATAATGATTCAGCACTTAGAAATCTGAGCATGTGCAAAGTGTCACCTGATGTCTATAACTATCAGATAATTATCACACAGGTGTGCAGCGATTTCTGTACAGTCATTCTCCCAGAATTCAATATGCCAATTTGTGAACAAACCTAGATAGATAGATAGATAGATAGATAGATAGATAGATAGATAGATAGATAGATAGATAGATAGATAGATAGATAGATAGATAGATAGAGTGGTACCTTGTATAAAGGAATTAATTCGTTCCAAATGAAATTATGTTAAGCAAATTTTCCTTTATACAAATTCCCATAGGAATGCATTGAAAATGGAGTAATCCCATTTTATGTTGTAGAGATTCTCCCCATAGGCACTTATGTTAAGCAAATTTCCCCTATCTCCGGAATTTTTTATGTTGTACAAATTGTATGCTATACAAGCTGTTTGTTATACAAGGTTCCATTGTAGATGATAGATAGATAGATAGATAGATAGATAGATAGATAGATAGATAGATAGATAGATAGATAGATAGATAGATAGATAGATAGATAGATAGAGATATTGCTTCCTCTCAACTAATAAGTGAGTTATAGTGACTCTAATAGGTCTTTCACAGCGAGATGGTTTTACCGGTTCTACCTTTCCCACCAGTGAGTTTCCATGGCCAAGCTGGTGTTAGAGCCCTCTTCAGTCCCAGCCCATCAACAACTATCTACTATACCACACTGGTTGTCTCATCTAAGGTCAGCATTGTTAGGATAGGCCTGGGTTCAATTCAGGGTCAACCCAGTTAGGGTCAACTCAGATACTAAGCAGAATGCATCCCCCCCCCCGTGCTTAATCTGCTTTTGCTCACACAACAGAACTTCCTCAGAGATACATGTCTTGGCAAGCAGACCTCCATGGTTACCATTCAATAACAAACCACAAAACAAAAGAAATGAAACATGATACTTGGTGGAAATCATGTGCTCTGATATTGTTGGCCACTTGATGAAACATCTCCACCATTGCCTGGCTTGATATGAAGCACAGAAGCACCTAATTAATATTGGGCCATCATCAACCAACCTTACAGGGTTATGCTATGGCTAAAATGGGGGTGTAATAAAGAACCATGTCCTGAACTCCTTGGGGGGAAAGAGGGGTATAAATACTTGGAATAAATTCATTTGTTTAGTTTATTGTGTACCAGGACTTCTCAGACAGGCTAGCATGACACAGCAGTCTCACTGGGGGAAACTGAGAAGCCAGACCATTGCTGTTCTTCCTGTCTGTTGGAAGTCTGCACTCTAAAACCCCAGGCATCTCCTCAGATTGCTCTAAAACTGTCAATGGATCCTCTCTAAATTCCTGTGGCTGTTCACGTATGGCTTCTGTTTTTCAAAGGTCCAAAATGCAGATGGTGGGCAAAATAATCTTTATTTGTGTGTGTGTGTGTTGTGTCGTTACATTCATGACTGACTCTACGTGACTCCATGTCCATGGAGGTTTCTTGGCAGGAGTACTGGAGTAGCTTGCCAGTTTCTACTCCAGGTGCTTACAGCACCTAGTATTCCCTGATGGTTGCCCATCCAAGTACTAACCAGAGCCGACCCTGCTTAGCTTCCGAAATCAAGCGAGATCGGATGTGCTTAGGGCATCTAGGCATCTAGGCAGCTATTTATTTACACAAACTATATTTAACCCATCTTTCCCCTAAAAAAAGGACTCAAAGCTGCTTTCCTTAAAAAGGCAATTTTAAACCAAAACAAACCAAGGAAAGTTTCAAATATTAAAGAATTAATGACATATTAAAAAAGTTAGGTAAACACATTATGAAAAACAGATTTAGAAGCAACAAAACATAAACCATCCTACTATAGGCTCCTAGACAATCAGCCACTTAGGAAAAGCCTGTCTGAAGAGAAAGGTCTTTGTCCACTTGCAGAAGGACAGTGATGATGAAGCCAGCCTAGTTTTCTGTGGGATGGGATTTCAGAGTCGAGGGGAACAGACAAAGGTGGTTACTTCACGCCCTACCTTCTTCCACGATTACATTTGTAATGTGACAGCGTTGTTCGCAGTCATGTGGTTATGTCCCTGTTCAGTCCCTGTTTCCGTTTACCCATGGTCGTGATTACTTGTCTCGTGACAAGTGTTATTTCATGGCCTTGTTTCGTGACAAGATCTGCTTTTTTGAAAACCCATAAAAATAAAGGGCACACCACACCCCCTGTGCTTCATCTATTCAAGATGTCGATCCATAGCACTCAAAAGTACGAGAGAAATGGATGGATGCATGTTCACGAGCGGAAGATTGCCTTCGTTGCATGACAGTAGTTACCTCACGGGACCTTGTCCCAGAACAGGAACAGAGACAAAAGAATTCCCCAGCCCAGGGACAGGTACGGCTTGTCACGCTCTGTTCCTGGTTCCAGGGGCGTGGTCGAGACAACTTTTTGCTGTCATGCTATGGACGTGAAGTAAGTTTTTTTTGTACCAGTCCCAAGTGGGACAGCAAGAAGGGACAAACGGGTTGTGAAGTAACCGTCAAAGAAGGCCCTCTCCTATGTCCCCAAAAAGTAAATCTGTGAGGATGGTGGGACCAAGAGAAAAATTCACATGATGATCAACACCCAGTTAGGCTTAGACGATCAGTGAGATAGCATGGACCCAAGTCTTCTAGGACTTTAAAGGTTAAAACCTAAAATTAGCATATGAAACATAGCTAACTTTAATATAGCAAAGTGTACCTCTCACAGTTTGTGACCTGGGGGAATTTTTTTTGTCAGGGTTCAAATATTCAAGGGTTTAGCAGTCTAAGTCTAGACCAGCCTAAAGACAGACATGCAGCACTGAAGAGGGCACCATCAGACCTATTTGATTCATTTTACTCTCTCTACCATGCCACAGAGGCATTCCTCTCACCTTTTTCACACTGACAGAAGAAACCTTTCCCTTTCTACTGCCATGTTCCAGCTCTTTGTACATTTTCATGCCTGTAGGTTTATTGGAAAAAAAAGTTACCTGGAAAGTGATGTGCCTGAAGTAATAATACTCCCCAAAGCTGTGGTTAATGAGGCATGGTTTTCAACTTACTTGAGCTGAATTAATCCATTTGAGATATTAAACTTCACACTTACTTCTATGTAGCTGCATTGATTCTCTGAAAAACCATCATTCTATTTATATATTTCAAAATTGTGTCACTCTTTTTGCTTTAATCTAGAGCCTTTAAAGGCCTGTCAGCAGTCCTAACCACAGATGATCGGATGCTCACTGTTCTCTTAATCCCAAAGAGGTTGCCTGAAAGTCGATGTTGAAAAAAACCATACACAAAAAACTCAGAGGCGCACAAAGAAAGGTAGAAGAAACTGAAAACAATTTCACTAAGGTCTGATTTTAGGCAAGAATAATGGCATTGACCAGATCTTCCCAATTTTGGATTACTCAGATGCTCTTGGAAGCAACTCCCAGAAGCCTTCACCACTAGCCATTCTGGCTTACAGTCCAGGAATATTTGGGTTACACAAGGTTGGAAACAACTGGCAGAGACTATAACAGGGTATACTGTAATTAAAAAGAAAGTTGGTAAAAACCATATGGAACCTTGAGAACATGAGTGGGTAGAATGCAGCCCTCTAGATTTTGCTGTGCTGCAACTACAGATGGGCAGAAGCATGATGATGTGCTTTGTGACAAACTGATCACACAATACCACAGGAGCACACCACCTTCCCCCTCCCCCATGGCTGACTGCTGCACTCACCGTTCTTTGCACGCCCCCAGGGCCCTCCTTCTCCAGCAATATGCCAATCTTGGCATGAGTTTGGCCTTCCCTTCCCCACCTCCTTACACATCAGGACACTCCAAGGAGAAGGCAGGTTGGGGGTTATGCATACACAATCAATGAGAGGTCACCTGCCTAAGGAGCTTCTTGCCCACCTCTTCCTTGCCATTGGTTGTGCTGGCTCATTGCCTACCCATATTTTATATAATAACTTTCAGCTTCCGCTCAGCTGCCCTTCCAGTTCAGGAGTTTGCAGAAGATACAACCAGAACATCCTCTTGAGCACTGCCAAGCCCTCAAGCCACAAAGCCCAGTGCTATGGTGCTGAGAGACCTCCTTTATTCTAGTGCAGGCATGCCCAAACTTTGGCCCTCCTGATGTTTTGGACCACAACTCCCACAATTCTAAGCTTAGCTTGCAAATGGCAAAGGACTGTGGGAGTTGTGGTCCAAAACATCTGGAGGGCTGAATTTTGAACATGCCTGCTCTAGTTCTTAGAGACTAGAGATGGGCACGACTTAGCGGTATTCCCGTTTCCGTTTCCGTTACTCGGTTCCGTTACTCTACGGAAACGGTAACGGGAATTACTCCCCCAGACTTCGAGCTCGAACCGACGAACGAACAATTTTGGTCTGATTTGTCGTGCTCGTTACTTGCATCGCGAGATCGCGCGATGCCACACGCGGCACAGAAAAAAAGTTTTTAAAAGTTAAAAAAACCCGGTTCCCGGCCAAAAAGCAGGCGGGAAAATGCCTGCCGTGCCTCAGGGCACCTACCAGAGGGGTTGTTTCTGGAGGTCCCCGGCCTCCCCCCTCATCCCCCGTCCTCGGCTGCTCTGGTGGGACTCGCCGCAGGCTCGCAGCCAGCAAAAAGCCCAGTCTCGCCGGGCGCCGGGCGCCGCAATTAAAGCGCAAGCAAGCGGCATGGACGGCACAGGAAAAAACTTTTAAACTCTCCCCCCAACCATTCCCGGGCCAAAAAAGCAGGCGGAAAAATGCCTGCTTGACTAAGGGCGCAGGGCACCTACCGGAGGGGTGGTTTCTGGAGGGGGGGTCCCACCTCCCCCCCGTCCTGGGCAGCCGGACTCGTGAGTCGCCATCGCCATGCCATGCGGTGCGGGCGGGGGATCCAAAATGGGGCGGCGAACGCAATATTGTTTTTGAAATCGTGGTCCAAAAACACACAAGCACAACAGAAACACGCGAAAATTTATAAACTGCCAGATTTTTCACAGTAGCAGTGGGTTTTTTCTTGCAACAAAATGTCTCTCCTCTCCTCCTCTGTCCTCCATTGATTTTATTTTATTTTATTTTATTTACACCTGCGCAGTGCGCAATGATGGGCTGGCCAAGTGGCCAGCCATGTGGGAGTGGACAACCATGCAAATTTCTGGAGCCATCCCACCAGTCGCATGGCCACTTGGCCATGGAGACTTCTGGGATGTGCCAAAAAGCCCCCTAAAACCTGCCCTAGCCCTAACCCTAACCCTTGACTCCGTACCCATACGTCACAGACTGTCTTCTTAGTGGGTCAGAGAGGCACCCAGAGGTGCAACCCACTAGCCCACCGTAACTTTACCCGTCACTAGCCTAACCCTAGCTCTTGCACTAAGCCACCTTAAAGCCAGATCTACTTGCTTGCATTGCACTACACGCAGCAAGTACAATTCCCTTCTGTGTGAGACATGGTGGTGCCAGAGCCTTGTGAAGGGCGGGTATGACCCTATCACTCTCACACTGGTCTCACTGTCTGCACATTATGTTATGCAATATCCATATGGCTATTGCATAGCATTTTGCAGCAGCAGCAGGTGAGGAAGGGAGACCCCCATGTAGAGGGGTGTCTCTTGGAGCCTGCTTCCCCTTCCTAGTGGCAGGAGGCACCCACGGGTGCCTCCAGGAGCCCACTTTCCCTTTATAGCGGGCCAGAGGAGGCACCCACCCCACAGAGGTGCCTCCAGGAGCCCGCTACCCCCCAAAAAAAACCCAGTACTAACGACAACGAAAAAATGAAAAAACGAACCGACTAATTTTTGCGAATTTTCGCGAAAACCGGAAACGACCCGAAATGGGACTGGCCCGACTAACGACAACTCGAAATTTTTTTTTTTCAAGTCGTGCCCATCTCTATTAGAGACCCATCCTCTTTGCTTCTTACGTCTTACTCCCTTTGCTTAGTGAAGACTTCATCTGTAAAATCAACCCAACCCAAGTGGCCAGGAAGGCCCAGCAGAGACTCCAATTCCTTAGGGTGATGCGAAAGAACAAAGTGGAAAAACAATTGATGACCTTCTTTTACCAGTCCACAATAGAATCACCCTCTCATATTGTATTACAGTGTGGTATGTTGGCTGGACAGCCGCGGACAGAAAGACTCTACAGAAGGTGGTAAGCACAGCACAAAACATCATGGGCTGTCCCCTGAGTGCAATGGATGACATCGCTAGGGATCGTTGTCTTAGGAGAGTGAGGAAAATTCTCAGGGATGATTCACACCCCGGTCAGCACTTCTTTACGCTCCTACCATCCTACCATTAGGCAGGAGATATTGAAGTATAACCAGCCACACCAACAGGCTAAAGAATAATTTCTACTCAAGGGCTGTCAGACTGTTGAATGGAAAAGAATTTTAAGACAATATAACATAATAGACTTGTGGGGCTGGTGTGTTGTGTGACAAATACACAGGAGGTAATAAGACTGAGTGGCTGTTAGTGGGACGGTGTTGGGGGTGGGGAGGGAGGATCAGCCAATTTCATTGTACACATGTACTTTTACAATAAAGGTATCATCATCATCATCTTCACATTTGGTCACTGAAGGAAAGAAGAGGAGCACATCCGCTTCTGGTTAAAAATGTGCAAATCTATCAATTTGATTGACCCGTTTCTCATTTTTCACATATTAAGTTTGTTTCATCCTGCTTTTGCTTCACTTGAAATATTTTAAAAATATTTTAAAAGTATCAGGCCTTGGAAATAAGACACTACCTTTCATGTAAACAGAGTACAGCTAAGTGATATTTGAGAAATATGCTTTTTAAATAGGATTGTTAGCCACCACCCTCCACTTGCACACTTGCTGGTCCTTGAAAACATTACCCCAACTCCATTTTGTTCTATTTTGCTTCAATTTTTCATCAGAACACCTTAAAAGCAATGGAGAAAAATAGCAATGCATACATTAGTGGGGGTGGAGTCAGCATTGGCAAACACACTATGAACTCAGCTCATTTAATTCTTTCTGGAACTCGGTAGGAAAAGGGGAGAAATGAGAAGGGACAAAAAACAGAGGGAGAAAAGTGTAGTAGCTCAATGTTGTGTCTTAGCTTGAGTGAAACCCTTGTTAACATACATGACAAAGTTGTTATCACTTACCACTGTGATTTAACACAGCATAGGAAAATATCTGTGAAGATGCTCAGTTATCCAGGTGAGGTTATCTGGAAAATGAGTCGTGGCAACTAAACTTATTTTCTTGTGAAACCAAGAAGAAGAAGAAGAAGAAGAAGAAGAAGAAGAAGAAGAAGAAGAAGAAGAAGAAGAAGAAGAAGAAGAAGAAGAAGTCCAGTTGTCATGACTCAAGTTTCAGCATAGGAAAATATTTTGCTGGACAGACTGAATGGAGAAGATCCTCATTCTGAAGATATGCATTGGATAAAAAGTACACATGGCATCACAAAGGGACATTTACCTCCATTCTAATGTTTCTCACACTGCAAACAACCTGACGTTCACTAGTGAAAGTATATGATGCATATCACCATCCTTCCAAAGGAAGCATGGAACGAAGCAGCAGCAGCAGCAGCAGCCTGACTCTTGGTTGTCAGAGGTGCTCTTGAAACCACCCAGAGAATGTTCTCCTTTCCAAAGCCCTCTCCCCTTGTGTGGACAAGTCCACTATCAGATGCAGGAGAAAGAGATCTAACATTTGCCAAAGTTTTATACATGTCATTGAAATATAGACATCAAATACAGAGATCATGGTTGGTTGGTAAGAAAGTTAGTTGGTGTTTAACACTGTATTGAGAGCATTTTTAATATCCTACTTTCCAGCCTCTTTCTTGCAATCCCTTTGAAAGAATAAATTCCTTTGGTGCATCATTATCAAAATAGTTTAATCAGGAGGACCCATGCTACTTTACTGGTGTAGCAAATGACAATTTCTGGTTAATTTCCAATATTGCCTTTCAAGGACATTTTAAGTTATTTTATTTAGTACCAACCTGAGCAACCTAGTGACCAGAGGATAGGTTGCACGAGGTGAGTTAGTGACTTTTGGGGTAGGCTGGAAAGAACACTGAGTTGGAACACAGTAGAAATGTGTACATGTATGTGTTTGTTGTCGTTACAGTTGTGACCAACTTTTCGTGACCCCATGCCCATGGAGCTTTCTTGGCAGGAAGACTGGAGTGGTTTGCCAGTTCCTACTCCAGGCACCTACAGCACCTGGTATTGCCTGGTGGTCTCCCATCCAAGTACTAACCAGTCCCGACCCTGCTTAGCTTCCGAAATCAGGGGAGACTGGTTGTGCTTAGAGCATCAAGGTAAATGGGTTCAGACTCAGGATAAAAACTAGCTAACTAGACAATTGGGGAGCATGGGGGTAGACCTCTAAGATTCAATGCAGGTCCAGCTCCTGCAGCAGCTGCAACTATGCCCAGTGTGTCTCCCATCCTGTGTAACCTTATCTACAATATACATAATGTTTGAGCAGTTTTTCCAGGCCATTGCTGGGGATTACAAAAACTCTCTCTGTGAGCCCCTGTGAATGGTTTTGCAGGCGCTGTGTGACACACACACAGATTTCTCCATGGTGAGCAGTTAACTCTACGGTGCTACCTGGGAATGGATGGAGAAGGGTGTGGCAGACAGGAATTAAAATCTTCCATATGGTATTCACCCCAAAATTCATCTCCTGCCTGGAGATCCATGAGAATGTGTAACAGTTCTCTGGGATGTCAGCCAGCACCCTAAACAAATGGCACATCAACCTCAATGGAACTGGTGGTGGTACCTACTACAATTGAAATGAAAACAAAGCAAAACCTTGTCTGAAATAGGAAAGTTCCACGAATGCTTACAATAAAATATAATGAATGGATTCTGAAAGTCCATAAATGCAAACTTTTCCAAGCTCTATTCATTACTTCAGAATAATAATAGCCTTAGCCTCACACCAAAGGGAATTGTCACAATGTCTATTCTTTTATACTGAAAGTTAATAAACTTGTCATTTAAACCAAATGGTTGAGCTTCTTTCTCTTAACAAGGTAAGTGTCCAGTGGAATTTCATTCAGACAGAGAACAGTTGGTGTTATGACTACCTGAAGCTATCTTGTAAATAAGATCTAGAAATCTAGGTTTCTTGTCCTAGTTAATTGAAAAGTTTGAGTGACATATCTAAATATCTTCTGAGATTTTCTTTTATGAACAAATCTACTGATTCTGCATCACAGAAGGTAAAATAAATCCATTGCTGCATTCAAGATAAGAAAGGCTGGGAAAATAACGAGCACACAATTACCATTTTACCAACCATTACAGAGATAATAGTTTCACTTCATGCACAATTTATACAATTATAGATTTAAGCAGAAGACCATGGAATAAATTCAGTCTTTACAGTCTAAATTTACTTTGGGGATCTTTTTAACTTGAGACCACATTGTCTTTTTCTTTAAAAGAATGTGTCTCTTATATCATCAGAGCACACTGTGATTTTATTACTGCTGAACTTTTTTTATTGCAAATGGACCTAGTTTATTTATTTTTTTAAAAATCCCATGGAGTACTCAATCTATCCTTCAATGTATAAACTAGGTATAAGAGACTGGAAGCTGCCAATTATTTGCATTTTATTCCTGTCTTCTTTGCTACATGTAGAGCATCATCACAAGTGATCAGGGGAACCTCATATGTCTCTTCACATCCAGAATAGAATATATAATAATGTTTTATTTGGGACTGGAAACTAGTTTTTGTAGAATGTACAAGTTAGCTTTTTGAGTCAAGCCTGTGTTGGTTGTGTGCTTGTGTTTAGGCTTGATCAGATATGACTGAAACCACCACCAACAAATCTTAAAAGCCCATTCTCCCTGTATTCCTTCATCATCACTGCACAGTATCAAAAATATATAACTGTGCAGCAGAGGAAAATGATTATTATAAACCAGGGCTGTTCAACTTTGAACAGGCCAAGCTCTACTTTTTCCGGTCTAAAGTGCCTGAGGGCTACTACACTAAAACCTCTACTTACGAATTTTATCTGTTCCGAGCACATGCTCATAAGTAAAAACTGTTGTAAGTAGAGTAGCAGTTTCCCATAGGAATGCATTGAAAACTAATTAATTTGTTCTGGAGGGATTTCAATGTGCCATGGCCCTTGAACTGCCCCGCTCAGCTGAGACAGTGGGCTGGCAGACCAAGAACTTTGCTGGGGCAGTGGTGGTCCTTGGGATGGGGGAGGGAGAGGTAGAGAACCCCTCATGTTTTTTTATTGATGGCCGGCGGGCTACTTTTGAACATCAGAACATAAGAACATAAGAACATAAGAAGAGCCATGCTGGACCAGGCCAAAGGCCCATCTAGTCCAGCTTTCTGTATCTCACAGTAGCCCCATCAGATGCATCTGGGAGCACACGAGACTAGATATCTGTCTCCTGATCCCACTCCCCTGCATCTGGCCCTTGAAGGACCCCGGTTTTAAGCCTGGAGATTACACACATCTCCATCATGGTTGGTAACCTGTGATGGACTTTTCCGCCAGGAATCTGTCCAATACCCTTTGGAAGGCATCCAGGCCAGATGCCATCACCACCATTTTCTTTTGTCTATTCTCACTCTCGCAGCCCTCAATTTGAATGGATGTCCCCCAGTTCTGGTATTTTGTGAGAAGGAGAAGAACATCCCTCTATCCACATTACTCATGCCCTGCATTATTTTGTACGTCTCAATCATATCCCCCCTCAGGCGCCTAAAGAGCCTCAAATATTTTAGCCTTTCCTCATAAGGCAGGTTTCCCAGCCCAGCAATCATTTTAGTTGCTACTTATGATATATGGGTAAAATTAAAAACAAACTAAAAAGTCAGTCAGTCAGTCAGTTAGTCTGTCTGTCTGTCTGTCAGTCCGTCTGTCTGTCCTTATTGATTTATTTATTTATTTATTTATATACTGATTGTCTTCTAAACAGAACTCTGGGCGGTTTACAGTAATACAATAAGAATAAAAATGAGAGAGGGGAAAAAAACCCGACAGTAATGCCAATCACAGTAAAATACTCAAAACAACAAAACATAATAATAAAAACCATAAACAAGAGCAGTGACAGGTAGTCTTATTTTACTGGTCCCCCCAAAAAAGAGAGGGGGAAAAAAGAAAAAAAGAAAAAAATATATTTAAAAAAGAATAATTAAGTCTTTCTGCCGGCCGGCGGGCTACCAGAAGCCTGTGGTCTACATGTTGGGCAGGCCTGTTATAAACAATGCTTGAATACATGACTTTTATTGAGTTGTTAGCACTATTATCCATGTGTGTCAAAAAAAAGCTGTAACAATTGCTTAGCATCTGGGTAAGAAATGGCAAACTAATAAAAAAAGGAGTCAGCTTCTCGGATTTTCTCTTGTTTGGCATCACTTTGTAGTGAGCACAAGAGGGCATCCTGTGTAGACCATCTTGCTTGCTATCTTTGGTATTGTAAACATTCAGGCTTCTCCTTGCTATGCAAAACTTGGCATTGTTTTTAGCAGTGCCAATGTAAGCATGATATCGTGTAGCAATATCAGGCCGCTGCCTGATGTTTTAAATTGTGAATACAAAAACACGGTATCTCAAATTCATAAAACAGAGGGTATTTAAAGAATTGAATTCTTCAGTTAAAAGCAGTACTTTTGTTATCAATTAGGGATGGGCACAAAATGGAAAAATGGTGTTTCGGTTTGTTCCATTTTGTCCCCCTTGCATTTTGTTTTGTATTGTAACATTGTTTTAAATTGTTACTTACAACCCCCCCCCCAAAAAAAACCCAAAATGAATCCCCCACGGCACCAGCACTCTAGCTGGTGCCGTGGTGGATTCAAAAGCCTCATTGCAACTGCCTCCCAGCTGATTTCGACAGCTTGATCCCAGCTGGGGGGCAGGCAGATAGGAGGAAAGGATCAGCCAGGGAGAAGTAAATTCCCTAGCTCCCTGCTCCTTTATCCCCTGCCACCCCCTCCTCCCAGGGGATGTTTTGGACAGGCAATGCTGTGGGCAGCCCCCACTTTCCACAGCCCTCCCTGTCCAGAAAACCTCCCTGGGATGAGGGGGAGCATGGAGAAGGAAAGAGGCAGCGGTAAATTCAAACAGAGCTTTACTTTACCGCTACTTCCTTCCTTCTTCCTTGTGATCCCTGCCTACCAGCTGGTTTTTTTTGACAGGCCAGGGTTTGGAGATGAGAGAGCCCCTCCCCCACCCCAACTTGTCAAAAAGGCCCAGCATGTATGTCAGGGTGGGGGTGAAAGGCAGAACAAAGCATTGGGGGGGGACCTGCTCCATTCTCCATTTTGCCCCTCCCCCACCTACATGCTGGGCATTTTTGATAGGTTGGGGTATGCGGGGGGGGATTTTTGGGAACCCCTTGAAATTTGCAAAGATTTGGAGGTAAGGTAACTTAGTTATGAAGCTCTAAAGGGGCTGGAGGTAGTAAATTGACAATGTGTGTTAGGAGCATGGAGGCAATTAGGGAGTTAATATGATAGAGTAACCTCCCTGATTTGCCTCCATGCTCCCAGCAGACTTTGCCAATTAACTACCCCCAGACCCTTTAGAGCTTCATAAATAAGTCCCCTTACCCCAAAATCTTTCCAGATTTTAGGGGGTTCCCTAAAATTGTTTCAGGAATGTACCCCTTCTACTTTGAATAATTTTGAGTGCATTTTTAAAAATAATATGCACTCAAAAATTACTTACCTTGGGGCACCAAAATAGCAAGGGTACCCTTCAGAATGAAGCTCCAAAGGGAGTGCGCCTAGGAAATCATATGGGAAGTGGAGGCAGCGCTCTGATTCCAATTAGAAGGTTTTTTCCTAGGGGCACTACCTTTGGAGCTTCATCACTCAGCTTCCTGAACCCCAAACCTTTCCAAATTTCACGGGGTATGGTAGAAACGCTTGTTGAAAGTACCCCTGTCATTTCTGCTAGAACAAATCAATGAAGCACCATTTACCCCTCTAGAACAAATTATTTTGTTCTAGAGGGGGAAATGGTGCTTCATTTTGTTTGTAACAAAATGCTACTTCTCTGCTTCGTTTCATTTTATTTCATTTTCTTAGCTAAGAAAATGACAAAGCAGTGCTACGTTTTTTCATTAGGCGATCATCCCTACTATCAATGTTCAAAGATTAGATTGATAACCTACCATGGTTACCCACAGCTTTGGGGAGAAACAGACCCCAAAGCCTATAGAAACTATTTGCTAGTGTTTAAGATGATTAGAGATGGGCACGAAACGAGCGATTTTTCGTTTTCATTTTTGTTTTTTCGTTTCGTTATGCAATGAAAACGAAATGAATTTTTTTAAAAAACAAAACAAAAACAAAAATGAAACGACCAAATTTGCCATGTTTTTCGTTTTCATTGCAGCAGATGCATTGAGCTAAAAAGAATGCTAATGAAACAGCAATTTTTCGTTTTTGTTTTCGTTTTTTTGTTTCATTACCTAACAAAACAAAAATGAATTTTTTGCAAAAAAGTCACAAAAACGAAAACGAACTGAAATGGACCCCTAAACGACCAAACGACAAATGAAACACCATTTTTTTGAGTCGTGTCCATCTCTAAAGATGATATGTTACTATTTTATAGTGGCCCCAATGCAATACCAATGTAACACAACCAGTATAAATTTCAGCAGCATATAGTGAAAAGCGAAGGTATGGGACAGGTATATGCTGTTGTACAAAAATGCCTATATGAGCCTCTTAACGTATACTGATTCCTCACACCACCAGGGATAACTGATAGTATTTTGACAACCACCTGCCTCCCTTGAACCTTCACAGGGTTATCAACAGTTCAGGGTATGCTTGATCGCATGACACAGCTCACCATCAGCTGCTACTAAGCTAACTGCCACTCCACTCCAAGGGCTAATGGGTTCCGGTGGTTGTCAGGGCAACTGTTGCATGAGTTGATCTCTGTGGCTGGGGAAGAAAATGGTTCTAATTAATGCTTCCCTGGCAGCCTCATGCTTTTATGAAATTCACCGTAATTTCTATAGAGAGAGTTTTAGCATTTTGAAAATAATTACACCACTCAAATATCCCACAAAAGAAGACATGTCAACCAAGAAGCTAAGAGGCATACAGAAACATACAGAAGGGCCTCTTGAAAGAGCTCTTAGGAATAAAAGCTTTAAAAAATGGTGCAAAACAGATTTTGAAGTTGCAATGACGGCCATATTTTGAGCGAAAAAGATCTGAAGAGCCTGACCTTTGAGTCCTGAAAAGTTTTTGCATAGAAGCATGGAGAAAACAATCCCTTCCATTTTCCTTTCTTTGGCATCAATGAGATGGCTTCTGAGTGCTGAAAATTTATTTCCTGAGAGCATAACAAAGCCCTTGCTTTAATTGTAGTCTAATATAGGCATTCCTAATAGTTTAGGCATCTAATCTTCAGATCATTGTACCCCTGTAAACCCCCCCCCCCAAAGTTGGAACAATGCTACCTTTTCCAAGGAGAAAGGCAGGGTAAAATTCTCTAAAATAAATAAATACTCTGAACTACACTGTGGCTATTTCTCAAATGTGTAATTTAAAAACAACAGCCAATGAGGACAATGGCTGTAGGGAGTATTAAAATAATTCCCTTTCTTATCACTGATGAACATGCCTGAAAGAAAGAAAGAAAGAAAGAAAGAAAGAAAGAAAGAAAGAAAGAAAGAAAGAAAGAACACAAATTATTTGGGATACATTGGGGTACTTAATAGGAATGGAAAGAATGTTGGCCACACGTCTTGTTCTTGTATGTTACGCTGTCTTGACACAATGAGACTTCTTCTTCCTAGCATTTTCCCACATATGCCGGGTCCAGTTTTTGGATGCTGAAATGCCTCTTTGCCAGATCAACAGCATTTTCAGGGTGCAAGCCAGCTATCTGCATGTTCATATTGACAGTGTCCTGCCATCTCTTTTGTTCACCCATGTTACTGTGGGCCACCAATTTTCAAGTGATACACAATGAGACAACCATTGACACAATGAGATGTCTCAATGAGGAATTTTAAATCCCTGTAAGATTCTTCATATCCAACCCAGAACAAGACAAAGAATTATCTTCCCCATCTCTCCTTAAGCTCACTGTTATTAATTTATTTCATTGTGCAATTGAGAGTGTGCTTACTTACGGGTTATGTGTGTGGTATGAAAGTTGTACCCACCGGGATAAGACAGTGTTGCACAGAATCATAAGAATTGCAGAGAGTATTGTGGGCTGTTCACTCCCCACCCTAGAACAAATTTATACTACCAGGTGCCACTGTAAAGCTTTAGATATATTAAGAGATCCATCACATCCTGGTCATCGCCTCTTCAAGTTGCTGCCATCGGGACGGAGATATAGAGTACTTAGGGCAAGAACAAACCGTCTCAAAAACAGCTTCTTTTTTAGTGCAATATTGGCCTTAAAAGGAAATCCTGGACTTTGAAGTCAGCTTATTTTATATGACATATTTAAGTCATTTTATATGTCATATTATGTGTTGTACCTGTTTTTAAATCTATGTGAAATGTTTTAAATGAGTTTTATATAGCAACCACAAAATTTCATTGTTCCTGCAAGGGGGCAATGACAATAAAGATTCCTATATTCCTATATTCCCTATATTATTTATTTATTTACTTATTTACTTATTTACTTATTTACTTATTTACTTATTTACTTATTGAGCTTTTATAGCTAATAACTACTCTGGGTGGTTTACAAACCAAATAAGTAATATCCAAAGTGACAACATTTTCTTTAAAAAAGGGAAGATTGACAATAAACATTAAACAAGTCACATTATAAGAGATATCAAGGCAAAGGCAGAATCAGCACTGAAAACGTGCAGATGGTAGAGAGTCAAAAAGTAATAAACTGGGGAAAGTTTGGGTTATTAAAGAAAGATGCAGTCATCTTAATTTGGACAATCTGTGTAATCCAAGCAATCCTAAATAAAACCCATGTCACTCATGTGAGAACTCTAGCATTTGGAAATGTCTTGCTGTCTTTATCCCTCAAGAGGAATGTCATAATTCCTTCAGGCCAGGATGTGTGACCCTGACACTAAATTTCATTTACCAGAGGAGCAGTTGTGTGCATTTCAGCACAAGCAATAGTCCTGTAACCTTTTCCAGAATAACAGAACATCTTACTCGCCATTGACTCGAGCAGGGGCTGAACCTGAGGATGGTGTAAGAGATGAAGGACATAGGTTAGTTGTGCTTCACTATTCCCATTCCAATCCATGACAGGAAATTAACAGCCCTCTACTTTTGTAGGCATGCGAGGAAAATGAAGAGGCTTTTGTCCTCACAACTTATTGCCTGCTGCCAACACCTCGTTCCCTCATAAGAACATAGAACATAAGAACATAAGAACATAAGAACATAAGAACATAAGAACATAAGAAGAGCCATGCTGGATCAGGCCAAAGGCCCATCTAGTCCAGCTTCCTGTATCTCACAGCGGCCCTACCAGATGTGTTTGGGAGCGCATGAGACTAGATATCTGTCTCATGATACCACTCTCCTGCATCTGGTCCTTGAAGTACCCTGGTTTAAAGCCTGGAGATTACACATCTCCATCATGGTTTGTAACCTGTGATGGACTTTTCCTCCAGGAATCTGTCCAATCCCCTTTTGAAGGCAACCAGGTCAGATGCCATCACCACATCGTGTGGCAGGGAATTCCATAGACTTACAACGCGCTGGGTGAAAAAATATTTTCTTTTGTCAGTTTTTGCTCTCTCAGCCCTCAATTTGAGTGTATGTCCCCTAGTTCTGGTATTTTGGGAGAGGGAGAAGAGCTTCCCTCTATCCACTTTACTCATACCCTGCATTATTTTGTATGTCTCAATCATATCCCCCCTCAAGCGCCTTTTTTCCAGACTAAAGAGGCCCAAATGTTTTAGCCTTTCTTCATAAGGGAGGTGCACCAGCCCAGTGATCATTTTAGTCGCTCTCTTCTGCACCTTTTCCAGTTCCACTATGTCTTTCTTGAGATGCGGTGTTCCATCATCTCCTGTGCCACTGGTGGAATGTGTCTCTAGAATATTCTATGGCAGGGAGAGAAATTTCTGACCATTAAGAACTGACTTGACAAGACATATACATACCCAACCATGGCACCAGTGATTTAATCTGCCTTCTGATCCTGAGAGACCTCAAGCAGCCTGAAGTTGTGGTAAAGAATGGGTGCAAACATTTATTACATCAGAATCTCAAATCCACGGGGGGGGGGGATGCATATAATACATCGACTGATCTTCTCAGTGTCACAAGTCTCTTTGTTGTTAAATTTAATGTTCTGATACTGCCTTATCTATGCAATTCAGATTCATTTGTGATAGGAACACAGACCACTGGGGCAGAGGGTTATCCTGCAGGGTATGGTTAAAGTGGATAGAGAGACGCTCTTCTTCCTCTCACAAAATACCAGAACTAGGAGACATACACTCAAATTGAGGGCTGGGAGAGTGAGAACAGACAAAGGAAAAAATTACCCAGTGTGTTGTTAGTCTGTGGAACTCCCTGCCAGGGGATATGGTGATGGCATCTGGCCTGGACTGATTCCTGGAGGAAAGGTCCATCACAGGTGATGGATGATGATGATGATGATGATGATGATGATGATGATGATGATGAGTACTTTATTGCAAAAGTACATGTGTACAATGAAATTGGCTGACCTCCCTCCCCACCCCCAACACCATCCCACTAACAACCACTCAGTCTTATTACACTGTATGTATTTGTCACACAACACACCATCCCCACAAGTCTCTCATTTTATATTGTCAAAATTATTTTCCATTCAACAGTCTGACAGGGTACTTCAAGGGCCAGATGCAGGGAAGTGGTATCAGGAAACAGATATCTTGTCTCGTGCACTCCCAGACATATTTGGTGGGGTCACTGTGAGATACAGGAAGCTGGACTAGATGGGCCTTTGGCCAGATCCAGCATGGCTCTTCTTATGTTCTTATGCTTCTCTCAAATGAAGCAATGCCTGCTCTTGGACTATGAGTTGTTGTTGCCCATGAGACAGGAGTTGATAGTACAGATGGACAAAAGGAAAGAGTTTGTCCTGCTAGTCCCAAATAGGGCAGTCCCTTAACTTGGACTATGAGCTGTTGCTGCCCATGAAGCAGGAGTAGACTGTGTGTTCTGAGCCATCAAGTCACATTAGATTTATGGCAAACTTAATAGAGTTTTCAAGGTATGTGAGACACTGAAGGTGTGGTTTTACTGGGCTATCACCACTGTTGAGTTTCATGATCAAGAATGAACTTGAACCCTGATCTCATAAATCACTGTTGATTAGACCATCCTCATTCTCACAGATTGAGGCTTAATTATTCTGGTAGTTACATAATTAGGTACCAGTTCAACTTAAAGAGACTTTCTGAAGTGGGAGATGGTCATAAGAACCTCAGGCTCACTCTGAAATCTCTCAAGATGCTCACGTCTATTGCTGCAATTGTGTATAAACAGAAAGGACAATGTGATGTTAGAAAGGCTGCTTTTGTGTTTCTGAGCCTTGTTTGAAACTCATCAGTGGGAAATAAGGTGTGCTTAGATGCAGTGTTGGAAGGGGTTTTGTCTAGATCAGGCATTTCCAAACTTCGGCCCTCCAGATGTTTTGGACCAGAACTCCAACAGTCCTTTGTCATTGGCAATCTAATCTTAGAATTTTGGGAGTTATGGTCCAAAAAATCTGGAGGGCCGAAGTTTGGACATGCCTGGTCTAGATTATCCTTAACTTCTACAATTCTAAGCCTGAATTTGCATGTAGAATTTCACATTGTGAGATGTGGTATTTATATATTAGTCAATAGTGTTTTTTTTAATAAAAACCTTGGAAGATAGGAAGAGGAGAAAAAACTAATATAGTTATTATGTCATTGCCTTTTATGGGTGGGAAAGTCTGCATCAACAACCCAGCTTGAGGTATGTCATTTATTCCAGAAGGAGCAAAGAGGTCCCCTGGAATAAATCTACCCTGGAAGCTTGTATCTCAAAATATCTGTTAGATTTCAAGAAGCCACAAGATTCTTCTGCTTATCTGAACAGAATAATGGGGCTACCCCTCTAGAATACCAATTAACAGATCAGGCAGAGTAACATTTGTGCTTGTGAAATGCAAATTCAGAACTAATAAATTAATGGTCATATTTAGGGAATTAAATTTCCGCACCAACCCACTCCTGAATTCCTAGGGACAGCCTGCCAAATTAATGGTGATTCATTAACATGGCCAGCCAACAAATGGCAACTTCCCTTGCAGAACAGTCACAGCCACAAATGTTACTTGGCAGAATCTCTCTGCCAGGAATGTGGACAATAATTAGGATGGCTGAACAGAGTTCACACTTGCTTTGCAAATGTCTTGAATTGTTTGAATTCCTCTTTGGCTTAATAATCCAAATGTTTAAATCAGCTTTCTTATTTAATTCAGAGGTTCAGCTAGAACTCCCCTGACAGGCACATAAAATGAGTACTTGTGTGTTGCGTATGAGCCAAGAAACAGCAGCCCTTGCAAGCTTTTTTTTTTTTAAATGAAGAGCTGCTCCCCCTCCCTTGGAGCAGTACATGAGCTTTTACAAATGGGTAAGTGTTCATACTGTGCTTCTGACTGCAGATTTCCTATATAGTTGGGTAGCTTAGTGGTTTAGGTCTCTGGCTTTGGAGCCAGGGGTTGGCAGTTCAATTCCCCAATGTATCTCTTGTGAACAGAGCCACCCAATCAGCTCATTTCCTAGAGAGCACCTAACAGATGGGAATAGTAAACGACTGATGAATATTTCTACTTATAAAACCCTGAAAAGTGTCATGAGTAGAGATGGGCACGAAATGATTTTTTTTCATTTTTCATTTTGTTACAAAATGAAACGAAAAACAAAGTGTCCTTTTAAAATAGCGAAACAAAATGAAATGGAAATTTTCATTTCATTCTGTTTCATTTTCGTTTATTATTTATTTTGACAAGTGTCTATCTCAGTGCTTGTCAAAATAAATAATAAAACTAAAGCCGACCAAAAAAAACCACCGTCCATGCCCGTGGATCAGCTGGTCGGTGCAAAGGAAAAAAGGGGGGAGAGTGCTGACCTGGCTCATGGGCCAGCTGGTCAGCAGTAAAAGAAAAAAGAAAGAAAAAAAAAGGAAATTTGTTTCATTCCAAATATAAAACAACAACAACAAGAAACAAAGCACCATTTTGGCTTTTCATGCCCATCTCTAGTTACTAGAAGTAAGAAGAGACTGGTACATCGTCATCATTTTAAAATATAGGTGTATCATCTTATAAGAATCTAAAAATACTTGCTAACTTTCCCATTCTGATTAATTTAGGCTGTTTCATTGAAATTTCACCTCGATGAGGACCTTTGAAGGCCCACAAGATTCCTCACCTCCCAGTGACAGCAAGAGAAAGATCTCTATTTGTTTTCTCAAGTAGAGTTCTGTGATTTGTGCAGACTGTCTGGGTACAACTCTAATTGCCCTTTGTGAAGCAAAGCACAAAGCAATAATAAAAAGGCAGATTGCCATAGAGTGCTTGGCTGCCCTTTGTTTTATTAGGAAGGCAATAAATTCCAAACCACCAGCTGAGGAAAGGTTTGAAGCCACACCCTCCCCCAACAGGCCTCTTGCACACTGCTGATTACAGATAAAGTAATACCTCTTAAGACGAATGGCCTCTAAGAAAAAAAAATCGTAAATTAAATTTTTTTTCCAGGAAAAGGGTTCCTTTGCAAAATGAAAATTCTCTATGGAATGCCTTGCAAGATGAAAAACCATTACAATTTTTTTTAAAAAAAATCCTATGAGAAACCACGTTTTGCAAGACGAATTACTGTATTTCCATCTAAGAAGGAATAAATGACCCTAACAGCAACCATGAGAATTTGGAACTTTAATAAAAACATATATTTGTGTAGCTACACAGAAGAACTTCATGCACAGCCTCAACACTCACTGGGTTTTTGTTTTGGCTTCCTTGGTTTTTGTTATTTTTTTCCGTAGTCCAATAAAAGCATCACCTATTCCTGCATTGGCATTCTAAGGTAAGTTACAGTTAGAGTACGCCCATTTGAATCCATGGAATTTAGGGAGGTATCTACTCACCAATTCTCCATTGATTCAATGGATCAACTCTAGTCTGTTTTAGACATGGGCACGACTTGGCGAAATTCTCGTTTCCGTTTCTCGTTTCCGTTACGTAACGGAAACGGTAATGACAATTACTCCGCCAGAACTCGAACTCGAACCGACTAAAGAAAACTTGGGTCTGATTTGTCGTGGTCGTTCCTGGCATCGCAGCGATCGCGCGATGCCAAGCAGCACAGGAAAAAAGTTTTAAAAATTAAAAAAAAAACCGATTCCCGGCCAAAAAAGCAGGCGAAAATATGCCTGCCTGAGTGAGGGCACCTACCAGAGGGGTGGTTTATGGGGGGGTCCCCGGCCTCCCCCCTCCTCTCCTGGGCTGCGCAAGGTGCGCATCCTCGTTGAGTCGCCACGCCAACTCACCAAGTGGCGCAGCACAGGAAAAAAGTTTTAAAAAAACCCGATTCCCGGCCAAAAAAGCAGGCGAAAATATGCCTGCCTCAGTGAGGGCACCTACCAGAAGGGTGCTTTCAGGGGGGGGTCCCCGGCTTCCCCCCCTCTCCTCTCCTGGGCTGCGCACATCCTCGTCGTCTTGTCGCCAACTCGCCATGCCATGCGGTGCGGGCGGGGGATCCAAATGGGGCGACCGCAATATTTATTTTGAAATTGCGTGGTCCAAAAACACACCAAAGCACCACAGAAACATGCGAAAATAGCTATTTTAAAACTGCCTGAATTTTTTCAGTAGCAGCAGTGGGTTTTTCTTGCAACAAAACGTCTCCATTGATTTTATTTTATTTTTATTTTTATTTTTATTTTTTTTACACCTGCGCAATGATGGGCTGGCCATGGGAGTGGACCATGCAAATTTTTGGAGCCATTCCACCAATTGCATGGCCACTTGGCCAGGTTTTGACCGAGACTTCTGGGATGTGCCAGTCGGGCATAAAAAGCCCACTAACCCTAGCCCGAACCCGAAACCTAACCCTAACCCATATGCCAGTACACTGTCCTTCTTAGTGGGTCAGAGAGGCACCCAGAAGTGCACCCCAGTAACTCACCCTAACCTTACCCGTAACCCTAAGCCTAGCCCTTGCGCTAACCCCTAACCAGTAAGCCAGATGTGTACTCGCATTGCACTACAGCAAGTACACTTCCCTTCTTAGTGAGTCACAGGGCGCCCGTAGGGGTCCTCTCTCACTTCGTTCCCCAGCCCAAGTGCACCGCAGGCAGTGAGTCACAGAGGCACCCGAAAGAGAGGTGCCTCTGCCTGCTACTGCAACTGCAACTTAATGGTATGCAGATCCAATTGGCTATGCATGCCATTTTGTAGCGGGCCAGAGGAGGCACCCACCCCAGAGAGGTGCCTCCAGGAGCCCGCTTTCCCTTCATGGCGGGCCAGAGGAGGCACCCGCCCCAGAGAGGTGCCTCCAGGAGCCCCCCCAAAACCAGTACTAACGACAGACGGGAAAAAAACGACAAATGAAACGACAATTTTTTTGAAAATTTCTCGAAAAACGGAAACGAGCCGAAATGGGCCGGCTCCGACACACGACAACTCGAAACATAATTTTTCCTGGTCGTGCCCATCTCTAGTCTGTTTTATTACACTAGTAGCTTCCTGCATGGCAGGGGGTTGGACTAGATGGCCCTTGAGGTCTCTTCCAACTCTATGATTCTATGATTCTATGATTCTATGAAGAAACTGAAACTAAACCCAGACGAGACATAGGTGCTTCTGGTCAGTCAAAGGGACATCAACGGATAGAGATGCAACCTGTACTGGATGGGATCACGCTCCAATGGCAAAAAGAGGTGCACAGCTTGGGGGTAGTCTAGGACTCATTGTTGAGCCTAGATGCCCAGGTCACAGCTGTGGCCAGGAGTGCATTTATTTATATTTATTTTATTTTAGAGTATTTTACCCCGCCTTTCTCCTTGGAAAAGGACCCAATGCAGCTTAGAGTAATGAGGGATAATGTACAGTCCAGTACAATTAAGACATGTTCTAGTATTCGAGAACAAGGAATTGAGAGACAACTTACAGCATTAATAGACAACATTACAGTAAAGCTACAAGGTTATAAGTAGTTATAGACACAAAGTCTATGTGAACCTATAGATTCAGATAAAATACACAGAGGCTGGATGACCATCTGTTGGAAATATTGTGATGGGAGTTCCTGCATGGCAGGGGTTTGGACTGGATGGCCCTTGAGGTCTCTTCCAATTCCATGATTCTATGATTCTATGGTAGTCCATCAATTAAGGAAAGCTTGCCTGAAGAGAAAGGTCTTTGCCTGTTTCTGAAAGGACAACAGAGATGAGGCAGTCCTGGCCTCTAGTGGGCACAGCAGTTGAAAAGGCCTTTTCATGGGTTCCTAGGAGACATACCTGTGAGGGTGGCAGGATGGAGAGAAGGGCCTCTCCTGATGGCCTTAACACCTGAGCCAATTCATACTGTGAGATTCAAACTTTTCAGGTAGCTAGGACCAAGGTCATATAGTGCTTGGTAGGTCAAGGAGGCCAGCACTAACCCAACTCTGCTGTCTTTCTGGAAGCAGGCAAATACCTTCCTCTTCAGGCAAGCATTCCCTGAATGATGGACTACCTGTTATGTGACTTTAAGATGGATTACCATGCATGATTGCACTGACTGATTTCATAAGAACACCTGTGTTTTCCATGTTAGTTTCCATTCCTCATAATGGACTTTTTCTTTTAATGGTTTGCATGCTCCTTTTAGTTTTAATGATGCCTTTTAATTGTTGTTAATATGTCTCTTCTAATTACCTGTTCTTAAACTTGAATATATCTTAAATGTTCTGGGCTGTATATTATCCCCCATTATTGTAAGCTGCCTTGGGTCCTTTTCCAAGGAGAAAGGTGGGGTAAAAATATTCAAAAATAAATAAAATAAATAAGCAACAAGATTTAGCCAATGAAATCATGACTGAGAAATTTCTACTTGAGATTTTAAAGAGTTTCTGCCACTCATAGTAGATAATAATTGGACAAATTGTCAAATAATCAAAACAAATGCTAATTATTTTCCCATGCTCTTCCAAAGAATGATCTGGATTGAATTTTGGGAGTCTATTCATTTCAACTATAGTAGTTATCATGACATCTTTTTCTTGTCATTATTCTTATTGTTTCTGTTGTGGGCTGTCAGGTTGCATTCAACTTAGGGTAAGCCCTACCATAATGGCAGTTTTTTTTAATATTTTTTATTAAATTTTAAACTACATAGAAACAACATAAAAATGAGAATAAAAAAACTACAACAAACAATATAAGTGCACCCCCATCCCACGGGCCCATCCATGCATTCTTATTCGTTGCTCCATCTTCTATTCTTCTAGTAATCTTCTTAAAGTTCTCTTCTCCAGAACTGTTGTGAGATATTCGTGGACTCTTTCCCTTTTCCTTCGACTAATACATAATCTATAAATTTACCCCAGATATCGTAGAAAATGTCTTTTTTCATTTCTCCTCGTTTAACCTTTAAACTGCAGGACAGTTTATCGTTTATAGCTATATCCCAAAGTTCATTATACCAGTCATCCATCTTGATTTCTAGTTTTGAATTCCAATTTTTTGCTATAATTAATCTAGCAGCTGTCATAAAATTTGCTATTAGTTCCTTTGTTGTAACATCATAATCTTTACTTGTTAACAATGATAATAATGCTATCTCTCGATTACAATCTATATCCATCTTAATCATATTACTTAGCTCTAAAAACACTTTTTTCCAGAACCTTTGGACTATTTCACATTCCCACTAGAGATGGGCACGACTTAGCGGTATTCCCGTTTCCGTTTCCGTTACTCGGTTCCGTTACTCTACGGAAACGGTAACGGGAATTACTCCGCCAGACTTCGAGCTCGAACCGACGAACGAACAATTTTGGTCTGATTTGTCGTGCTCGTTCCTTGCATCGCGCGATTGCGCGATGAAACGCGGCACAGAAAAAAAGTTTTTAAAAGTTAAAAAAACCCGGTTCCCGGCCAAAAAGCAGGCGGAAAAATGCCTGCCGTGCCTCAGGGCACCTACCAGAGGGGTTGTTTCTGGAGGTCCCTGGCCTCCCCCCTCATCCCCCGTCCTGGGCTGCTCTGGTGGGACTCGCCGCAGGCTCGCAGCCAGCAAAAAGCCCAGTCTCGCCGCCGGCCGCCCGCAATTAAAGCGCAAGCAAGCGGCACGGACGGCACAGGAAAAAACTTTTAAACTCTCCCCCCACCCATTCCCGGGCCAAAAAAGCAGGCGGAAAAATGCCTGCTTGACTAAGGGCGCAGGGCACCTACCGGAGGGGTGGTTTCTGGAGGGGGGGTCCCGCCTCCCCCCGTCCTGGGTAGCCGGACTCGAGTTGCCATTTCGCCATGCCATGCGGTGCGGGCGGGGGATCCAAAATGGGGCGGCGAACGCAATATTGTTTTTGAAATCGTGGTCCAAAAACAGACAAGCACAACAGAAACGCGAAAATTTATAAACTGCCAGATTTTTCACAGTAGCAGTGGGTTTTTTCTTGCAACAAAATCTCTCTCCTCTCCTCCTCTGTCCTCCATTGATTTTATTTTATTTTATTTTATTTACACCTGCACAGTGCGCAATGATGGGCTGGCCGAGTGGCCAGCCATGTGGGAGTGGACAACCATGCAAATTTTTGGAGCCATCCCACCAGTCGCATGGCCACTTGGCCATGGAGACTTCTGGGATGTGCCAAAAAGCCCCCTAAAACCTGCCCTAGCCCTAACCCTAACCCTTGACTCCGTACCCATACGTCACAGACTGTCTTCTTAGTGGGTCAGAGAGGCACCCAGAGGTGCAACCCACTAGCCCACCGTAACCTTACCCGTCACTAGCCTAACCCTAGCCATTGCACTAAGCCACCTTAAAGCCAGATCTACTTGCTTGCATTGCACTACACGCAGCAAGTACAATTCCCTTCTGTGTGAGACATGGTGGTGCGAGAGCCTTGTGAAGGGCGGGCATGACGCTATCACTCTCACTGGTCTCACTGTCTGCACATTCTGTTATGCAATATCCATATGGCTATTGCATAGCATTTTGCAGCAGCAGCAGGTGAGGAGGGGAGACCCCCATGTAGAGGGGTCTCTCTTGGAGCCTGCTTCCCCTTCCTAGTGGCAGGAGGCACCCACGGGTGCCTCCAGGAGCCCCACTTCCCCTTTATAGCGGGCCAGAGGAGGCACCCACCCCACAGAGGTGCCTCCAGGAGCCCGCTCCCCCCAAAAAACCAGTACTAACGACAACGAAAAAACGAAAAAACGAACCGACTAATTTTTGCGAATTTTTGCGAAAACCGGAAACGAGCCAAAACGGGACCGGCCCGACTAACGACAACTCGAAAAAATTTTTTTTCAAGTCGTGCCCATCTCTAATTCCCACCAAAGATGCAAGTAAGTACCAAGCTCTTTTTCACATTTCCAACATATCTTAGAGTGAGCAGGATTCATTCTATTTAGTCTAACTGGAGTTAAATATCATCTAGAAACCTATTTAAAGTAGTTTTCTTTTATCCTGACCGATAATGATCTCAAAATTCTCATATTCCAAATTTTCTTCCAGTCTTCTTTCTCTATCTGTACATTAAGATCTTGGTTCCAAACTTCTCTCAAGGTGTTTAACTCCTTCATTTCTGATAATTCCCCTAGTATTTTATATATTTTACGTGTTATTCCTTTCTCTGAATTTTCCTGTTCAGACTCAAGCGATAATAGGAGGTGTTCAAATTTTGTGTACTCTCTGATTTGATTATTTCTTTTTCCCCAGTCCTTCATCCATTTTCCTAGTTGAATATAATTTAACCATGTTAAATCACTGGGTTGCAAAATATTTTTTATATCCTGAATTGTTTTAATCTTGAGCATCCAATCCTTTAGTCTAGCTATTTTCTTAATTTTAAATAACTCCAAATAGTGCTTCAAGTTGACTGGAAAGCTTTCCAAGTCAGTGACTAAAGCCAGTGGGGGGGATCCCTTCGGAGACAAAATTTTTCTATATGTTCTCCATGTGACAATTAGACTATTCAAAAGGGGGTTATCAATCTTTACCTTGTTTTTAGCTTCCGTGAATAAAAATGTATTTATTTCCCCCTTTATATCCAAAGACTCTTGCTCCCACCATATTAGCTTATGTGGTTTAAAAAAATTTCCCCCAAAGAACTGAGTTGATTGGCTATATAGTAATTTCTTATATTGGGTATACCTATTCCTCCTTCTTTCTGAGGTCTATACCATAGACTTTTATTTATTCTTGATTTTTTCCCTGCATTACAATACCTATTTATCATGTCTTGGAGAGTTTTAATTTCTTTTTCTAAAAACTGAACCGGTAACATTTTAAAAATAAAATTAATTTTTGGAAGTATTTTCATTTTTATCAATGCAATTCTGCCAAACCACGATAATTTTAGTTTAGAGTAGGATAATAATTTGTTTTTCATCTCTTCTTCTAATTTCGAAATATTTCTTTCTTTAGTTTTAGTAAATTCTTTATGGAGTTCTAATCCTAGATATTTGATGCTTTTTCCCGGTTTAAGTCCGGATTTTTCAATCATCTTTAAGTCATGTTTTCCATAATTGAACAATAAACTCTCTGATTTTTGCCAGTTTACACATAATCCTGTTATTTCTCCAAATTCTTCTAAATGAGTTTTTACTCTTTGAATATTCTCTATTGGGTTTACAATAGTCAAAAGAGCATCGTCCGCGAATAAACTAATTTTAGTTGCCCCATCTTTCCCTATACCTTTAATAGATTATTGTCCCTTATGGCATTTGCCAGGAGCTCTATAACAGTACAAAAGAGGATGGAGAAAGAGGACATGCTTGTCTAGTTCCCCGGCCTAGGGTAATTTGTTCAGTCAATCCATCATTAACTATTATTGAGGAAGTGCCTGTTGAATATAGTTGATTTATTACTCCCAAAAAGGATTTCCCAAATCCCCATTTTTTAAAAAATATTTTTAATGTGGGCCATTGAACACAATCAAAAGCTTTAAAAAGATCTAGAGATAACATCCCAGCTTTAGTAGTACTCTTTCCCATTTCATAAAGAACATTCAAATTCCTTCTAATAATATTTGCCATTTGTCTACCTTTGATAAAACCACATTGATCCTCTTTAATATATTTAGCTATAAATTTGTTCATTCTTTTAGCCAGAATTGCTGTGAAAATCTTGGCATCTTGATTTCATAGGGATATTGGTCTGTATGACCCAATATCCATTAAATTTTTATTAGGTTTTGGAATTAAAATAGTTAAAGAATGGGTCCAAGATCTCGGAATTTGTTCTCCATCCAAAATTTCATTATATAGCTTCTTTAATTTAGGTATTAATACTGCTTTAAAAAGTTTGTAAAATTCAGGTCCCAGAGCGTCCACTCCGGGCGTTTTATTATTCTTTGATTTGTCTATTACCTCGCTTATCTCTTGGTCTGTAATAGGCTTTTCGATTTCCAGCATATCTTCCTGTTCCAAGACCCTCTTTAAATTCTTAGTGATGTACCTTTCTATATCCTCCTTAGGTTTGTTTTTTGCAGTATATAAGAACTGATAAAACTCTTGTATAGCTATTAACTTTTCCTTCATTTGTGTGCATGTCTTGCCTGAGGAGTCTTTTATAATCCCTATTGTATTCTTGTCTTGTCTTTCCTGTGCTAATCTGGCTAAAAGTTTTGAGTTCTTATTGCTGTATTCAAAAAAAATTCTTTTTAGGTACAGAAGATTCCTTTGTGTTTGTTGTAAATCTAGATCTTCTAACTCTTTTTTTCTTGCTTCAATCAATCTCAGTATCTTATTATCCTTAGTAAGAAAGAATTGGGATTCTAAATCTGCTATTAATTTTTCTTATTTTCTTTTATTGAGTTCTTCCTGTTTTTTAGTTTTAATATTTTCTTTTATGATAAGACCTCTAGCTACCGCTTTCAGGGTGTCCCATATAATTGGCGTTTGGCTACCTGCCTTTTTTTTATATCCCAAGTTTCCAACCAATCTTTTTTAACCTTTTCCAGCACTTCTGGATGTTGAAATATTTTAAATTCATTCTCCACCTTTTAGCTTCTCTATAATTTTTATTTGTTGCTAAATCAATCGACATTAAAGCATGATCAGATGTTTTTATAATCTCAATCTCGGTATTGTTTACCTTAGGTATTAGACTTTGTGAAACAAACACAAAATCTATCCTAGAATAGGTTTTTGTGTACTGGTGAATAGAAGGTGTATTTTGTTTCATCTCCTTTCAGTTCTCTCCAGACATCCTTCAATCCTGTTGTATTTATAAACTTTGCTAGAGTTGTGTGTCTTGTCCTCCACTCTTCCTTTTTACAGACCAATTTATCTTTGATTTTATCTAAGACCATATTAAAATCCCCTGTCATTATTAAATACCCCTTTTTAACCAACTCAATCTAATCCCAAAGGAGATTATAAAAGCGGCCTTGGTTAACGTTTGGTGCATACCAAAGTGTAATAATCTTTCCCCATTAGAACTTGCAATATTATATATCTACCTTCTAAATCTTTTACCACATTTTCAACAACACATTCACAATTCCTTGAGATTATAATGGCAACCCCTCTTGCTTTAGATGTGCCAAAGCTTTTTTCATATATATCAACATTTGGAATTTTTAATTCATTAATACCATCTCTTGTTTGATGAGTCTCTTGCAAAAAGGCGATATCTATTTTGTGCCTTTTGATCATCGCTTCAATTCTATTTCTCTTCGAAAATGACCCCAGACCTTTTACATTCACCGTTGCTAATTTTATAAACTTTCCCATAGCCTAGTTTTTTTGGTTTCAATATTCTGGAATGGACCCGTTGTGCATGTAAAAGTAAAAACACCATCAATTAATAAAAAATAAACTGAAATGAATCTAATCCTCCACCCTAAAAAACTATTCTTTTCTCCCACCCCACCAGCTATCATACTGTTTAGCATGTGCATCAAGGGGATGGGAGGGAGGAGGTCCATCCACAGACATTAGCCAGCCAAGATCTCATTAGCTCTTAAGTAGCATGTTACTGTAAATTCTATAAATTTATTCTACCCACCACCACCCTCTCACCACCACCACCCCCTCGAAAAAAAAAAGGAAGGGGGGAAGAAGAGGGGGGAAGGGAAGGAAAGGGATAATAAAAAAAGAAAAAAAAAGAAAAAAAACACCCCAAAAACAGAAATTAAAATAAAAAAATTAAAAATTAGAATTTGAAATTTTAAAAAAAAAGGAAAAAGGGGGGAGAGGGGGGAGGGAAGTAGAAGGGAAAAAGGGGAGAAGGGTAAAGAAGAAAAACAAAGGGGATGATAGGAGGTGAGAGAGGGGGAAGGAGAGAGCAGTAAACTAAATGAGTCTCAAATATTCATCTTCATCGAAGATTCCTGGAGCCGGAGTAAAAAAAAAATCACTGTCCTGATGTTGCCACTGAAGTGCCCGGAGGAGGACAGGCAAAAATTGAATCGTCTTGTATGTTCCATGCTTCAAGAAGATGCTGGCCTTCTTCTAGAGAGTGAATAGTGTGTTGAACAGAGCCTTTCCAAACTTTCAAGAATAGGGGGTGGCCCCAAGAGTAGCGATAGTTGTTCTTCCTTAATATGATTGTGACTGGTCTCATCGATTTACGCCAATCAGCAGTTTCTTTGGAGAAATCTTGAAAAACTTGCAAAGTTGCATCTCCTCTCTTAAGAATATTAGGATTGGCTCTAATTGAAGACATAAGACACTCTTTATTTACATAAGAAGCAAATCTTACTATCACTGGTTTTGGGGCCCCATCTCTTGACTTGCCCAGGTAATGAACTCTCTCTAAATCGTCGTCCTCTAGTTGTTTGGGCAGGAAGGAGTTAAGCCAGGTTAAAACTTCCTGTTTTAATGATGCCCCCTTCTTTTGAGTAGCAAAATTAATCAGTTTGACGTTCTGTCTCCGGGAGTAATCTTCAATGTAAGTTAGTTTCTTATTAGTTTTGAGTAAAGCCTGCTTCTGAGAGTTAATTTGAGTTTTGTTTTCCGTTACATGTATCTCCAGATTTTTAAATTCTCCTGCCAAATTATCAAGCCCCGCCCACCGAGACATGCCAGCAGCCTGATCTTAGAGCTCTGTGCCGCGATCTGAAAAGAGCTTTAAAACTACTGTTTAATGCCGTGGTGCCGTGAGTAATGTATCAATAAATTACTCGGGGGTGACAGGAGAAACAATATATGTGTTTTTGAAGAGTAGATAAACTTGATTTATAAGTGAAGAAGCTACTTTCGGTTTCCCCTGCTCGGTGTGTCGTCTGTTCCAGCTGTTTTTGCTGGCTGCTGGCTGCTTGGAAAAACTGCATAGAGGAACGTAAGCTGGGAGACTGAGCTGCTTGTTGCTTTGCTGGCTGCTTGGAAGTTACCAGATGATTACACACAGTTAGTCTTTCTTATGCCTGCCTTTTGACTAATTATATGCCGGGTAAGAAAGCAAAAAAGAAACTCCAGCCAAAAGGTTGGGCTAGGGAATTATCTGACACAGTACACAATCTCCCAGCTCTACAGCGTATTGAGCAGCCTCCAGAAGACGGAGGGCTAAAAATGGCGACAGGATCAGAGAAGGGAAAGAGAGAGACTACTCCTCCCCCCGCAGATCAAGACTTCATGAAGGAACTGCGTTTGATGAGGACGGAGCTGGCTACCATCATGAGTGCTAATCAACAGGACGTGATACGTAGAATGGATAGTCTTTCAAAGGAACTCCAAGGCACTAAACAAGATTTATCACATGAAATAAAGTTAAATGGCCAATGGCAGTTTTTAACGTTACATTTTTTGGGAAAGTGTCAAGAAAAGCTGTTTACTCAAAAAGGACTCCTTCTTTCATTTTCCAAAAGAAAGTGAGACACATGCTTCTTCTTGCACTAATATAGGCTGCCTCCAATAACCTAATATTGATTAGAATATGTCAAAAGGAAGTTCAATGTTTCATTTTTTTTTCTGCAAATAAGGTGAAACCAGCATAGTGCTTCTGCTACTCATACATTAATTTCTCTCCTCTTCATTTAATAATGCTAGATTGTCAATTCAAGTTCTAATTTTATTTTTTATTCCCCATGAAGTGTAATGTCATGAATTTGTATACAGTTAATGAATGGTACAGATTAAGGATTTATCTTGACTTTTAAGGAATATTTAAACAGATAATTATTTCCAATCCCACAACAAGCTCACTTATGACTTGCATCTGCTTGTTAAAAAAAAAAATTAAATCAATTCACAATTTTCTTCCAGATAAAGGCAACTAAGCTCATATATTTTTGACAGACCTTGATCAGTGTTCAGCCTTTCCAAGCAAGAAGTAGAACAATGTTAATGTGCTTTACAAAGAAATCAATCTCATTGTTAGGGGGAAAAACACCAGAGGAGTAGAATACATTTGAAGGGAATCATAGAATCATAGTGTTGGAAGAGACCTCAAGGGCCATCCAGTCCAACCCCCTGCCATGTAGGAACCTCATCACAATATTTCCGACAGATGGCCATCCAGCCTCTGCTTATAAGCTCATGAAAACTGGTATATGTTTTCTGATTCAATTGTTATTTCAGTCATTGTGGCAATCATACCCAATAAGGATGGGCACGAAACAGAATAATTATGTTTTGTTTCATTTCCTTTCATTCCCCCGCTTTTCTTGTTTCATTTGATACGAATTTTTTCATACCAAATGAACCACTAATGAAATGGTTTTTTGGGGGGTGGAAAGTGGCTAGTGCAGATCAGCTGGCAGTCAGGGCTTGGGATGGGATTTTTTTTAAAGCACTGGGCTTTTTTTTTTAAAAAAAAAATCTTTTTACCCCTCTCCCAAGTCCACAGATGGAACGAAATGGTTTGTTTCAACAAAAAACACCATTTCATTTTCTCTGTAACAAAATGCTGCTTCCTTGTGTCATTTCATTTCATTTTGTTACATAACAACATGAGGAAACAGCATTTCCTTTTTTGTTTTGTGTCCATCCCTAATACCCACTGGTTTCTGGAAGGACACTACAGGTATATATTTATAAATATATAAGTGCTTGTGTTAATTATATACAGTGTAGTCAAGCTGGAGTACATGAACTCTTTCATCAACTAAGCAGAAGGAGACATTAGCCCTGCTTACCCATTCTCCAATTAATATAATATTTTAATTGGGTATAATTGGGCCTCAATTGGCTAGTACTTGGTGAGCAAAGAGACCTAAAGGAAACCTGTTTTACAAAACCAGGCAATGTTGGTTGTGGGGAAGCTTATGCAGAATGATGGGCTACCTCTAACCAGACACTGAGTGGAATTTCCAAGTCCATGTGAACAGCCTGCCTGTACCCTGCTTTGAGTACATCTGAACACAGCAGGAAAAATCTTTCTAACTGTTACAGCAGGTATGGCAATGGAACCAATTACCAGAGTAAGTGGTGAGTGCTCCAACACTGGAGGCATTCAAGAGAAATCTGGACAACTACCTGGCAGATAGCCTTTGATTTTTATTCTCGCATGGAGCCTTGTAGGCTCCTTCCAACTTCATTATTCTATGACTCTATGAAAGAAGATTACACCTGGCAACTCTTGCTATGGGTTTTTTGGGGGGTGGGGTGGGGTGGGGGGAGATTTGCTTATACTTTTCCTGCACTAGTCACAAGTGACCGGTGTGTGCCCAAAGATGTGGATTTTTATTCTATGAAAGCTTGTGTGAATATTCAGTGCTTAGTGGCCTAAGTGTCCCATTCCTCAACATTTCTGTTCTTCCCAACAGAGAGACCCAGCCCTGGAAAAGAAAATGCATGTAGACTGATATGGAAGAGGCATGCTTCAGTCTAACATAACCACATGAAAAAAGAGGAGAAAAAAATGAAAAAAGATGTCGTCCATGGTCATAAAAAAGAAACAGTTGAGGACAAGAAGGTTCTGAAAGGCTGCCAACATTCTAGTCAATAAAAGTAATCTCAGCACAGTGAGATACTATCTCAAGGATTCTCTGGCCTCTTTGAAATATATCATCCCTAGCACGTCCAAGAGGCCAAACAGGGCATTTTTCCATCCAAGTTTTCTCAAGTTTATTTTCTCAAGTTGTGTGTAAAAGGCAATTTGCATAGAAATCCTATTGCTATGTGTAACATAAATTTAAGAGTGAAGAAGCCTGTCACAAAGGCCAAATGTAAACATCTTTAATATTAAGCTGAAAGGCCTAGACTTCTGTAGATCTGAAATCATGAAGGAATGTAAGCAAAGGCCAAATATGCCTTCCATCCAAGAAGCAAGCAAACTCTGATTGGCCTAAGAAGACACGGGACTGGTTTTCCCATGCTGTGAAAAGAGACAGAGAGGGACGAAAAGAAGGTTTTTTCCTGAATGGATTCTTCATATGGACTAATGGACTAATGCTTAATTGTGTAGTTTTATAGGGGATTATTGAGGCTTCTGTCTCTGAAGCTTGCTTTGACATTTCAATGTTAGGAAGGGAAAACATGTGTTTTTATTTTTCAGTAAGACAATATTCCTGTGAAATCTCATCAGTTCAATAAAAGCTTTTACTCATTATTTAAATGAAGATGCCTGTGGTTACTTGGTGAATAATTGTTTTGGTAAGCTAATACAGCTATACCAGGATATTATTAAAGAGCCCCCTTAGAAGAGGGATTAAATCCACCAGATACCAGTTAATAGCAGCTGTGGTTGTCTGAAGACAGTTGGTTCTGGGCAGAGGAAAAACCCTCCTTTAAAGTTCCGTTACACTATGCAAAACTAATGAGCTGCTAAAACTGCACACCTAGAAAGCAAACATCATGTCTGCCTAACCAGAAGACTCAAACAACCCATCCCACTGCTTTTACTAAGTTATGGAACAAAGGAAGAGCTACTGCTTTTTCTGTTACTGTGTAAGTTACAGAAATGTACATCAACCATTCATGAAAATTCTAACTATTTATCCATGAATGACTCTTCAGAGTTCACCATCTGGTGGTGTCTCACATTGAAATGAAAAATTCTGACATTTTCCTATTACTGCATGAAGACTGCGTTCTAAATTGCTTGTCATAGATTTAGGCCACCTGTACATGCCATGGCACCTAGACAGGAATTTTCAGAGATATATTGCCTTCACCATGAGAGCAGGATGAGGTGCAGTTTTTTTCCCTGTCATGTTTTTTTGCAACTTGTGCAAAGGTCCAGTGAGGCAGCTTGCCCAGTACTAGTGCTTTTTTCCCTTTGAGAAGCAAAGACACACACTGAAAGCATGGAAAGGTGACCGGCTTATTTGAAAAATGCAAGGAACCCGTCCAATGGTTCCAACCTTCAAAAGTTCATAAAAAGAGCAGTCTGTGCTTGCTCTGGTGATTTCCAGCTTGTGAGATCAGAATGGGGCTTGCTGATTATGCAAGGTGTTAGTTGACTACATTAACAATAGATAGTTACTTCTACAGTAACAGGATTCTTCTCTTTAGAGTATGGGTGTCAGCATGCAATTAAATTTAGGAGAGGGAAGAGAAGGTGGTCTACAGAGGATGAAAAGGAATGAATGAAGGAATGAAGGTGTTATAAAGAAAAATTGGCATTGAGTATTTCTCCTGACCAAAGACCTGAACTCTACTGGGCAATCTGCTAAAAATCAGGGAGACCATTCAGATTTCAGGATTAAGGAACAAAAAAGAGATTGAACAAAAAACTGCAACTCACATCCTTGATTTCCTCATTGGTGGAGAATGCTATAAATGAAATAAATTACTACAAAAATCTCACCCTCAGGAGCAGCAGGTTCACCTGTCAGAAATATGCTCCAGATAATAATTGCTTACGATCTAAAATATCAAGTCTGTTGGGGTATAACTGAATTCCTGTCATTCCAAATGGCAATCAATGACACATGAACAGTTCCATGTCCTTGCCCTATATGAAGCATAGGGCACAAGGGCTGGCCCTAGACATTTTGGTGCCTAAGAAAGAAATGATTGCCTCACCCCCTCCCACAGTTTGGATCAATTATACTTGTGGCCAGTCAACCGATTTGAACATTGAGGGGGGGGATATGTGATCCTCTTCTCCATGTAGTCCTCACCTCCTTCGTGTCAGTGAAAATAGGGTAATGAGTCAATCAATCAATCAACTTGCTGCCGTTTGTGTCACCTAATACTACTCACCTTGTGATAAGTGTGGCCTTGCTAGGACCTGTTCATCCATCAGAACATCCCAGAGTTGGGAAATCTCTTCAAGAACTGTGTGGCTGAAATAGTGTAGCTTTGTTACACACTCAGAAGACAAGTGGCATCTTTGTTGCACACACAGAAGACAAGGGCTGTCAAGTTGCCCTTTCACATATTGATAGGAGTTGGCATAAGGAGTCAGGGGAGAGGGGCATACTGAGCTGTTAGCTTGGAGTATGTGTGAGCATCACAGTGGACTTGTTGGTTGCCAGTGAGACAGCACTGAACATTACGCCATTTGCCTTCTGAATGTGTGTCAAAGCAACAGCATTTGAGCTGAAACATGTGATGTGAATGGAATTTAAATCTTCAGTTTGACTCTGCCTTAAACATGGGGGATTTGGGGCTCTTACCTTTCTAACCTCAGTTGCCAGTTGCTGAAGCGAGGGAGAAGCTACAGAACGCAAAACTGTTTTGCCTCTTACTGGATCATGGAGACTCACGTATGCCACAGCATTTCTCTGCAAAACTTTCTTGAGTTCCTAAAACACACACACACACAAATCACCGTTAGTAAGAGATAATAATTAAGAAGTACAGACTTTTTTTAAACCCTTCAAGAGTGGGGAAAAAATACATGCATGTATTTTCCACCCACTCCAATTCCCTAAGTAATACTTAACTCCATTTTCTTAGAGTATCATTTTAGGAACATCAAAGGATGCTTTTTGTTGTTGTTTAATTTTTCTCTGGTGGGTTATAATTCCTTTTCTCGCAGCATCTGAGCAAAATGCAAAATGGGGCCTGAAGGGATTAAAATGGCTGCAGCTCTAAAGGAAAGAATTAAAACATTATACACAGTGAATTGACAGGAAGGGGTTCCTGTTTGTTTTTGTTTTTGTTTTAATTTTAAACTTGCTCCTGATAGGCACCAAGGCTCAATGTTCAGCATTTTAAACAATGCAGCCATATTTCAGATCTGGATTGCATTCATTCCCCCGCCCCCGATGTCATGTTTTTAAAAGCACAGGGATCGCGAGGAGCCACTTCTCAATTATTTTCCATTTGCCTCCTCTGTAACAAGCTGACTGCTCCATGAAGAGCCTTTTTATGCTGAGGCGAAAGGGTGCAGCACAATTATGTCTAAAGCTGTATGATCTGAAGTGGAACTGAACAAATTTTGCTCCCCATTGGTTGCAATGAACCCCATTTGATTCTTCACCCCTCATCACTGCTTATTCTAAACTCATAACCTCTTCAGAAGCATATTGCTTTGATAATTTCTACATGTTGCCGAGGAGCAATCTTAAGCAAATCATGCACTCTCCACTTAACTATCAGTTCAGTACAGTTCAGCTTCATTACAGATAAACGAGCCATTAGCATTCTACAGCTGAGGGTGGGGAAGTTTGTCTATTCCCTACCTGCGTTAGTTCTTCACTTATTTGTCTATCAGTCCAGTCAATTCTGTTCCCACATCAATCTGTGTGATTTTTCAACTCATGAGGAAATAATTCTGCACTACAGTAGGACCCCGGTATCCGCTGGTGATTGGTTCCAGGCCATACCATGGATAATGAAAACTGTGGATAAGAGATAACACCTGCCCACCCACTCCCAAACTGTTGTTTCCTGATAGTAGCTTACTTTATGACTGCTGTTTTGAGACTATAGTTTGCTTTATGGCTGCTGTTTGTGACAGTAGCTTGCTTTACAGATGCTTTTTGAGCCTCATGGCGCAGTGATTAAATGCCTGTACTGCAGGTAAAACTGTGCTCACGACCTGGGGTTCAATCCCAGATAGCAGGCTCATGGTTAACTCAGTCTTCCATCCTTCCGAGGTCAGTAAAATGAGTACCCAGCTTTCTGGTGGGGCAATGTGTAGCCTGCATACTGCAATTAATACTGTAAACCGCCCAGAGACTACTTGAAGTGGTATCACTTTGCTTTGCTTTGCTTTTATGACAACAGCTTGCTTTACAGCTGCTGTTTGTGACAACAGCTTGCTTTAAAGCTTGCTTTGTAGCTGCTGAATTTTAACTTTTTCCTCTGCCAACCGTGGACCACTGAATCAGTGGATACAGGGGTCCTACTTTATTTTGAAACATATCTTATCAAGGCATGCCTATTTGTCTGTTTATTTATTTTATGTATGTATTTTTAAGTTATCATTTCTCGCTTACATGGCCAACAACATTGGCCCCTAAAAGGAGGTGCAACAAAATAAATGCAGTTATCTTGCAAATCAAATTTTGAAGAATTTTAAAAGCCAGTTTTAAAAACAGCTTTAAATAATCCTGTGTCAAGTAGGAAAATTTCGAGTTAAGAAAATGCATTTGGAACAAATTAATTTATTAATTGGAGGTAGCACTGTACTTTGTGAAAGACAGTGAGCACAAGAGGTAATCTTGTAAAGGATTTGGCTGCTGCTATTTGCGTTGCAAAGGCCTCTTTATGTCGCAAAGGCCACTCAAGCTGGCCTTTGCTACGTAAAGCTTGGTACTCTTCTTCCTGCTAGCGACATGGAGACAATATTGTACAACAGGATCAAGCCATTTTCCTGCCTTTTCTGTTGCCAGGTACAGAAGCGCAGTCTCCCACATTCATAAACTGGAGGATTTTGGGAGAACTGAGTTAAGACCTATGTCAATGCGAGGATGCATAGAACTGCACTGTGTATTTCTTCCACAGCAAAGTTATCATTCTTGCTCATCAGGAGGGCATTTCCTGTTGCACAGTTATAAGTGTGAAGCTCTGACTGGAGAAGCCACCATTGCAACATGGTCAAGTGTTGGCCAGGCATGGTCACAAGTCAGAGAGTGGCCCAGATCTGATCATTGGAATAGCTTCCACAGTATATTTACTGAACAGTATACTGGCCATAGCTGCTCAAAGAGAGCATATGGCAACATAGTAAAAAAAAATCCCATATGGTCATGTAGGCATGCTAAAAATATAAAAGTCAAACCAGGGAGCAGCTGCTGTGCCATCTGAAAGACAGTAATTCAAAGCAGGCAAATTGGCTTGATAACAAGAAAATACTTATTTCAATTTTCATCTTCTGCAAAGTTTGGGATGCACAATATATCAAGATTTTGTCTCAAGATGTCGATTTTTTTTAAAGTGTCTCCATTCTGAGCCACGCAACCTGGTATATGGATTCCATGCTGGCACCAGGGTATGTTTAACTTTGCTCATTCATCTTCTCCTTGTAGCATATTTTGTCATCTGTTCTGACAGGCAAACATGTACCAATTAACCACCCAACTAGATTGTCCTTCCTTCTTATTTATCCGGTTCTCTGTATGCTGCTGATTGACTAGGAAAGGCAAGGATTCCTATCAGATTGACAGATGGTCTCATTAACACTTCTTGTGCCCTCAGTGGATTCCAACCTACATGTAGAAAATTATTTTTGTCTGGTGAACTCCCGCTTCAGTTGACTGTGTTTTAGTTTGCAACTGAGGAACATGCTAATGGTCTAGAAATTGGATGAAACTCTGAAAAGCATTTGTGATTAATTACCAGTATCAATGTTGACTAATAGCTGCTGATACTCACTTTCTTTCTTCATGTACCTTGGGATCTTATGTGCCTTGCTTACCTCATTGCTGAACTCTCAGTCACTGCTGGCTTAACATGAGTCAACAGACACATGTATGAGTCATCATGCTTACTGTTCTATTCACCTCTTGGCAACTCATCACTGGATCAGAACCAAAATCATCTGTCCTGGTCTAGGACCTGCTCACAAACCCAAGATGTCTTCCCTGTTCTTTTTAGTATGGATGCATGAGCCAGACGTTGACCTTTATGTGTGACCCAGTCAAAAAACCACAAATGTCCTGTCTAGGCTCCAAAAGAGGGTTGATTATTGAAACCATAAGAAGGTAGAGAGTTCTTGTCCAACTCCATGCCCATCACCATCTTCACAGGGACGGACTGTCATAAGGGGAAGCAATTGCTAAACATGGATATGGGGAGACTCCATAAGGGGTTGACTGTCTCCTCTTCACACTGTTCTTCTTTCCATGGACAAAGGGCAGTGCTTTCATTAGATATGAAAGAGGACAGAAACATCTGCCTGATTCACTTTCACCTACATTTGTTTTTTCCCCTTTTTAACTGCTTGCATTCTCATTTTCTTTTAGCTTTCATGCTGTCTTTTAATGCTGTAAGATGTCCCTCAATTCCCTGTGCTCAGTACTTGAATATGTCTTAATTGTATTGGATTGTATGTTGTCCTCCAGCAGCTGCCCCCAAGCTATGGAATAACTTCCCAAGTGAGATCCGCCTGGCGCCAACATTGATGACATTCTGGCACCAGGTAAAAGACTTCCTGTTCCAGAAGTATTTAATTGATACAATCTAGATTGTGGGACCTCTGATGGCAATTTTAGTTTAATGATTTTAGTGTAAGGTTTTTATTACTGTTTTAATTATTTATTTATATTTTGTGTTTTAACTGTTTTAATTCTTTTGATCCTAATAAATAAATAAATAAATAAATAAATAAATAAATAAATAAATAAATAAATAAATAATGACAAGACAAGTGATGGGGCAGTGGTATTAAGGAAGAAAAACAGAAGGGCTGGAAGGCTTCTGATGATTACAGCAGAGGCCTAGGAAGCTAAAGTGCAGAGTAATGATTGCAGAAGAGGTAGCGATATTCGTCTGTGCAAGCTTTATCAGAAAAGAAGGGAATTCGTCAGAGGCCACAATTTCTTACCTCTCCCCATTCGTAGGATCCAATCTTGCCAAACACACCTCCTCCCCATGAGCAGAAAATGATGGTTCGATCTGGTCTCCAGCCTTTTTTAACCTTCAGCATCAAGGCTTGGATAAAGGCGGTCATCACTGCAGTGCCATGAGCCCATTGCTGGTTATTGTAACCATGTAAGCTGTTGTGGTGACTGCCAACGATGACATACCTATCTGAAAAACAATCCAATGTTTGTTTGTTTGTTTGTTTGTTAATTAGGCAGGACCTGAAAACATGGCTCTTCTAAACACTGATTGTGTCTATGAGCTTTTCTGTCCTCACCAGCTGCATCACATCTGTTGCTTGCCAAAGAAAACAGCTGGGATGAAGGGAAGTTTTTGTTAGCATTGAGATACCAGTTGGCTATAGTCTTTTTGTGACTTAACTAATATGATCCCAAAGCAAAGTATCATATTAGTTAAGCCACAATAAGACTATAGCAAACTGGTATTTCAATGCTAACAAAAGACATTAAGAGATTTCCAGCATATTTACTTACAACAGATAACTCTTTATGCCACATCACCATATCAGCCCATCTGGAAACACCCACTGTTAAATGTTTATTTGTAAATCATTGCAAAGTTTTGAATCTTGGTTAAATTCCTCTAGCTGCATAGTGCAAGGATTCACAAACCAGAATTAGCTTCAAGTTCCGCAGAGAAGTCCACCCCTTTTCTCATCAACTGGCACTTACACTCTCAATAACTCACTCTAAGACATTACGAGGAAAAAAGAATAAAAGTTCCATCAATAAGTCAAACAGCAAACTGACAAACATGATTGACTACTTTCAGCAACAGCCCTCAACAGACTATTGATTGCCAGCAGACTCCAGAGAGGAAAAAACCTCTTAGCAGTGAGGCATGGCTCTCTGAATTCATAGTCAGGGAAGGATCAATGGCTCCGTGCTGGATTGATTGATAGTAACTCCAGCTGAAAAACATATCTCTTAGCCACACCTAGCAGTAAACAAAGCTGCAAAAAAACAACAACAACCACTAGCATAAGCGAGTGCTGAAAGACTTCTGGTTCTGGTCTTGCCACAGCAAAGTGACTTGATAAGCTCTCCAGCTTATCAGGATGAATTTCTCCAGATAAACAGGACCCTAAAAGGTTAAGTCCCCTTGGATGGTGGGCGAAGAGAAGCAGCACCTGTTGACCATGAAGAATGCAGCAGCAAGCTTTGTAGGTCCAGGAATTGCCTTATCACCTGCTGGAAGAAGACCAGCCGCCATATCATGGCGACGGTTCAAGCTGCTAGTGCTGGATAAATGTAAATAGCTATAAATATATTGAAATTTTACTGCCATGATTAAGACTGTTTGGTCTCCCCTATCTCTCTAAGTGAGTTTCATTTTGGTGAAATTTTGGATGTTTTTTTTCTTCGATAAGCATTAACACCCACCTACTACACATCCCACCCACCCGAAAATGCAGCTACAAGTGAGAGGGGAAATGAATAGCTAAAAGATGGAGCTACTATAGAAGTTACTTTTATATCTGGGATGATTGGGTACTTTGGGATGATTGGGTGTGACTTTGGGATTGACTTTGGGTTGCTTTCTCACTGGTGACAAGTAGCACGGTCCTAAAGAATTTAAGGCTTTGTATGTTATCATCAAAACCTTGAAGCCGATGTGGAATTAAACTAGAAGTCTGTGCAAGGAGGCCAGTTTTGGGGATATATGTTGATGTCTTCTAGTCCCCGTTAAAAATCTGACTGCCATGTTTTGGACCAGTTGACATTTCCGCATAAGCCCCAATGAAAATGCATTCCAGTATCTAGTAACTGACAGATGGGAATACATATGAAAATATATAAATTTTTGACAAGTATGCCAAAAATATCTCCACATTTCAAATATTTGCACAACACTGTTTAAGCCTGTTTTATGTGACATGTATTCAAGTAAGGTGTACAATTTAAACCTTGCATGCATGCATGAAAAAATGCATGCATTTGGAAGAATCATGCACACTTTAAATATTTTTCGCAGGATTGGAAAAAGAAAATTCTAACATTTTCACAATACGTAGGATTTGCCTTTAACAATGACTGAAGTTCCATGAGAGGCCATAGACGAGGAAACAATGGGTCAGATGTTGGTGTAAGATCAATGGATCTGACTTCAGACCTCACCCATTGCTTGCTTATCTCCTAGCTTTAATATCATATCATGTATAGATTACAACATTCAGTATGGTATAGGACAGTGATGTTGAACCTTTTAGAGACTGAGTGCCCAAACTGAGATTCAAAACCCACTAGGCCACTAGTTTTTCGCCAAGTGCCAATACAGCCATTTAACCTGAATACAAGTGGCTGTGAAGGGTCGATGTCAGGTGCCCAGAGAAAGGGCTTCGAGTGCCACCTTTGGCACCCTTGCCATAGGTTCGCCAACACTGGCATAGGGCATACTATTGTAGTGTTGCCTAGTGGTGAAGCAAAACACTCTCTTATGTCCCTCTACTATGTATAAAGCCCCACCAGTGCCTCTCAGTCTACTTCAGAAAAAAAGATGCAAAATTTGGCAGCAATCTGTTAAATCTATAAGGATAACCTTAATAAGGAAATAGGAAATTTTTAATGTTAGTGTAAACTGACACAGGAAACATTGCCATCCTCTTAATCCTCTTCTTAGTTATTTCACCTGCATCCCTCTCCCTTCAACCTGGTCCTGGATAGTTCATTGTAGAGGAATAATCATTGTGTTATTTAAAAGCTTGTGTTTAAATACAGGGCTTATGTTTGGGGAACTATAAACCATTGGAGACTCACAGACCTGCAGTTCTTTCGTGCTATTTCTGCTGGTTTATTAAACCATGAATAAATGCTTAAATGAAAGCAAAAATTAATCATTAATCCATTAAATAATATTACATCATATTAATAAATTTGCCTGAAGCAATACCCTATGAATAATATATCATTTGCAAAAAAGTTAAAAAAAATGTGAAAACCTTTCATTTACCAAGTGCTAAAATACTGTAATCTATGAAATCTGTGAGAAGCTTTAAAACTATTGAGAGAGAGAGAGAGAGAGAGAGAGAGAGAGAGAGAGAGAGAGAGAGAGAGAGAGAGAGAGAGAGAGAGAGAGAGAGAAATTACCTAATTTCTCATTTAGGCTGTAATCCTTCCCATAACAGTAATGCTCTCCTGGGAAAGTAGCTTCTTAGTGACTGGCTAATCTTAATAAATGTCCTTTGGCCATTCAAATTTGCTCAGCCCTGATTCAAAACCTATCAATGAATCAAGATAATAGGTTGCATCTCAGGTCTGACCAAAATCCCTGCTCATAGGGCAAAATGGCACAACCAGTTATCAGATACATCATGTCCAGCTGTGCAAAATTGAGAGTCTTCTTCTGAGCTTAGGAGGAACCAATGGGTTTTCAGTGGCTCTCAGTTGAACTGAGACCAGTAGGAGCAATATTTGGAATTCTTATTTACTGTATTTATTCATTTATTCATTTATTTATTTATCTATCTATTTTTTTATTTTATTTTATTTTATTTTATTTTTATTTTATTTATACCCAGCCCATCTGGCCGTCAGGCCACTCTGAACAGCTTACAACAGAAAAATCAATTACAAATCATATAAATATAACAACCAATAAATTATAAAACCACAACTACATCAGAAAACAAACCTTTAACTAAATATATTTATTTAATATATTAATTAATCTTCCACCGGAGCTTTGTTTCATGACCAGCTGTTGTACTGGAAAGAGGCTGTAGAATGCCTTTTCAGCTAACCAGGATTGAAGTTAATGCGTGTAAAATTTTTACTTCTTCCCTCCCCTCTCCTCACTATTGTGAGGTACTTTGAGAAGTCTCTTTCAGCTGCAGAGCCATGTATACAAGGAATAAAGAAACAAGTTCAGCCCAGATTGAAAGGGAACCTCCCAGAGGAATTCATTCTGAAAATTTAACATCATTTTGGCTATTTCTGGTAAGTAAGTAAGTAAGTAAGTAAGTAAGTAAGTAAGTAAGTAAGTGCGGACTTTCCTCCTCATCATAAATCAGGGACTTCAGATTAACCTTCAGAAGAATCATTGTAGCAGGAGAATTATTTATGGAACACAAAATGACAACAGAAACAATAACAGGAAACACCAAAGACTTTGAAATATTTTTCTCTCCCTATCTCCATATGCCAATTGTTCTGGTATATTTCTAAGGAAACGTAATTATTTATGATGTGATGACTCCGTCCCAGTGATGGCTTCACCTTACAGAAGCAAATATTTTATTTTAACAGAGACACTTGGAAGATTTCATTTTTATTTAATCCTAGTCACCCGTCCCTTCTGGCACCATGTTGGAGTATGTCGGGGCTGTGTATACAGCAAATTGCCTACACATTAAATTGTCTGTGAAATTATATATTCCTCAGGGTTTTTCTTCCCTACGCAATGATTAGTTATGAACATTTTTTAAATTGGACACGTACAGTCTGATTGACACATTTCTATGCAACACAAGGGCCTTCTATCAGTTTTTTTCTCCCTACAGTTCTCTACCCCATTACAAATTTAATGGTTTAGTTTTTAAAAATAATATATACAGCATATAAAAGCAATCTACTGTGGACTGTTAGAAGCCTGTCTGGGCTGTTGTTGGACAGCGCACCTACATATTGGAGTTATAGTCACTTTTGAAAGATGGCCCCACAGCTTGGAAACTGATCTGTCATGTGATGAAGGAAGTGGAAGGAAGACAAAGCATTGACCCCTTCAGGTCTGAAAACACCTGAACAGTGAAACTTAAAAGTATTTGAGAACAAAACCTGTGAGTCTCAAAACCTGCTTTTGCATAAATAATGCTTAGTAGATGAGTTTCATCTCAGGACTTGACAACTGGGGAAATTCAAATTTTTCTATTTCTAAATGGACATTGTAGAGATTGAGAAGTGGCAAGTTGACAGCATTTTGTCAGTATTAGATTTTAAAAGAGTCAGATCATCTTGAGCTTAGAGGAAAATTTGACAGTGGATAGGAAATTTTTTAAAAGCTTGGTTGGGTCAGACTTATCTAGTCCATTATTCCATTCCATCTTTGGGCAACCAGATGCCAGTAGAGAGTGTACAAGCAGAATATGAGTGCAACCACACACTAATTCATTGTCTACAGTAAGTGATCATAAGAGGTATATCAGTGCTGGAAAAGGGGATAAAATGTACTCAACATCATTAGCAACCATCAATATTTTTATCCTTCATGGGATTTTTGGAAATATGCACCCATTTCAGTTTCTTTCCTTGAAGATGATTAGGTAATGACTTCCCAGAATAGCCCTTGTCTAGATGGCTGCGGTATACAAATCAAATCCAACCAAATCACTCAATGAATCAAATCAAATAAATCAAATCAAATCAAACCAGATGATAGATAGATAGATAGATAGATAGATAGATAGATAGATAGATAGATAGATAGATAGATAGATAGATAGATAGATAGATAGATAGATAGATAGATAGAGTTGGAAGAGATCTCAAGAGCCATCTAGTCCAATCCCCTGCCATGCAGGAACCCCATCACGGTATTTCCAACAGATGGCCATCCAGCCTGTGCTTAAATACCTCCAAAGAAGGAGACTCCACCACCCTTTGTGGCAACATATTCCACTGCCGAACAGTTCTAACTGTCTTCCTGATGTTCAAATGGAATCTCTTTTCCTGCAGTTTGAAACCATTTCCCCGAGTCCTAGTCTCTGAAGCCATAGAAAACAAACCTGTTCCCTCTTCAGTACGACATCCTTTCAAATATTTAAACATAGCTATCATATCCCCATCAGCCTTCCTTTAGATAGATAGATAGATAGATAGATAGATAGATAGATAGATAGATAGATAGATAGATAGATAGATAGATAGATAGATAGATAGATAGATAGATAGATAAGAAACTGAAACTGGTACATATTTCCAAAAATTGAGGGTGGCTATCTCTATCATCCTGCAGAGCTTAGAATCTTACAGTGTTTTCCTCTGTGAAATCCTGATTTGCCAGGTAACTCCTGTGGGATCACTTGATTTCATGCAACCTTCCCCAGCTGCAGGACTTTTAAAAGAGCCTGTCATCACATTTTTCCATGTCAGCAAAGCTGAAATGGGTGGCAGTAGAAGGGAGGCCCACATATTTCATGCAACCAGTATAGCTTCAGCAGCACAAGAACACCATTGGTGGGAGTCACCTGGAGCACAACACATGACCATTCTTTAAGAAGAAGGTGGACCAGGATGTTGGGATTTGGATCATTGCCACAGAACACTTATTGTAGAGAGCTGAATTTGTTCAGGTCATGTTACCTTCCCCACTTTCTCATAATTTCTTACTGATCAGCTCTGACATAAAAATGTCATATACTCTTCATCATCTTGTACCACATTCCCCTCCACCTCATCTACAGCATTAATTACCAGCATTTAGCCCTCTGATGTTCTTTGACTAAGGGCGCTTTTACACAACCCCTAAAATCCGATGCAAAGGGCTCCAAGATGCAGAGATTAAAATTGTTTTCCCACCAGCTCCGGACTAAAAAATAAATTATGACCACGCCCACCTAAGCACATCCCAGTGCATTTTCCAAGTACCTGGTTTCCAAAGGTGACAAATTTCTGATGTGAATTGCAAAGCAGTGAGTACCGGGCTCTCCTCCCCATGGTTTTTGTTTTTTGGCCCCCTGCCCCTTTAAGAGACTGGAATGCTTCCCGGAGCAGCTCCCCACGGCAGAGCGGAGGTGAGCCTGCATTCTTTTCTCCCTTTTTTTCTCCCTTCCCTCACACAGACAGGAGCAAGGGAGTGCGGAGGGGTGGGAACACAGCAAGAGGAGCAAACCCCCAAGATCTCTGGTCCAAATTTAAGTTGCCAGTGGATCTTAGGAGTCATGTAAAAGTGCTCTAAAATTCCTAGAAGCCTTAACCACTAGCTGTGCTGGCCAGAGTTTCTGGGAGGTATAAGAACAGCTGAGGGCCCAAAATGGGAACCACTGCTCTACAACAAAAAATCGGAATACAGAGAAAGGTAGGAGAAAACAAATATGCTATATTTTTTTGATGAAAACATAAGAACCATGCCACTAATCCCTTCAGGTTTACTCTACACATTTCTATATCTGACAGGTTCTTATATGACGTGACTAGTAGGATGTGACTTCAGTGGTCAGTGTTGAAGCATGGTCTTTGCATATGTAACATATATCATGGAATTTCTGCCATCATTAGATAAAATCAACTCTGATTAATGAGACTAGGAAAGATCACAACGATTTACTCTCGAAGGCTTTCATGGCCGGGATCTGATAGTTGTGAGTTTTTCGGGCTGTTTTCAGCCAAACAGCCCGAAAAAACTCACAACTGTCACAAGGATTGTTGCTTATCAAAGCAGAAAAGCCTGAGCTAGGCTAAGTAGAACATAAGTCATATCTTGACGAGAAATAGCCTAGATGTCATAAGAAAGTATTTGACCAGAAGAGCACTTAAATTTGCACCATCATTTTGAATTCACCTTGGAGATAAACATAAAAGAATGGGGCATCTGATGTGAGCGCTATATGGGGGAAGCAGGGCAGTGTGTAATCTGAAAAGAGTATTGTGAGTAATGAGGGGCGTTCATCCATAAGAAAAGTGGTAAGTGAATATTCATACCAGGAAGTGTGGCTCCTTTTAAATATCCAATCACATTGGACACTGTCTTGTATGTTGTATGAGACTGAACATTCAGAGTCACCGTTTTTCTTTCTGCTGGGAGAAAAAGAAAGAAAAAAATATTTAAGATGTTGGGTCCAGGTATAAAATCATCAAAAGTCTTCATTAAGAATGGGTTTCATTTTTCTTAAGGTTTTTTTTTGGTAACATTCTAATTTTAATTTATTTATTCATTCATTTTGGACTAAATTTTATAATCTCCTTAACAGATTCAAGTTCACGCGTGGTATGGCTTTCCCAATTAATTATGAAAGTTCAAATATGAAGAAGGCTCATAAAGGAAAAGTAACTTAAACAATGATGAGAGAGGAGCATTTGTGCCTACCATGGACTCGTAGAAAGACAAATAAGCCTTTACATTAATCCTGAACACGTGAAAATTATTAACCTGAAACTATCAAATTTTGGACATATTAGAAGACAGGATTCACTGTAAAAAGATAATACTTCTAGAAAAAAAGTGGAAGGCAAAAAAGAAAGAAAGAAAGAAAGAAAGAAAGAAAGAAAGAAAGAAAGAAAGAAAAAAGAAAGAAAAAGAAAGAAAGAAAGAAAGAAAGAAAGAAAGAAAGAAAGAAAGAAAGAAAGAAAGAAAGAAAGAAAGAAAGAAAGAAAGAAAGATGAACTTAATAAAAATGGATTGTTTTAATAAAAATGCCTTTAGTGCTTAAGACCTCAGCTGTTTTGATTTTGGAGGGTATTAATTCATATGCTCCCCTGAAACAACTTGATGCTACATAACAATGACATATATTTATTAGATAATTACATATATGAAAATAGTTATGATTTATTTATGTTGTTTATATGCTTCCTTTTCTCCAAGTTTAACACCGTGCCCAAGGCTGCCTTCCTCCCTTTCTCTGCTACTCTATACACTTCACAATCCTCTTGTAAAATAGGTCAGACTGAGAGAGTGAAAACCCAAAGTTCATACAGTGAGTTTTATATCTGAGTAGGGGCGGAATCAACACTTCTTTCCCTGAGAGCAGTTCAAAAATAAGATCCGTAATGCTCAAAGATATTGACTTTCAGCTTTACAGAAAGCTTTTCTGTTCTTGTCTAGGTTGGCTCTATACAAGACTATTCCTGTTTAGAGCCATAGAAATATGTAGTAAAAACCTGTTTCATGAAAGTCACTTTCCTCCTTAAAGGCAAAAATGTGTCTTAAATAATATGAGATTATAAAGGCACAACAAAATAACATTCTAATATAGGTTGCTGCTTGTTTGCAGACAGACAACAATTTCTCCTTAATGTAGATTTATAGTTAGGGGGACCTACCCCATGTCAGCATGCTTAATCCTCTTCAGAACCTCTCTTCCTCCTTGGACACTGTTTCCACAGAATATTTTATTTTAATGTTTCTGTAGAAATATTTTAATATTTGTACAGAACTGTTGCTATATGGGTCTTTCTGCCTTCATGTGCTTGGACATCATTTGAAAATGATGACTCTGCTTTTCTGGGGTGAATTTATCCTGGATAGAATCCAGTTTTTGAGGGAGCAACTCAAGATACTGAACTCTTTTGTCAAAATGAATTCAGAACCTTGGACAGCTCCTTAAACTCTCAAAGCCTAAACTTCAGAAAGGGCATTTATACACGACCCCTAAAATCCGGGGCAAATGGCTCCCAGCTCCGGAGCTTAAAAATGTTTACCCACCAGCTCCGGAGTTAACAGGAAATTAAGTGCGACCCCGCCCACTTTAGCGCGTCCCAGCGCAGCTTTCAGGTACCTGCTCTTTGGAGGTGAAAATTATTTGATCCGGTGTAAGGATAGTGAGTGTGGGGCTCTCTTTGCTTCTGTTTGTTGTTTTTTGGCTCCCGCCCCTTTAAGAGCTACTTTTACAGAGACGAGAGGCAGAACGAGGTGAGCGGCATGCTTTTCTTTCTCTTTTTCTCCCTCCCCTCACGCAGCCAGCAGCCAGGAAGTGCGGAGGGGGGTGGGGACAGAGGAAGAGCGACGAACCCCTAAGATCTCTGGCCAGAGGATCTTAGGGGTCATGTAAAAAGGCCCAAAGAGACATCAAATCATTGAAACTGAGTTGCTCTATAGGAGGGTCTTGGGATTATGATCTTCTTTGTTGTTCATTTCCTATTCCTCCTGAAGGAGCATATAAGGATTTTTACACAGTGACTAACCTGCAACATGGAAAACTACTTCTCACCTCCTCTCTTTGCCAATAGGACTTTCATAACTAATGAGTTTGTTTTTAAAAATTAATTGAAACTAATACCTTTTTTTCTTTTACCTCTCAGGCTAAGAAAACAAATGGCCTCATTATGGACTGAAATGGAGCAATAACAAAGGATGCTTGGTTTTTCTCTCCCTCTTGCCCAGCAAAATGTTAATACTAAAGGACAATACATGATCCTCTGAACAAATATCAATATATTTAGTAGAGATTTTATATCCATTAGAGATGGGCACAAAATGAAAAATGAAATGCTGTTTTGTTGTTTTGTTACGTAATGAATTACTTCATTATGATACGAAACATTAGGATGATTTTAGTTACAAAATGAAATGAAATGCCATTTTTAACTTGAGGAATGAAACAATTTGTCCTAGAAGAACCAAAACTGTGGGGTACGTTCTTTGTACTCTTCCCTATAACCCCCCCCCCCAAATTGGAGAGTTTTGGGATTAGGGGGCTGAATTATTAAACTCCAGATGTGGTCCCCCTAGGAAAAAATCATTTCTAATTGATTCAGAAACTGATCATAGCCCCCCCCCACGGGTGAATGATTAGCGACTTCTCAAGTCAATTAGAAATGATTTTTTTCCTAGGGGGACCCCCATTAGAATTTAATAACTCAGCTCCCTGAACCCCTAAACTCTCCAAATTTCAGGAGTTACATGGAAGAGTCCAAAGAAGCTATGCCGTGACCCAGGGAAGCCATTATATAGCATTATATAACATTTTGTGTGCTTTCATTTTGTTTCATTCCAAAACTAATTTAAAAATTTGTTACTAATGAAATGAAATTTCTAAAGAAATGAAACAAAATGAAACACTTATACTTGTTTCATACCCATCTCTGATCTCCATATATTTATTCTCTAGGCCTACACAGTTGTGCATGGCATAGCGGAAAGCAGCAATCATCAAGGTAGCATTCTTTACTTTTCCATCTGCTTGCAATACAATTAGGATGGTGCTACCTGTAGTCTCTATCACTTTTGGAATTCGTCTCCTCTGTCTAAGCAGAATAGTTGGAAGGCCAAAACAAGAATACCGGACCTCACCACCAAGTGGGACAAATGTTAAGAAAAAGAAGATGAAGATTTCTTGAAAAAAAATTAGGGTCTAGGCACTAAATTAAAAAGCTCTAGATGCTTGTGAGATGTGTTCTGAAAATGCACACACCTCCTATGTGAAATGTGTAAGTAGCAAAGACAGTAAGGAGACCACAAAATGGGAGTGTGAGAAAATACCGAAGAAGCTACCTACATATACAAACTTCTTTCTTCTTCCTATTCCCTCCCCTAGAGATTAGATGTCATCTTGGCTACTTTGACACCAGATAAAGCCCCTCATACATGTTTCACAGTTCTTCTAACTGCTTTCCTTTTTCTCTTTATTTTACAGGCGACGAGTGGATTTTAAATACTGCAGTATTAATTTCACCAAGTTTCCTGCAATGCCAACTGCATTTTCTTCGCACTTCATATCAAGTGGTGATGTTCTGTTTATACTTCCACGTAACAATTTCTATATACTCTATACAGTTTTTCCCAACAGGTGCATTTTAAAGAAATAAAATTTATTAAGAAATAAAAGCCATAAAAAGTAAAATAAGAAAGTAAGAAAATAATTAATACAAAGTCATTGAATTGTTGCACTGCATTATAGGGTGAGTTAGACTAAGAATATAAAAGTGGATATTACAGTAGATCTATGGCTGAAATCATGTTGTGTAACACATCACAAGTAGGATGACTGAACGAGTTCCAAATCCCCACTGATTCAATGGCCTACTTTTGTTTTTTGCAATCATAGAGAGGCTGAAATCTGTTTAATGCTAAGCATTAGATTTCAGCCTATAAATGTAAAAAAAATGGCTTACTTCAATCTTTACTTAACCCTTAATTTAGCATATCTTGCCACACGTTTACACCAGTGGGAGAGAACGGAATTTTAGGTGTGCATTTATTTGCACATTTTACCCTCACTGGATCTTTGCTGTGGTATTTCTGGAGATGGAGTGCACACATGTTAGGACTGCCTCCTTCATTATGAACCTACCCAGCAATTAAGATCTAGCTTTGGACCCTTCTGAAAGAGCCATTCCTTAAGGAGGTGAAAGGGATGGCTTGTAAGTCTAGGGCCCTTCCAGCAGCTGCGCCCAGGCTATGGAATGCCCTTCCAACTGAGACCCGACTGGTGCCAATGTTGATCACATTTTGGCGCCAGGTAAAAACCTTTCTGTTCCAGATGTTTTTTAACTGATATAACAGAGTGTGAATCCTGATGGCAATTTTAGTTTATTGTATTTACATGTATTTTATTGTTTTAACTGTTCATCAGCGTTTTAATGTTTAAATTGTTTTTAATTATTCAGTTTATTATAAGCCACCCAGAGACCTTTGGGTAATGGGCAGCATATGTGTTGTATTAACAAACAAACAAAAACAAACAAACAAACAAACAAATCACAGCTCAACATTACATAAGAACATAAGAACATAAGAAGAGCCATGCTGGATCAGGCCAAGGAACCATTTAGTCCAGTTTCCTGTATCTCACAGCCAAATACCTCTGGGAGCACATGGGACTAGATATCTGTCTACTGATACCATTCCTCTACATCTGGACTTTGAAGTATCCTCTTTTTAAGCCTGGAGATTACACAGCAATCTGTCTAATTTATTACATTCCCTTTTGAAGGCATCTAGGCCAGATGCCATCACCACATAGTGTCGCAGGGAGTTCCATAGACTAACAACATGCTGGGTAAAGAAGTATTTTCTTTTCCCTCAACAAACCAGCCCATATTTTTTTCACAGCCAAATAAAGGGAAAACTGCATTCATGGAAGACTCTTCAGGCAAGCTTTCCCTGAATGATGGACTACCTATTATATGTCTTTTATATGAATCTACCATAGATGATTACCTAGAATTTGTGTTTATATAATCACTTATAACTTGTGTTTATATCTCCCCTTGTGTGATTGTATTGACACCATGTTTTCAATTTAAATGTTAGCTTCCATCCCTCATTACTTTTGGATGGTCTACTATGCATGATTACATGGAATTTTTACTCTCTCTTTAGCTGCTCACTTTCTATCACAGCTTTCATGTTGTCTTTTAATGCTGAGTGTAAGATGTTCCTCAATTCCCTGCTCTCAAGCTTCAATATCTCTTGATTGTACTGGACTATATATTGTCCCTCATTACTGTAAGCCACCATGGGTCCTTTTCCAAGGAGAAGGGCAGGGTAAAAATACTCAAACAAACAAACAAACAAACAAATTGCCTTTTAACTTCTTTAAAGAGTCCTCCTGCACTGCAACATAACTTGTCCTCAGATTCAGGAGTGGAATTGGCTACTTTCAGTTTCTCTGAGTTTATTTCCCCAAGGAGGGCATTTAGCAAAGTGCAGGCATCACCTGGCGTATAGTTCCCTTGGGAAGATGGGCGGGGTATAAATCTAATAATAAATAAATAAATAAATAAATAAATAAATAAATAAATAAATAAATAAATACTGGATGTAGAAGAATACTCCCTGGCCTTGCCAAAGTTGCCCTCCCAAGATTAGACAGAAGTCTGAGTAATGAGGATGTAAGATTGTGAAGTAGCTGCCTAGATGCCCTAAGCACATCGGATCTTGCCTGATTTAGGAAGCTAAGCAGGGTCGGCCCTGGTTAGTACTTGGATGGGAGACCACCAGGGAATACCAGGTGCTGTAGGCGCCTGGAAGGAGCTGGCAAAACCACTCCAGTATTCCTGCCAAGAAAACTCCATGGACATGAGGTCTTGAAGAGTCGGTCAAGACTGTAACGACACAGCACACAAGATTGTGAAGTAGTTTGCTCTTTTGCCTCATATTTTAATCTACTCTGTAACAATCATGGCTCACACTTCCTGTTACTAACTAGGCCTTCTAATTAGGCCTCAGTTTCAGCTTGATTTCCTGTGAAAATCAGCAGGTCCTCTATACTGCTGGAAAATTCTGGCTTTTATGGTTTCCTTGCTTCCCACTGGGTTGCTATTGGTTTCCAGTATAACACGGGCCTTTGCTTTTTTTGTTTCTTAGCCTCTCATATTTTGCCTTTTACCTGTAAAAGCTTTTTGCTCAAGCTTTCTCTCTGCATCTTATTCCTAATGAGGTTTATACTCTTGATATGAAATTGCATTTGGTGTAGATAGCTTTTCTTACTTTTGCCTAATGTAGAAATAAACCAAACTTATTTCTGAGTTCTCTGTACAACCTGTCTTTTGCTTCTTATTTTCCTGTGAACAATACCAGAAAGTAGCTGTTTTTGAGTGAGGTTGAGATAGAGAGAAGAGAAAACTTGGTGATTAATTCATAGAAATATAGAATAACTTAGTTGGAAGGGACATAAAAGGTGATTGAGTCCAACCTAGTGCTCAACATAGGGATCTAAAACAAAAAGTCTATCTGAAAGATGGCTGCCTAATTTTCTCTGGACTCCAGTCCAAGCTAATTTCAGTTTCCAGCCTTGCATTCTTAGACTCTTCTGGGCATTAAGCTACAGGTGATATGCAGAGATCAGAAATAACAGAAATAAACTGAGTTAGCTTTTTGGGTCCAATGCAAAATTATTCAGTTTAAATTTTCTTTAAACTTAAAGGACACCTCTGACGTACAAAATAATGCAGGGCATGAGTAAAATGGATAGAGGGACACTCTTCTCCCTCTCAAAAAATACCACAACTAGGGGTCATCCACTCAAATTGGGGGTTGGGAGAGTGAGAACGGACAAAAGAAAATATTGTATGTTTTTAGTCTGTGGAATTCCCTGCCACAGGATGTGGTGAAGACACCTGGCCAGGATGCCTTCAAAAGGGAATTGGACAGATTCCTGGAGAAGAAGTCTATCACAGGTTACAAACCATGATGGGGATGTGTATTCTCCAGGTTTAAACCTGGTACTTCAAGGACCAGAAGCAGGGGAGTGGTATGAAGAAACAGATATCTAGTCTTGTGTGCTCCCAGAGGCATTTGGTGGGGCCACTGTGAGATACAGGAAGCTGGACTAGATGGGCCTGATCCAGCATGTCTCTTCTTATGTTCTTATGTTCCTAAAGCAGATCCCGTGGTTTATGGGTGTGGGGCATTGCTTTTGCAGTCCTTGATTGAATGCTGTGTTTCATCAAGTTCTTGTGCCCTTTTTCATTCTCCTCTCCATTCTTTTGTTCTCTTCCATCTTCCTCCTCCTCCTTTCTATCTCTCTCTCTCTCTTTGTCCTTGTTTTTCTCTATACAGATACAAATGCATCCATCCTTATTCACCTATTATTTCCTGAAAACTAATAAGAATGGTTTCTTTGTTGTAAACAAAGGAAACAACCCTACATTGTTCTCTGAATATTTAATGGATGGAACACAAATGAATGCAGTGCCCAGAGCAAAGGTAGCTCTCCGTTGGAGAGCAGGCACTCAAGTACCTGCCTTTTGAGTTAGGAAGGATTGACTTGCTATCTGCTTAAGGAATACCATGAGTGTCTGGTGTTTTTGCCCCATTTGACTGAGTGCATGGCCCTCATCATCATCAGTGTTTCAAAAAGAAAGCTACTATCAGGTTTCTATCCACCACCTCCCTTATTGCATTACCATTTCCTGCTTCATAACAAGGCTCATGCTGCCATAATTAAGGCATGTCAACTATTCCCCTGGCCTCCTTCCTAATCAAGAAATGTATGACTCATCACCTTACGTCTTGCACACTGATGGCATTTCAGATTCGAAAATAACAGCAGGAGGAGCAGCCACCAAGCAGCAGTTCCCAAAGTCAAGGTCTGCTGCTACCAGTGGTCAGCTGAGAGAAACAGGTGTTTTCATGTGGATGGAGTGAAGAGAATAGGGCAGCCATTTTCTGAAAATGCCCTGTGGCACAGTGGTTAAATGCCTGTACTGTAGGTAAAACTATGTTCACGTCCTGGGATTCAATCACAGGTAGCAGGCTCAAGGTTCACTCAGTCTTCCATCCTTCCGAGTTTGGTAAAATGAGTACCCACTTGCTGGGGGGGGGGGGGCAATGTGTAGCCTGCATAGTGTAATTAAAACTGTAAACTGCCCAGAGACTACTTAAAGTGGTATGGGGAGGTATATAAGCAGAACACTTTGAAGCTAGACAGTCCAGTGAAATCTGAAGCCAGTCTGCACTGTACACATCCACAATCAGATCAAAGGCCAGTGCACACCTCTGTATGACTGATCACCTGGTTAAATCAGCCAGTGTGGATTTACTTTTTATAAAGAGGTTTGATCACAGGACCTAATGAAATCCAATGAAATGGCCTTTGATAGATATGAAATTAAGCATTATAGCTTACAGATACTCTAAAATATACAGGGGATATGGAGAAGAAGTAGGCACCTATTTCCATATATGGTGGGAGTGTGAATTAATGTTGAAATTTGGGAAGTCCGTATTTAAAGAAATGGATAAAGTGTGCAAATAATAGAAGTTTTCCCAGAATTGCATCATGACTTATTTTTTGAAGAACATCATGACCAGGAGTGGGGGGAATCATGGCAGTAATTGGGAACTGATGCATACTCTTCAATTAAGTGAGTGGTATAATGAGGTTTGGGAAATAGCATGTTCATGACAAGTTTTTTTTTAATTTATTTAGAGCATTTTTACCTTGACTTTCTCCTTGGAAAAGGACCCAAGGCGGCTTACAGTAATGAGGGACAATATACAGTCCAGTACAATTAAGGCATATTCAACTTTGAGAACAGGGAATTGAGGGACATCTTACAGCACTGAAAGACAACATTAAATCTCCAAGAGAATACGAGCAGTTGAAGAGAGTAAAAATTCCATCTAAAAGTTATGAGGATGGAAACTGACATTGAAAACATAATGTCAATTCATTCACATGAGGTTATAAGGAATTATAAACACAAAGCCTATGTGATCATGTATGGTAGATTCATAAAAAAGACACAATAGGTAGTCTATGACTCAGGGAAAGTTGATGTGGGTTATAGTGTTTTAAAAAGGGATAGTTAAGGGAGAATTTCATTTGTTGAAATATGACTGTGTTTTTATTGAAAGGTGAAGATCATCTACCCAGACAATAGATAATGTAAGAGTTATAGGGCATTATAATCCAAAGTTTAGGATAGATAGATAGATAGATAGATAGATAGATAGATAGATAGATAGATAGATAGATAGATGATGAATTTAGATTATGATTACATTATCTTTTGCCCCCCCCCTCTGGATTAACATATGTATATTTATCCTGTGTCTTCTTGTGTTTGCATATTGCATATTAATAACAATTTTAAAAAGGACAGAAGCAGCAAATTCTTAACCAGCAGCAATCTGTGGCTTTAGTTTATGCCACTGTCCTTATGCCAGCGCTGCTAACCAACAGGATTCAGGCGCACATCCTGATGTCACAGAAGACCATTCTGTCCATAATAATGATAGAAAACGTTCTTCAGGAGCGACCAGCATCTTTTGGAGTCAGATAATAACATGCATAGAGGTACTGTATATCAACGTTCCTTGTTTTAAAGCCTTACTATGCTTAATAAAAGACCCAAAGAGCTCTCAATAGAGAACAGAGAAGAGGTAAAATTTAATTTCCCTTAAACAGCCCTGACAACAAATCTCACCTTCTAACATTAGATGTCCATTGAAAGACTTTAAAGGTCTTGATGACTTGATCTCTTTCTAAGCCTTACACTGGAAAGTGACAGGTAGACTTTGGCTTAATGCAGCTTGAAATATTCCCTAAACTTTATCTAAGCCATAAAGCTACTTCACGACTAAATGAACAGAAGGGGATTACTGTAATTGTTAATAGTTCTAGTTTAGTTCTATCTTCCTGCGCCTCTTAACTTCAAAACCACAAGCCATTACACAGCTAATATCTGTAACCTATGTCCCTCAGCCATTGTTGAACACAAGCCAGTGACTAGGTACAGTGTTAGCATCAAGGGCAGAAATGGCACATGAATACCTGCAAGAAATACATCCTCTACATCTCCTTACAGTTGAAAATGTTGCAAGCAACATGTGTGTTTCATGCAAACAGTGAATCCTACAGATTCTGTTTGTATTAATTAACAGTACCGAGTACTGATGCTGGTTGCTTAAATCCCAATTATGTATTATGCTATTGATGCACCTTTTTTCACTTATGGTATATTTTGTCTTGACAAAAATGGTTTGTCACATGGAAATAGATATTCCTGCTTTATCCTTTACTGCTGCACTGAGTGAGATCATCTTGGGCTTGGAAACACATCATACACATAGCACTTCAGTTTGAATACCCAGGAGTATAGCAAGTTCCAAATCAACTGCTGTGTACACTGGGTGCTCTGTGCATTGCATTACGGTGTACAAGCATGCATAACAGCATGCAGTAAAAATCTCAGCTGGGAAGGGCATGCATTGCAGCTTAGAAGTGTTTGCCTGAAGATAGGCAGACAGGCATTATAACAGCAAATAGCTAAGATCAGAACTAAGCGATCACAATGGGACAATGGTCAAGTATCATGATTTTTCTCAATACTGTATAGCTTTCATTTGATACCATTTGACAGACATTCACAGCAACATCGTCACAAGAGTTTACGGATTACTTTGGACTTGACCAAGGTTTGATTGCTTGGTCTACTAAAGCACCTTATGAATGCTGTCAGCAGCTTGGATCTCTCCTTGCAGTTATGTACTTGTCAAGTCAGAATAGATTTATAAGCACCATAACAGGGCTTCCAAGGCAAGTAAGTAAGGTTTTGCTAGTTCCATACACCCACTGACTTTCCATGGCTAAGCAGTTCACCCAGTAGGCTAGAGAGCATGGTTTACTTGGTTTTACTCATAGCAAAGCAAAGTGTTCTGCTTATATACCACCTCATACCACTTTAAGTAGTCTCTGGGTGGTTTACAGTTTAAGCACATTATGCAGGCTACACATCCCCCCCCCCCCGAAGGATGTGTCAACCATGAGCCTGCTAACTGGGATTGAAACCCAGTTCGTGAGCACAGTTTTAGCTGCAGTACAGGCATTTGACCACTGTGCCACGAGGCTCCTCAAACTTGGTAATCTCACTTGGTTTACTCATGAGTAAGGAAGCGGCAGCAATAGCAGCTGCTGGCAGCAATAGCAGCTGCCAGCAGCTGCAGCATGAGGGGAAAACACTGGTATGAACTCTTAAAGAGGAAGGATGGATTGTTCTAAGTCGAAACTTGTGAGAATGTGGTCTTTTTTCCTCTGATCCAGGCAGTGCCACCAGCAATCCATATAATGATCTATATGCCAGCATTAACAGGCTGTGTGTCATTGTGGAGGTGGAAAACATCCATCCCCAGCTGACTTTTCTGAACAACTGATTCAATCTTCTGGGTTGTAAAGACAGAATGGCTTTAAGCCAAGTCGCAGGCCATTTCTTTGTGATAAAGGAATAATAATAGAGCTGTCATCTTCCATGTTTTGAAAGTGAAATGACTTGTATTTCACATTCAGGGGGTAAAATCCTGTTGTGTAACTGTGCTGACACAACATGGATTGGCCATTGGAAACATTTAATTTAAAATAACTAAAAGCTTCTTCATTGGTTTTTGTTCTGAGGCTTCCTAGGACTCCCTTTTTCCTTGAGGGGGCCTTTGGAAACCTCAGGATTGAGACTAATACAAACTGCCATGATCAGGACGGCTGGTGATGATGCAGCAGTGATTTTAGTCTTGTTAAGGTTTTACCCAACCTCAAGACTCCCTTTGTTGTTGTTGTTGTTGTTGTTGTTGTTGTTGTTGTTGTTGTTGTTGTTGTTGAGTCATTCAGTTGTGTTTGACTCTTTGTGACCCCATGTACCAGAACACGCCAGGCCTTCCTCTCTTCTATTGCTGGCATCGATGTCTAAAAGAGTCCAACCATCTCATTCTCTGCCGTCTTTTTCTTTTGCCTCCAATCTTTCCCAACCTCAGGGACTTTTCTAAGGCTTCCTCTCTCCTCATGAGGTGGCCAAAGTACCGGAGCCTCAGCTTCAAAATCTGTCCTTCCAGTGAACATTCATGGTTGATATCTTTCAGGATAGATAGGTGTGATCTCCTTGCAGTCCAGGGGACTCTCAAGAGTCTCCTCCAGCACTACAGCTCAAAAGTATCAATTCTTCAGTGATCAGCCTTCTTTATGGTCCAGCTCTCACTTCCATACATCACTACTAGAAAAACCATAGCTTTGACTATCCAGACCTTTGTTGGCAAAGTGATGTCTCTGCTTTTTAAGATGCTGCCTAGGTTTGCCATCAGTTTCCTCCCAAGAAACAGGTGTCTTTTAATTTCTTTGCTGCAGTCACCAAAAGCAATGATCAAGGACCACAAGAAAATAAATTCTGTCATTGCCTCCATTTCTTCCCCATCTGTTTGCCAGGAGGTGATGGGACCAGTGGCCATGATCTTAGTTTTCTTGATGTTGAGCTTCAGCCCTTTTTTCCCACTCTCCTCTTTCACCTTCATTAAGAGGTTCCTTAATTCCTCTCCACTTTCTGCTATCAGAGTAGTATCATCTCCATACAAAATTCCCATATGCTTCCCCAGTAGAGATGGGCACGCCAAAAAAAAAATGGTGTTTCGTTTGTCGTTTGGTCGTTTAGGGGTCCGTTTCGGTTCGTTTTTGTTTTCGTGATGTTTTTTGCAAAAAAATTCATTTTCATTTCATTAGGTAATGAAATGAAAAAACGAAAACGAAAATGAAAAATTGCTGTTTCGTTAGCATTCTTTTTAGTTCAATGCATCTGCTGCAACGAAAATGAAAAACACGGCAAATTTGGTCATTTCGTTTTCGTTTTCGTTTTGTTTTTTAAAAAATTGTTTTGTTTTCATTGCGTAACGAAATGAAAAAATGAAAACAAAAATGAAAAATCGCTCGTTTCGTGCCCATCTCTATTCCCCAGAGGAAATAGGAGACTTAGGGAGCCTCAGAATCTAAAAGAGGTGGACAGGAAGCTTTTAATTAATGTACATCAAGTACTTCCAGTGCCCAAGCTGGGTTACACCAGCCAAAAGTGACCTAACAAGATTTTGCCCAGTTTTGTGGAATGACTGAAGGGAGGAACTCCTGTTGAAAGTTAAAAAGGTTAAAATCTTACTTGCTATGCCCAAGTGTTTAGTATGGACTTTTTAAATACACTTTCAGCTGCTGTGTAAGTGAGCAGTTTGGCTTAGGACACTTCAGCAATGTATCACATGTGTCTAAACCCATCTACTGAGTGTTGCTCCAAGCACTTGTGTCACAGTCAGGAAAGCTGAGTAGGCCCCACTGACAAAGGACAGGGTCACCCTGGGAAATTTTGCCCAGGACTCTCTCAACACATTGATTGCCAGCTGGTCTTTACAGCTGAAACAGTTACCCACAATGCCACTCTATATTTGTCATACAACAGCCAGAATCCCGCTGAATAGTTGTAACAATATTAAGCCCATCAGTGTGAATTTAAGCAATTTGTTGTATAGTATTAATCACACAACTGGTATGACACACAGAATACAACCACCCATTTCCTTAGTGGCTTCTAAGATTCAGCCTGATGGACTTAACACTAGGGAATGTAAACTTATGTTTATCATCATCTTCAATCTGAGTTTACTTGATTCTTCTTAAATGTAGTGACTGAGGAAGGATAGAAATTCATCACCTTGAACATCTAGGATTTTATCCAGCTTGTCCCACCAGGATCTCATTTTTGTTTGTCAAATTGTTTGTTAAAAGTAATCCTTTCCTGATTCCAGAAAGACAAATCATGCTACATATGCTTATTATATCTTCCAGTTCATTGTTAAAAGCATTTCGGTATGAAGGTTATGAAACAAACCACGTGAGCCCACGTGGTCTTCGGAACTGGCTGATACACGCAGATCCAATTGCTTTACCTTTCTCTGTCTCGCACAGGGTTAAAATCCAATGAGGAAACATGCTGCAATGTGATCTGTGCTAGATCTGTGATGCTGGCCAATCAGGAACTGTGCAGGGACAGACATCATCCCGCCTCCCTCTCTAATTGGTCAGCAGCATGAAGCAGGAAAGATAATGTTGCAGCATTGTCAGTGTCATCAACCAAATGCCCATCCCTAATATGATTTTAAAAACACAGAAGAATAATATGCCATCTAAATGGGAGACTATAAATACTGCACACAAACAAGGCAAGAAAATATTCCTCACCACATCATTAATACAGAGCATTTATCTCTGCAAAATTAATTCTTGCTTGCTTAGCAGTGTATCAAATAGTCTATGAGGAAAGTTTAATTGCAAATCAATTGTTGCAGAGAAGGATGCTGAGTGTACTGTAAAACTCCCTCGTGCAATGCATTCCTTGGCATAGCTGAGGAAACAAAGGGGAGATCTTATGGATCTGGCCAGGAGAAAATAATGTAACAGTTGGTGAGAGGTGAGTTCTTAAACTAAGGTCACCCAGGTCAGTGACCAAAGTAGGTAAATATTATGAATGCTAGACCAGTGTCATCTTCCTGTCATCATCATCATCATCATCATCATCATCATCATCATCATCATCATCATCATCATCATCATCATCATCATCATCTTAGATGATGGAAGAGTTGGAAAGAACCTGATGGGTCATCAAGTCCAGCCTCTATCAAGGAGGCTCATTTATCCATTTATTAGATTTCTATACCACCCATCGGGCAGCAATCGTCACAATGACCAAAACAACAACAACAACAACAACAACAACAACAACAACAACAACAACAACAACAACAACAACCACAACCACAGCTGGAAACAGGAAACAACACTATGCAGCAAGACTCGAATCAAATAAATTAAATGTCACACTCAACACCAAGAAAGTAAGAAGCTAAAATAAAAAAGTAAACCAGCCTCATTTAAAAACAAGTTGCCCGAACAGTGAATTCCAGCTGAACACCTACTGTGTTAGGATGATACTGGCTCTGGGAAAGCCTGTCTTTTAAAAAGCCATGTTTTCAATGACTGCTTGAAAGTTCTCAGTGAGGACAGCACTGATTTCAGGCAGGGGACCATTCCAAAGGGAAGGAGCAACCATCGAGAAGGGCCAGGTTTTGGTTTTTCATTCTGGGGGGGGGGGTCCAGTTCTCAAGTGCCCAGTCTGGGGAAAACAATACGAGCAGATGTTGGGGAAAGCAGATGCTCTGCTAGGCTGAGCTGAAAACTAAACTCCAAACCCAGTGGCTCTGCAGCCAGATACCCTAAGCCACTGAGCTAATTACCAGACTTAATCCTCTGTCACCTCCTGTCTTTGTTTCCTAATTCTTTGCCTTGCCTTTCTCTATGGCCAGAATCCTATTAGTTTTACAGTGGATAAGGGCAGCCACCCAATGGCTTTTGTGTGTTGTTTGTTGCTTAGCCAGGCACATGGCTGGTTGAATGATCAATCTAGGGCACCACCAAGTACAGATCATCACACAGTGCTTGCATGATTCCAGTTCTCCCCCCTTCCAATCCCCCCTGTCCTTGAATGAGCTTTATGATGAATTAATTATAGCTGTGAATATATGTGTTGGGATTTTAGAATGTGGGGGGGCAGGACATTGCTGAGAAGGAATGAGGGGTGGGGTCAAAGAAGGATTTTATTTTACCAACAAATACTTTAAATATTAAAGAATAAGGAATTACAATACAGTAGGACTTCCATATCCAAGCCACCATGCCCCCCACCCACAGATGCTGACGAGTGTGGATTATAGCAGGCACAGTCTGTGTCTTCCTCTAGTCACCAGTTCCCATAACGACATCATGTAGAAATGATTTGTTTATTTTTTAAGATATTTTAATCCCACCTTTCTCCTTAAAAGCACCCATATATATTTATCAGTAGAACACTACACATATGGTAGTCCCCTGTCACAATGAGGTTCATATATCATGGTCTCAGTATATTGCAGGTATTTTCTTGAGAGAAGCAGATGTCCCAAAATGGCTTTTAACCCTCTCCTGACACCTCAGCAAAGAGACCTTGGGCTGCTCCTGCCAGCATGTGCTTCTAGAGGGGTTTTTAACCCAATTCTGACACCTCAGCAAACAGATCTTGGGCTCCTGGCAGCACACACCACCAGCAGCAGCCCCAGATCTGTTTGCTGAGGTGTCAGGAGGGGGTTGAAAACCTCTCTTTGGAAGTGCATGCTAGCAGGAGCAGCTCAAGGTCAATTTGCTGATGTCAAGCCCCGCACACAGAACACACACACAAGCAGAGTTCAGTTCTTTGCCAATATCTTTAGTGGAAAGCCAGATAGATAATAGAATCCAGCTCCCAGCAATTACCAGTCCAAGTCAAAGCCAGAATATCTCACGGAAACCCGATGCCAAACCCAAGGGAACAGATAAAGCCATTGTCCAGGAAGCTGGTCCAAAATCAGGAAACAGAGTGAAGGTCACAGACAGGAACGTGTTTGCAAGTTCAAATGACGTGTTGCTCCCACAGAGAGCTCAAGGTAAGCTTGCCAGCTTTATCCCAAAACAGGGAACACACCCTTACCTCTGGAAAGGCTCCTGCTACTACTCAGGGCTTCCAGACCTGATTCCCCATCTAGCATCCAAAACCCTTTCCCTAGGTCTCCTGGTAGCACGTCTTTGCAGAATCCTGCTCATGGCCCTCCTAGGAGGAGGAGATATGCTTTCAGCTGAGTCATCAGAACCAGCTGCCTGCTGAGTTGAGCTGCAAGGCTCCTCCAGCAGCTCTTCACCATTTAACCCCTCAGGTTCAGGTTCTGTGACAGGCAGGGTCATGGAAGCTGAGGTGTCATGAGGGGGTTAAAGCCTCTCTTTGGAAGTGCAGGCCAGCAGCATCAGCCCAGGGTCAGTTTGTGGAGGTGTCAGGAGGGGGTTAAAGCTTCTCTTTGGAAGTGCACACCACCACCACCAGCCCCAGATCTGTTTGCTGAGGTGTCAGGAGGGGGTTAAAAATCTCTCTTTGGAAGTACACACCAGCAAGATCAGCCCAAGGTCAGTTTGCTGAGGCGTCTGCATTTTGTGGATTTTCCTTTATTGCAGGTGAGTCAGGCACCTAACTCCCACAATAAATGGGGGAGTACTATGGCATGATATCTGGCTATCTCTAGTGGCTAGATCTGATAACTTAATCTTTAGAAATATATATTTCGAGGATTCTTCTTTTAATATTTTTAATGTTTTCATACTGTGGATGAGTGAGTCAGTGGATACAGATCCCACAGATAAGGGGGGACATTCTTCTCCTCACCTGCAAGGTTGGAGAAGAATTTCCTGAAGCTCCTGAGAGACCTTTTGCATTAGTGACTATTTTTGGGGGTGGGGGCACATTTGCAATATGCACCCTTTTCTACCTCCAGCAGAAAACTACTTTGTTTGTTTGTTTGAATTCCCCCCTGCCTTTCTCCTAGAAAGAGCCCAAGGCATCTTACATTTATTTATTTATTTATTTACTTACTTACTTACTTACTTACTTACTTACTTACTTACTTACTTACTTACTTACTTACTTGTATACTGTACCATCTGACAACAAAGGCCACTCTGGGAAGTTTACATCATTAACAACACAATATTAAAAGCTAAAAAGTAGTATCAATAACATTACAAGTGGTACCTTGTATAAAGGAATTAATTCGTTCCAAATGAAATTATGTTACGCAAATTTTCCTTTATACAAATTCCCAAAGGAATGCATTGAAAATGGAGTAATCCCATTATTATGTTGTATGCATTCTCTCTATATTTTTTTGAATACATTTTTATTAGAAAATTTTTGTATACAGAAAAAGAGTCAAGTTCAAAACATTAGTAATACAAAATCATTCTACCACTAAAATTTGGCTTCCCTCTGTTCTTCCCGTGGTTTTAGCGTTACTCATCTCCTAGCCTTCCTTTCAGACAAACCCCTTGATATGTTTATAAAAAAGATTTGAAAAATAAGTAGTAATCCTTCGTGCTCTATCCTAATCCGGTAAGAGTCTTTAATTCCTTGCAATAAATCTCAATGTAGTTCTTAAATTTTTGCCAGTCTTTTTGGAACTTCTGGTTTTCTTGGTCCCTCAGTCTGCACGTCAGTCTGGCCATCTCTGCAAAGTCCAATATTTTCGCCCTCCATTCATCCAAAGATGTTATATACGTTGTCTTCCAATTCTGTGCCAGGAGCATTCGTGCCGCTGCTGTTGCATATAGAAATAGAGTCCTATCTGCTCCTTTAATTTCATTATCCACCAACCCTAACAGAAAAAATTCAGGTCGTTTGGGGAATGTACACTTTAACATCTTTTTGAGTTCATCATATATCAATGCCCAATACTCTTTCACTTTCTCACACGTCCACCACATATGATAAAAATCACCTTGTTTCTCTTTACATTTCCAGCAGTGGTCATCTTTCATCCTATACATCTTTGCCAACTTCGTTGGAGTAATATACCACCTATACATCATTTTCAACAGATTTTCTTTTATCAAAGTACATGCGGTAAACTTCATATTCTTTTTCCACAGTCTTTCCCACATATCTAACCCAATATTATGACCCAGATCCATAGCCCATTTTACCATACATTCTTTAACTTGTTCATCTTTTAGATTCAACTCCAACAAAAAATTATATAATCTAGTCAACAATTTCTTTTTTGGGCCCATGATTATGGTCTGGAACTTAGATTCCTTCTCTCCAAACCCAGATACCTTTCTATCTTTCTGAAAAATGTCATTTAGCTGATGGTACTGAAACCAGCCTGTTAACTTCTCTTTCAACATATCATAAAACTTCAGTCTAGGACCTTTTTCTGAAAAAAATAACACATCACCATAGGTGATCCCCACTCCTTCTTTATTTTTCCTCTTGATCACCAATGCCTCAATCGGGGATAACCATCTCGGTGTGTGTCTCTCTAAGAGGGGTTTCAACCGTTCCCAGACCTGAACTAATGACTTTCTAATTACATGATTCATAAAGATTTTATGTACTTTCACTTTGTCATACCAAAGATAAGCGTGCCAACCAAATCTGTTATCATGACCTTCTAGATCCAATAGATCCTCATCAACTAAAGTAATCCAATCTTTTATCCAACCGAGGCAGGCCACTTCGTAGTACAATCTCAAGTCTGGCATGGCAAATCCTCCCCTTTCCTTGGCATCTGTTAATAATTTAAATCTTATTCTGGGTCTTTTACCTTGCCAGACAAATTTGGACAATGTCTTCTGCCATTCCTTAAAGTGGCCTATTCCTCTAAGTATTGGGATCATTTGGAATAGAAATAACAACCTTGGTAGCACGTTCATCTTTATCACCGAAATTCTTCCCATCAACGACAAGTTCAATCTATTCCATGTTTCCAGATCTCTCTTAATCGAGTTCCATACCATATTATAATTATCCTCAAAGAGATTTAAGTTCGTAAGAGATAAATTAATTCCCAGATATTTAACTTTTTTCACCACTGAGAGGGCGGACAATTTTTCAAATTCTTCGCAATCTTTCTTTGTTACATTTTTCAATAAGACCTTCGTTTTATTCTTATTTAGTTTAAAACCGGCTAGATTACCAAATTCCTAAATTATTTTCATCATCTCAGTAATACTTTCTTTTGGATTCTCTAACGTCAGAACTAAATCATCAGCAAACGCTTTTAATTTATATTCCTTCTCCCCCACACATATACCTTTAATTGTCCCCATGTCCCTCAGTTTGACTAACAATACTTCCAATACAGTAATAAATAACAATGGGGACAATGGGCACCCTTGTCTCGTACCTTGCCCAATCGGAAAACTTTCTGTTATCACATTATTAATCAATAAACTTGCTTTCTGTTCCTTATATATTGCATTAACACCGTTCCAAAACTTTGTTCCCACTCCCATATATTCCAAATTCTTCTTCATAAATTGCCAAGAGACATTATCAAAGGCTTTTTCAGCATCAATAAATATCAAAGCAGCTTGTTTCTCTTTCCTGACTTCTAGATACTCTATTATATCAATTATATTTCTCATATTATCTTTCATCTGTCTGCCAGGAAGAAACCCCGCTTGATCTTTGTGTAATAACTCATTTAAAACCCTTTTTAATCTATTAGCCAAAACATCGGCAAATAATTTGTAGTCTCCATTCAAAAGGGAAATGGGCCTATAATTTTTAACATCTGTTGTATCTGAGTTCTCCTTTGGAATCAGTGTTATATACGCCTCCTTCCAGGTGTTAGGTATGACTCCTTTTTCTAGAACTTCATTCATAACCTCCACCATTATTGGTAACATTTCTTCTGACAATTTTTTATAATATTTTGCAGTCAAACCGTCTGGGCCTGGTGATTTTCCAATTTTCGCCCTCTCTATTGCACTTTGTATTTCATGTGGGGTAATTTTCTCACTCAGCATTGACACTTGGTTTGTTGAGATTTTTTTCAATCCATTCTTTTTAAAATATCTATCAATCTGTTCTGGATTCTCTTTTTTCTTCATATATAAATTTCTATAGAAATTCCGAAACACCTTTACAATTTCTCTTGGATCTTCCACTGATTTTTGATCTACTACTAATTTGTTCACAACCTTTTGTTTTTGCTTCCATTTCAGCTGCCAAGCCAACAACTTCCCTACTTTATTTGCCGATTCAAAATTTCTTTGTCTCATCATCTTTACCTTCCACTCAATTTCTTGATTGATAATCATCGACAACTGAGTTTGGAGCATCTTTAATTTTTGAATCCATTTCTGTTCCTTTGGCTTCTCCACCAATTTCTTCTCTGTCTCTACCAGTTCTTTTAAAATCTCATTTTGCTTCTTTTCTTTCTGTTTCTTCTGATACGCATTTCTTTGAATAAAGAGGCCTCACATAACAGCCTTACTAGCATCCCATACCACATTTGTTGGTGTTTCTCTTCTCCAGTTATTTTTCAAATAGTCTCTGAAGGTTTTTTTCGCTATCTGCAAAGTCTCAGTCTCATCCAGTAAACTTTCATTCAACCTCCAACGGTATAATCCTTGCATTTTTGTTTTAATTTCCATCACCATTGCATTATGATCTGAGATCGTTTTAGGTAAAATTTCCACTTTTGTCACTCTATGTGAGATATCATTAGGGACAAATATATAATCAATTCTCCCCCAACTCTGGTTCGGTTCAGAAAAAAAGGTAAACTGTTTTTCCATCGGGTGTCTCAGTCTCCAAATATCGGTCCACCCTAAATTCTCAACTATAAAAAGATTTTGGTAATTTCCCTTCTGAACCTTTCTTTTTCTGAGATCTATCCAAATCTGGCATCATTACACCATTACAATCACCCATCAGAAAGAGTTTTTCATCCATATAATCTAACAATTTTTGTTCTACCTCTCTGTAAAATTCTGATTTCCTTTCATTTGGCGCATAAATGCCTACAATAAAAAAAATTTCAGATTGCCAAGTGATTTGTACCATCAGAAATCTTCCCTCTTCATCTTTCATAATCAGCTTAGGTTCCAATTTATGTTTTGCATATATCACCACTCCTCTCTTCTTCAATTTATCAGACGATACAAATTCTTGTCCCAAAATTTTATTTTTTAGAATCTTCGTATGTTTCATTGCAACATGAGTTTCTTGCAGGCAAATCAAGTCCAGATTTTCTTTCTTCAATAAGTGCGTAATTCTGTTTCTCTTGGTCTTTTCATTCAGACCATTAACATTCCAAGTCAATGCTCTCAGCGCCATTGTAAATTTGAAATTAAATATATTTTTATCAATCTCTATTCAAATATTGGCCATAGCTAAATCCGCTTTACCTTCTTCCTCCTCAGAGAGTTCTAACTCCTCCTCTTCTTCCTCTTCTTCTTCTTCAGGTGATTTATCACCCTCTTTCGATGGTTTCCTATACCCAAGCTCTTCTCCATATTTTCTCAGAAATTTACCTATTTCCGACTCAGATATTATTTTAAATCTTTTCATCTTGTAAATAAAGGATAGACCTTCTGGGAACTCCCAGCGAAATCTCAAACCATTTCTTCTCAGCGTTTCTGCCAGCGATTTATAGCTTCCTCTTCTTCTCAAGAAATGGAGAGGGATCTCCTTGTATATCAGAATCTGTTGTCCATCAATCACAAACCGATTATCATAGCTATGTTTCAAGATTCTATCTCGCACGGCCATAGATGTCAATGATACAATAACGTCGCCTGGTGTCTTCTTCACTCTCAGTTTCTTTGATCTAACTGCAATTCTGAACACTTGAGAGATTGCATCAGCTACTTCTTGTTCTTGCCATCCAAGCCACTTCGCCAGTTCCGTTATTACTTTGGCCTTAATATCTTCTCCTTCCTCCCATGGAATCAAACGGAAATGAAGGTTCTGTTGCCTTTGTCTCATTTCAAGAAAAGCAAGCTCCTCAGCCATTTTCCTTTGCGTATTTTCTACTTCTGACACTCCTGTTCTATTCCTCTCTGTTTCTTCTCTGCATTGTTTAACCTCTGTCTGCACTTTCTTCACTTTAGTCTCTATATTCTTTGTTTTCACCGTTAAATCCTTCACTTGAGCTGAGAGCTCCCCGACTGCCTCTTTAATTTGTTTCTGCATGTCTTCCTTTAGTTCTGACAACTTCTGATCCATACTTTGTTCACTTTTTTCAAATTCTCTCCTTATATGTATCATTAATCCTTCCCATTCTTTGCCCTCCTCTTGTCTGGAATCTCTTCTGTGTGTTAAAGGTGTCATCTTTTTCTTCTCTGCCATCACAATTTTTATTTGCTTCTATTCCAATAGGACACAATTTAACCACGTATTAAAGTTAATTCATTCAATAAACCACGATAACCTTCAACCAATCGAATTAATCTATTAATACTCCCTTAATTAATATTGATTAATATTCACACAATTACCATCAGTGATATTAAGTTTACTTATTCTAACTTCATTTTAACCTCTCTAACTTTAAATTATCCAAATATCAAATTTATAACAATTTATCAAATTTTATCAAATTTTCTATATAGTCAGACACTTTCCCATTCAATATAACATTCAAATTAAATTTTATATGCAATAATTTTCCAAGTCCACCAGATGGCGCTCTGACATAAGAAATGAATTTTCTAACCGGTGTCCAATACAATAGTTTTTAAAATCCACCAGATGGCGCTCCAACCTAAGGAATGAGATTCTCAATCCAGCTCGCAGCACAAACCTTATCTTGTTGTGTCTCTCTTATGTCCTTGAGACCAGAGGGAGCCTCAAAGGAAGACACGTAGCAACTTAAGTTCGTTTCTACTGCAATCGAATAAACAAAATGAGACCCACAAAAAAAAAAAAACCTTTAAGAATTAAGAGTTGAGAGAAAAATTGGAGCAATTCTTCGGCTTCTTCACAGCCTAATCCAAATGTTTTGCTTCTCTGTAACAAAGAGTTGTTTAACAAAGTTTTTGCCCATCCAAAAGATATATAAATCTTCAACTTCTTCAGAAGGTCTAATCCGATTAGGAAAAAATAAATAACACTAGCTCCAGTTTGCAATAACTCCTAAGCTGTTCCCAACCAACAACTCCAAAACATTCCCCTCGAAAGGGGGGATGGTTTTCCAGCCGGCTCTAGTGGAATCCTTTGAAATGTAAAATCACACCACCTTGTCCGCCACTCAAACCCCTCTAAATATCCAGTTGTCCACAAGAAAAAAAATAGGAGGGGGAATTCGTTAATCAAAGATCTCTGGAAGTATAGCGTCAAATAAGGGGGAGAGTAACTTCAAACACCAGAGGGTTTTTTTTTAAGATATCCCCCTTCCACCCCCCACGCTCTCCTCTATTCACTATTCACTCCGTCTCTTCACAAAAAAGAGTGGGGGGTGACTTCAAAACGCCAGTCTGAACTACAGACTTCACGATCAAGCATCTCCAGGTCCCATTATTCTTCCACTTCAATTTAAATATTGAATTAAACTCACTTTGCAAATGAAGGGATATCTCTTCGGCCCCCACCGCTTGGTTTCAATTTGCAATCACGAAGGGAAGTTACGGCTGCTTTCCCACCACGATCCGAACAGATTCCGATACAAACAAGCAGACTCACGTTTCTTTCGGGTGTGATCTTTATCTTCTAATTAGCCGTTTAACAGCCTGTTGATTCTCCCTCCGATAGAAACGATTTGTAAAGTCCTTGGAGGCTAATGGCTCTTCTGCCAAGACTTTGAGACTTCGCAGCCACAGGAGTAGCGATTGTAAAGTGCCGCAACTCGATCCCTTCCCCCCAACCCCTCCAGATCGGGGTGAAAGGAGAGTCGCAAAAGGCAACAGCTGATACCCAATCCCTCAGGGCCCCCCCTGAGGTTAATGGAGGCCGCGTAGTCTTCGCGAACCTCTTTAAACCTCCTGTGCGCTCTGGGGGTTCCACGGAGGAACTCCCCTAGCGTCTTGTTCAGTCGGCCATTAAACCGGAAGCCTATGCATTCTCTCTACAGGCTATTATGTTAAGCAAATTTCCCCTATCTCCGGAATTTTTTATGTTGTACAGATTTTATGTTATACAAACTCTTTGTTATACAAGGGTCCACTGTATATCAAAAATGTCAGGAAGTGCACAATGAAAAGAGATCTATAAGTAGAGATTGGCACGGAATGAGCATTTTTTCGTTTCCGTTACCGTTTGTCGTTTCCGTTAAGAAATGAAATGACAAACGAAAATTGTGATGAAAATGCAATGAAATGAACAGAACCACAAAAATTGTGGTCGTTACGTTTCGTTTCCATTAATGGCGATGCGCAATGAAATGAGCTGTTTTAAGTGTTAAAAAATGCCCTGGACGTCCGTAAAAACGCAGCGATAATTATTTATATTGTCTGATAATACCTACCAGGGAGGTTGGGGTCCTTAAAATGTTTGTTTTTGTCTTCTCCCATCGCGATGTATTTTTCTTTTCCCTTTAAAATGGATGTCGCACCAGCCACAAAATGGATCCAAGCCATGTGATGGGATCATGTTCAACAAATAGCATGCCCAGGTTGCAGACTGGGCGGGCAGGTCTGGCAGCCACAGAGGGCATAAAAAGCTCTGGCAGCCCCCGTCCTCCTTGCAGTCTCTGGTGGGAGTTAGGGTGGGATTGCTGTCTCTGCTGCGACTCTAGCTTCAGTCCTGCAGCCTCCCTGTGTGCGTGCATGCTGTGTACCTCTCGGTGAGTACCCTCCCTTGCCCCGCAGTGCAGTCACTCTGCAGCTGCCTTGCACCCTGGGCAACACCCGCCGCTGCCTTTGCAGCCTCCCTGCATACCTAGTCTATACTGTGTCTTTGCCAGCATCCGTTTTTTTAGTGTTTTCCCTCTGGTCTGGAGCGTTGGGGGATGCCTGCACACAGAAATGCTTTAAAAATCGTGCAAAAAGCGGGTAGAAACGACAAATGAAAAAAGAAAAAACGGTAACAAAATTTTTCCAAAAATTCACGACAAACGGAAATGAATCGAAACAGACCTCTCAACGACAAACGAAAAACTGAAACGCTATTTTTTTGTTTCGTGCCCGTCTCTATTTATAAGCATCAAAATATGAACCATCACAAACAGTCTGTCACAAAGGTAAAGCCCATCTGATTTATTTAAGAATATGGAGCTGAAGATGGGATTCAAACAATCAGCCATTCCTTCTCTTTTCTTCTGTGTCTTCAGTGTTCTCAAAGGACTGTGACTCCAAATATTTTCCACAAATCAGGGGAGGGGAGCCTTTGGCCCTCCAGATGTTTTGGGTTACAATTCCCATATTCCTGAGCCTGTATTACCAATAATAAAAGACTCGGGGGGTGTAGTCCAAATCATCTGGGGGGGCCAAAGACTGCCCTCCTTGTCACAAATTATTGAATGATAATAATAACAAACCCTTTGCCTGACTTTCAGCTTGTACATTTAGACCAGAGTGCCCTCCAGATCTCACACAAAGCATATCTATTTGTCTGTCACAAAACATTTCTACCATAGGGAAACATATATCCTTAAGCCATGTAGGGTTCTCGTTAAGTAGAAAGGCAGGGTAAAAATACATTTTAAATAAATAATTTTAATAAATATATAAAAATTTATTATACTGGTGAAAATCACTTTACTAGAAAACACCATTATTTAGTCAGCTGGCCTAGAGTGCCAAGCACACAGCAGGCATTCCCTCTTTGGACAGCGAATAAATAAATATTTTTCATGTACTCAAGGAAGGAGAAAGTGGAACCTTACAATTTTTTTCTAGTGAAATAGAAATTAAAGAAGCAACAAACACCAACATTGGTGTTTAAGTACAAAGACGGGAAGGTGGACAAAAAAGCATGGCCAACCCACCTACCCACAAAAATAAAAAATAAAAAGCACCACTGCCTGAAGTCTCCTGTGGTACCTCAGACACTTCTCCAATTTTCTCGTCTTGTCCAGTAAGACCTAACAAACTTTATCAGAGACACAAAAACTCCTCTGGGCAGATTCAGAGGGAATTTTCGATCAATAGCACAAATTAGATTCTAATTGCCTTACTGTCAGAGATGTGATACTCCTGATATCTGACTTCTGTCAGCTGGATCTTGGCAGATTCAGTAAATAATGAGTTATGACTTGACAGCTATGTAAGTCTATACTGTATATTTTTTTAAACTGCCACATGAAACACTTTTAAAAATAATAATTAAAACTGATCTTCACATCTGTGACACTTCACACCATCCTACTCTGTTATCTTCTCTCTCACCTCTGCAAGAACATAATTGATACGGTTATGCATAACCTCAAACTACAGCCAAAAGAATATGCTTATAATTGGTCAAAATACTCCAATCACATTCCATAACCAAATATATATTTAGAGGGCTTAATGAACCATTTATTTATTTGTTCATTTATTTATATATTTATATAAAATATTATTTTTCAGTGGAAGATAGGATGAAAGAAGAAGGAGTTACCTCCAGCAGAAAATTCCAAAGGTTCGCAAGCTTTGTTTTCACCCCCTCTCTTCGGGGAAGAGAGCAGCTTTCTGGCCAACATCACAGATATAGGCTGGACTAATAGAGAAGTGAGGTTTGATCGATGCTGTTTATAGCTTCCATCTACAAGATGAGAGAAAGGGGAGAAAAAAGAGAAGAGCAATTTAGCAAGTGACCACTTTTTTTGCTGAGTCCCTGTATTTGACCTATACAGTTATTGAATTTAACAACATAACATGTTTTAAGTCACCTTTGTGGTCCCATTAAACTCATTCAGTTAGTTTTTTCCCCTTCATCTTGATATGAATGCCCCGACTTCATAATAAAATAGGGATAAAATGACTGGAGGGATAACTATAGCAGTACTCTTCCTGCCCAGTAGGGGCCACCACTGATACAGGATCCTAAAATGGTAGAAATTTTCATTCCACAGGTGTGCATCCAAATGAAGAATAAGATACAGAAGCATTTTTTTTATTAGCTGCATGTATATCTTCACTTCCTCCCTGGTGAGCTGTCAAGCCCCGTACACAGAACACACAGCAAGCCAAGTTCAGTTCTTTGCCAGGAACTTTAGTTGTAATCCAGATAAAGTACAAAGTACAGTCTGAGTCAATCCAGAATAATTTACAGAGCCAAATGCCAAGTTCAAGGGAAACAGAGAAACGTCATAGTCAGGAAGCCGGTCCAAGGTCAGGAAACAGAGAACACCGTAGTCAGAAAGCCGGTCCAAGGTCAGGAAACAAAGTCAGGATAACACATAGGAACGTGGTGGCAAGGTAAGTGACACGTTGCTCCCACAGAGGGTTCAGGGTAAACTTGCTAGCTTTATCCTAAAACAGGGAGCACACCCATATCTCTGGCAAGGCTCCTGCTAGAACTCAGGACTTGCAGATCTAATTCTATGCCTATCATTAAAGATCCTTTCCCTAGCTCTCCTGTTAGTTCTCCTTTGCAGGATCCAGCTCCTAGCCCTTATAGGAGGAGAAGATGTGCCCTCAGCTGCGTCCTCAGACTCAGCTGCCTGCTAAGTTGAACTACAAGGCTCCTCCTGCTGCTCTCCAGCATTTAACCCTTCACATTCGGGTTCCATGACAGGCAGGGTCCTGGCATGAGCTTTCCTCCTTTCCATTGCCTCTCATAATATCCCTGAGTAGAGATGGGCACGAAATGAACTTTTTTTCATTTCCGTTATTTGTTATTAGTTTCATTACGTAATGAAATGAATAACGAACATTGTGATGAAATTGGATTGAACCGAACAGAACCATGAAAATTAGGTTTGTTACATTTCATTTTTCATTAATGGCGATGTGCAATGAAATGAGCTGTTTTAAATGTTAAAAAATGCCCTGGACATCCATAAAAATGCAGTGATAATTATTTATACTGTCTGATAATACCTACCGGGGGGGTTGGGTTGGGGTCCTTAAAATGTTTGTTTTTGTCTTCTCCCATCACGATGTATTTTTCTTTTCCCTTTAAGGATGACAAAATGGATGTCACCAGCCACAAAATGGAGGCAAGCCATGTGATGGGATCATGTAAATTCTTGGACAGCTTCAACCAATAGCATGCCCAGGTTGCAGACTGGGCAGGTCTGGCAGCCACAGAGGGCATAAAAAGCTCTGGCAGCTCCCGTCCTCCTTGCAGTCTCTGGTGGGAGTTAGCATGGGATTGCTGTCTCTGCGACTCGTTATTTTCACTTTACGCCAGCCAGGCAGGTGTGTGTCTCTGTGTTTCTGCCGGCTGCAGCCTGGCTCTTAGGGGAGAGAAAGAAGAGATTTCTCTCTAGCTTCAGTCCTGCAGGCTACCTGTGTGTGTACTCTTGGTGAGTACCCTCCTTTGCCCAGCAGTGCAGTCACTCTGCAGCTGCCTTGCACCCTGGGCAACGCCCACCGCTGCGTTTGCAGCCTCCCTGCATGCTTTAAAAATTGCACAAAAAGCGAATAAAAACAAAAAATGAAAACAAATAAAAACAAATAAATGAAAATGATTTTTAAAAAATCACAAAAAATGAAAATGAACCGAAACGGACCCCTCAACGAAAAATAAAAAACCGAAACACCATTTTTTCGATTTGTGCCCATCTCTATCCCTGAGAGAAAGTATAGAAATAGGGAGGAATGGAAATGATAGGCCCAAGATGATCCATTGAGTTTTATGTCTCAGCTGGGAGTCACCTCATTGCCAGTTCAACACTTGACCTGGTAAACCACCCTGACAATTCCTCTCCACAACAATGAAAGCCAAATTTCAAGAACACTGTGTCACCAACAAACAATATTTCCGTGTTGTTTTGACTGAGCTTTCATCCAGTTTAATGGAGAGATACCCTCAAGGAAAGGGGGTTTATTCACTTAAAGAGCCTAATACATTTGAGGAAAAAATATGGCCTTCTTCAAAGGTTGCTAAAGAAGAGAAAAAGACAACAGCACCTAGAGATGGCCACAATATTTTTTTCAGAATTTTTAAAGGCTCTTTTAGTGAATACATTCATTTTCCTATGCCTTGAGAAAGGTTTCATCAATTTTTCCAGTTTCATTTAGTTTGTGAACTCTCCTCCAGCCTCTCGCAGAATCCAGATATCCTCTTAAGACATTACTACCAGATTCAGATGAGAGGGAGAGAGGGAGAGAGAGAAAGCCGAAGATGGTAACTGTTGTTGTTGTTGTTCAGTCGTTCAGTCATGTCCGACTCTTCGTGACCCCATGGACCAGAGCTCGCCAGGCCTTCCTATCCTCCACTGCCTCCCGGAGTTTTGTCAAATTCATTTTGGTTGCATCGATGACACCGTCCAACCATCTCATTATCTGTCGTCCTCTTTTCCTTTTGCCTTCGATTTCTCCCAGCATCAGGGACTTTTCCAGGGAGTCCTCTCTTCTCATGAGGTGGCCAAAGTACTGGAGCCTCAGCTTCAAAATCTGTCCTTCCAGTGAACATTCGGGGTTGATTTCTTTCAGGATGGATAGGTTTGATCTCCTTGCAGTCCAGGGGACTCTCAAGACTCTCCTCCAGCACCACAGCTCAAAAGCATCGATTCTGCGGCAATCAGCCTTCTTTATAGTCCAGCTCTCACTTCCACACATCACTATTGGAAAAACCATAGCTTTAACCATCCTGACCTTAGTTGGCAAAGTGATGTCTCTGCTATTTAGGATGCTATCTAGGTTTGCCATTGCTTTCCTCCCAAGAAGCAGGCGTCTTTTTATTTCATTGCTGCAGTCGCCATCTGCAGTGATCAAGGAGCCCAAGAAAATAAACTATGTCATTGCCTCCATTTCTTCCCCTTTTATTTGCCAGGAGGTGATGGGACCAGTGGCCATGAAGATGGTAACTATATCTAAGATATTCCAATCCAGATCCTAAAATTATGTCTCCCAGCAATAGTCACAGATTACTCAAATCACAGGACTCACTGTCAAGTTGAATTTAAGTATTACCAGTACAGATGGGCACGGAACGAACATTTTTTGGTTTCCCTTTCCGTTTGTCGTTTCCATTACGTAACAAAATGACAAATGAAAATTGTGATGAAAATGAAACAAAACTAACAGAACCACAAAAATTGTGGTCGTTACGTTTCGTTTCAGTTAATGGCGACACACAATGAAATGAGCTGTTTTAAATGTTAAAACACGCCCTGGACATCCATAAAAACGCAGTGATAATTATTTATTTTGTCTGATAATACCTACCAGGGGGGTTGGGGTCCTTAAAACATTTGTTTTGTCTTCTCCCATCGCAATGTATTTTTCTTTTCCCTTTAAAATGGATGTCGCCACCAGCCACAAAATGGAGGCAAGCCATGTGATGTGGGATCATGTTCAACCAATAGCATGCCCAGGTTGCAGACTGGGCGGGCAGGTCTGGCAGCCACAGAGGGCATAAAAATGTCTGGCAGCCCCCGTCCTCCTTGCAGTCTCTTGTGGGAGTTAGGGTGGGATTGCTGTCTCTGCTGCGACTCTAGCTTCAGTCCTGCAGCCTCCCTGTGTGCGTGCGTGCTGTGTACCTCTCGGTGAGTACCCTCCCTTGCCCTGCAGTGCAGTCAGTCTGCGGCTGCCTTGCACCCTGGGCAACACCCGCCACTGCCTTTGCAGCCTCCCTGCATACCTAGTCTATACTGTGTCTCTGCCAGCATCCATTTTTTTTAGTGTTTTCCCTCTGGTCTGGGGCTTTGGGGGATGCCTGCGCACGGAAATGCTTTAAAAATCGCGCTGGTAGAAATGACAAACGAAAAAACAAAAAACGGTAACAAAATTTTTCAAAAAATTCCTGACAAATGGAAACGAACCAAAACAGACCTCTCAACGACAAACAAAAAACCGAAACACCATTTTTTTGTTTCGTGCCCATCTCTAATTACCAGTGTCTTGACTCAGTTTTCTTGACACAATATTTTTTTTCAGTGACTCAGATGTCATTCATAAACTCACCCACCCTCTCCCTTTATTTTCTGGAGGGGTGGGAAGGCTTGTTCTTAAATGGGGACTTGGCAACATCTCTGGTCCTCTTGTAGGTGATGGTTCCTGTGGTATCCTATGGCACCATTGGCATGGAACAGAACATATGCTCCACATGATTGTTATATTAAAACCACAGCCATCATATCCTCACATTTTATTCCCCACACCACCTCTTTTCTTCAGAAAAAAATAGAGCTTGATTCAAACACTGAGTGGTAATTGTACATACCACTACATTGCTAATAGACTTATATTTCTTTTGAAATAACTGAAATGAATGGTTCATTAATTTTTCACCTTAAGCAGAATGGAAATTTGAGACAATGGTATGCAGTGAACAGACAGTCCAAGGTGAGCTGTATTGTATTCTAGAGAGTTATAAATCACAAACAAAAACAGTGAATAGATGTTGAGTTGATAAAGTTTTTGGTTCAGCCATCTGAAGTGTAATCAAATCTTTATTCCTATTAAAGCCTCAACTTTTGTGTAACAACAGACATTTCTAACACCCATTCTTTCTCCCATGCAATATTTGTACTCCTAAGTGCTACTGGCTGAATTCCTGTTTATCTAAATTATCCCACATAAGGCACACAATATAATCAGCCAGGATGATTTTTCAAAAATAAAAATAAATCCTATATCTGTCCCAAGGTAGTTGGTAAATTTTGTTGTATTTCAAGGGGCCCAGAATTCCTCAAACTCATATTTCATTTTCATTATTTTTCTTTTTTAAAATTGTCACTTAAAGTTGAAAATATAGATTCTTTTTTTTAAAGAACATTTTGAGGGGAGGGTCATGTGAAGCTTTTGACAGGCTCTCTATGAGCATATGTGGCCCCTGGACTTCTGGAGATCACTCGGCCTTATTTAAAGCCTTCATGTTCATTCATTTAGGAGTCAACAATACATCTACAAGTCCTTTTGAGTCCTGTGGACTATGCAGGCTATCTCCTTTATATTTTGCTGTTGGCCATGGTGTCCGTGGCTTCGGAACTCTCAAAATTCCAGAGGACCAATATTTCCCTAGTCCCAGTTTACATCTTACTGCTTGGGCAGTGTTGCGGATAATTCCTAATGTCCCCTTTTGTTCTTTTTAGAGAACAGTTTGTTTCCTTCCTTATTTTGTGGCCTTCAAATGCAAAACAAGATCAGGATGAAGGAGGAGGACAATGATTTGTAGAGACAGGAAGGATAAGGTTAACCAAGAACAGGCAAGGACCAGGTGACTGAGGCTACCATGGCCTTCGAAACCCCAGAGGCGTGACTCATCCTGATGTTTCACCCTGGGCTCTTGAAGGCAGAGTTAAAGGGAAAAGAATTGACTTGATGGACACAGAGTGGGAGGCTGTTTCAGCAAGGCAGAAGGAGTGGGCGGGAGAGACAGAGGAGTCTGCATGGAGAAGAGAGCAAAATAGAACAAAGCAGCCTGCACAATATGTAGAAAGTTAGACTCAAGCACACTGCATTTCTCCTTTCGTTGATGCCAAGGTAGTCATTAACAGAACCCTATCAAAGGCCAGCTTGTTTCCTCGAGTAACAGCTGCTATTACTATTAATAAGCAAGGATAAAAATATCTTCATATATTAATGTTTTTGTGAACACACACACACACACACACACACACACACACACACACACACACACACACACACACACACACACACACACACACACACACCAGGCTCCCATATGCTCAAAGAATGGCCTGTTTTATCACTGCTGTTTAAAGGGCACTTTTCCAAACTGTTTTGTTAGGGTTTTTATTTTTTTAAAAGAAATCTTTTTAAAAAAAACAAAAAAAAATATCTTCTTCAAGGCAACTAAAACAAAACTTTTCTGCCTCCCTGTAATAGCACAAAGATTTTCTCTGGGTGAGCTGGTGCAATGTGTGATTTTCAAGTATTCAAGGATCAAGAGTGCATTTAAAAAAAGCCCACCATGTATTGATTGGAGGCATGGCAGAGAGAAGTGGACTGGACACCTTTCCTGCGGTGTTTTGTGCTTTTATGGCAAGCGTAGAGTTTATTACACAGTTGGAAAACGATGTTAGTCAAAAGATTTCATTTTAAAAAAAACACCTAGAACCTCACTTCATTTTTGTTTTTAATTCCCCCACCACTTTCATTCTTCGCTATTTTCCTTTGACATTTCCTTCACTTGATCAACACAAATGGAGTGGTCTTTTAGTGTGTGGTGGCCCAGAGAGCAGGCGTATAAGCTTGGAGGTTCCCTTTTTTCACATTAAATTCATTTGGTGCCATTAACCAAGACACTTTCTCCCAGGCTTACCTGTCTACGTGAAAGATAGGTAGAACAATACTTGATCTAGATTAATAGAAAGTAAAAGCAAAATGTCCTGCTTGTATATCAACCAACAGCCCTTAAAGCACTCTCTGGATGATTCATAGTTTAAATAGGCAGGCTACACATCTTGCATATGGAGATGCAACCTGTCCTTGATAGGATTACCCCCCCAAAAAAAAAAATGAAAAAAGAGGTGCATAGTTTGGGGGTGCTCCTGGACTCATCCTTGTGCTTAGATGCCCCGGTCACTCTGTGGCCAGGAGTCCATTTGCAAAATTAAAACTAGTATGCCAGATACACCCCTTTCTTGAGAAATCTGCTATGGCCACTGTGACACATGCCCTAGTGACAACCCGGCTGGACTACTGTAACACACTCTATATGGGGCTACCAATTGAAAGTCTCAGGAAACTTCAACGAGTTCAAACGCCACGGTTAGATTGTTGTTTGGGGCGGGTTACAGAGATCACATTACACCCCTATTGAAGTAGCTCCACTGACTGCCAATCACCCAACGAGCACAATTCAAGGTGTTGACTTTAGCCTACAAAGCACAAAATAGCCTGGGTCCAAGCTACCTCAAAGATCAAATCTCGCAGTATGAACTGGCTTGGGTGCTAAGGTAATCAGGAGAGGCCTTTCTCTTCATCCCACCACCTTCACAGGTGCGTCTCAGAAGAACAGTGCGGAGGATTATTTGGTGGTGATTGGGAAATATCCCATGCAAATATCCCATCCCATTATATGAAATCAAGATGATACGGTAAGATCTGGATTCTTTTACCAATAAACCACTTTTATATAAATTTAAAGACAGGATTGGCTGGTGGATAGCCATATCTTACCATATCCTCTTGATTTCATATGATTTTTGCATGGGGTCTTTCCCAATCACCACCAAATCATCCTCCGCACTGATCTACCTTGCAGCCCATCTCTTCCCAGACGGACCAGAATATCCTACTGTAGAAGTAAAAAAAGTGGATTGAGCCATGTGACCAGAAAAGCAAATTCAAAAGTAGGCTGGGTGCTACTTTTATTGGTCACTACTAAAACAAAAAATGTAAGCTAAGCTTTTGATAGCAACTTGCTATCTTTATCAAAGCATTGTACCAAAAGTGCAAACTTAATAGAGCATGTAGACTATCAGGCACTGAGAATCTTTTTGGTCAGATGGAATACATCAGATGATGGTATCAGGAGGCAGGCTGGTGTTAAGACTGCTTCAAAGTCCTGGTCACCTCCACCCCCACTTCCTCAGGCAAGCAAGGACTTGTAGTCTCAATAGAGACAAATTGAGGGTGGGAATGGGGGTGGGCAAGGTCTATGCTGCTTTGTTTAATATGGTGGGAATTAAACCGTATCTGGGACTTTGAAGCAGTCTTAACATCAGCCTTGCCTCCTGATACCATCATCACAGGTGTGGGCACACCCTGGACATGGTATTTACCTCCATGTCAGGGGCTTTTAATCTGGAGGTGGGGGACATTGTCTCCTTACCTGTGTCATGGTCAGATCATTACCTGTTGTCTTTTTCCCTGTCTATCACGCCCCCCACCTGAGGGGACCATCGGCCCCCTGTTTGGGCCCGCCCCCGGAGGCTTCTGGACCCCTCTTGGTTCCGTGAAGCTTTCAGGGAGCTTCCTGGTGGTTTGGCTGATGATTCGGCCGAGGCTACGGCTAACCTATGGTTTGAGTCAGCTTCCCGCGCCGTCGACCAAATCGCCCCTAAGCGCCTCCTCCGGGGCAGAGCTCGACCTTCGCCGTGGTTTACGGGGAGTTAAGAGCGATGAAGCAAGAGCGGAGGAGGCTGGAGAGCAGCTGGAGACGAAGCCGGACGGCTATTAACAAGACTGCTGTTGTTATCCAGATTAGGGGCTACTCGCGAGCGATCAGGGAGGCCAAAACATTGTTTTACTCCCTGAGAATTGATGAGGCCTCGAACCGCCAGGCGGAACTTTTCCGTGTGGTTCGAGACCTCACCAATCCTAGTCTGGCCAGGCCTCTTCCTACTGATTTCAGTAGTGAGAATTTTGCAGTCTTCTTTAGATCAAAAATAGAGGCCATCCGGGCCGGCTTCCAATCCGGTTGCACTAGCCCTTCCTCGCCACCCCCAGTTGCGCCACCCCCTCGCTCTCTTCGACTGGTTGAGTTTGGGCCTGTTTCCTCATCTGAGGCCTCCAGGGCTATTGCCCACTGCCGACCCGCGTCCACCCCGTTTGATCCTTGCCCATCATGGCTCATAAAAGCTGCCGGAGGGAGCATGCCCGAGTGGGCTTCTGTCATCGCCACCGCCTCCTTCAGCGAGGGGTTTTTTCTCTCCCGTCTGAAGGAGACAGTGGTAAAGCCCATTCTGAAAAAAACGGGCCTGGCATCGGACCAATTGGCGCACTATCGTCCGATCGCCAATGTTCCCTTCATGGCCAAGGTTGTCGAGAGGGTGGCCGTGATTCAGATTCAGTCATTCATGGAGGAACAGCAGCGCCTTGATCCTTGCCAGTCCGGTTTCAGGCCTGGCCGAAGGACTGTGACAGCTCTGGTCATGCTGCAAGATGACCTATTCCGGGCAGCTGACAGGGGTTGCTCTACCCTGTTGGTCCTCCTGGATTTGTCAGTGGCTTTCGATACCATCGACCATGGTATCTTACTGGATCGGCTCTCTGAGGTAGGTATCGGAGGCACTGTTCGCAGTTGGCTCCGATCCTTCTTGGAGGGCCGGCCCCAGTATGTGCAGCATGGTGGAGAGTTGTCGGCCCCGTGGACACTCCCATGTGGGGTTCCGTAGGGCTCGTCTCTCTCCCCCATGCTGTTTAACATCTACGTAAGGCCGCTGGCGGGGGTCATTCAGAGATTTGGAGTGTGCAGTCATCAGTAGACTGATGACACGCAGCTCTATCTCTCCTTTTTTTCCACCTCTACAGTGGAAGCTGTCTGGACTCTCGACCTGTGCCTGGAGGCGGTCATGGCTTGGACCAGGGCCAACAGGCTCAAACTCAATCCCGGGAAGACTGAGGTGATGTTCTTCAGGAGTTCTCTGTCTGGATACGGAGGCCCTCTCCCCAGTATGGAGGGTGTTTCCCTCCAGCTGGCGGACAGGGTTCAGAATCTGGGCGTGGTTCTGGATCCGGCGCTATCTCTGGATGCCCAGGTGGCTGCCGTGACCCGGACTGTCTTTTTCCACCTGCGTCAAATTGCCCAGATCCGCCCGTATCTAGACGGCAACTCTCTGAGTACAGTGGTGCAGGCTGAGGTTGGACTACTGCAACGCCCTCTACATGGGGTTGCCCTTGAATATCCTCCAGCGTCTGCAGTGGGTACAAAATGTGGTGGCCAGACTGGTGGTGGGTGTGTGTCGTTACGACCACATCACCCCAGTTCTGGCTCACTTGCATTGGCTGCCCTTTGCGTCCCGGATCAGATTCAAGGTCTTGGTTTTAGTTTATAAAACCCTCCATGGCTTGGGCCCGGACTACCTGGCAGAGCAGATTGCCCAGCGATCAACTTTGGCCCAACCAGTTTGGCAGTCACGAGCGCACTCGCTCTGGGTTGTCACTCCCCGAAAGGCCCGAAGATCTTCTACCTGCAACCGGGCCTTCTCGGTGGCTGCCCCATCATTGTGGAACAGCCTCCCCACCTTTGTGCGCTCTGCAGAGTCCCTGCTGGCCTTTCGCAGAGCCTTGAAAACCATCTTGTTCTGCGAGGCCTTCGGTGACCAGGTTTAATCTTTTAATCTCTCCCCCCCCCGCCGCCATCTGCTGCTGCTAGTTAGTTACATTAATGTGTTGCTCTTACTGAGCCACATATGTTTTCTGATAAGGGTACTAATGGTTTTATGTTTTTATTGTAATGCTGTCTTATCTGCTTTGTTGAACTGTTGTTGACATGTCTATGACTTGCTCAGCTTTCTGTAAGCCGCCCAGAGTTCCCTTGGGAAGATGGGCGGGGTATAAATTCAATAATAAATAAATAAATAAATAAATTCAATCTCACCAAAAAGATTTTCAGCACTTGGTGGACTACATCCTCTATCATGATTGCATTTTTGGTACAATGCTTTGATAAAGATCGCAAGTTGCTATCGAAAGTTTAGCTTACCTTTTTTGTTTTAGTAGTGACCAATAAAGGTATCACATAGCCTACTTTGTATATCTTACTGGTACATCATCTATTCCTAGGTCCCATCACTCTGCACAGATTGCAATTCCCAGCCTGCTGTCCTGACTCCCTTGGATGATATTGGTATGCTCGGACAAGGGAGAATGAAATGTTTCTTTTCCAAAACAGAAAACGGTGTTTCATTTCATTACTTGATGGAATACTTGCTTGTGTTTTGTTTCGTTTCATTTTGTAACATTTCGTAACCTTACAAGATGACGAAACAGCATGTCATGTTTCGTTTTGTGCCTGTCTCTATTTGTGTCATTCGTCCTTTGCAGTTGTTATTGTTCCAGCTTTCTTTTAAGATGGAATTCAAGTTGACACAGATTGAGTTCTCACAAAGCCAGCCACTAACCGGAACCAGATTTAAATCTTGAAAGCAATCAGTCTGTTGGAAAGGACCCAACATTATTTCCCTCACTTGGCGAAATATTCTTTGTTTATGCACACTGTTTCCTCTTGTCCTTTCCCTTTTTTTGCCTTATGTATATCTTGCCTTATTGTAATTATTACTGAAACAAGGCCATTGCTATATCCAAAAGGGAATTTTTTTTTCTGTCTTCCTTGCATACATGAGAAATTTGTCATTTGCAGTTCCAATATGGAAAGCAGTTAATTTCTCTAAGGAGATGTACAGCAGATGGCAGTAAAAAGCGGAAATAAGGGGATTGTTTTATTAATCTATTGCAAGCTAAATGCTAACTAAATAGCAAGTGGTTAGAAGCAAAGAAATGCAGGTTTGCTGTGATGCTTAAAAAATCAAGCATGGCAATTGTATGCTAAGCAATACGACTGAGACAAGCAAGCAATTCACAAAAAACAATGTATCGCACTAGTGGCTCACTAAAGCTGGAACTACATCTTATTCAAGCAAAGATAGGACTTCTAGACATGTGTCATCTGTCAGAAGCAAAGGTAGGGCAGGGGGGGGGGAGGAATTTTAGGAAGGTATGGCATACCTAACCCTTTACATTCGAAGTCTCTCTTGAAATTATTCATCCTAGCTGCTGGTCTGAACAGTGCTAAAGCACAACAGAAAATAACTGAAAATGGGAAAAACTGGAAGAGTACATCAGTTGAAGGAGGAAGGCACCATCTTCCATGGTGTTCATTGCCCTGGGGTGGCTGTCCAGTCTTGATAGGAGCCTGGGCTTCCCTGCTCAACCTCCACCTGCAGCCATTAACTCAGCTGAGGAGCTGGGACTGGGTTTCTCCCTGGATATCTGGTGAGTGGCTGGCTGGCTGTCAGTGGAGGCGGGACAGGGAAGCTCAGAATACTGCCCAGACTGGACAGCTCCCCCAGTGGGATGACCTGACCAGTGCGCAGGGGCTTGTTAGTGGAACAACCAGCCAGGGGGAGGAGTGGAGGGAACAGTGTGGAGCTGCACATATGAATTGGACCCAAGCATGATGAAATACTTTCTGTCCATGTCTAACTAGGATTTAGGAGACCTTGGTTCAAAGCGCTGCTCAGTTGTGTAAATTCAATTAAAGGGCAACAATGGCAATACCCTTCCTTGGACATTTCACATACCTTGAAAAACCCAGTTAGGGTCAGATGTGACTTGATGACACATTAAAAAAAGAATAATAACCAACATGGTTTCTTTTTTTAAGCTTGGATATAGTAGCATTGTAGCTGCCTAGATACCCTAAGCAGATCTGATCTCGCCTGATTTTGGAAGCTAAGCAGGGTCGGCCCTGGTTAGTACTTGGATGGGAGACCACCAGGGAATACCAGGTGCTGTAGGTGCCTGGAGTAGGAAGTGGCAAACCACTCCAGTATTCCTGCCAATAAAACTCTGTGGACATGGGGCCACGAAGAGTCGGTCATGACTGTAACAACACAACACACACAGAGATAGTAGCGTTGTAAATACCTACATGGGAGGGAAGATCAGAAGAGAATCAATAAAAGGGAGGGATTAAGAACCATGTCCCACATAGACTTCCTCTCCTAGCCATATTGTCACTATGCCTTTTGCTATTTTTTATTTATTAGGCAGAAACTACACATTGATGATGACCTGCTGTGACCTGTGGGTTATCTTCAAAAACTGGTGAAATGGCCACTTTTTCATGTCCTGATTTAATGAGATAAAAGTTAAAGGTTTCCCCTGCACATGCGTGCTAGTCATGTCCAACTCCAGGGGCACCTCACCTAGTTGGCATGCAGTGGAATGGAACCACTCAACTGGAGTATTCCCCCATCCAGGAAGAACAGCACTAGCTGTGGGTAACAACACTGTTTTTCACTTGGGGAGCAAGTCCAATGGCTCCATTGTTTGCCACCTGACAAACACACAAGGACAAACACATTGCCATGACTTCAGCAATGGAAGAAGCCAGGAAGCTTTCCAGTACATGCCACTGTGATGGGGGTTCCTGCATGGCAGGGGGTTGGACTAGATGGCCCTTGAGGTCTCTTCTATCTCTATGATTCTATGATTCAATGGATGTTCTGACTGAGTTTTCAAAAGTGAGCTTTGGCACCATTTTTAGCCCACACCATTACTCGGATTGGGTGCAGTGGCCAAAGTTATGATGAATGACCTCCAGGTATATTCTGCAAGGCATAGTTATCTTGTTTTTCTTGCAATGAGCTCAAGGTAAAGATATAAACAAATACTTGCAGGTCCTCTCAAAGTGTCTCAATAAACAGAGATACCCTGGCAAAAAGGGAAAGGGGTGTTGTTTGCTCATGCAGAGGGACCGCCCTCAAAAAAAACCCACTAGCTATTTCTGTCAGCAGTCACACTAGCAAAAAGCCCTCTGATTTTTATTTTTATTTTATTTCATTTGCTCAAAACCCTTATTTTCTGCAGTTAATACATGGTTTTATATGCCAAGCAGAATGTGTTCTGTGCAAAATACAGGGGGTTATGCAAAAACGCTTCAGTGGGTTTTTCACAAAACTGCTGAAATGGGAAAATCCACCAGAAGTCTTGTAATCTTGCCCAGCAGGGAGAAATCTCTTGTTTTCACCTGCCAGGAAGAAATAAGTAAAGATCTGCATCCTTTGCTGAGACAGTTTATATGACTTTCCTCTTCCCACTTTATCCTTGTTCTTGGGACTTTCATTTCTTTTGGGCTCTCACTCCCCCAAGTTCTGCTGGAATTCCTCCAGGCAGAAATGTACAAGACAGAGCCAAGAAAAAAGTGGTCTCATCCATTACATGTGGTCTTCCTGTCACTGATTTGGCTTTCAAGAACAATGAGGAAATTGCCCCGGTGCTGTCTAAGACAAGCTGAGCTGTGTGGGAGTCACTCTGAATTATAGAAGGCACCAAGGATGATGAGAAGGATGGACATCATGCCCTAAATGAGGAAAGGCTGAAAGAGCTGGGCATGTTTTAGCTTGAAAAGAGATGGCCGAGAGGAGATGTGATAGCACTTTTCAAATAATTAAAAAGTTGCCATACTAAGGAGTGACAGGATCTGTCATTGATCATTCCAGAGTGCAGGACACATAATAATGGGCTCAAGTTAGTCAATTTTAACAGGAAAACCTCTTGTTAATTAGAATAGTATGACAATTACCTCTGAACAGGTGTGTGTGTGTGTGTGTGTGTGTGTGTGTGTGTGTGTGTGTGTGTGTGTGTGTGTGTGTGTGTGTGTTGTGTCATTACAGTTGTGACCAACTCTTCGTGACCCCATGTCCATGGAGTTTTCTTGGCAGGAACACTGGAGTGGCTTGCCAGTGCCTACTCCAGGCACCTACAGCACCTGTTATTCCCTGGTGGTCTCCCATCCAAGTACTGGACAGGATGAGTACTCAATTGCTGGATGCTTTCAAAAGCAAACTGGGTGACCATCTACTTCGATTAGGATTCCTGTCTTGAGCAGGAGGTTGGACTTGATGGCCTTATGGACCTCTCCCAACTCTGTTATTCTATGTATGGTTCTACAATTCCATAGGATGAGCCATTCTTCAAGAGGCAAATGACTCCCGTGCAGCCTGGCAAGTCACAGACAGCACCTAGATAATTTCTGGTTTTTGTTTTTGTTGTTGTTGTTGCCTCTCAGAATTCTGTCTACTTACAACAACCATATGAAATAGGCCAAGCCAAGAGAGACTGATCAGCTGAAGCTTCCACTGGATTTTCTAGTTCCATAAAGAATCACACTTGTCTCTCCAAAGTCCCAATCCAGCAATCTAACCACTGTTTTATAAAGATTTTAAACATATAATAAGAATACTAGAGATGGGCACGACTAGGGAAAATGACGTTTTCGAGTTGTCGTGTGTCGGAGGCAGTCCGTTTCGGCTCCTTTCCGTTTTTCGCGAAATTTTGCAAAAATTAGTCGGTTCGTTTTTTTGTTTTTTCGTTTTCGTTAGTACTGGTTTGGGGGGGTAGCGGGCTCCTGGAGGGAGCTGCAGGAGTCAGCCAGAGCCACAAGTGACGGACTGGCAGACTCTTTGCACCCGCTGTGTCTCACGTACTTGCATGTAGTGCAATGCAAGTAGATCTGGGTTAGGGTTAAGACGGGTTAGCGCAAGGGCTAGGGTTAGGCTAGTTACGGGTGAGGTTAGGGTGAGTATTGGGGTGCACCTCTGGGTGCCTCTCTGACCCAATTAGAAGGACAGTGTGCTGGCGTATGGGTTAGGCTTAGGCTTAGGGTTTGGGTTTGGGCTACGATTAGTGGGCTGTTTATGCCCGATTGGCACATCCCAGAAGTCTCTGTGGTCAACCTGGCCAAGTGGCGATGCGATTGGTGGAAAATTTGCATGGTCCACTCCCATGGGCGAGCCCATCATTGCGAATGTGCAGGTGTAAAAAAATAAAATAAAATAAAATTTTCCTTAGAGGTTTCAGCTCAAAAGATGGCGGACGGCAGCAGCCCTCTGGCATTTCGGCACCTCACCGCCTTGGGTTTTCTCCTGTCATTTTTCCTTTTGCTGCCGAATGAATTAGTTCTTTTCCTTTTTTAATGCCTTTGGGTTCGCCAGGGCGAGCTGGGGAGCGGAGGATTTACCTTTTCTATCCTTTTACGGAGGTTTGAGCCCCCCTTGACGAGCTTCTGCCGCACGCCGCGCTTCGTACGCCATGCCAGCTGCCGAACCAGCACCGGAGCTGCTTGCCGGCCACAAGCCTCCGGGAGACGGCCGGACTATGCCGAGTCAGCGGAGCCCTCCCGCGGGAGCTGGCCGGTCTTCGCTGGGCCAGCAGAGCCCGTTTCCCATCTATCGGGCTCGCTTTCTCCCGGATATCTTGCCAGCTGCCGAACCAGCACCGGAGCCGCTTGCCGGCCACAAGCTTCCGGGAGACGGCCGGACTATGCCGAGTCAGCGGAGCCCTCCCGCGGGAGCTGGCCGGACTTCGCCGGGCCAGCAGAGCCCGTTTTCCATCTATCGGGCTCGCTTTCCCCCGGATCTCAAGCGGAGGACGCAAGCTATATCATGCCCGTTTTTTCCAGCTCCTGGAACTTTTATCGCCCCCCCCGAATCACCCAGCCCTGCCCTCCCCCCCGTGCCCCCCCGTGGGGCTCCCAGATTAAGCGACCGGCCCGTCTGCAACTGCCTGGAAGGCTTGCAGAATGAGGTGATAGCTGTCATCGGGGGTTTTCCCCGCGGGGAGAAGCGGAGGTTGATGTGTGTTGTTGTGGCTGGGGTTGCTCGCAGCCATTTCCATCCGCGGCGTGCGGCTCTTCAACCTGCGGGGACGTTTTCCACCCTCGCCCCTTGTCTAGAACTATCGGATGGGGTGCCGGATGAGGTTCTCGAGGTCCTCGGGCGACGGGTCGGCCGCCGGTGCTTGCGCTTCCGTGAGCCCCTAACCGGGTTGGGAACTCGGGTGGCTTTCGGCCACCAGAGATGGGCTTTTAACCACCTCAACCCCCTGTCTGTTGGAGACCTCTGTGGGAGCCGTAGTCCGGGCGGCAGACCGGCCACAGTAGGGGACACTTTTCTTCCCTCTGTCTCCCACTGGAAGCTCGGACGGCATTCTCGGCCGTCGGTGAGAACAATATGCTTCACCTTGTACCTTCCGGAGACTCGGGTGGCGAGCTTGGCCACACGCGCACTCCGCGGAACTGTCATTCTTCTGCGGGGTCGCCCTATTGGACCCAACTTTCGCTGGCTAGTTGCCTTGTCGGGCCGGGGGCTACTTTCGATCTGTCCCCCGGCATCAGGGAGAGCGGCGGCAATTCAAGGTCGAAGAAGAAGCGCTGGGTGACGGGTCTGGGTGGATTTGGACCGCGGGCGGGTTCGTAGGGGTTAGGGGGCTGTTTGACATCTTGGCCCATTGCTTCTTTCCCTCCCCCCGCGGCTTCCCCCATGCCTGTAGCCTTATCTCCCAGCCTTCCTGATAATCTTTTCTGTTCCTACTTCTACTTGGCCTTGGCTCCCTCCTCCCCCCTCCCTCCCTCCCTCCCCAGGTGTGCTCTATCTGCCCTGATGGTGGACCCATATTGGTGTTATTTTATTTGATTTTAGCTCATTTGCTTTTGGTTGTTATTTTATTTTATTTTATTATTATTATTATTATCAGTATTATTATTATTATTATTATTATTATTATTATTATTATTATTATTATTATTATTATTATTATTATTATTATTCTACTATTGCTTGTTGTTTGTGAGTAGCCTAATGACTCCTTGTCATTAGTTTGTATTTTGTTGTTAACTTCATTGATTGTAGTGCTTTACATATTTTTCTTTTTCTCTTTGTTTAATTGCAATAGTTTGTTACTGCCCCCTATTTGTTTTGCTATTGTATAGTGTTGATTATTTTATTTTCCTAATTTGAAGTTCTAGTACTGCATTTCCTTGTTTGTATTGTAAGCAGTAGCAGGTTTTTTTTCCCCCGCGCCATGTTAGCAGGGGCTCAGATTCCAACGGTGTCGGGTCGTGGGCGTTACGCTTGTAGCCGTTGGGTTTGTCAGCCTAGAAGAACGCGGGCCAGGCAACTCGTGCCTGTCCCTCGCTCTGACCCCTCAGCTCCCTGCCACGTGCCCGGGAGTCCTACCACCAGCGCCCCCAACCTTCCCTGTATCCTGATGAATGCCAGGTCGGTGCATAATAAAATCCCTATTATTTATGATACCATCGTGGAGGAGAAGCCCGACCTGGCATTTATCACTGAGACCTGGGTGGGCTCGGAGGGGGGGGGCTTCCCTCTCCCTCCTATGCCCGCCCGGCTATCAGGTTGAGGGAGTGGGAAGGTTGGGGGGTCAAAGGGGGGGAGGGGCCGCTATTGTTTTCAGGGACTCTTTTCTAGTAAGCAGGGCCTCGACATTGGTTAGCCAGGGGTTAGAGGTACTTCACCTGTTGGTGGGACAGCGGGACAGATTTGGCATTGTGCTGGGTTACCGAGCTCCCCGCAACCCTGCACAATCCCTTCCAGAGCTCACAGAGTTCATTGCAGCTGCACTGCTGAGGTCCCCACGGCTGTTGGTCGTGGGTGACTTCAACGTGCATGCGGGCGATGGACTCTCTGGAGTGGCTCTGGAGTTCATGGAATCCATGGCGTCCATGGGTCTGTCCCAGCATGTTCTATGTCCCACCCACAGGTCCGGTCACACACCCTGGATCTGGTTTTTTCCTCCATGTCGGGGGATTCGTGTCTGGAGGTGGGGGACATTGTTCCCCTCCCTGTGTCATGGACAGACCATCACCTGCTTTCATTCTCCCTGGCGATTCCGGCCCCTCCCCGCGGGGACCTTCGGCCTTCAGTTCTGGCCCGCCCCCGCAGGCTTATGGACCCCCAGCGGTTCAGCGAGCTCTTCGGGGGCCTTCCTGGTGGTATGACTGGTGATCCGGCTGAGGCAATAGCTAATCATTGGCATGAAACAGCTGCCAACACCATCGACCGGATCGCCCCCAAGCGCCCTCTCCGTTGCCGAGCCCGGCCCTCCCCATGGTTCACGGGGGAGCTTAGGGCAATGAAGCAGGTTAGGAGAAGGCTAGAGCACAGCTGGAGAAAAACCCGGACGGCGTTAAGTAAGGCTGCTGTTGATGCCCAGACTAGTCGCTATACCAACGCGATCAGGGAGGCCCGTACATCTTTTAACTCCCTGAGAATTGCTGAGGCCTCGAACCGCCAGGCGGAGCTCTTCCGGGTGGTTCGAGACCTCAACAATCCTAGTCTGGCTAGGCCTCCTCCTACTGAGTTCAGTAGTGAGCAGTTTGCAGCCTTTTTTCGAACTAAAATAGAGGCCATCCGTGCCGGCTTTGACCCCGGTTCCAGTGGCCCTGCCCCGCCATCCCCAGTCGCTGGTCCGCCTTCGTCGCCTCGGTTGGATGCGCTTGGGCCTGTTTCCGCTGTCGAGGCCTCCAAGGCTATGGCGCATTGCCGGCCTGCCTCCACTCCTTTCGACCCTTGCCCTGCCTGGCTAATTAGAGCTGCCAGAGGGACCATGGCCGAATGGGCTTCTGCCATTGCCACCGCCTCCTTCAGTGAGGGGGTTTTTCCCTCTCGTCTGAAGGAGACGGCGGTGGATGATTTAACAAACTATCGTCCCATCGCCAATGTCCCGTTTATGGGCAAGGTGATCGAGAGGGTGGCGGCGGTCCGGCTGCAGTCATACCTGGAGGATCGGCAGTGCCTCGATCCTTGCCAGTCCGGGTTCAGGCCCCGCCGGGGTACCGAAACAGCTTTGGTCGCCCTGCAAGATGACCTTCTCCGGGCGGCCGACAGGGGTTGCTCTACCCTGTTGGTCCTCCTGGATCTGTCAGCGGCCTTTGATACCGTCGACCACGGTATCCTACTGGACCGGCTCTCTGAGGTGGGAATCGGAGGCACTGCTCGCAGTTGGCTCCGTTCCTTCCTGGAGGGCCGGCCCCAGTACGTTCAGCATGGGGGGGAGTTATCGGCCCCTTGGATTCTCCCTTGTGGGGTTCCACAGGGGTCGTCTCTGTCCCCCATGCTGTTTAACATCTATGTAAGGCCGTTGGCGGGGGTCATCAGGAGTTTTGGAGTTTGCTGTCATCAGTACGCTGATGACACGCAGCTCTATCTCTCCTTTAACACCTCTGCTGTGGAAGCTGTGGAAGTTCTCGACGGGTGCCTGGAGGCCGTCCTGGCTTGGACCGGGGCGAACAGGCTTAAGCTCAACCCCGAGAAGACGGAGGTTATGTTCTTTGGGAGCTTGCCGTCTGGGTTCGGTGGTCCTTTTCCTCGTCTGGGGGGGATCCCCCTCCAGTTCGCGGAAAGGGCGCGGAATCTGGGTGTGCTCCTGGACCCGGCGCTTACCTTGGAGTCCCAGGTGGCGTCGGTGACCAGGTCCGCCTATTACCATCTCCGTCGGATCGCCCAGATCCGCCCGTACCTGGACGCGAACTCTCTGAGAACAGTGGTCGAAGCGCTGGTGATCTCGAGGCTGGACTACTGTAACGCTCTCTACATGGGGTTGCCCTTGAATCTTCTCCGGCGCCTGCAGCGGGTCCAGAATGCGGCGGCCAGGCTGGTGGGGGGTGTTCGTCGCCACGAGCACATCACGCCAGTCCTGGCCCGCTTGCACTGGTTGCCCGTTGCGGCCCGGATTAGATTCAAGGTCCTGGTTTTAGTTTATAAAACCCTCCATGGCTTGGGACCGGACTACCTGGCAGAGCGTTTCGCTCAGCGATCCACCTCGGCCCGGCCCGTTCGGAAGGCGCGAGCGCACTTGCTTCGGGTCGCCACCCCTCGAGAGGCCAGAAAACGAGTACTCGTAATCGGGCTTTCTCGGTGGCGGCCCCTAGCCTCTGGAACTCCATCCCCTCTGAAGTGCGCTCTGCAGAGTCCCTGCTGGCCTTCCGGAAGGCTTTAAAAACTCATCTATTCCGGGAGGCCTTTGGCGATTGTTATTAATTTTTTTTCCCCGCCATCCTATCGTGAATTATCATTAATGTTAGGTTTTAATGATCTGTTGAGGTGCCTCTAGGCTTTTTTTTTTAATATGTATCGTTGTATTATCTGTCTTAATTGCACACTGTATTTTGATTGTAATACTTGCACTCCATTGTTGTAAGCCGCTTAGAGTTCAGACCTGAAGATAAGCGGGATATAAATATAATAAATAAATAAATAAATAAATAAATAAAATAAAATAAAATCAACGGAGACTTTTTTTGCAAGAAAAACCCACTGCTGCTACTGTAAAAATTCAAGCATTTAAAATAGCTAATTTTCGCATGTTTCTGTGGTGCTTTGGTGGGGTTTTGGGCAACGATTTCAAAAAAAATATTGCGGTCGCCATTTTGGATCCCCCGCACTGCATGGCAAATGGATGCGCCCTCCCAGCCTGGTACCAGCAGCGCAGCAGTAGCAATAGCCAAGGAGAGGGGGGCGGGGAAACCCCCCCCCCAAATAAAACACCCTTCTGGCCTGGTAGACAGTTTTCGCCTACTTTTAGGGCCGGGAATCGTTTTTTTTTTTAACTTTTAAAAACTTTTTTTCTGTGCCGCTTGGCATTGCGCGATGCAAGTAACGAGCATGACAAATCAGACCAAATTGTTCGTTCGTCGGTTTGAGCTAGAATTCTGGCCGAGTAATTCCCGTTACCGTTTCCGTAGAGTAACGGATACGAGTAACGGAAATGGAAACGGGAATACCGCTAAGTCGTGCCCATCTCTAAAGTATACCCCTCATACAAGGCCACTCAGATTGAAGGAGTCCTCCTTCACTGTGAATTAGAAACTGAGCTGGCTGAACAGTCAGCTCTTAAAGTGGCATATTTCAGAATCTACCCACAGATACAAAGATTCTGTACTGACAGCATACAGAATACATTTCCTAGAAACTGCAGTTACAGAAGGTTCAAAAAAGACTTGTATGGCAAAATACAGGATGGGCCTTTGGTAGGATAACAATGAACAGTAATAGCTTTGCAGAACAAAGAACTTCATAAGGCAAGACTGTTCTAATATTGGTACAACAATATGGGATATTTTTGACTTCCACCAAATTTGGCCTCCATAGCTTGACATAGCATCTGCAGGGAGCAGATAGCATCTGTCTAATCATCATTCTTTCATGGAGTACTAATTAGGCATCCTACATGTCTGTTCTGTGCATCTCATACTGTTCTACCCTAATGCTAATTAGCCTGTTGTTCTCAGGTATATTGGAAGATCTTGTCCCTCACCTATACAAAAGTAAAATTGAAATACAGCTGCAATTTGCTCCAGTACAGAGTATATCAGCAGAGAAGTACTATCTTGTTATTTGCCTAAGCCCTAATATCTTGAACTAGGTTTCTTTAATCTACTCTGTATTCTTCATCTTTGGAACTGTAATGTATACATTTCTGGTTCCAATCTGAACTCTCACTAGAACGTAAAATGACTAAACAGAGGCCAATACATTTTGGATACATCATGGGTAGTCTTCCCTGGAAATGAAAATAACTCTTGGAGAAGCTGAGGGCTTCATAAAAAAATGGAAGACCTAACAAGAGGTGGGTTGACTCATTCAAGGAGGCTACAGCATTCAGTTTGAAAGACCTGGTATGTTAACAAGACATGCTAATCATGGAAACTTTTGAGAAATCATTAATCCATAAGGTCACCATAAACTGACAGCAATTCAATAGGGCATAACACACTCAGCTTGCTGGTGGCAAATAATGTGATGGTGTCCTTGCCTGTGATTGCTGTCCTAGGAATGCCTAGACAGCCAAAATAGTAGAAATGGCAGCCTAGGGATTGCTGTTCAGAAGAAAGAATGATGCAGCGATCAGTACGGAAAAATAGCTTGAGGGAAAGTGGAAACGATTAAAAGCAGAGAGGAAATTTGGGATTTGAGCAAACTGACCAGCCTATGTACTCAGCTCCGCTCTTTGAACATAGTTTAATGCAAATGTCAGCAAAGAATTTCCCTGGGCCCACATGTCCCCCAATCATGTCCCAGATATTGCCTTTTCTCCATGAAGGAATGCAAGCTACCTTTTAAATAGTTCAACTAGTTGAATTTACCACAAATTTATCTCACATTTTTGACATTCCGTAAAGCTCCCTGAGAATCCTGGATGCAGAAAAGCTGCCAGCCCTTGGTTTAATGAGTAGAAATAAGAGTTCAGTCTGGATAAATAACTGCAACACAGGAACCGTCTGTGTCCATGTGGTGGACCAGTGATGGCAAACCTTTTAGAGACCAAGTGCCCAAACTGCAATTCAAAACCCACTAATTTTTTCGCAAAGTGCCAATACAGCCATTCAACCAGAATACAGGTGGCTGTAAAGGGGTGATGTTGGGTGCCCACAGGAAGGGGTCCGAGTGCCACCTTTGGCACCCATGCCATAGGCTCGCCAACACTGTGCTAGACACAGTGAGAAAGTATGAGAAGAGAATCAGAATTTGTTAATGGAACAGGAAAGAATCCTATTTTTGATAGATAGATAGATAGATAGATAGATAGATAGATAGATAGATAGATAGATAGATAGATAGATAGATAGATAGATAGATAGATAGATAGATAGATAGGTACTAATAGAATCTAGCCTTGAGTCTTTTCTCCTCTGCACAGCTTGGGGTTCCTCCAAGGAGACAAAGCAACTTCATACAACTTCTCTTGTCACTTTTTTAATATATAAATTTCCCAGTGTTCATTGTTAGAGATGAAGCCCAGTGAAATCCTTCATTTGCAAGCTAAAGTAATCCAATCACTGCAAACATCTCCATGGTTTTGGGGTGGAGGGGAGAAGGTGAGCAGAATTTTATTTAACCCCAAATTCTCCTCAGTCATTCAAAAAAAGAAAGAAAAAATGCCAAGGAAATCTAGAGGGGTTCTGCCCCCAAACTAGCAAAAAAGAAAAAAATTCTCATGGGGTATAGGAATTCAGATGTTCAAGGTCAGGCTTAGGGATGGGCATGAAATGGAATAATCCCCCCGCACACATTTCCTTTTGTTTTGTTTCATACAATCCCCCCCCAAAAAAAATTTTTTTAGTATGAAATGAATTTTTATAAAATAAAATGAGGGGGCCCTGGAAAGCCCCTTTCTGGGCAGTCCACCCCTCTTCCTGCTCTGGGGCCCCTAATTACCCCTCCTCCTGGGCTCTCGTGCTGGCAGAGACCTTCAGTGGTGGCAGTGGCAGTGGCAGTGGCAGCAGCGGTGGAGCGTAGCGCCAGGCCATCCGCCATCTCAGGCCAGCCAGAACCATCAGCGGTGTGGGGGGGGGAGGTCTACTGCCAGACCACTCAGCATCCCAGCCAGCCTGGGTGTTCAGTGGCAGGAGGTCTACTGCTGGTCCTCTCAGCCTCCCCAGCCAGCCAGGGCCTACAGTGGCAGCAGGGTGGTCTACCACTGGGTAGCTCATCCTCTGAGGCCAACTGGGGCATGTGGCAATGGTGGCAGAGGAGATGGAGACGGTGGCCTCTGGGTTATCTCTTCAGCGGTGGGACACCAGCAAGTAAGGGACGGAATGAAACGGTTCATTTCAATGAAAAAAACCCCCACCATTTTGTTTCATCTGTAACAAAATGCTGCCTCATCATTTTGTTTTGCTTTGTTTCATTATGTTACATAACAACACAAAGAAATAATATTTTGTTTTTCATTTTGTGCCCATCCCTAGTCAGACTGGATTCCCATGAATTAGAGCTTCTAGTTGAAATCAATTCTTAATTGATTTCCCAGTGTCAGACACATGTTTGATTTATTCTTGGTGTTCTCAATGTACAGCCTTATGAGGTGTGCCTTCCCCAATGAAAAGTAAGATTCTGGTTACTTTAGAACAGACTGTAAACTCGATCCACTAGATAAATAAGAACAGTGACCTCTATTCAAAAGCAAATACTAAATGGATAGATATCGTGCCTATGGAGGAGGAAGCTTATATAAGCCGTAAGAACTGATTGTACAAATTTTTGACATGACTGAGAAAGTTATCCAGCTCTAGCAGAGAAACAAAGTAGCATCTATAAGGTTCAGATAGCTGCCAGAGCCTGCGACATGTGCATCCCAGCTGCTCTAAAACCAGCACTATGTTATGTACAAGAAGACAATCTTACGTGCCCATAATAATGAGATTTATTATTATTAAAAATCATAAAAACCTTAGAATATACTGCAATGAAATGAAAGAGAAATAGGAAATCTCTAAGAAAACACTGATTGTGACAGCTTTAGGATAGCAATTATTTTGTATATAGCATGCAATAAACACCACAGGGATTCAGAGCCTTGGAAAGAGGGCGTGTTTTGGCAGCCAGCACAAAAGAAAGTTGCCTCAGCTACCAGCATGACTCTGCTCACACCCTGTGACAAATAAATAAATAATTGTGGGCCCAACATCATTTGTTTCTCCTTATTTGCTTTTGCTTTTTATTGATGTGGAAGGCACATAAATCTGGGCCTATGATGGCCTTACGGCCATAAATTGGCATTACCTTTGTAATCAGTTTCCCAGTGGCACAAAAAATGATTTATTTTGTTTCTTCATGCTTGACTATGTCAGAAGAAAGTTAAAACCTATCACCCTGGGCTAAAGCATTGAACCAGTGGCTAGTAAAGCAGAATTTAAAGGGACACCATAGGACTGCTTATGCAGCAACTGCTATGCAGCATGATATTCCATAAAGGCATGGTTTGAGTCTACAGGCATCTGCAACTGAACCCCTGTTACAACAGGCAACTGTTTAGTGCATCTGATTGATGGACCTTAGTACGGATGCATGCAGACAAAACCTAAAGGCTTTAATGCCCCAAACGCTCCTTTGTGGTTGCATGAGATAATGTATGGGTTTGTCCTATCAACTCTCAGAAGACTTCTTAATAATTTTCCAGGAAACTCTGAGTTCTTCCAGATCAGACCTTGAAAAGGTATGATTTAACAACAATTGACTAACCAAGAGGTTACTTGTCTTTATCGCTGCCATTTTTTTTATTTCCCCCCTTTCTCAAAAGTAAGGCTGATACTTCATGTCCATCTCATTGCTGTTCGCAGTCCCGCTTGGGACCGGTACGAAGAAATCTAACTGCACATCTATTGCGGGATGAGGGGAGTTCATGCCGACCACGCCCCCCTGAACTGCGATTTAAGTGGGATGAGACATTCCCCTCCCTGGCCTCGGGAATCTGCTCATCTTGCTTCTCAGTCTGAGATGAGAGCCTGTGAAGTAAGCCTTGCCGTGGAATGAATGCCGATTGTAGCCATCTAGTGGCAGGAGTGCAAAGTGACATTCTCCAGTGAAGTCCCTATGGAGTTAGCCTTGCAGTGCTGAGATTTTAAAAGACAAATGCCTCAAAGTTTGCTCTGTAACACACTGAAGGCAAGGCTTTGGAGAGTCAAAACATCAGAAAATGGAAGGTCAGACCCCTCCCCCCCAAAAAAGAAGAAAGAACGAAGACATATAATTTCACATCTCATCACGGAATGAGGACATGCAGTTACAGTTGTCCCAGTATCATCAATCACGCCCATGGGTACACGGGAACAGGGACAGAAGCAGGAGAAGACCATGTGACACAACAAACTTCCTCCCGGAACGAGAATGGATGTGAAGTAACCGTCTAAATAATCATCATCTTAGAAGTCTTGAACTGGAATGGACCCTATGGACCATCATATCCTGTCTGTCATGTCATGGAGACACAGCGGGGAACTCAACTTCCAAACTCTGGCTCTACAGCCTGATGCCTAAACCACTGAGCAGGGATTCAGTAAAATACCTTCAGTTTCTTAAAAGAAGAGGAAACCAAATTCTTGACTTTAGACACTTCCAAGATCTGACAAAACAAAGGCGAACTTTCTGACCTATAACTCTCCTTTCCAGACCCTTGGGTATGCTTAAGTAGCTCACAGGAATCTTTATTCCTTTTGTTTAACAAAAGGGGGGGTCATAGTTGCCTTTTTATTGAAATGCATTTAAAATGTTTTTCTCCCACCATTCTCCGTAAAAGACCCAAGGCAATTTATCATGGGTTACTTTTGAATTTTCAAGCTCCATGAGAAACTTTTGATGCCTATGACCCTACAGAACTGCTGTCAGTTAGAAGAGACAATAAGAACGGGTAGACTCATTGTTTATAAGTTACTTTATTTATTGAGGCTTCCGTGTTCCAGCTGAAAAGCAGGGCAGCCACTGAATATTAATCAACCACGCCCATGGAGATAAAAATCAGGGCTACAAATGATCTATAAAACTTCAATGTGGCCAGTGAAGAAATTGAAATGGTTCAAGGTTTTGTGCACTTTGGTTGAATCCAAATGGAGAGAGGAGCCAAGAAAACAGGGAAGGACTGGGATTTGGAAGGGAACCAATGAAAGATGTGCAAAAGATCATCGAATGTAAGGATGTTTCACTGGAGACCAAAATCAAGATCCTCTAAGCCTGATTACCTTTGCAGATAGTAAAAAGGTAAAGGTAAAGGTTCCCCCCACACATGCATGCTAGTAGTTTCCGACTCTCCATATTCAAGCCGAAGAGCCAGTGTTGTGCAAGTCCATGGCCACGTGCTGCAAGGAAACACTGTTTTACCTTCCCAATTTTTACAGTGGTACCTATTTATCTGCTTGCAATTACATGCTTTCAAACTGCTAGGTTGGCAGGAGCTGGGGTTATCAGCAAGAGCTCACTCTGCTGCTGCTTGCCACCTGGGATTCGAACTGCCGAGCTGCCGACTTTGCAGCCAATAGATTTTGGAGCCTTAGTCCGCTGAGCCACCACACCCCATTTGCAGATAGTATGGATTGCCAGAAAGACTAAAAAGAGAGTACAGTATTTTTCCACGTATAAAACTATATGTTTGTCTAAAATTGTTAGACTAAAAATTGAGGGTCGTATTATACATGGAGCTAAACCAAGAAGAGACCCGTGTGGTTGCAAAATTGTAATTTTGAGTTGGAAAAGTGGTGTTCATCTTATACATGGGGGCATCTTATAGTAAAAAAATATTGATCAAATTAAGTCTGAACTCTGTAGAAACAAAAATCTAGAAACTGGGACTCTTATACTGGGGATACATTACAAGAAGAGAATACTCTCTGGAAGAGACAAAAAAGGTAGGAAAGGTTGAAGGCAAAAGAACAACAAAAAGACAAATATGAGATGAACTAATGCCACAAAGCTCCCTCATTCCAGAGTTGCCATGAATTGGAGACCTGTTCATGGCATGTAACAACAGCAAACATGCTTAAATCAGCCATCATTTATTTTCCCAGAATGAAATCAAAGGTGGCCTACATTAAAATTTGAGCAATAAATACACTTTACAACACTAAAATATAAGCATCACATGATACTTCAATGGACAAAAAACTAGGCAGGCAGATAAGAAGAGTACAGTCAGTCTGAAATGTGTGGGTAAGCACACATGTTTTTATTCAATATTTAAATCTATTAATCCCATAATTCCCCATTCCTGCAGTTCTACCTGACAGATTAGCATCTAGGTGTGGTTGATATGGGACAAGAGACTAAAATGGAAAACTTTCAGGCCCAAGCAATCTCTTTCTACCACACTGCTAGCTAGGATATTTTTTTAAGAACAGGAAACCAGGCAGAACTGGTCTCCAAGGCTTCCAGGTTAGGCCATTCCCCCAAGTGAGCTACATGTAGGTGTTTGAGAGATAGAACTCTCCGGGAATTATTGGATATCTAGCACCACACCAAATCCAATAAATCCTATCCCTAGCACTGGCTATGATGCAAAGTACACTTCCCCTGCCCACCCAATAAAGCTCCAATAACAAAGAATAAAAACTACTTGAGGTCCTCCACCTTTTAGTCAAGCAGCTTCCCTAGACTGACAGAAATAGCTTTAAAATGATTGTTACACTATTAGAGATGGGCAGAAAATGAAATGCTGTTATGTTGTTTCATTACGTAACAAATTACTTTGTTTCATAAAGAAACACTAGGCTGTGTTTTGCCATGAAATGAAATGAACCATCATTTTTCCCTCTAGGAATGAAACAATTTACCCTAGAGGAAATGGCAGGGGAGCTTCCTCAAGCTCTTCCCTGTAAGACCCCCAAATTAGGAGAGGTTTGGGAGTCAGGGGGCTGAATGATGAAGCTCCCAATGGGGTGCCCCTAGGAAAAATATTTCTAACTGAATCAGGAAGCTGGAATATCACCCCATGGGCGAGCAATTAGCAGCTTTGCTTCCAAATTGCAATTCAATTTAGAATGATTTTTTCCCCTAAGGGAACTCATTTTGGAGCTTAATAACTCAGCCCCCTGACACTCAAACCTTTCCAAATTTTGAGGGCTTACAGGGAAGAGTCAAATAATGCTACGCTGTGATTTCCTTTCCCATACATGGCTATGAAACCTATTTTTGAGGACAAAATTTTTCCATATTGTGCTCATCTCTATACATTATAAGAGGAGTGAAGCTCACTCCTGATAAGCCACAAGCCTAACGTAAGCAAGACATACCTTAAGTACTTCAGAAAAAAATGAATTATAAGTAATTAGATGTTTATAATTGGCAGCCTTTGTTCTCTCCATTATGCACTTGTGCATGGGTATTCATTGTGTGTGCAGAAACAGGGATGCAGCTGAAAATGTGTGCTTTGCTACTCAGTGAAATTCACAAACTAAATCTCAGGGGAAAAAACCAAAAACTTTGTTTTAGAATATTTAGTGAATATTACTGAATATTTAAATCAAAGTAATTTTCACAAGAGACTAGGGTAAATCTAGTTACAGCAAAGTTCCATTGGTATTGCCTAACTGAAAATAAAATAGGCTAATTTTAATTTATGTGTGGAGTGCCAATATATACATGTGACAATGACCTGTGAAATTAGTTACTAACTAGAATAATATATAATGCTCAAAGAGTAGTTAAAATAAAAATGATATATTCTTCACTCCACTGCATCAACCTTGAACAACATTTGAATACTGCCAAATTTACTTTGGCTTTTATCCCTTGCAGTTCTACCCTACAGTATGAAAATATAAGATTGAATTCCTGGGACTCTCCTGCACCAATCAACATTAACCTTCATTCCACACTATTGTAGACAGAATGTAAACATATACCGCCTTGCATGAAGGTGATCCAGGGACGAACACCACCCCAAATTCCCACCCCCAAACACTGTTCATATTAACTTTACAGAAGAAAGGTAATTACTCACAGATGTCTTTGAAAGCCTTGAAATTTCAGGTGGGGGATTTCACTTTTGCAGCCCCAGCTGCTGTAGAGAAAGGAGTGAAGTGCAGGTAGGAATGTTAAGAACATTCCCAATCCTGCATTCTCACAATTTAGAGTGCCCCGAATGAGGGAGACTGCTCAACAAGGAATGTTGGAGCTCTCACAGACTTCAAAGCTCCTGACACTAGTCCCAAGCCATTTTTGACAAGAGACACTAGTTTTCAACCAATGGACACAGCAAAATAAATGTAAGGGCTTGACTACATTACTGAAATCATTCAGAATATGAATAAGCTCCAGTCATGTGGCAACCACATTGTGTCTGAATTGGCAGTTTGCATTCCCTTGTGTGTGTGTGTGTGTGTGTGTGTGTGTGGGTGTGTGTGTGTGGGTGGGTGGGGTGGGTGGGGGTGTTTTTGAACGGAGAGACCCATGGTAGCATTTTGCCTGCCCACTTGCCTTTCAGCCACTGGTTCCACAGTTTGCACGACAGCTTTGTGAACACATATCTCCTTGGGTTGACTGTCCTTTCAATTCAATTCAACTCAAGAAACCTTTAATGGTATAAAATAGATTAAAAACAAAGGTGTCAAACTGTGGAGCAAAAGACTAAAAGATAGATAAAAGAAGAGATGAAAGAGGTCAGATTAGTGGCCATCCTTGGTCCTGGTCTTATTATTGGTATATGCAGCCACTGAGACCGTTAATTCAGAGGATTTGTCCTCAAGTAGGTGCTGGATTATGCTTTCTGGGGATCCAGAAAGGTTAGAACTGAATGGAGCCAGAAACTGAAGGTGGAGCTTGTGATGAGTGGGACAGGAAAGAAGAATATGGGCAGTTGGATCGGGTTCCAGTAGAGAATGTTTGCATAGTCTGTTATCAAATGGTACATTGTGATATCTTCCTGAGAGAACAGCTGAAGGGAGTGTGAAGGAAATAGAAAGATTTAAGTAGAAAGATTTAAAATGGTGTCTGTTTGGTTGTAGCTTGGTTCAAGCAGTCAGCAAGAAGCAAGAAGTCTGTGTCTGTGTGAGAAAATATAGATTAGGCCGTGCCATGCTCTTGGATTAGCTTCACAGGTGCAAGGAGCTTTCTTATCAGCGTGCTGTACCATACGGAGACATATGGGGACATAACATTCTGTGCCAACGCCAATTAAGACATACCTTGAAGATGAACGCATGAGAACTGAACAAAGACACCGAAAATAATTGTTTTAATTAAATCTAGCCTGATGATTGGACAATGGGATGGAAAGGATGAAAGGAGGGGGGCAACCTGCCGAGGGAAGTTAATACTTTAAGTTAGAGACAATATAATTATAGGGGTTTTTTTGTTCAAAAATGCTTGCTTAGAGCACAGATGCTTTTAGTCAGAATGTCCAGTGTAACTTAGACAACACGTAGTTAAATAGAATTCTTTATTTTCTGATTGCCAAGAATTGAACCATGAACTGACCTTTGGCTGGCTTGTTTTTGTAACTCTTTATTTCTCTATTTTTAATAAAATAATAATTTTTACAACTGGTTTGATTACTGCCCATCATATGAGAGAGATTATTTCCAGGCCTTGACCTAAGAGTTGTAACTTCCACTGAAAGTGGAATTGGGTTGGTATATCTTAAAATATACAGCCTGTTAAGGTTTTTACTGTTTTTTCAGAGGTGTTCTAAGGAGCCTCTGAAGGAAGGCGGAGTCTATCCGTATAGGGAGGATGTTCAATCTGGTGAGCGCTGGCAAGGATTAATTACATAGGTGTCCCATATAGTTCGCTCCTAGTCCTGAAGTTGGCATCAGAACATAAAAGCAAGGGGAACAGGTTGAGTGGAGCCCTGCTGCAATGGACTGGCTCTGAATATCCCATATTACTTGGTGCACAATTTTAAAGATTTGGGATTCTACAGAATTGGTTAAAGAGTCTAAATTAATTCCAGTGTGGTCAATTTTAAGCTTGATATGTTGGTACCATCTGGAGACATCTGGAGTCCCTTAATAAATCATATAGTAGGGAGTTTGAGTGGGAGGGATGCATAAAAATTAATGAAGAGAGAGGTATTCAAATATTGAGAATTGATTTAAATGAACTGATTCCATACCTGTGTGAAAATAAATATACCTCTGGCAGAGGAGTTAAAAAAACACCTCGATGCTGCTCCAAAAAGCACAATTCCCCATCAAATTAATCTCCTCTTACACACACATTGTGTAATCGCCCATTTTACAGCAATTTAAAGCAGGCCAAATCCAAATTAAAGAGGGTTTTTTAAAGCAATGTAACCACCTTCTATGATATTCAACAAAATATTGTAAAGCCACAAAAGGTTGAAAGTTACCTGTGAATGTCTAGACCCATGATGGTGAATCTTTTAGAGACCAAGTGCCCAAACTGCGATTCAAAATCCACTAATTTTTCGCAAAGTGCCAATAAAGCAATTTAAGCTGAATACAGGTGGTTGTGAAGGGGCGATGTCGGGTGCCCACAGAAAGGGCTCTGAGTGCCACCTTTGGCATCCATGCCATAGGTTTGCCAACACTAGTCTAGACCCTCTAGAAGGGAAGAAGACAGCATGAACATGTAACAGACAGACTCTATCCACAGTGGACCATTTTGTGGGTACAATGAGAATTTCCCTGTATTTTCCTCCTACTATTTAAAACTAAATGTTCTTGGAAGGATGCTGACACCTCATTCGTATTTTCTCAAAGATCATTCTTGGACTCAGTTCCTGTTAGTGCTCAGCATCTGAGATTCCTGCTAAGAAGAGTGATCTGTTTTCATCAATTACATCTCAGATTCATTATTACAGTCCATTTCTTACTTTTACAACTAAGGTGCAAGCAGAGAGAGAAGAAACCTTATCATAATCTATGATTTGTCTTCCTTATGTTATATATGGTTCACATTCAATCCTTTATTCATTTATTTTAAGAGTATTTTGACCCCACCTTTCTCCTTGAAAAGGCCTCTTAGACTGATACTTCACGTCTGTCTCATCGCTGTTCACAGTCCCACTGGGGACCGGTATGAAGAAATCTAACCGTATGTCCACTGCAGGATGAAGGGAGTTCGTCCTGACGACACCCCCTGAACTGCGATCTAAGTGGGAAGAGATTCCCCTCCCTGGCCTCAGGAATCTCCTCATCTTGCTTCTCATTCCAATGTGAGAGCCCATGAGGTCAGTCTCCTCCTGCAATGTGCCATTCTCCATCTAGTGGCAGGAGTGTGAAGTGCCATTCGCCAGTACATTCCCTATGGAGTCAACAACGCAGTGCAGAGAGATTAAAAAGACAAATGCCTCAAACTTAGCTCCGTAACGCATTGAAGGCAAGGCTTCGGAGAATCAAAACATTGAAAAACAGAAGGTCGGGTTGAAAAAAAAGCCAGAGAACAAAGGCATGGAATTTCACATATCATCACAGAACGAGGACATGCGGAAACAGTCATGCCGGTATCATCAATTATGCCCGTGCTTACAGGGGAACAGGGACAGAACTACAAGAAGACCATGTGACTGCAACTGACATCAACACACAACAAACTTCCTCCCAGGACAAGACTGAACATGAAGTAACTGTCTTAGTCCACCAGCCGCAGCTTCCATTTCTTAACCTACATTTCCTGAGCAGGTAATTTATTCACATAAAAGCTAAAAGTGTCCACTGGCAGGATCTGCTTAGTGGAGCTTTGTGATCCCAAACCCATAAAAAGTGCTCGTAACAAACTGAAAAGACCATACACTGTAGCAAAAGTAAAGCAACCGCGGCAGAGAGGAAAGTTCATGCTGATGTAGACAAAAAAAAAAAGAGTGAAAGAGAGATAGAGAAAGAAAGAAACTGAAATATAAAGGGATACTGGATTCCTGTTTGTTTGACTTAGAGAAACTGAGGTTAGGCATCTGGTAAGTGAGGGGGTTACCTTTAAAAGATGGTGTTAATTGAATGCAGAAGGATGAAATGAGCACACAACGGTCTTTTTCAGTATGTGGCTCAGAGACTGCTTTGCAATTGGAAATTGGATGTTGTTCTTTCCAGAGACGCTGCAAAATGCATTCTTCTCATTCATATTTTGACTTCCAGAGGAAAAGAAAATTGAGAATGAACTAAAGGTTCATTTGTTGGATTCTGTGTTCCAGTAAAAGTAACATTTTTCTGACCTCCTGAGCTACTTTCAGAGAAGAAATCCACTTTGCCTCAAGAATTCACATGCAGCACATGGCATGTTCATGGCATTTCAAAGCAATAAAGAACGCACGAAACTGGAAGTACATTTGAAAAGGTGAACAGTTGAAGTGTGGTAGTATGGGCACAAATATGGTATAGTCACTCAGGAAATTGCAGAAATGAAAAAGTTATGGGTTTGTAGTTTGTACACATGATGAAATTTGGTGCATTTCATGGCTGGAATGAAAAATGCTGTTTTTTCTCATCCTTACACCAGGGACAAAAAAAGATCAAAATCGATCTCTTCTCTCTGTTAACAGACAAGATATTCTGTGAGTTCTTGGTAAGAAAAGGAGAATTATTCTTTGAGCAAATTAAGCAAATGCCGCTGTAATGTAAATGATGCTGTAACACAAATGCAAATTGATGATGACTAATGGTTTGCTGCATGAATTTTGAAGGATCAAAAGCACAGCAGGAACTTTTTGGTCATTTAAAAATGATCAGTCAATATATTTATTAATTAATTTATTTTAGAGTATTTGTGCTTGCTTGCCAGATGTGCATTTTGTTTGTCAAATGAAATGAGTAGATTTGTGCACAAATCACAAATATGTGTGTGTGTGTCAGGGCAGGGGGAGAGTAAGGACTTTCACTTCCTGACTGTACCAGAAAACTCTCTTGAGAATTTTCACAACAGTGTTTCATCAAGTCAAAACAGCTTAAATCAATGAAAATTAACGATTTAATGCATATTGGTTGCATTTTACGCAAATAATTCATGAATTGAATGCTGGGGAATGGGATGACACAAAAATGCAGGACAAAATGTTTGCCCCAACAAGAGTAGACTTGTTGAAAAGAATGGGATTTTTTGACTACAACTCCCAGAAATCCTGGCCTGCATAGCTAGTGGTGAAAGGTTTGGAGAGTTTTTTTTCACCCAAGACCATTGGGACCCAAGCTTGGAAAGCATTGTTCTGGATGGACATACCTCATCAGACCAGAGTCCCAAAATCCAACTGAGGGAGACACGTGGGAATAACTTCCTCGAGATCATTCTAAGAAAAACCTTTCTGATGTGCATAGGCTGTGTCAAGAACAAACTTGTTGGGTAGTTGCTTTTCAACTGCAACTCCGAGAAACCTTCACCACTAGCTGTGCTGGCCAGAATTTCTAGAAGTTAGCAGTCCAGGAATGCCTGGATTACCCACAATTCGGAACTACTAAGAACTTTTAATTGAAGTTTAACTCCATTAGTTGTATTTTAATTGGATTTTAATTATAACTGTACCATTTCAATATCGTATTTTATGACCATTTTGTAAACCACTCCAGGTAGTACAGTTAGCACTAAGGGGGTGGCATAGAAATATAAATAAATAAATAAATAAATAAATAAATAAATAAATATGGTCTAAATTATAGTCACTGTCAGAAATTCTGTGCTCTGAGTTATGACAAAATGGTGTGGCAGAGAGACTTTCTTTCTTTCTTTCTTTCTTTCTTTCTTTCTTTCTTTCTTTCTTTCTTTCTTTCTTTTTTCTTTCTTTCTTTCTTTCTTCAGCTAGTCTTGACTCATATGGAGTCTGTTCATCAGCCACAAGGCTTATAGAGACTTAGGTCAGATAGTTAAATACTTTATAATTACTGTTAACAGTCACAGAAACCCGATATAGCAGAAAATAACAAAAGATGGAGAAAAAACTACATAAATTACTAGCCGCAAAAAATATGGTGGCAATTCTTATGACAAGAATATATATGCTATTCATTCTTTTGAATAGATTTACAGCATGTTATTCAATTCTTTAGAAATACTTTAGAAACACTTCCAATCAGAAAGTGTGTCTACCACTGAGATGGTGTTGAGATACGTCCCTCCAAATATGCCAATTACACCACTAGGAGACTGGTTAATAATTGATTAATCAGTCTTCTAATCATACAGCACAGCTAAAATCTTCATGGCAATTAAAGTACTTTAATGCCTGATAATTATCACCCACACAGATTAATGTGGACCAGAAATGGAGGGGCATTATTCTACATGTGTGTATCTTGTATGATTTATAAAATCATACACGGTAGGGACAAAGTAGGTAAGGAAAAACTGTTTTCCCTATCACACAATACTAGAACTAAGGGAGACTCCATGAAACTTTTAGGTTCTAGATTTCAAACAAGAGAAAATACTTTTTCACCCAGAGGATCACTGGTCTGTGGAACTCCCTGCCAGAAGGAGTGGTGACAGCTGTCAGCCTTGACAGCTTTAAGAAAGGATTGGACAAGTTCATGGAGAACAAGGGTATCAAAAGCTATCATTATGGATGCCTAAGGACAACCTCCGGGTTGGAGAGGTAGACAGGATATCTCTCAATACCATTGGCAGGGAATCATAAGCAGGTGAAGACATCTGCTTCGGAATACCCTGAAGCAAATGGTGAGTCGCTGTGTGAGACAGAATGCTGGACTGGATGGGCTGTGGCCTGTTCCAGCAAGGCGGTTCTTATGTTCTATAGAATGGTGAACTGCATATGGTGGCAGGAAGGAAGGCTTTATTAACAGATTCTGCAGCAGTTTTCTAAAGTACATGATAAAAATGCAGCTTCAAACGTGATCTATGTTGTGATAATTTCCTCCGCTGTCTTCTACCCAGTCGCTGGGTAGCTCAGACCTGGTATGAAATCCTGAAGTGAACAAGAACTCCTGGCACAGAAATCAGTGAGATAGTTCTTTGATGCCATAGGAGGTAGCAGGTAGTTTGGGGTTGGCTTATGCTTTATAAGAACTGTTTCCTTTCTAGGGGCAGGACACCCAAAAAACTTCACTTTTCCCAAAAAGTTTTTCTCAATCCCAATAGAAAAAAATTTGCTAATTTTGGTAAATCCTACCAACCCACTCCCCAAATAAATAAAACAGAATTCTTCCCCATGTACACAGGGGAAAATTTTGTAGGGATACATAAAAGAAGCCTCATGACACAGTGGTTAAATGCCTGTACTGCCGCTAGAACTATGCTCAGGACTGGGTGTTCAATCCCAGGTAGCCAGCTCATGGATGATTCAGCCTTCCATCTTTCTGAATGAGTACCCAGCTTGTGGCGGCGGGGGGGGGGGGCAATGTGTAGCCTGCATAATTAAATTGTAAACTTCCCAGAGGGTGCTTGAATTGCTATGGGGTGGTATATAAGCAGAACATGTTGCTTTCTTAGCATAGCAAGCTACTTGTGTTAAAAGCTTAGAAACGTCCCAGGGAAAAGTACCAGAAATAGTTCAACATGTGTCCTGCTCAGGGGTTCTTTTTTATTTTCAACCTAGACACATGAGTAACAGGCTAGTCCCACCCCTTTTGACTTTATTCTATCCAGTAGAATGTTAAATCTAAGGAGTAGAGCAATGTTTCTTTTGGGGGCAAGCCACACAACCAGAAAATATGAACCATCACGTTTTCCAGTCCAGTACAGCTCCTCTACTTGCGGAAAATACTGCCAGACAATAATTGAAAGAGTGGAGCTAACATGTTCCATTCCCCGCCTCATCTGGCAGCTGGCCACTCAGACAAGGAAGCAGGGCAAAGATTCTGGGTCCTGCACTTATTGGTCAGCCATCCAAGGAAAGGGATCCACCCAGGGTGTGTCAGCTAGTGAGTGGGGCAGCTGGCCAGGAGGTGAGGTGAGGGTAACAAGAATTCCCAGCCCACCTGGGAATTCAACAGAACCATAGTTCTGTTGCATCGACACAACCATAGTGTCTAGATCAGTGGTTCTCCACCTGTCGGTTCTCAGATGTTCCTGGTGTTCAACCCCCAGAAACTCCTTCCAGCACAGTGAGTGGTGGAGGCTTCTGGGAGTTGCAGTTCAGGAACATCTAGGGACCCACAGGTTGAGAACCTCTGGTCTAGATCAAGGGAAGTGATAGTACCATTCTATTCTGCTCTGGTCAGACCCCACCTGGAGTACTGCGTCCAATTCTATGTGCCTCAGTTTAAAAAAGATGTTGACAACCTCAAGCGGGTGCAGAGGAGGGCAACCAGGATGGTTGAGGGTCTGGATAAAATGTCTTATGAGGAACGGCTTCGGGAACTGGGAATGTTTAGCTTTTCAAAAAGATGGCTGAGAGGGGATATGATAGCTATGTTTAAATATTTGAAAGGATGTCATATTGAAGAGGGAACAGGTTTGTTTTCCATGGCTTCAGAGACTAGGACTTGGGGCAATGGTTTCAAACTACAGGAAAAGAGATTCCATTTGAACATTAGGAAGAACTTCATGGTGGTTAGATCTGTTCGGCAGTGGAATATGCTGCCACGGAGGGTGGTGGAGTATCCTTCTTTGGAGGTTTTTAAGCAGAGGCTGGATGGCCATCTGTTGGAAACATTGTGATGGGGTTCCTGTATGGCAGGGGGTTGAACTAGATGGCCCTTGAGGTCTCTTCCAACTCTATGATTCTATGATTCTCATCATCTGGGTGGCCATCTGCTGGTGGAGGCAGAGAATGGAAGACTGGATTTCTGCCAGGATGTGGAATCCCATGACAGGGGAGGGCAGAGCAGCATGCGGCAGTTGGTGAGTGGAGGTGCTGCTGAGTGGGTGGGGCAAAGAATGCACATCAGCTGTGCTGCCACACAGATGAACAAGGAACATTATGCACTTCATACCCATCTCTAACAGCAACCCAGTTATGTGAAAAGGCCTATTAGAGAACAATATATTTGGGCAAACCTTTTAAACCAAATAAGCACCGTGTGTTATAATGATTGGAGAGTTAAATAAAGTCAAGGGTTTTTTTCTCTTTTTCAAAAAATTGCTTTGCAAGTGTTTACTTTCATAAGTTGTCAAAATGTTGCCAAATGTATTACTAATCAGTCGATTGTCCAAACTCCAAATTGCTCACATTTAAGTATCTATTCAACAGTGGGGGGAAAAGCTCTGGCAACTCAATTATATTAATTCATCCATGACATCTTTAACTGAATTTTCGAAAATGAAAGCAAACTATTCAGTGCAAAGGAATCAGCCATTCCTTTGCAAAGAAGTTGTTTTACTGAGCAATGACTTGCAATAAACATCTGGGCACCCAAATGAATCAAAATGATTGGTGTTAGTAAACAATGTACTTAAGAGCCTGTCAGTGAAGTATTCATGGATCAATGGATACCCCCAAGCACCTCCTTAAACATAGATGTGGTCCTTAACCCTGCCCACCTTTTTCCTGTCCATCTTCCTGCTGCAACTCATTATAAACTTTCAGGACTGGATAAAAAAACTCAAGCTGTATATTGCCATGAGCCATTTTGTTCACTCATCAATACCTCTGCACCATGGAGTGCATATATATATATATGCATTGAAATCTGAGTAATCCCTAATCACGACCATTTTTATGTTGTATGGATTCACCCCATAGGCGATTCTGTTAAGCAAATAAGTTAAAGGGTTTTTTTAAAATCACTTTGTGTTTACTTTCATAAGTTGCCCCAAAATCTTGCCAAATAGATTACTAATCAGTAGGTTGTCCAAACCCCACATTATGACATCACCAGCTTAATGGTAGCCATCAGTATAGCAAAAAGATGGGCATCAAATTTTGTACTTACAAAACTATTGTTCTTAGAGTTTTTTATCTTATTAAAGGTGATAACTTGGTCTGCTAAAAGAGGAAGTTTGTGCCACTCAGCATGTAACAATCATCTTCCCTTGGAGAAGAAAGTGCCAGTTTCAACATAAAAAAGCTTGAACATAAAAGACATTCTGAGGTGCCATAGGAAAAGCAGGGACCACTCATTCATTGGATTGCACACCCCAATAGGGACCACAATAAGCTAGTCTCAAGTGGAATCTCAAGATGCGGGGCATCTACCTGTTTCTTTTTCCTGTACCATACCATGTTGCGTCCATGTCATCCACTTATCTAACTAACACACATCAGTGTTTTTTTATCAGGACTCAAATAGAGGAAGCTCGCTGGGATGAATCCTATCCCAAAACAAGCCGTTAGGACATGGGTCAGCCTTCAATAATGTAAAGTTCCAGGTGTTTGTGACCCCTCCACTCACCAAACAGCCGAGCAACTGGACCATAGTAATAAATTTTGCAACTCCTCTGTTGAGACTAATTTAGTAAAACTACTGTATAATGAGTGCATTTCAATATCTTACAAAAATAATCATTTTTATGTAATCTGCAGTGACAGGTTTACTGAATAAATTAGATGTGTTAAATTTTTACAATGCTCTGCATAGAGACATCCTGATACAATCTGCATTAAATATAATTAACTCTCTACCAGCAGAATTCTTAGCAATCAAATGTTAATCTAAATTTATAACAATATGTTATTTCTCCCTACATTTATTGACCTCATTATGCAGATATATTATTATAGGTACTTTATTGTATTATTTCACTTCTACCAAGAACATAGTGGCTGCAATAGGGTAGCCTAAAAATAAAACCAAACAGCATTTAATTTTATACAGCTCATTCTCAACACAAGACACCTGAAAGTATGTTAGGAAATGTAGACCTCCAGCTACTGATAGTTTGGGGAACTTGACAGTTGAGTAGCTATTATGCATTTAATAAGATCCTCAAGAAATGAACGTAGAACAATGGGATTATTTTCACAGTTGCAAAGGAAAACAGCTGAGGACACTAAGGCTGCTTTCACACGACCCCTAAAATCCTCTGGCAACTTAAATTCAGATCCCCCCAACCAGAGATCATGTGGTTTTTGTTCTGCTTCCTGTGTTCCCACCGTCCTGCACTCTGATTCTATTGCTTCTGTCTGCTGTGAGGGGAGGGAGAAAAAAATGCAGGCTCACCTCCGCCTGCTGTCGGCAGCAGCTAGTTGTAGTAGGACAGTAATCCCGTTAGGTATTCCTGTCTGTTAAAAGGGGGGAACAACAAAAACAAACAGAAGGCAGAGGAGAGCCAAGCATTCACAGCTTTAAAATCTGCATCGGAAATTTTTTTTTACCTCCTGGAGACCTGGTACTTGTAAAATGTGCTAGGGTGTGCTTAATTTGGCGTGGTCGTACTTTATTTTTTTAAAATGTCCGCTGCTGGTGGGAAAACAATTTTATGTGCCACATCTGCAAGCATTTTGCAGCAGATTTTAGGGGTAATGTGAAAGCAAAAAGCAAAGCAAAAAGCAAAGTGTTCTGCTTATATACAGCCCCATACCACTACAAGTAGTCTCTGGGCGGTTTACAATTTTAATTACAGTGTGCAGGCTACACATTGCCCCCCCCAGCAAGCTGGGTACTCATTTTACCGACCTCGGAAGGATGGAAGGCTGAGTCAACCTTGAGCCTGCTACCAGGGATTGAACCCAGGTTGTGAGCACAGTTTTACCTGCAGTACAGGCATTTAACCACTGCGCCACGAGGCTGCCTAAGTTGTTTGGCTCATACAGATAAAATTCCCACTATCTCTTGAAATGATAGTAAAAGTGGTTCCTGGTCCAGGGAAGGGGGAGTGTATCCCCCCAAAAGAGGACCATAGACTACACTCTATCCCTCCTCAAATGTTTATGAACCTTGGGTCAGCACACAATAAACCAATCATTTCCAAGCTTGCTTTTCTATGGTTCAATAAAGCAAAAGGATTCCAATCACTGCAAAGGGAAACTGGTAGATTTGTTCATTCAAGGGTACATAATGATAGTAAGCCCACACCTGCAGTATTGCGTACACTTCTGGTCACCGCATCTCAAAAAGGACATACTGGAACTAGAAAAGGTGCAGAAGAGAGCAACTAAAATGCACCAACCCTCCCCCTTCTCTGGCCAAGCAGGGCTCATGCCTCGAAGTGCCACATGAAGAGGGTGTGTGAATGTGTGTATGGATGGGCACGAAACGGAAAAATTGTGCTTTGTTTTGTTTCGTGCCCAACCCACTTTGTTTCGTTTTGTTTCTTATGATTTTTTTTTAAAAAAATCATGGGAAACTAAACACTTACGAAACAATTTGTTAGGTACTGGCTGTCCTCCTCCTCTTTCTGGGCTCTGGCAGGGTGGCCCAGCCAGGCTCTCTTTCCCTGGCGGCAGCAGCGGCAGGCGGTGGTGGCTCTTCTCCGGCCCGGGCCCTGCTCACATTCTCTGGTCAGAGCTTCTCCCTGTGCTTCCAAGGGGGGAGAGGGAGTGCCCAGCTTGCTCCAACCCTCCCACCCAGTGACCCTTTTTCAGCCGTCCAGCCACGTGGCAGCTGCAGCACCCTCAGCCCACACCCCCATGGCTTTTCCCCATGTCTCGGGGGGGAGGGGGAGAGGGAGGGACCGGCTTGCTCCGATGTCCCCAACACTGCTCATCAGTGGCAGCTCATCGAGGGACCTCCATATTGGGAAACCAGCAGGTAAGGGAGCTGCAGCCATTTTACAGAGAAACAAAATGGTTCATTTTAACAAAAAATGGCCATTTTGTTTCATCTGTAACAAAATGCTGCTTCATTGTTTTGTTTTATTTCATTTTATTTCGTTTTGTTCGACAGCAAAATGACAAAGCAGCATTTCATTTTTAGTTTTGTGCCCATTCCTAGTATGTAAGTTACTCTGTCTGAAAGACTGGGGCTGTAACACAACCCATAACTTCAAATGCAGCTTTACAATATCTTGGCTTCCTGCCTCAACAAAGAGACTGTCTGGCAATTTTTTTCATCTTCCCAAGGCCTCAACATCTAAGAACTAACTCCTGGCAAATCCATATTTTGCCATGGTTGAACTTTTGGTACAGCTTTGAAAATGAGGGTATCACCCTTGAAATGTTAGCAACTCTTTTTTGTTCTTTTAGTAGTTGCATAAAGGTACCACCCGGTCTAGCCTTGCATTTTGTTGAAATGATTTCCCCTTATGAGGAAAGGCTACAGCATTTGGGGCTCTTTAGTTTGCAAAAAAAAAAGCACCTGAGGGCTGATATGACTGAGAGTACAAAATTATGCAGGGCATGAGTAAAGTGGAAAGAGGGAAGTTCTTCTCCCTCTCACAGAATAGCAGATCTAGGGGGCATCCACTCAAACTGAGGATTGGGAGAGTAAGAACAGACAAAAGAAAATACTTATTTACCCAGCAGGTTGTTAGTCTGCAGAACTTCCTGCTACAGGATGTGGTGATGGCATCTGGTCTGAATGCCTTCAAAAGGAGATTAGACAGATTCCTGGATGAAAAGTCCATCACAGGTTAAAAGCTATGATGGGGATGGGTAATCTCCAGGCTTAGAAACGGGGTACTTCAAAGGCCAGATGCCGGGGAGTGGTATCAGGAGACAGATATTTGGCACCCTGCGCCCAGAGGCATTTGGCGGGGCCACTGTGAGATACAGGAAACTGGACTAGATGGGACCTTGGCCTGATCCAGCATGGCTCTTCTTATGGTCTTGTGTTCTTACATTCTCTCTGAGTGGTTAATTTTTGAAAAGGCAGCTACAACGATCTTTTCAGTGCTGGGAGAACTGCACTTGTTCAGTTTGCCCAGTTATATTAGTTTGTGGGGTGTTTTTTTTTGGGGGGGGGATTACTTAATTTACAAATTTATTCACCGTTATATATGGACGAATGGTATAATCAAGTATGGGATATTGCCTTAAATGATAAATTGACATGTGATTTAAAGATTAAGAAATGAGAGTTAAAAAGAGATGTTTTTAATGATATATGGGGTCGATTTATTGAATATGTTTTTGTAAAAAAATAAAGATAAAGTTCCAGTGCAACAATCAATTCAGTTCTGGAAGGAAGGATAATAAGAGCCAATACTGTTTAAGAGGTCCTGCTGATGGAGGGGAGCACCGTTGTCTGGTTGTTGTTGTTGGGGTTATTTTTTGTTTTTGCTTGTTAGTATCTTGTATTTGCATTTTGCATTTTGTGTTGTTCCAGTGCTGAATGCCAGCTGGGCTCCTGCCTTTTGTTTCGGAATCTGACTACATCCGAAACGAAAAGCCCATCTCTAGTGCAAATTCATCTTTTCCTCAAATATGGGTTCCCATTGTAATGTAGTAGATAAAGTGAGTGACGAAGACTCTAAAGAAAAGTGTTCAAATTCCCCACTCAGTCATGGAAGCCCACTGGGGAAGCAGAACTGGTAAAAGCACTCCTTAAATATCTTGCCTTAAAAGCCCCATTAAGGCTGCTATGCATGGGTTCCAACTTAATAGCAAAACGCACACCCACACCCACACCCATGAAATTTACATCTCATAATTGTTTTATAAATCAGCCAAATCACTTCGTTGGATTAAAAGTTGAGAAGAAAAGAACAGAAATTAAAATAGGCTTCTTTGGGCTATGTAAGTTTCCTTCCTGGAAGTACTATAAGTTTACAGTCCTTCTAGGTGGAAAAATGAGAAGAAAGTTACATATTAACGGCATCATTAATTATGGACTGTGATTGGACTGCCTGTAGCTATGCTTCAAAATTGAATGGAAAGAGCACTTTACTTGAACCCACAGTAGAGGTGGGGATAAAGAATTGGGGCAAAGCATAGGAAATGATCAAAGAAGAAAGAATTAACATTTCATCAAAGGAATGTTTGAAGAGGATGCGACACCACAATACCATGTCTTCATATTGATGCCAATGGGGAACACCGGATAGGTGCTTGACCCTGCTAAATTATCTACACAGGTTTAGATAAAACAGTGGTATAAACTGCCAACACAAGCAATTGCTCTCTCTCTCTCTCTCTCTCTCTCTCTCTCTCTCTCTCTCTCTCTCTCTCTCTCTCACACACACACACACACACACACACACACACACACACACACACACACACTTCTATAGTTAGGAAACTTTTCTATAATTGCAGAAACTTATCTCAGGATATATTTCAATGGTATAAAAATTGGATCTGCTTGGTTGAAAATTAGGCCCTTAGCAAAGGGAAGATATGAGTTTAAAATGATGCAGGCAAAGTCCTGTAACAAAAGTTTGTGTCACCATCGTCATCATCACCTCAGCATTTCAAAGAGGTAAGGGACCGCATGGATCACTGAGTCTAGCCCCTGTCAGGGCATAATAATGGGGAATTGTACTCCCAACTAGGGATGGGCAGGAAACAAAAAACGAAATGCTGTTTTGTCATTTTGTTACGTAACGAAACAAAACGAAATGAAACAAAATGAGGAAGCAGCATTTCATTATAGACAAAATTAAACAGTCAGTTTTCCATTGAAACGAACTATTTTGTTCCATCATTTCCGGGCTCCTGCCAAGCTGTCAATGGCTGGAACCCTTTAAACTTGGCCCAGTTGGTACCCCAGCCATTGATAGATTGGCAGGAGCCCTCAGAAAATGGTGGGGAGGGCAGTGTGATCAGGAACTGCCTGAGTTCCCCAGTCCCCACCAACTAGGCCGGGTTTAAAGGGCTCCAGCCATTGACAGAGCAGCAGGAGCCCTCAGAAAATGGCTCCTGGAGTCCTCTAGGCCCCAGGGGAGCCAGCTTGTTATGTACTTTTTTGTTTTTAAAAAAATCATAAGAAATGAAATGAAACGAAACAAAACAAAACATTATTTTTCCATCCTAAACCACTGAGCTATCCAACAGTTTCAGTACATAGTATCTTGTGGAAAGTATGCTCCAGAGAAATTCATCCATTCTACACGATCCCCTCAGTTCCTCATGCTGCAGGTGGCCACCCTGAGGTAGGCCAAAAACAGCAGCAGCAGCAGGAAGAAGAAGAAGAAGAAGAAGAAGAAGAAGAAGAAGAAGAAGAAGAAGAAGAAGAAGAAGAAGAAGAAGAAGAAGAAGAAGAAGAAGAAGAAGGAGAAGAAGAAGAAGGAGAAGAAGAAGAAGAAGAAGAAGAAAGCAGCAGCCGTGCATTTTTTGTGGGGGCCCTAATTTTTTTTTTTTGGACCAGTAACTTAGTCTGCCTGCCAGTTTGTTATTAATGTTCTGAACTCCAAATGAAAGGGTATGGTCTGAAGGGAGCACATCGGCTGTACAAAGCTTTATGGGGAATACAGTTTTTGTACTTTGTTCATGCTTGAGGGTCCACATTGAGCCGGTATTGGAAGGAGAGTCAAGCATATTAGAGTAACACAGAGCCCAAAGTGGAGCATCATACATCAAGGCTGATGGATCTAGTGCTTTCATACTATCAAACTTGAAAAGGTTGATATCCTGGGTTAAAGGTATAATGTAGGCGGTGATGGTTTTTGCCATTTTTCTTACGTCTATGAGCTGCGATTCTATTTCTGATAAGTACAGGAATGGGGTGTCCAATTGGAGATTCAGAGATTTCAGGGGATTGAATAAGCCGAGCAGAGTCCAATAAAATTGGTTGTTGAAGACTGTTAGCAATGGGTGGAGGCTCCTGGCCCAACAGTACGTGGGCTAAAGGAGGCTTGACAGGTGGCAAATTCGGTTTAAAAATGCTCCCCTTATGAGGGGATGGATTTTTAGTCTCCTTGTGACCAGGAGGTAGACGGTTGGCTGGGAGGGTAGGCTGAGTAGTTGCATCAGAAGAAAGGCCGCTGGATTGAGGCTCAGAGGAGTCTAATAATTTAAACAAAGGTTTAAAGTTCAAATAGTTTTTTCCCTTTCTTTCCTTTCTTTGCTTTCTTGCCTGGTGGTTTCCTGATGAGCTTGCCTTTGGTCTTGTCCTTGGTAGAATTTGGGTATACTAATGCTGTAACAGAGGATCCTTGCTTTCCCTGTGGTTGAGAAGGTTGCAGCGAGGGAAGAGATGAAAGGCTTGTGGTATCAGGGCACAGGGAGGAGACAGGCCGTTCTGTTGGGGTGAGGGGAGTGGAACGTCGCTTGCCAGATGCTTAGAGTTTTGGCCTACACACAACAGTAGTTCCTCCAGAGAAAGTTTGTTGATTTTGTCAACAGTAACAGGTGATAGGCCATGACAGATTGTTTCTTCAACCACGGGTCTCAAAGGGTCATTCACTGCAGGCCTTAGAGGTGCATCTTTGCCTGTGAGTGGAGGAGACTTAAAAACTTCCAGATGGTCAGCTATTGAGACAACAGATTGCTTCAAGACCCTTAGAATATCTCTAATTTTAAGGAGGAGGGGTTTTAGGTTAAAAGCATCTACACTCTCTGTCACAAAAGATGTATTAATATCTGCAAGCTTGCCTGGGCACCGACTATTGCTCCATACCTGTTGTGGCGAGCTAACGACATCAGAGATGGACTCGCCAGAGGAGACTACAGGGGGAGACATCGGGTTCCCCGTCACCTGTGGAGGGACCCAAGTGTGAGTCCACAAAGCTGAGTCCTGGGGATAGGCAGAATCCAGTACACTGAACTTGCCAAAGTCCATATTCATAGTGCTGTTTAAAAGATTTCCTGTCGTCTGGAAGTCTTCTAACAGATGATTACTCATCATAGAGCTGTCATGTAATTCAAGTGAGGAGGCAAGAGGGGCCTTGGCGTGGACTGAAAAGGACCTTTGGAGTGGCAGGAAGTCAGTCATCTTGGCTTGTCTGAGGCTTTTAGTACCAGCTGGATAGAACCTAGTTGGAATATGAAGATTGAGACGAGAAGAATTGCCAGAGCAAGATGAAGGTGCAGCCGAACAAGAGGAAAAAAACATGATTAGAGTCCGGTGACTTTAAAGCCTTTGGGCTGATATGTGAATTTCCAGTCAAAACAGAAAGAGGTGTAATCGATATGGGGGTCATGGCACGTATACTCCTGAGTACCGGAGGAGATAAGGTAAGGTCAAAGACTTCCATATCGTACCACTGACTAAGAGGTAAGAAGTAATCTGCTGAGCTAGTTATCTGCTGGAAGGGAGGTGGTGAAGGCGAAGGAGGGGCCCAAGGACTCAGGTCGCTCTGAGTTAAGAAACTCCCGTAATAAGTAGTAAATAAAATCCAGCAGGAGCAAGACAAGCAACAATCTTCCGAGAGGAGAAACAGAAAGTTGAGCCAAATGCTGACAAAAAAGCACGACAGACTCACGGAGGCTGTAAACTGCCGCCCACGCTCCATCGGAAGCAGCCTGTTATTAATGTGTTTTTATTATTATGTTTATTGTTGTTTTGCCCTTTTATTTTTATTGCATTATTGTAAACCACCCAGAGTTCTGTTTAGAAGATAAATATATAAATAAATAATAAATACATATAAATAAATAACCACATGCCAGCGGAGATAAGGCAGACTCCCTCCCTACACTCGTTTCAAGAGGCTCTGAAGACCTATTTAATTGCAGAGGCCTTCCCCAGTTAGTGTTTTTGTTTGTTTGTTTTGTTTTGTTCTTGGCCTTCCTTTCTATTCCCCCCTCCACCACTCATCTGTGAGCAGCAGATTTTTATTATTGTTTCCCCCCCAAAAAAAAAAATCTGGGGATATTTCATTTTTAAATTTCACTTTTAAATTTTCCTGGACAAGATGAGGTGTTTGCCATCTAACAGGCTCTGTTAATGGTTGTTTTAAATGTGTCTTATAAGGCCTTTTAACTGGATTTTAATTGTATTGATTGTATTTTAATTGTAACTGCATCTTTTTAATATTGTAATGTATGACCATTTTGTAAACTGCCCCGGGTAGTGTAGTTTGCACTAAGGGGAGGTATATAAATATAAATATAAATAAATAAATAAATAAATAAATAAATAAATAAATAAATAAATAAATAAATAAATAAATATGCACTTTAATCTCTTCTTTCTCAGACCTAGCTACAGAATAATAAGTATCCAACATGAATTTTATGTTTAGTGTTATGTATGAGAAAAGAAGAGCCAACCCCTGTGGTTAGCCCCAAATAAAATACAATGCATTGAACAAATGAGACTTGCTAAGACTCTTGTCTTTTGCTGACCATAGGATCTGTTGTATTTTTGTGGTCGGTCTAAATACTGTTTGTAGATTGTGCTTTTTCAACAAAGTATTTCTCCCATACATAAAAGGAGTCACAGACCGCATGGGCAAAATGTTGAAAAAACACAACCTATAAACAGTATTTAGACCCACCACAAAAGTACAACAGATGCTACAGTCAGCAGAGGACAAGAGGAACCCATTCACCACAGTAGGAGTATACCAGATACCTTGTAGTTGTGGCCAGGGATATATTGGGACCACAAAGCACAATATCCAGACCAGAATCAAAGAACATGAAATACACTGCAGGCTAAAAGAACCTGAAAAAAATCAGCAGTAGCTGAACATACCCTGAAACAAACTGGACATGAAATCCTCTTCGAGGACACAGAGGTACTGGACAACACTACCAATCACTATGTCATACTGCACAGGGAAGCCACAAGCATAAGCCCACAAACATAAGCACAGTTTCAACAAAAAAGAAGAAAGTCTAAAAATCAACAAAGCCTGGCTTCCAGTACTAAAGACTGCAGGGTGCAAAAAGGTCAAAGCTCAATGATTCCCATCCATCCCCAAGCAAAGGTGATCAGTTCATACAATAACAACACCCATCAACTACATATTAGGATCATTGCTACCCCTGATTACCTTGAAACTTATTAATCCCTCCATTACAATACACCTACTGTCCTGCATAGGACAAGCTTCCTCTTTCCCACAACTTTAAGAACCCCAGTCTCACTCACTCTATATCCCAGAGCACAGAGAGAAACTAACTCCTTGTTCCCTGAGCTCCTTGCCCTCTGAAGATGCCAGCCATAGATTCTGGTGAAACATCAGGAAGAAAAACTTCCAGGACATGGCCAAACAGCCCGAAAAACTTACAACTATCAGATCTAGAGATGGGCACGAATCGAAAAAATTGCGTTTTGGTTTTTTGTTTTTCATTGAGGGGTCTGTTTTGGTTTGTTTTCGTTTTTCATGAATTTTTGAAAAAAATCCATTTTTGTTTATTTGTTTTTCATTTTTACCCGCTTGTTGCGCAATTTTTAAAACCATTTCCGTACGCGGGCATCCCCCAACACCCCAGACCAGAGGGAAAACACTAAAAAAAATGATGCTGGCAGAGACACAGCATAGACTAGGTACGCAGGGAGGCTGCAAAGGCAGCGTCGGGGGTTGCCCAGGGTGCAAGGCAGCCGCAGAGTGACTGCACTGCGGGGCAGGGGAGGGTACTCACCAAGAGGTACGCACACACGCACACAGGGAGGCTGCAGGACTGAAGCTAGAGAGAAATATCTTCTTTCTCTCCCCTAAGAGCCAGGCTGCAGCTGGCAGAAACACAGAGACACACACCTGCCTGGCTGGCCTAAAGTGAAAATAACGAGTCACAGAGACAGCAATCCCACCCTAACCCCCACCGGAGACTGCAAGGAGGTTGGGGGCTGCCAGAGCTTTTTATGCCCTGTGTGGCTGCCAGACCTGCCCAGTCTGCAACCTGGGCATGCTATTGGTTGAAGTTGTCCAAGAATTTACATGATCCCATCACATGGCTTGCCTCCATTTTGTGGCTGGCGACATCCATTTTGTCATCCTTAAAGGGAAAAGAAAAATACATTGCGATGGGAGAAGACAAAAACAAACATTTTAAGGACTCCAACCCCTCCCCAATAGGTATTATCAGACAGTATAAATAATTATTGCTGCATTTTTATGGATGTCCAGGTCGTTTTTTAACATTTAAAACAGCTCATTTCATTGTGCGTCACCATTAACGAAAAATGAAACGTAACAAACCTAATTTTCGTGGTTCTCTTTGGTTTGTTCCAATTTCATCAGAATTTTCGTTATTTGTTTCGTTATGTAACAAAACGAATAACGAATAACGGAAATGAAAAAAGTTCATTGTGTGCCCATCTCTAATCAGATCCCAACTGTGTAAGCCTTTGAGAATACATTAAAAATTATTGCCATTGTCAAAATGGCTCTGTGGAACAAACAAATGTAATCAGAGGCCTGAATTTCTAACTTCCCAGAAGCATGGCAACATTTGCTCTGGGACTTAGAGGAGAAAGTAAGGAAAGAACCTATTTTGGGGATGCGTAGTTCAATCACCTGTTCTAATAACCATTGCTCGCACTGAGATTTCATACAGAAGAAGTAATATCCCATAGAATAGAAAGTAATATGAGGTTAGTGATTTATAAGCTCAGTAATAATGAAGGAATTCCAACTTCTACTTACTGTAAATTGTTAAAGAAACTTTAATGGGCGTTTGGATATGGGGTGGGATGCCTTCATTCTGACACAGGACTAAATGAGAACCACAGAAAGGGTGTTTGCATCAGAGACGTTGCTCAAACCAAATTTTACCTGTGTTTTACTGAATTACAATGAAGTAACCCATTTGTTGTGCTTCCTTCAATGGTCATAACTTGATTCAAAAGGAATTTGATCAACCTGTCAGACTCGAAAGGAACTCTGAAGGTTTTCTTTGTGTTTGTGTTTTGAATGTTATTAACTTGGACAGTTACTAGCGAGAAAAATGCCTTAATTTAGTCATTAAGGTGGTCAATAAAATCACTTCAAAGCAACAGCTACAATGAAAACAGTGGCCAACAACCAAAGAAAGGCAGATGCAGAAAAATCCCCCTTGAAAGAAGGAAGCCTCTCGCAATAACCAGGAGCCCTGGCATCCTGCTTGTCTCAGGCCACTAACTCCGCTCGGTCCTGCCCCTTCGTCCCCCAGTACCTGCCTGGCTCTCGCTTGCTCGTGTGTTCACTCTCAGCTACCTGCTCTCTCCTGCCAGCAACTGAAAGAGAGGGAGAGAGAAGGTAGCAGAGATTGTGCGAGTGAGTGAGAGCCAGGCAGGCACTGGGGGCCAAATGGGCAAGACCGAGTAGAGTGGGCGACTTGAGAAGCGGAGGGGGCCAGGGCTCCTGGTTATCATGAGAGATGCCACTGGGAGGAGAAGGGAGGGGAAATCAGGTGAGAAGCAGGGCTGCTAGCTAGCAAGGCAAGCAGGCAGGCAGGCAAGCAAGAAGGCGGGGGGGGGGGACTGAGGAAGAGCCTTGTGGCACAGTGGTTAAATGCCTGTACTGCAGGTAAAACTGTGCTCATGACCTGCAGTTCAATCCCAGGTAGCAGGCTCTTGGTTGACTCAGCCTTCCATCCCTCTGAGGTAGGTAAAATGAGTACTGTACCCTGCTTTCTGGGGGGGGGGGGCAATGTGTAGCCTGCATACTGTAATTAAAAAACACACACATGTAAACTCCCCAGAGACTCCTTGAATTGGTATGTTGTGGTATATGAGCAGACCGCTTTGCTTTGCTTTGAGTTTTGCTGCCTCCTGCTGCCGCCAAGGGAGATTACCTCACCTCCACCAAGACGGTGGAGGTGAGGAAGCTCAAACAGCCAGGGACAACCCTGACCATTCAAGCTTACCGGGAGGTTCTGCAGCACGCTTTCATGCTACCTGGCCCACTGTGCTGCCCAGCTGAGGTGGTGGGGTGTCCAGGACAAATGCTTTTGCCCCCAGGCCCCTACCACCACTGTCGCCACCATCACCCTTGGATAAGAGTGTTTACTCTTATCCATGGATTTTGTTATTCATGGGGTGGCCCGGAACTGATTCCCTGCAAATATCGGGATCCTACTGTACATCCATCCCCCATGACTGTAATACAATATGGTGCAATATAATCTTCAGCCTCAAAAAGACTCTAGTACAACTGCAGCTGAGGAACGCCTGGGAGCTCACACTCACCCTATTGTCCAGCTCCCAATCTTTCCCTATAAACAGGTATGGTTCTGCTTTTTGAATGGAACTAGCTCCTCAACTAGTGTTAAAAAGGAAATCATGCATCATGTACACTCTTGGTGCATGGCTGAACATCTTCTACCTGTACCTTTCTTTTTTTTGCTGGGGGGGTCTAGTAAGTTGCCCAGACAGGCTTTGTGGCCTTAGCAGGGTTCCTTGTCATTTGCAGGTTTTCCCACAAACACCTGTGCCCTATTCTGCTGCATATGTCATCCCAAATTCATGTATTTCTTTTTAAACACGCCAGCTTGCCTTGTGGTCACAGAACTGCTATTTCTCAAACTCCAGACACAGCATGCATATCTATTACTTCACTTTGAGATGGACGCACTCCTCTCTGTTAAGAACTCCATCTCATTCTTGATGGGATTCTCCCTCACTCACCTCTCTTCCCCCCACCACCCTCCATTTTGGGGCTGCGCAAAGTAATGATGTACCAGCAGCTCCGGGTCCTCCACTTTTCCTTTTAATTTAGCACAGTCCTGCGGGTCTCTGATGCACTAGAACAATTCTCTGTTCAACAACCTATTATACCCATGCTTGATTTGTCTTCTCACAGAGATTGGTTTTACTGATCTCAGCACATGAAATTGAAGAGTCAGTTTCTCGCCATCCAGAGTTCAATCTGTTCAGTGGCCCCAACAATGCAGGAGTCGCAGAATAAAAGAGCTTCAGCACACACCCAAACAAAATCTGCCCACTGGCCCACTTAACTTCTTCGTGTTCCGTACACTGGTCTGCATACAGCAGGCATGTCCAAAGTCCGGCCTAGGGGCCAAATGCGACACAATTTAAAATTTTGAGTGGCCCTCAGCCTCTTCTCCCTGCCGGCTCAGCCTGTCACTCATCCCTACTGGCCGGCCCTTCCCTGTGCTGGCTAGAGACATCAGCTTGCAGTTTTATGGTCCCTGCCTCCATCCATTCCCTCAGGCACCCGCCCTGCCTACCCACTCCTGTCTCTGTTGCTGCAGCATCTTCTCCACCTCCTTGCGAGGGAGGGCAGCATATGTGAGCAATGGTGCATCTTGGGTGTGCATGGGCCGATTCCTGGGCCACGCAACAGCCACTGGGCCCTTGGGCACCCGGGAACCAGAGCATTTGTGTCTGTTGCAAATGCCATGCCCTTTCTCCTCCCTTCAGGCTGAATGGTCATCCTCCCACACACACACATTTTCACCTCACCAAATCTGTCCCTCCTTGCAAAAAGTTTGGACACCCCTGTCATACAGTGTCACCGAGGCTTCACTATTCTTTCACCTCTCTTTTTATACCATCATGGCACAATGCTGCCCTGTCATATGTTGCTGTGGATATTGTGCAATGAAAACAATCAAGTAACCTTTTAAAACACTGGATACCCACCTTGGGCAATGCAGGTGTTCTTGGACTGCAATATCCAGAACACCCAGCAGTACGGCTGGTGGTGAAGGCTTCTGGGAGTCATAGTCCAGGAACACCTGCGTTACCAAAGGTGGTGGACCACTGCTTTGCAACAATAATGGAGCCTGTGTGTGTGTGTGTGTGTGTGTGTGTGTGTGTGTGTGTGTGTGTGTGTGTGTGTGTGTGTGTGTGTGTGTGTGTGTTGTGTCATTACAGTTGTTACCAACCCTTCGTGACTCCATGTCTGTGGAGTTTTCTTGGCAGGAATACTGGAGAGGTTTGCCAGTTCCTACTCCAGGTGCCTACAGCACCTGGTATTCCTTGGAGGTCTCCCATCCAAGTACTAACCAGGGCTGACCCTGTTTAGCTTCCGAAATCAGGTGAGATCAGATGTGCTTAGGGCATCTAGGCAGCTAATGGAGCCAGTAACCATGTCTGAAATGATGTCAGTAGTGGTACTTTTATATATTCAGCAAGGGCGGAGCAAGATGTTAAGATGCTGGGGGAAATGTTCCTGATGTAACCTATATCCTGACAAACCAGCATAATAAATCATGAGGAGGCAATCTCATATTTCAGATTTGTTGGGAACCTTATAGCAGCCCTCCTAAAGGTGATGATGTGATGAAAAGGGAGCAGTATGGCCAAATGAGCTAGAATTCATAATTTTTTAACTCAATAGCGATGTGCTGTAAAGATTTCTACAATTGATTTTCCTTTTTGGTTAATTGAAAAATGTGTTCACTTGCAAGGCTGTGAGTTTCTTTTAATAGAAGAGGTACTTTTGCACTCTCGAAAAAAGTTTTTTTTAAAAAAATAAATGAATAAAAATATAATGATAATCTTAGTACGGTAGAGCTGGAAGGGACCCTATGGATCACTGAGTCCAACCCCTGTTAAGGAGGCACTGTGGGGAATTGAACTCCCAACTTCTGGCTCCATAGCTAAGTTCTTAGTCACTGAATTTTCTCAGAGTTCATGCTGGGGTTGGAAAGCTTCAGGGATGTTGTGGCCATCTGAAAATATGGCAAGAACATAAAAACATAAGAAGAGCCATGCTGGATCAGGCCAACGGCCCATCTAGTCCAGCTTCCTTTATCTCACAGTAGCCCCACCAGATGTGTCTGGGAGCGCATTAGACTAGATATCTGTCTCCTGATACCACTCCCCTGCATCTGGTCCTTGAAGTACCCCGGTTTTAAGTCTGGAGATTACACATCTCCCTCATGGTTTGTAACCTGTGATGGACGTTTCCTCCAGGAATCTGTCCAATCCCCTTTTGAAGGCATCTAGGCCAGATGACATCACCACATCCTGTGGCAGGGAGTTCCACAGACTAACAATGCACTGGGTAATTTTTTTTCTTTTGTCTGTTCTTACTCTTCCAGCCCTCAGTTTGAGTGGATGTCCCCTAGTTCTGGCATTTTGTGAGAGGGAGAAGAGCGTCCCTCTACCCACTTGACTCATGCCCTGCATTATTTTGTACATCTCAATCATATCCCCCCTCAGGCGCCTCTTTTTCCAGACTAAAGAGCCCCAAATGTGTTAGGCTTTCCTCATAAGGGAGGTGCCCCAGCCCCGTAATCATTGTACCTCCAAAATCTCTGGAAGGGATTTGAGTATTTTTTTAAAAAAAACATAAGTTTTTGTGGATGTTTATAGAGGGTCAGTAGCTGGAAAATTGATTGTTCGGTTAGGAATAAAAGATCATGGTTTGGATTCTTATATCCATCCATCCATTTTTATTTATTATATACCATCGAAAGGACATTCTAAATGGGGGGGGGGGGGTTGGACTCAATGCCATTATAGGTCCCTTGCAACTCAGTTGTTCTATGATTCTAGGAACCCATTTGCTCAGTTATTCCATGTGAAACAAGCATCCTATAAAGGATTTACAGTTCTTGGCTACAGTTCTCTCCATCTAAACAAATAAGGGCTGTGTCAAAAAGGGACATTGACTGACTCCTAAGACTGGCTACACTGGTCCTCCAAAGTTTTAAATGAACAAATAGATTTCTTCCCTCTTATATTTTATTTATTTATTTATTTTATTTTGAATATTTTTACCCCACCTTTCTCCTTGGAAAAGGAACCAAGGTGTTTTACAATGATGAGGGACAGTATACAGCCCAGAACATTTAAGATATATTCCAGTTAAAAGGAGGGAAATAGGAGTGGCATCTTAGAACATTAAAATGTAACATTAAAGCTACAATGAGCACACACAAAAAGAAAAGAAAACCATTATGAGGGGTGGAAAATAACATGGAAACACTGGTGTTCTTATGAAATCAGTCAATGCAATCATGTATGCTAATCCATCCAACTACATCCATTGTAGGTAGTGCCTCATTCAGGGAAAGCTTCCCTGAAGAGGAAGGTATTTTCCTGCTTCTGGAAAGACAGCAGAGACAGGGCAGTCCTGATCTCCAGTGGGAGGGAGTTCCAAAGTCTGGGAGCAGCAAGAGAGAAGGCCCTTTCATGTGTTTTTCTGAGACATACCTGTGAAGGTGGTGGGATGGAGAGATAGGCCTCTCCTGATGGCTTAAGCATCCAAGCCAGTTCATAACAACATGAGCTCTTTCATATGTTCTCCTTGTAAGGCAGGCATCTGTGGCTTAATTAGTATGGCCCCCAGTAATAGCTGTGTCCAATAACACCCATAAATAGGGGATTTTTCTCCCATTGTGTCATAATTAACCTATTAAACCAAAATCAATGGTATATAATAATATGACTATCATTTTCCAATTAAATGCAATAATACGTTGGAAGAATATTCCCAGAAATCAGCCACCCATTTCACGTGCTCCTCCCAAATTATGTATTGCAAAAAGTGGCTCCATTGAGGGAGGCCAACAAAGAATTGGGACTTTCGGGGGGGGGGTCCATTTTTAAAACAAGATACCAACTGAAATTCGAACTCCTGAGTTCACAAAATTAGTGAAAAACAAATTATACATAGTTGACTCCAATAGATTATCTCCCAGTTGCTTTTCATATTAATTTTATTTTCTCTTTTTTGTCTTTTCTGTGAATCTTAAACTCATATTTATAAACAACTCCATTGAAATATATTGTTATATGGGGTCATATATGGGGTATAGAGTTCTAATCTATATACTGCCCAGAATAGTGCTCGCAATACTGTGCTTGCTAGTGGTGGGGCTCTAGGTAGCACAATGAAATATTGCGGGTCTTCCCTGAACTAGATTATAATTTGTATTTAATGAACCACATTTGCGTACATTTTATTTCTGCATAACATCAGCATTCATAGTGAGCACATTAAGACAGTGATTATGCAGCTATAAAATTATAAAATTAAAGGCCGGAGGGGACAGATAAAGAATACTTCTAAAGATGTTGTCCAGATGATTTTGCTTGATGTGTGAGCAGACTACATGAATGTCTATAAAAAGCCCACCCTAACCTCCCCAAGTGCAAATCAAATTTGAAAAAAGAAGAAAGAAAGAAAGAAAGAAAGAAAGAAAGAAAGAAAGAAAGAAAGAAAGAAAGAAAGAAAGAAAGAAAGAAAGAAAGAGGAAGGGGAACAGGCAAACAACCTTTCTGGAACTTCTGTCCCGCTCTTTTACTTCAATGTCAAACTAGTTTGTCATTGGAGTAAAGGATGATCAATTCACCTTTCACTTAGACATTTACACTCTGTCAAGGTTTTCAGTAGAGCCGACTTTGATGCAAGTTAAAAGAAATGATGGAAGATATATAAAGATGGAACTAAAGAAAACAGCAGCACCAGACAGGTCACCCATGTGCACCCTTGGAGACAGGGGAAATGAATCCAGCTAAGGGGGAAAATGTGTGAAGTTGGCATGGGATGTGATGTTTTCCCCTCAAAAGAAGTTTTTCTTCCATGAAGTGAAAAAAAAACATGAAAGAGAAAAGAAAAAGCCATTGTGAAAGAAGATATAGAATACATACCATGACATGTTTCTCCTACAGCTTTGTAGTTTCTCTCGGCTATTAGCACTGGTGGTTCACATCTGCCCAGAAACTTCCATCTCATAGATGATGCAGGGGATGGAGGTGTTTGAACCTTTGACCCAACTACAGCATCTTGTCTTACATGAACTACAATTGGATGGATTTTTTTAAAAAAAGCAAACAACTCTTTTCAGTGTAATAGGTTGTGTTAAAGTTCTCCCAAAAGGTTTTAAAACTGCAGCTCCTAGGCATCAAACAATCAACAAGTGGATTCCATATGTCTGGGGTGTCCAAACTTTTTGCAAGGAGGGCCAGATTTGGTGAGGTAAAAATGTGTGAGGGGCAAACAATCAGCAGCATTTGATCCCCAGGCCAGACTTTGGACAAGTCTCTTTAACATGCAAGGCGGGGGGGGGGAGGATGCTGCAGCAATGCAGCCGGGGGGGTGGGTAGGCTGAGCAGGTGAGTAGGGGGATGGATAGAGGCAGGGATGGCAGGCAAACCATACAATTGCAAGCTGATGTTTCCATCTAGAATGGGGAGGGGCCAGCTGGTGGGGATGATAGGCTGAGCTGGTGGGGAGAAGAGGTCACGGGCCACTCAGAATTTGAAAACGGGCCACATTTGGCCCCCGGGCCTGACTTTGGACATGTCTGCCATAGGTCATTAAGTTAGTGGCAGTACTGAGTCTAATTCTGATCCCCACTTTGTAGCCAGAAGGTTCTCCACTGAAGAGTGGGGGTTTGTTGAGTCAAAAACCAGGTGCATAGGAAGTGACTGCACTTCATTCAATCTGGACAAGATGGAGATGCATCGTGTGTGGGGGTGCTGGGTGTCTGTGGATTAGGAACATCCCTCTCTTTTTGACTCTGCCAAAGAAGAGCTTTGTAGCTTGAGTGTCCTGCAAGACCCAACACTAATCTTGTTCTTAACTTGAATATGTCTTAAATGTTCTGGGCTGCATATTGTCCCTCATTATTGTAAGCTGCCTTAGTTCCTCTTCTGAGGAGAAAGGTGAGGTAAAAATATTCAAATTAAAAATAAATAAAATATCCATGGAGTCCCAGGTGGCATCTGTGGTCTTGGGCAGATTGTCCTGCTACATCCCTGTCTGAGCCCTAGGAGGCTCACCACCTTGGTTCATGCATCAAAAGTCTCAAGACTAGATTACTGAAAGGTACTGATCTGGCAGCTACAGAAGGTTCAAAATGCAATGGCCAGACTTCTAACAGGGTTTAAGAGACATGATCATATCTCCCTCACTCTGGCCACCTTCCATTGGCTACCTGTTTTCTTCGCACCAGCTTCAAAGTTTTGACTCTAACATATAAAGTCCTAAACAGTTTGGGACCTCCTTACCTGACAGAATGTCTTGTTCCACCTAGATCTGCCCAAAATACATGTTCAAAAGGGGCAATTAAGATCTTTTAACACCAAGAGGGGCACAGAAGGAGAAAACTAGAAACTACACCTTCTCAGCAATCATATCAATTCTTTGGAATGGTTTTTGTCCTGAGATTAGTTTGGCTCCCTCTCAGGAATTCTTTAAAAGGCCATTAAAACCCTGGGTCTCATGGCAGGCTTTTCGCAAAGCCACTACAATTGAAAATAATGCTGTTCATCCAAAATATCTATCCTGCAATCTTAATTTTATTGCAACATTTACATTTAATTTTAATGATGAGTTTGCATACTACTTTTGTGCATTATTTTTGGTACATTATTTTGTGATTTTAATTTCTGGTAGTTTTTGTGATATTTATTAATAATATGTTGTTTTTCATTTATGTAGCCTTGTTTGCTATGTTTGAGTGTTGCTAACCACCCAGAGTGGCCATTTGTTTAAATGGGAAACAGACAGACAGACAGACAGACAGACAGACAGACAGACAGACAGACAGACACAGTCAGAGTCTCATATAGCCAAGTATTGTCATGTTTGGCAACAAGGGCTATCCATGGGTCCAGGCTGGATTTTTTTAACCCTTTCTTGGAAATCTCTTGTCACATAGTGGTCTCCTATCTAAGAATTAAGTCATGATCCCGCTTCACACCCCAAACAAGGTAAGATCAGTGTGTTTAGGTTGGTATGGTGCTTTATCAGAACCAAAGCTACTATTCCATGTAGGGATGGGCAGGAAATGAAAAATGAAATGCTGTTTCATTGTTTCATTATGTAACAAAATGAAACAAAACAAAACGAGGAAGCAGCATTTTGTTATAGACAAAACGAAACGATAATTTTTCCATTGAAACAAACCATTTAATTCCATCGTTTTTGGGCTCCTGCCAAGCTATCAATAGCTGGAGCCCTTTAAAAATATGTCTTCTAGGACTCAGGGGAGCCATTCATTTTGTTTCATTTTGTTTTGTACAATTTTTAATTTTTTTTCATAAGAAATCAAATGAAACAAAATGGGGATGAGCACAAAATGAAACAAAACAAAACATTATTTTTCCGTTTTGTGCCCATCCCTAATTCCATGTTACAACTAATCAGCTGGTAACCAGTATCGTCATACCAGAGTGAGGCAATTCAAAGACACCTTGATTGCCATCTAAACAAACCTTGTGCAAATTTTGGGTCTCATGACAGTAAAGCAAAGCAAAGCAAAGTGTGCTGCTTATATACCACCCCATAATACTTCAAGCACTCTCTGGACAGTTTACAAGAAATGATGCCGGTTTCAAATCCCCCACTCCCTGTGAGCTGGGTGCTCATTTTTACTGAACTCAGAAGGATGGAAGTCTGAGTGAACCTTGAGCCTGCTATCTCAAATTGAACCCCAGGTTGTGAGCACAGTTAAAGCTGCAGTACAGCATTTTAACCACTGCACCAGGAGGCTCTAAGCAGGGAAGAGGTAAGACTTCTTTGCAATTCATTCCAATTGAGGATCAGACCCCTTTCTGCATGCCTGTAATTGACCGCAACAAGCAATCAGAGACAGAGAGACAGCTACATCTTGAACATGCAGGATGGCTCTCAAGAGAACTAGCACCCCCCCCCAACATTTTATATGATATATATTGTCCATTTTGTGAATGTTGCATATCTTCTTCCAGTTTATTGATTTAATATTTTTCAAGCTTTTTGTTTTGTTTTATTGCAATTTCAAGAAGAGACTACTATAAAATACTGTAATGGACTATTTCTGAGGGATGTTCAAGCAGGATCCATGCTCCCTTACTGGCCATTTGTAATGCTTTCTCTTTCTCACTCTTTCTATAGAAAAAACCATTTTGCTTTGTGGGGTAGAACAGCCCAATTAATGTGGCCTACTTAGAGGCTTGGGATTTCCTGCCACATTATGGGCTGGCAACTGGCAGAGCTGGTGGCAGATGGAGGAAAAGGAGACACATGACACCTGGAGGCATCTGCATAGCAAAGGCTAGCTTATCCAGTACATCTCCCAGCTTGCTGGCTCCCCAGCCTCTGGGGAAAGGGATCATCTGTAGGCTTTGCAAGAAGAGCAGCCACTTATACATCACCAAAAAAGAGAAAGAGAGCAAGGACCAGCAAAATAGAGGACCAAAATAGAGGACCAAGTAAAATCAGTGTGCCTATGTACTTCCTGAGTCTGTGGTCCAGATGCTAGCCTGTGATAACTTTAAAAAATATAATCAAGAGCCATCAGGTCAGCACTGACTTATGTCAAGCAACCCTTTTCATGGTTTTCCAGGTAGAAAATATTCAGAAGTGATTTACCTTGCCCTACTTCTTGCAACACCTTGGAACTGTGCAGCTTAGCCAAGGCCACACAGTATGGCTCTTCTCATAAGAACACAAGAACGTAAGAACATGAGAAGAGCAATGCTTGATCAGGCCAAAGGCCCATCTCGTCCAGCTTCCTGTATCTCACAGTGGCCCCACCAGATGCGTCTCTGAGTGCACGAGACTAGATATATGTCTCCTGATACCACTCCCCTGCACCTGGCCCTTGAAGTACCCTGGTTTTAAGCCTGGGGATGACACATCTCCATCCTGGTTTGTAACCTGTGATGGACATTTCCTCCAGGAAACTGTCCAATCCCCTTTTAAACGCATCCAGGCCAGATGCCATCACCACATCTTGTGGCAGGGAGTTCGACAGACTAACAACGTGCTAGGTGAAAAATATTTTCTTTTGTCTATTCTCATTCTCCCGGCCCTCAATTTGAGTGGATGTCCCCTAGTTCTGGTATTTTGTGAGAGGGAGAAGAGCATCCCTCTATCCACTTTTACTCATGCCCTGCATTATTTTTTACGTCTCAATCATATCCCCCTCAGACACCTTTTTTCCAGACTAAAGAGCCCCAAATGTTTTAGCCTTTCCACATAAGGGAGGTGCCCCAGCCCAGTAATCATTTTAGTCACTCTCTTCTGCACCTTTTTCCAGTTCCACTATGTCTTTTTTGAGATGTGGTGACCAGAATTGTACACAATACTCCAGATGCGGCCTTACTATCATCTTGTACAATAGCATTATAAGGTTGGCTGTTTAATTTTCAATCCCCTTTTTGATAATCCCTAGTAGAGATGGGCACGATTTAGCGGTATTCCCGTTTCCGTTTCCGTTACTCAGTTCCGTTACTCTACGGAAACGGTAACGGGAATTACTCCCCCAGACTTCGAGCTCGAACCGACGAACGAACAATTTTGGTCTGATTTGTCGTGCTCGTTACTTGCATCGCGAGATCGCGCGATGCCACACGCGGCACAGAAAAAAAGTTTTTAAAAGTTAAAAAAACCCGGTTCCCGGCCGAAAAGCAGGCGGGAAAATGCCTGCCATGCCTCAGGGCACCTACCAGAGGGGTTGTTTCTGGAGGTCCCCGGCCTCCCCCCTCATCCCCCGTCCTGGGCTGCTCTGGTGGGACTCGCCGCAGGCTCGCAGCCAGCAAAAAGCCCAGTCTCGCCGGCCGCCGGCCGCCGCAATTAAAGCGCAAGCAAGCGGCACGGACGGCACAGGAAAAAACTTTTAAACTCTCCCCCCACCCATTCCCGGGCCAAAAAAGCAGGCGGAAAAATGCCTGCTTGACTAAGGGCGCAGGGCACCTACCGGAGGGGTGGTTTCTGGAGGGGGGGTCCCGCCTCCCCCCCGTCCTGGGCAGCCGGACTCGCGAGTCGCCATCGCCATGCCATGCGGTGCGGGCGGGGGATCCAAAATGGGGCGGCGAACGCAATATTGTTTTTGAAATCGTGGTCCAAAAACACACAAGCACAACAGAAACACGCGAAAAATTTATAAACTGCCAGATTTTTCACAGTAGCAGTGGGTTTTTTCTTGCAACAAAATGTCTCTCCTCTCCTCCTCTGTCCTCCATTGATTTTATTTTATTTTATTTTATTTACACCTGCGCAGTGCGCAATGATGGGCTGGCCAAGTGGCCAGCCATGTGGGAGTGGACAACCATGCAAATTTTTGGAGCCATCCCACCAGTCGCATGGCCACTTGGCCATGGAGACTTCTGGGATGTGCCAAAAAGCCCCCTAAAACCTGCCCTAGCCCTAACCCTAACCCTTGACTCCGTACCCATAAGTCACAGACTGTCTTCTTAGTGGGTCAGAGAGGCACCCAGAGGTGCAACCCACTAGCCCACCGTAACCTTACCCGTCACTAGCCTAACCCTTGCACTAGTAAGCCACCTTAAAGCCAGATCTACTTGCTTGCATTGCACTACACGCAGCAAGTACAATTCCCTTCTGTGTGAGACATGGTGGTGCCAGAGCCTTGTGAAGGGCGGGTATGACCCTATCACTCTCACACTGGTCTCGCTGTCTGCACATTATGTTATGCAATATCCATATGGCTATTGCATAGCATTTTGCAGCAGCAGCAGGTGAGGAAGGGAGACCCCCATGTAGAGGGGTGTCTCTTGGAACCTGCTTCCCCTTCCTAGTGGCAGGAGGCACCCACGGGTGCCTCCAGGAGCCCACTTTCCCTTTATAGCGGGCCAGAGGAGGCACCCACCCCACAGAGGTGCCTCCAGGAGCCCGCTACCCCCCCAAAAAAACCAGTACTAACGACAACGAAAAACGAAAAAACGAACCGACTAATTTTTGTGAATTTTCGCGAAAACCGGAAACGACCCGAAATGGGACTGGCCCGACTAACGACAACTCGAAAAAAATTTTTTTCAAGTCGTGCCCATCTCTAATCCCTAGCATGGAATTGGCCATCTTCACCACTGCCACAGGAGACGCAGAGAGGAAATGAATTCCTAACCCCTGGCTTTGCAACCAGATACCTAAACCACTGTACTATTCAGCCAGTTGGTTTTAATGCCCCTGATATTCCTCCTTACGCTTCTTCTTTTTCTTTATATTAGACTAGACAGCCTTTTAAATGAAGTGCACCTTCAAATGGATGAGTGCCTTCAAATGGATGATTGCCTTTTCGATAGAGGACCACCTTATGTGAAATAGGGTACATGGGCACCCTACATTCAAGTTGTACTGACCTTAAAATTCACCAGATGATGGTGCCGGGAGGACTAGCCTATCACCATCAACAATGATGAACAATTGAATAACACTATTCAATCTGTGGTCCATGCATTCAGTCCCCTTACCAAACCATTTTCAGGTGGGGTAGAAGCACCGGTAGATGGTGGCATTTGACTATAATGTATATTTGGTTGGGGGTGATGGGTTTTTGTGTTTTTTCAAATATTTGTGTATTTACTGTCAAGATGAACATGTTAGAAGGGATGGGAATTAAAGATGTATAACTACTAAAGTCTCATTTATTATATTTGCTGAAACAGAAAAGGCTCCCTGGCCCAGCTCTGTGCCTTCAGTGGGGGCATTAATTTGTTTTAAAGCTTGAAGGAAATGCAAAGTACTGTAGTATCTAATGACACAGGCTTCCAAAACAACCACATTGTGCGAGCAAGACAAAGGAACCGGAGCTGCAAGATGAGACCAGAACGTCTAAATGCTATTATTGCTTCATTATAGACTTATGCTAATCACAGTTTATCACATTCAATAATAAGCTGGTGCAGGGAATGGCAAAAAGAAAAGAAACGAGTGTGTTAGGTTGCATAACCGGACAAGACAAGCATTATTACTAGTTGAACAAATTCTGTTTTGAAAGCCCAATTAGCAAAACAGGCTAGTCATTAAAATCAAAGATATTTGCAAGAGCTAAAAATGAAGGCCACTCAGATTAGCCACTCAGCTAAACTTGCAGTACCCTTAAGAATGAACAAACAAGCAAACAAGCAAACAACCAAAACAAATAAATAAATGCATAAATAACTTAAGGTATCAATGCTCAAATTTATTTAGAGTACATGGGTCTCACAAGGCAAACAGAGATTATGGTTAGTTCCGTGGTGCAGTGGTTAAATGCCTGTACTGCAGGTAAAACTGTGCTCACGACCTGGGGTTCAATCCCTGGTAGCAGGCTCAAGGGTGACTCAGCCTTCCATCCTTCCGAGGTAGGTAAAAAGAGTACCCAGCTTGCTTGGGGTGGGGGTGGGGGGTGGGGAATGTGCAGCCTGCATACTATAATTAAAACTGTAAACCACCCAGAGACTACTTGAAGTGGTATGGGGCAGTATATAAGCAGAACACTTTGCTTTGCTTTTGCTTTAAGGCATGTGGGAAATAAAGAGAGCAAATGGAGGGGGAGTAGATTCATTGATGCCATTTTTGCACTTAAAGGCTAAGGAGGTTAAGGACCCCCACCCCAATTCTCAAATATAGAAAATCCAGGGATCAGGGGGAATTTTGCTTCAGTTCACAAGCAAACCAAACTTGATAAATATATCTAGGTTCAGAATGTAAAGGGTTAGGTTTTAAGTGTTTCGCTCTTCAAAGTCAACATCTGAATTTCTATTCTTTGCCATACCATAGTGCTGAATTAGGATGGCCACCTCTTTCATTTCAGGAGCTCCTCGTCATTAACATCTATGAGACATTACAGGTACAAAGGCATCTTTGGTTGGTGATGGAAGCAAGACTGAACATTGCTTTGATCCATTTTGGGGGGAAATATACCCAAGGGAATAGGTATTATTTGAGGTTTTATGGGGTGGGAATGGTTAATGAATACAAGATAATACAAAATGGAGCAATTAATTCTGAACCTAGAGATATTTATCAAGTTTGGTTTGCTTGTGAACTGAAGCAAAATCTTCTACAGATAAAGCTTTGCTACTGTATCTTTTATATACATAGATTTCTTGCATTTTGATACGCCCTTTGAGCATATACGGTGTGTTTATTTTAATGTATGTTCTTTTAGGAACAAAAGGGGGGACCGATAGGTTTGAATTTTTGGTAATAAAAGAATATATTAATAATTATAGTGATCAGTGATCATTATATCAATCATTAAGGTTTTGTATAATCAAACAGGCATCTGTACCTTCTGCATTTTCTAAAGCACACTAAATATCAGATGTACATAGGGGTTTTCCTGTTGTATAGCCACAGAGCATGTGTTGGGTAATATCTTGGACAATGCTGAACCACAAAATGAAGAACCTCAGACAGAATGATCTGGAAAGTTGGGTGCAGCTCTTAGAAAGTATATAAGGAACCACCATGCATTATTTGATGTCCAGAATCCCTATAACCACTATTAGTGTTGCTGTGATTCTGGTCCCTAGATGCATTTAGTTCTCATTTCTGCTGTCTGGTTCTGTGTTGTGTTCTCTTTGTATTTTATAATAAAGCTTGCTTTTATCCCTCAGACTGAGGTGTGGCATTGCAATTTTTTACACCAAAAGTTCAAATCCTAAGTACAGAAGTCATGGGCAGTTATGATGGTGTCTTGTTTACCTAGTAGATAAACCAGCTATAATTGCACCATACCTAAAATTATGCCTCGTCTCCGTCTCATTCCCTAGATGTATTTGGCTTCAATATGACTACACAGAATCTTTCATTGCCAACAGCAGTTAGTTCACCCAGCATTGTCACCAGTAGACATGGGCACGACTAGGCGAAATTCTCGTTTCGTTTTCAGTTCTCGTTATCGTTACGTAACGGGTAACGGTAACGAGAATTACTCTGCTCCAACTCGAACCCAAACCAAAAAAGAAAAATTGGGTCTGATTTTTCGTTGTCATTCATGGCATCGCAGTGATCGCACGATGCCAAGCAGCACAGAAAAAAAGTTTTTTTTAAAAAAAAACCTGATTCCCGGGCATAAAAGCAGGCGAAAATATGCCTGCCTCAGTGAGGACACCTACCGAGGGGTGGTTTCTGGGGGGGGTTTCCCCCCTCTCCTGTCCTGGGCTGCTGGTACCAGGCTGGGGGGGGCATCCTCGTCGTCTCCATTTGCCATACGGTGGGGGGATCCAAAATGGCGACCACAATATTTATTTTTAAATCATGGTCCAAAAACCCACCAAAGCACCACAGAAATATTTGAAAATTAGGTATTTTAAATGCCTGACTTTTTATAGTAGCAGCAGTGGGTTTTTCTTGCAATAAAACGTCTCCATTTATTTTATATTATATTATTTTTATTTTTATATTTTTTACACCTGCGCATGCGCAATGATGGGCTGGCCATGGGATGGGACCATGCAAATTTTTGGACCCATTCCACCAATCGCATGGCCAGGTTTTGACTGAGACCTCTGGGTGTGCCAGAGATGGCATTAAAAGCCCACAAACCCTAACCCTAACCCTAACCCTAACCCAACCCTAACCCATACGCCAGTACGCTGTCCTTCTTAGTGGGTCAGAGGCACCCAGAGGTGCAGCCCACTAACCCACCCTAACCTTAACCGTAACCCTAAGCCTAGCCCTTACCCTAACCCCAACCCTAACCCAGATCTGTACGCAAGTACACTTTCCTTCTTCGTGGGTCCCAGGCACCCAGAGAGGTGCCTCGCAGAGCCCACTATCCCCTATCCCATTCCCTAACCTGTACGGCAGTACGCTACTATGCTTCCCTTCTTACTGAGTCAGAGGCACCCAGAGAGGTGCCTCTGCCACCCCACCCTAACATAATGTAATGTAAATGTATGGTACACGGCGGCTCCGCGAAACGCTTCCCTTGCTTCCCTTCTTAGTGGGTCAGACGTCAGAGAAGCACCCAGAGAGGTGCCTCCCAGAGCCCACTTACCCCAACCCCAACCCAAACGACAAACGACAAACGGAAATGACAAATTTTTGAATATTTCCTCGACAAACGGAAACAAGCTGAAACGGACCCGTCCCTACAATCGAAAACTCGAAACGTCATTTTTCCTGGTCGTGCCCATCTCTAGTCACCAGTCTACAGAACATCAAAAAAAGTGGCTGCTCCTATGGAATGGGCATTTTCGCAAACACAAAGAGACCATATCATTGTTCATATATTGTATCTGGCAGCTGTCAGAAAGGAAAGCAGAGATGTCCAGGTCTCTCTATTGAGCTAGCTTGAATAAACCATCCATGGTCTTTGCTCATCAGTAATCCTGCCAATTCTGCTCAGACATTCTTCACTGACTGAATATACCTGAACTCTGTGTTTCTTTTTTCAATCTTGCCACTGTCTTTCCTTATTCCATTTGAATCATGCCCATTAAATGTTTGAGAAGCAGGAGCTTACTGGCAGCTAGCACATATCACATGTGGAAAGTCATAGCTTCAACCCCTGGCATCTCTTCATTCGAGGGCTCTGAAAGAGTTGGCTTTATTTTATTTTATTTGAAACATTTATAGCCCAGTCGGTATCACAAAATCTCAGAGCTTGCAAAACATTTGAAAGGCATAAAAGCCTTAAAACAAACGAAACCTAGACAGTTTTAAACCCATAACATTGAAACATTAAAACATTAAAACCATAAGGTCTCATAAAAAGACTATTAAGCTAAATGACTGCTTTTCCAAAATTTGATGATTACTCACTATTTTGTTCTTATTGTTGTATTGTTTTAATCTGGGTCCATGTCTGCATAATAATAGAGCCAAACCCAAAACCATTTCATTAAAACCTGCACAGGCCAAGATCCCCAACCCTATAGGCCCGTGGTGACGAATCTTTGGCATTCGAGATGTTTTGGACCAGAAGTCTCACAGTCCTTTGTCTTTGGCAATACAGGCTTGGAGTTCTGGGAGTTGTGGTCCAAAAGCATCTGGAGTGCCAAAGGTTCACCACCACTTCCCTAGATTCTAACAAATAAGTATGTTTTTATGTGGTAACAATATAATGCCAACATTAGCGTCAGTTAGGCTTCCCAGGGGAGTTGGTTCCACACTAGAGGTGATACAGATGAGAAAACCTTCCTCTGGGCCTCTACTACAGGTAGTTAAGAACTGGAAAATTGATGAATTGGGCTGGTTCGTGACTAATTATTAACCACCAACAACGAACAGAAAAAAAGAACTGGCTTTCAGTTCGATTTTCCAGTTTGTGCTTCTGGGGGGAGTTACCTGCTCTTATCTCTACCTCCTGCCCCATTTCCAATAGCCCTGTTTCCTATCTAGCACCTCCTCCACCACCACCATCGCCATCTTAAGAGGCACCAGTAAGAATGTGGTTCTCAACCTGTGGGTCCCCAGATGTTCCTGGACTGCAACTCCCAGAAACCTCTTCCATCACTTTGAGTGGTGGAGGCTTCTGGGAGTTGCAGTCCAGGGACATCTGGGAACCCACAAGTTGAGAACCACTAGACAATCCAATGGCTGTCTGAAAAAATAGGACAGTGGAAAGATGGAGGAGGGAGGGCTGCGGGGATGAGGAAAATGAACCAGGAAATTTGTTAAATCAGAAAAACATGTTGGTTTGGGAAAGTTTAGGTTTCCCGGTTTTGAAAAATCAGTGATTTTTCTTAAACTCCCTGGCTCTTTTGTTTGTTTGTTTGTGCCCATGTGTGTTGCTTACCTTTAAAAGAGCCATTATGAGAAAAGTATTTTTAAACTCTCATAATTTCACCCAGTGGGGGAGGGACATCTGTAATTTGTTGCATAAAGATTTTACATCACTAGTTTTTACCCTACGCAATAAAAGAGCCTGGTGTCCATTTGGTTCACATAAGACACACAAGACAAGTGATGCAAAAACCAGCTCTCAAGATGTATCACTGACAAAAATCTGATTCCACATTTTATTCCAGCAATCTCATCTGCCCTTCCACGACACAGAATACTAGCAGAGGAAGCAAGATTGCTTGGATTAACAAGCATTAACAACCCATTAGTTGCCTCTAACCTAGTGCTGCTAAATAAAGCTTGTAGAATTAGACACACCAATGTTGCCTGGAAGTATTGCAACAATGAATAGACTTATGCTTCGATACTCAGATGAATGCTTGATACTCCATAGTGTGTGCTACAACACTGGAGGCATTCAAGAAAATTTTAGGCAGCCACCTGGCAGATATCCTTTGATTTCGTATTCCTGCATTGAGCATGGGGTCATACTTGATGGCCTTGTGATCTCCTTCCAATTTCATGATTTTATGAGTTTATGAATTTTGATATGATTGCTAGTCATTGTTTGGTTTCATTCTGAACTTCATGCCTTGGTGCCAGCTGTGACAAACACAGACTGGAGGTCTATGAAATTCTGAGAAGGGTTCAGGTGCCCTTACAGCTCTGTCCTCCATTTCTCTCTCTCACCAGTCTTTCATTCCTTTTTCCATGATATTCATTCAGCCGATCTCAGTTTCCCATATTAGTCCTTTAGCTGGTCCCTACACTACACCATTGTTTTCCTTTTCACCTTTTTTGCCCTTGGTGATTTACCTTTTCCCCCACCACAGTGCTTTGTCTGACTCTGACTGTAGTAATGATTCTACATAGATGCATATTGGGTTCAACAAACGCCAGGCCTCATGTGGCAGCAATCTCTCGCAAGCATGAGACCAAACACTTTTATTAGCTGTAAAAGGAAGGGCATCAGATGTGGGGTGATAGTCTATGTGCCAGGATGGTATAGGCTGATGAATTCCTGGGAAGGGCTTATGTGACGTGGCCGTGTCACCTAATAAGGGTCTTGATGAATGATCTTGTTTTTTCCTATGTGTCATCTCATGGCCTTGTTTGGCTAATGTGGGAGGAAGATAAACAGCAGCCTGCTTCCTGAGCATCAGGTCTCATGGAATCCATTGACCTCTCCCAGAGCTTCCCTGCACAGGTGGGGGTCAATGATTCCCAAAAGACCCTGTGCAGGAAGCTGGCTGGGTGCTCATTAATATCGCCCAAGGGGATATCACTATATCTTTTCACCTTTTTTGCCCTTGGTGATTTACCTTTCCCTCCATCACCGTGCTTTTTCTGCCTCTGACAGCTTTGAAGGAGCTAGAAGGATCCTATTCTCTGCTAGCATCCTCTTCCTTCTTCTCCTCATCTCCTCTCTCATTTTCTCTTCATCACTGGATTTTTATTCTCCTTCCAGTCTGCCATACAAAAGCAACATCATCAGCCATGTGACTTTGGGACAGTCATAACAGCATACCCATAAGAACTTGATGCACAGCCTCGATGAAGATGATTTATCATAGAATCATCATAGGGCTGGAAGGGACCTTGGAGGTCTTCTAGTTTAACCCCCTACCCAAGGCAGGAGACCTCATACCATCCCGGACAGATGGCTGTCAATATTTTCTTGAAAAGGTCCAGTGATGGGGCACCCACAACATCGGGAGGCAAGGTGTTCCACTGTTTAATGGTTCTCATGGTCAGGAAATTTCTCCTTATTTTCAAGGTTGGCGCTCTCTCTGATGAGTTTCCACCCATTGGTTTTTGTCATACACTGAGGTGCAACTGAGAATAAATCAATGCCTTCTTCCCTATGGCAACTGTTTAGGTTTTAGAAGACTGTTATCATGTCTTCCCTCCACCTTCTCTTTGTCAGGCTAAACATGCCTAGTTCTTTTAGTTGTTCTTCGTACCATTTAGCCTCCAATTCCCTTATCATCTTTGTTGCTCTTCTCTGCACTTTTTCTAGGGCCTCTGTCTTGTTCGTTTTGTGGTGACCAGAACTGGACACTGTATTCCAAATGTGGCCTCACTTGGGCAGTATAGAGTGGTGCTAGCACTTCCCATGCTATTACTTATTATCAAAAATTATTATATAATTTTTTGTTTTAGGGTTTTGTTTTATTTTGTTTTATTCTGTTTTATATTCTTCATGGTTGATTCAAGATATGACCGCATTCATGTAGTTGCATCATTTTCTGATGTTATTATGGCTTTGAGCTGCTTTCCCCACCATAACCCCAGCCAAAAAGAAACAGGAGTCCCAAAGCAGGCAAGGTGTGTGTGGGGGGAGGGGACAGTCACAGAATAACTAGAAGCCTTTGGGTCCTAGGAAAGGTGGGGTAAAAATTCCAAATCCTGTGTTGCTGCAAATACCACAGAGGAGTTACAGTAAGTCGCACAGGAACTTTTGGAACTCTTGCATACAATGTTTTTACATTGTCTATGAAATCATGCTAAGCCTGAAGAAGTGGGGTTGTCTTCACAATAGCTTGTAATTTGTTTGATTTTTAGCGGTCCAATAAAAGGTATTACTCACTACTTTTATATTTGGGTAATACAGGTGAAACTCGAAAAATTAGAGTATTGTGCAAATGTTCATTTATTTCAGTAAGTCAACTCCAACGGTGAAACTAATATATGAGAGAGACTCATTACATGCAAAGCGAGATATATCAAGCCTTACATTGGTATAATTGTGATGATTATGGTGTACAGCTTATGAAAACCCCAAATTTACAATCTCAGAAAATTAGAATAGTGTGAAAATGTTCAGTATTCTAGGCACAAAGTTTCCCACTCTAATCAGCTGATGAATCCGTACCACCTGCAAAGGGTTCCCTGAGCCTTTATATGGTCTCTCAGGCTGGTTCCGTAGAAATCACAATCATGGGAAAGTCTGCTGACGTTACAATTGTGCAGAAAACCATCATTGACACCCTCCATAACGAAGGAAAGCCCCAAAAGGTACAGACTGCAAAATAAGTTGGATGTTCGCAAAGTGTATCAAAACACATCAATAGAAAGTTATGTGAAAGGAAAAGTGTGGAAGAAAAAGGTGCACAAGCTGCAGGGATGACTGCAGCCTGGAGAGGATTGTTAGGAAAAGTCAATTCAAAAGGGTTGGGGACTTTCACAAGGAGTGGACTGAGGCTGGAGTTAGTGCATCAAGAGCCAGCACAAAGAGACGGATCCTGGACATGGGCTTCAAATGTCGTGTTCCTCTTGTCAAGCCACTCCTGAACACTGTTGCTCAGTGGTCCAAAGTACTCTTTTCTGATGAGAGCAACTTTTGCATCTCATTTGGGAACCAAGGACCAAGAGACTGGAGAAAGAATAGAGAGGCACACAATGCACAATGCTTGAAGTCCAGTGTGAAGTTTCCACAGTCTGTGTTGGTTTGGGGAGCCATGTCATCTGCTGCTGGTGGTCCACTGTGCTTCATTAAGTCCTGGGTTAATGCAGCCATCTACCAGGAGATTTTGGAACATTTCATGCTTCCTTCTGCAGACAGGCTTTATGGGGGTGCTGACTTCATTTTCCAGCAGGACTTGGCACCTGCCCACACTACCAAATGTACCAAAACCTGGTTCAATGGCCATGGGATTGCTGTGCTTGATTGGCCAGCAAACTCACCTGACCTAAACTCCATAGAGAATCTATGGGGCATTGCCAAGAGAAAGATGAGGGATATGAGACTGAACAATGCAGCCGAGCTGCATAGATATAGGATGGGAGACACCTGGCTGAAAATAGTACCTGTGAAAGGGATCTGGGAGTCTTGATGGACCAGAAATTGAACCCGAGTCAGCAGTGTGGGTGGGCAAGAAAGCCAACACAATTCTTGGTTGCATCAACAGAAGCATAGTGTCTAGATCAATGGAAGTGATAGTACCACTCTACTCTGCTCTGGTCAGACCCCATCTGGAGTACTGTGTCCAGTTCTGTGCACCTCAATTGGAAAAGGATGTTGACAATCTTGAGCAGGTCGAGAGTAGGGCAACCAAGATGATTGAGGGTCTGGAAGAAATATCTTACGAGGAGCGGCTTAGGGAGCTGGGAATGTTTAGCCTTACAAAAAGAAGGCTGAGAGTGGATATGATAACTATGTTTAAATATTTGAAAGATTGTCAAACAGAACATTTAAGACATATTCATGTTAAGAACAGGGAATTAGAAGAGGCATCTTAGAACATTAAAAGGTAACATTAAAGCTACAAAGAGCATACAAAAAGAAAAAAAATCCATTATGAGGGTTGGAAACTAACATGGAAAACACAGGTGCTCTTATGAAATCAGTCAATGTAATCATGCATGGTAGTCCATATAAAAGTCACATAGTAGGTAGTCCATCATTCAGGGGTTGTTTCTTTTTTATGGGCTTTTAATGTTTAGAAGCCCTATGTTTATGTTCACCGTGTCAACCATGGTCCTATGCTCACTTTATGTGTGTGTTTGTGCACACACAAGTGCAGCATTTGCTTTGAAAAGGGAAAAACAAGATAGGACACAAGCCATGTTGGGTCCTTTCAAAGAAAAAGACAGGATAGAAGTATTTTAAATAAATAAAATAGTTTAACACAGGCATTTACACACAATGCAAAAACCTTCATGATAAAAAAAAACCAGCTCTCCTTATCCTGTTGTTCCTTGAAAATCCCTTTGGGTTTGAAAAGTCTTCAAAGAGTCTTATCAAGTCTACACAGCCTAAACTGACAAGAATGAAGAATTAAAGTATTCTGTATATCGGGCGTGTTATCCTGAAGGTACTGCAAATTAACTAAAATTAAATAATGCAAAACATAAGCCCAGAAAATGTTTGTGTAGGGTCCTCTGATGTTTCTGTGTCATATTTCAGAAGGCTAGAGATATACTGGACACAGACAGTGGTAAAGCCCAGCAAACACACACACAAACACACACACACACACACACACACACACACACGAAAGGAAAGTTTGATTAACTATTTGAGTAGATATACAGTACAGGACTGGTAACATGGCTACAAATGTGTACAATGCTAGAATTCCATTGAGATTGTGTGCTGCTCACCTCCCTGTCCCATAAAAGAGTGAGACCTCCTGACTACCCCCACTGTAGCAGGGCAAGGCAGTGCCAGCATGTTTTCTGATGTGGTCCAGCTAATTGTGGGCTTCGATGAAGCTTGCTCCATTTCCAAAGTTTCATCTTTCGTGCTAAAGTCTTCCTATGTCACAGTTAAGTAGGAGTATGCCAGCTCTGTGTTGTTCCTGCCATTCTGTTGATTTGGGAAAAATCAAAGGATGCATGATATCATCACCACCTGGGATGGTTATTTCTGAAACACCTGCTGTGTTCAAAAATTATTCTGATGTTTTACCTGTAGAAGCACCTGCACCATTGTTTTGAATTTTGCTGTAGGCAAAACTTAGAGACAGACAAGGAACATACAGGGGTCTCCTAAGACTTTACCCTTGCCAAAACCATGATGGCATGTTTGGGAAGTGCATTAGATGTTTTGTCAGGGGAAGCTATTTCCTCTCGTCAACCCCCGTTGTTCAGAATAATGCTTTCGTTGAAGCGTTCACAGCAACATTGGCAGAAACATCCTATGGATGCACATTCAAAGGTTGCTGGCCAGACATTACCACTAGTCAAGGTATTTATGTATGCAGACTGGGTTTCACACTTGCCTAGCGCAATCATTCCAACAGTTGATCTCATGGCAAATGTTTCGACTGTGATGTTTAAGGTTGGGGTTGATTGTGTGACCTTCCAAGCAAGGGGGCTTCGCTGATGCAGAGGAGTCATTTGCAGCAAAAATTGGAGCCTGATCAAATGTGCTTCTTGACCCTGATTCCCTACTTCATTCAATTTTCTGCTTCTGTCCAAAGTCACAATCAATTTACTTTAGAGGGACTGGAAAAGACAGTACTTGGCCTTTAAAATGCCCTCCAGTCTGCATGCTTGTCGGATGCTGCATGTCTGGCATACTGTAGTATGTTCCAGATCATCCCTGGAAGAAACAAGGTAGACATTCAAGCTGCATTTATGTTCTCCCCACTTCTATTTGTGTGCATGCAGATGCATGTAGCATGGAGAGTGAGAGTGGCATTGGGTTTACATTTTTAAATAAACTGATCAGGTCTGCACATCCAGCACTAATGCATGCTCAGTGCACATTTGTTTTTATCTTAAAATATACCAAAACATTTCTAGAAAGTTGTGTTTTAGGATAAAAGAAGCATACAAATTATATACTTAAGGTTATGAAAATTGCAGGATACAATTCCTACAAACCTGTATTAAATGTATGGGGGAAATTACACTAATGAACAGACATTTTTGGTAGTTAGATTTACAAATTAACTATCAGGAAAAGGATTCAGACTGGAAATAGGACACTCCAATCATGATAGAAGCAAAAAAAATTGCACTAAAACACAGGAAATTTTGGTAGCTAGACTTACAGAGTTGTTTACAAAGCTGATACAGATTGGAAATAGGCTGATTTTACCCAACTCAACTCATGTCTTCCTGTCTGCAGCCAACCGAAGCAGAGAGGGCTATTATAAAAATACTAAAACAGTGTCAGAAGAGATGTTTCAGAGCTGCAACAGCTACACTGCATTGGTCCAATAACTGAGCTCTGAAAAAGATTCACTTTTGAGCATAAATGGGTAGTTTACGGAAAATATATTGGGGTGTTACACATCAACCACCTGGCATACATTTTGCCCTTCAACCATTTTGGTCAGCAGGGGGGAAAGAAATAGCTTCATCCCACAGGGCTTCATCTAATATTTCTGAAGGACTCCCTGGGGCCAGGATTATTTTTATCCCAGAGTCTTCCTTTGGACCATTTTCAGCTTTTACCCAAACAACATGTTTTTATCCCGGAGGGCGGAAAATCTAGCAGCTTTTCAATCCTCCAAATTGCCCTCCTCCTGTGGCACTGACATCCTAAATTAAAAAGGCTCTTCCAAAAGTGTTTTGAGACGCCACATCAGATGCAGGGCAAAACACAGCGGTCGGATCAAGAGGAGGGCTTGTGAGCAATACGGTAGAAAGTGGGTTAATCAGAAAATGAGGGGAGCTGCAGGGTGCACATCAAAGTGGAGTAATCTGATCAAATAATAGATAGGTGGCAACAAGATTTAGGGTGCTGACAGCTGCTATTCATCCAGGCTTCACACATATGGCCATCCCTAGAACGACGGCCAAACAATGACAGTAGATCTCTAGTGGTGTTCTTTGCTGCCAGAAATATCTTCATGGCCAAATCTGATAGCAGTTAGACACCATAGGTTTAGCTTCTGTGATGCACTGAAGGAACATCCTCCCAGGGATTTCAACAGTGCTCATGCACTATTCAGCACAGGGCTACTAGAACATAAGAAGAACCATGCTGGATCAGGCCAAAGGCCCATCTAGTCCAGCTTCCTGTATCTCACAGGATAAGTGACATAAAGCAAGCTATAGTGCTAAAAGCACTATAGACTTGAGTCAAAAGATAATTAGTAGGGATGGGCACCTTACGAAAAATGACACGCTGTTTCGTCTTGTTGTAAGATTACAAAATCTTTGGAGATGAAATGGAATGATAGCCAGCATTTCATTATGAAATGAAACAAAATGCCATTTCCCCCCTCTAAAAGGAAATCATTCATTTTAGAGAAAATGGCAGGGGAGCTTCCTCACACTCTCCCCTGTAACCCCTTGACATTTGGAAAGTTTTGGGTTTCAGAGAATGGGGTTATTAAGCTCCAAAGGGGCTGGGGGGGATACTTAACTGAAGGAGTGTAAATTAACCCAATACTTGGTAAAGCACACCAGACTGGCCGCTATCTTCGCACGATCAGGGACGCTAGAAGATCTTATGCCTCCCTGAGAATTGGGGAGGCCTCGAGCCGCCAGGCGGAGTTATTCCGGGTGGTTCGGGACCTCTCCAATCCCAGTCAGCTGCGGCCTCCTCCTAGTGATTTCACTAGTGAGCAATTTGCAGCCCATTTTAGATCAAAAATTGAGGCCATCCGTTCCGACTTGCCCCCCAGTTGCTCTAGTCCATCCTTTGGGTCTTCCAGTGCCTCACCCCTCCGTTCTCCCCTCCTGGATGAGTTCGGGCCGGTCTCTTCAGCGGAGGCCTCCAGAGCTATGGCTCGTTGCCGGCCGGCGGCCACTCCCTTTGACCCTTGCCCAGCTTGGCTTATAAAATCTGCCGAAGGGAACATGCCAGAGTGGTTTTCTTCCATCGCCACGGCCTCCTTTCGGGAGGGTTGTTTCCCTTCCCGCCTGAAGGAGACCGTGGTAAAACCTATTCTTAAGAAACCTGGCTTGGCGACGGACGATCTCTCCAACTTCCGTCCGATCGCCATTGTTCCCTTCCTGGGCAAGGTTGTTGAGGGGGTGGCTGCTGTCCGGCTCCAGTCATACCTGGAGTTAAACCATATCCTGGACCCCTTCCAGTCTGGATTCAGGCCTCTTCGCGGAACCGAGACCGCCCTGGTCGCTCTGCAGGATGACCTCCTCAGGGAGGCCGACAGGGGGTGTTCCTCCCTGCTCGTCCTCCTTGATCTCTCAGCAGCCTTTGATACCGTCGACCACGGTAACCTTCTGGCCCGGCTCGCTGAGGCGGGAATTGGTGGTCAGGCCTTGGCCTGGCTCCGTTCCTTCCTTGGCGGCCGGACCCAGAGGGTACAGCTGGGGGATGTCTTGTCGGCTCCTTGGGCTCTCCCTTGTGGGGTGCCCCAGGGGTCGGCAATCTCCCCCGTGCTGTTCAATGTTTATATGAGGCCACTGGGGGAGGTCATCAGGAGATATGGAGTTCGCTGTCATCAGTACGCTGATGACACGCAGCTCTATATCTCCTTTTCTACGTCTGCAGAGGAGGCGGTTCGCTCCCTCGATCTGTGCCTGGAGGCCGTTCTGGAATGGACCAGAGATAACCGACTCAAGCTTAATCCGGAGAAGACGGAGGTTCTGTTCTTTGGGGCGCCTTCGCCTCGGTACTATGGCCCCCTCCCTAGACTGGGGGGTACTTCCCTCCAGCCTACAGACAGGGCCAGGAATCTGGGCGTGGTCCTGGACTCGGCCCTCTCCCTGGAAGCCCAGGTGATGGCCGTTTCCAGGGCCGCTTTTTTCCATCTCCGCAGGATCGCCCAGATCCGTCAGTACCTTGACGAGTCCTCCCTGAGGACAGTCGTGCAGGCCCTGGTGATCTCGAGGATCGACTATTGCAATGCCCTCTACGTGGGGTTGCCCTTGACCCTGGTCCGGAGGTTACAGCGGGTGCAAAATGCGGCGGCCAGGCTGGTGGTGGGTGCTCGTAGATTCGAGCACATCACCCCAGTCCTGGTCCGCCTGCATTGGCTTCCCGTTGTCTTCCGGATCAGGTTCAAGGTCCTGGTCTTGGTTTTCAAGGCCCTCCACGGCTTGGGACCAGGATACCTGGCGGAGCGCATCTCCCTGAGGGCATCCGGATCCAGACCCACGAGATCATCGCAGGCGCGCTCCTTGAGAGTGGCCACACCCAGAGAGGCGCGGAAAACGCGTACGCGGAACCGCGCCTTCTCTGTGGTGGGGCCCTCGCTCTGGAACCATCTCCCTCCTGAGCTGCGCCTGCTGGAGTCCCTGCCCGCCTTTAAGAGGGCTTTGAAGACCTTCCTCTTCAAGGAAGCATATGGTGCCCTTATTAGTTAGTGTTTTTTTTTCTTTTCTTTGCCTCACCGCTTGCCGCCATCTTGTCCTCTGCTGCCCTTGCTTGGTGGCCTGGTTTTCTTCAGCTTTTAGCCTTTTTAGCTTTTAGCTTTTGCGTTGTTAGCCACCCAGAGTTCCCGTTGGGAAGATGGAGCGGGATACAAGTATTTAAATAAATAAATAGATGAAATCCTTCCATTAAGCCAGGCATGCCCAAACTTCAGCCCTCCAGATGTTTTGGACAGCAACTCCCACAGTCCTTTGCCAATGGCAATCTAAGCTTAGAATTCTGGGAGTTGTGGTCCAAAACATCAGGAGGGCCGAAGTTTGGACATGCCTGCATTAAGCACTCCTACACCTACTTTGGAGCTTAATTCTCTGAAGCCCAAAACTTTCCAAATTTCAAGGGGTTCCCTAAAATTGCTTGGGGAAGCTAAGCCTGCCATTTGTGTGCCTGGGATCAGTAATTTTCCAATGAATATATATATTATTGTTAACAAACTATTAGGGATGGCCACAGAATGAAACAAAACACTATTTTTCTATTTTGTGCCCATCCCTAATAATTAGTTATGGAGTGATGAAGGAAGAGCAAAAGATGCTGTGGTCCATTTCCCTCTCTTTGGAATTTCCTTTCATTTACTAAAAACAGTTCAGAGAATGTGATGGATTTGTGAACAGAGGGGATGAATTTGCCATCGGGAGGAAGAGCTGCTGTTTCCCCCCCCCCCATGTCCACAAATCCTGAACCCCTGAATAGAGTTACTCCAAAACATATGTTTAATTTACAGTATCTTGGCAGGACCTGGAAGCTGGTTTCAGAATCTTTTTTTTTTTTTTTAGCATTCAGAAGAGTTTCAAATTAAGAGGAAGGGGTCAACATTTCAGCCTGCTTCAATGAGAATAACCCTATACATTCAATCATCCTTAAGGATTAATGCTAACAAATTGAAGTGTGTGACTAATATAATAGGTACCCTTAAGTCTTTCTGCCTACCTGCATCTGAGATGTGTAGCTATGCTTTTCTTGGAAGAAACTTTGAAACACTGTTGAGCTTTTATTATATTTTATTTTGTTTTTGTGCACACTCAGTGTTTTAAAGGTCACAGGCTCTTCTAGGTACTGTGGAATATGGGAGGATGAGGGATTTTTACTCCTAGTAGTTATCTGATGAATTTTAAAGGGCTTCTAAGATACGTTAACTGATCAGCTCCCACACACAGCAAAAGAGCTAATATTGCTTTGGCATTTGGCTTTAGACTTGTAACTTATATTCTCAGAGAATTACATTATTTTTCTTTGGAATTAAAGGGCAACCTTAAAAAGAGAACGAAAAAGAAAAATATGGTTTTGTGTGCTCTTTCTCAGTTGCCATCTGTTATACCAGATGAAAAGAATACAGTTATCACAATTTCCTTACCGAGATGTGCTCTTTTTGTTTTCAAGAAAAATAGGAGGATAAGGTTTAGGTACTCTGTCCACTGCCTGAGACAGAAGCAGTGTTGATCCAACTACTAGGTCAAGTCTCTGGAGTAGAGATGGGCATGAATCGAAAAAATGGTGTTTCGGTTTTTCATTTTTCATTAAGAGGTCCGTTTTGGTTTGCTTCCATTTTTCGTGAATTTTTGAAAAAAATTCATTTTCGTTCATTCGTTTTTCATTTTTCATTTTTACCCACTTTCACGCGATTTTTAAAGCATTTCAGCGTGCGGACGTCCCCCAACGCTCCAGACCAGAGGGAAAACACTAAAAAAAAATTGATGCTGGCAGAGACACAGTATAGACTAGGTATACAGGGAGGCTGCAAAGGCAGCGGTGGGCGTTGCCCAGGGTGCAAGGCAGCTGCAGAGTGACTGCACTGCGGGGCAGGGGAGGGTACTCAACGAGAGGTACACACGCACGCATACAGGGAGGCTGCAGGACTGAAGCTAGAGAGAAATCTCTTCTTTCTCTTCCCTAAGTGCCAGGCTGCAGCCAGCAGGAACACAGAGACACACACCTGCCTAGCTGGCCTAAAGTGAAAATAACGAGTCGCAGAGACAGCAATCCCACCCTAAATCCCACCGCATACTGCAAGGAGGACGGGGACAGCCAGAGCTTTTTATGCCCTCTGTGGCTGGCAGACCTGCCCAGTCTGCAACCTGGGCATGCTATTGGTTGAAGTTGTCCAAGAATTTACATGATCCCATCACATGGCTTGCCTCCATTTTGTGGCTGGCAACATCCATTTTGTCATCCTTAAATGGAAAAGAAAAATACATTGCGATGGGAGAAGACAAAAACAAACAATTTAAGGACTCCACCCCCCCGGTAGGTATTATCGGACAGTATAAATAATTATCACTGTGTTTTTATGGACGCCCAGGGTGTTTTTTAACATTTAAAACAGCTCATTTCATTGCGTGTCACCGTTAACAAAAAACGAAACGTAACGAACCTAATTTTCGTGGTTCTGTTTGGTTCGTTCCAATTTCATCACAATGTTCGTTATTCGTTTTGTTACATAATGAAACAAATAATGAATAACAGAAACAAAAAAAGTTCATTTCGTGCCCATCTCTACTCTGGAGCTGTGACAAGATGATGGTAGTATGGACATGGATAGCATCCTTGTCCCAGGTGGACTAAGGTCAAAACCCAATCAAACTTTCTTGATCAGGAGTCAAGAGATTTACTCTGTTTCTTGTCATTGTTGTTATGTGCTGTCAAATTGGAACTGCCTTAAGGTGACACTAATAGGGCTTTCAAGGCAAATGAGATATTTAAGGAGTGCTTTCACCATTTCCTCTCCTCCTTTGAGTTTTCATGACTGAGCAGGGATTCACACCCTGGACTCCAGAATCCTAGCCCCCCCCAACAGAATTATGAAAACAAGCAGCACTTTCACCCTTTCTGTAATGCCATCTAAATAATGGCCATGCAACCATATTTGAAGGACTTGGTGCAATTGCCTTTTACCTTTTCAACAAATGAATCAGCAAATATGTGGAAAACTCTTAAAATCATTACTGGTCATAGTAAACCTCCTTTCCATGTTGAAGGGAATCATCAACTGGTGAATGACTTGAATATGTTTTACTGCAGGTTTGAGAGGAAACTGCAACCATCTATTCCTACAATTTCCATCTCAGAATTAACAAAACTGAGTCTGTGGAAATTTACCCCATGCCATCGGGTCCTCCATCTCTGGTGATCACAGAGAAGGAAGTGCAAGGTCTGTTTTACAGACAGAAGTTAAGGAAAGCACCAGGTCCAGATAAAATCACTTCTTCTTGTTTAAGAGTTTATGCTGAACTGGCTCCTATTTTTACCCACATCTTTAATATATCACTGGAGATGTGTTATGTTCCTTCTTGCTTCAAACATTCCTTGATTATTCCAGTACCAAAAAAATCTTCTCTCAAGGAATTGAATGATTATAGACTAGTTGCTTTAACTTCTGTGGTCATGAAAACTTTTGAGAGACTAGTGTTGGCTCACCTGAAATTTATCACAGATTTGTCATTAGATCCATTGCAATTTGCTTATCGTGCAAATAGATCAATAGATGATGCTATTAATATGTCCTTACATTATATATAGCAACATCTTGAATCTCCAAAATCTTATGCAAGGGTTCTTTTTGTTGATTTTAGTTCTGCATTTAACACTATTACTCTGGATATCCTTATGACTAAATTAAAACAGCTGTCTGTACCTGATTACACTTGGAAATGGATTGTAAGCTTCCTAACAGACAGAAAGCAGCAGGTGAAGTTAGGTAAAATTATATCAGATATTAGCAAGGTTAGCATAGGAGCCCCTCAGGGCTGTGTGCTTTCTCCATTTCTTTTTTCCTTATATACTAATGATTGTACCTCAAAGGATTCGTCTGTTAAAATAGTGAAGTTTGCAGATGACACTACAGTGATTGGCCTCATTCGAGACAATGATGAATCTGCCTATAGGCAAGAGATTGAACAACTAGTTTTATGGTGTACTCAAAATAATCTCGAATTAAACACATGCAAAACTGTTGAAATAGTGGAGGACTCGTTCTATACAGCCACCTCTTATGATATCAAATAACTTAGTGTCAATAGTGGAGTCCTTTAATTTTTAGGTACTATTATATCTCAAGATTTAAAATAGTCATCAAATATTGAAAGTATTATTAAGAAAGCACAACAAAGAATGTTTTTTCTGTGTCAACTTAGGAAGTTCAGACTGCCAAAAGAACTGTTGGTTCAATTTTATAGAGGTGCTATTGAATCTATTATCTGTTCCTCTATAACTGTCTGGTTTAGTTCTGCGACTAGGCATGACAGATATAGACTTCAAAGGATAATTCAAACTGCAGAAAAAATTATTGCTACTAATCTTCCATCTATTGTGGAATTGTATACCACACGAGCTAAAAAGAGGGCAATGAAAATATACTCAGATTCCACACATCCAGGACATAATCTGTTTCAATTGTTACCCTCAGGGTGGCGTTTTAGGGCATTGTATACTAGGACAGCTAGATATAAAGATAGTTTCTTTCCAAGTGCTATCAAACTGTTGAATAATTAATTTTTACTTCTCTTCTTCCTTTTAAATAATGGGTTATATTGTATTGTTGTACTGTGTTTTTATTGTTGACTATCTGATTCTTATATTTCCTTTTATATCGAGAGCATATTTTACCAAAACAAATTCTGGGTGTGTCCAACCACACTTCGCCAAAAAAGTATTCTGATTCTGATTCTGATTCTAATTCTGACCTACACAATATTTTAAAATGGCTTTTGCTCTACACAGAATCTCAGGGTCAATACAGGGATGTGTTTAATAACAAATTGATAGACTGAGCTTCAGGCTCCTGCAGAGCATATTTAAGAGAGAATTAGAACTCGCTTTCACCCTATGGGATCTGCATATTGAAGGGATGGAGGGGCAGCGTCAGGCCTCCATCCCTTTTGGAATTCTGTGTCTTGTTCCTTCATTGACTCCTCTGTCTATAAAAAGTTCCTTACTCCCCAACAGTCCTGAGGATGTATTTTAACCTTTTTCAAGTTTTATACTTGATAACTGACATGTTTTGGAGTTTATGGGCCAATTCACTTGTGTGTTCAATTTATGGATGTGAAGACAACGCAAGAAATTGTTCTGAACAAGAGAGGCCATTTCATAACAAAGAGCTAGCTTTCTTGCCTTTGGTGTGAGAACTAGGAAACAGGGTCTTTCTTTCTTTCTTTCTTTCTTTCTTTCTTTCTTTCTTTCTTTCTTTCTTTCTTTCTTTCTTTCTTTCTTTCTTTCTTTCTTTCTTTCTTTCTTTCTTTCTTTCTCTTTCTTTCTTTCTTTCTTTCTTTTCAAAGTCACAATAATTTGTACAGAAAGTCGCTGCAAAAATAGGAATTTTCCCCTTCATGACAAAGGACAAACACAACATTGCCCACCCAGCCTGGAAATCAAGAGGCAAGATACGTTTGTGGGGTTAAAATTGGGCCACAATTTATGGATATGAAATTCATTCAGTTCTACTGTTAAACATCCCTTAAACAAGGGGGCCTGAATGTAGTGCAAGCAAATCAATAATTCCTAGTATTATTAGAAGGGTGCTGCCCACCTGTTCAGCGCCCTCCCAAAACCTGCAGTCTGGGCAGCCCTCATTCCTAATATTTGAACCTATTTATACCTAACACCTAATATTCCTAATTTCCTAATCCATTTCCTAATTCATATTGAGGGCTACTGGCTCACTAGGGAATATTATTCAATAAATTTCACGTAACTTAAATTTACCGCTTGCACTACCCACCAATTGTGACCTGTTAAAGAGAATGGGGATGGGTGAAAACTCACTGCCACTCTGGTCCAATATGAGTGGCAGCCAAAAATTCCCATCTGGCCCTTATGCGACCAGCTGATCTCATTCTCTGATTTGGAAGGGAGGGTGGGAAGACGTCTGAATCCAGAAAGAGGCCTCTCGCCACATATCAAGGCCTTATAAAACTAAACCACCTGTAAACAGCCCATAGGCTGCACTGCACACACGTGATGCCATCCGGGCACACAGGCAAAAGAGCCGTGCCCTGCACTACATCAGTCCAGAGCTGCCCAACTCAGGTGTGGCTAACTGATAAAAAAAATCAATAAGTTCATCTAATACTTCTAATTCACAGGCATCGTATCCAGTTTTGACAAGACCACCTGACTCTCCCAAGCCTTTGGTGGCAGGCCTGTACTTGCTGACACACAACTCCCCCTCCTGCCATCTCAAACAATATTGACTCACAAGGGACTACATAGCACCAGCACAGAGATGGGAATTAAGTCCTGCTACAAAAGTGTGTTCTGCTTATATACCACCCCATAGCACTTCAAGCACTCTCTGGACAGTTTACAATTTAGTTATGTAGGCTACACATTGCCACCCCCACCCCCACCCCCACCCCCACCCCCAGTAAGCTGGGTACTAATTTTACCAACCTTGGAAGGATAGAAGTCTGAGTCAACCATGAGCCGGCTACCTGGGATTGAACCCCAGGTTGGGAGCACAGTTTTAACTGCAGTACAGGCATTTAACCACTACACCATGAGGCTTCTTTTAAACCCAGATGCCAGCTCACAGTTACTTTCACAATTACAATTACAGGTCTGAATAATATCATACATGATATTGGGGTGTGTTGACCTGCACTTTTATGAATGTGATCAATGCCATTGCCATCCTTCTGTTTCTAGACTCTTCATATGACAAACTGGACAATTTCTATGCTAAAGAATTACACAGGACAACATTGAACATTGCAACACACAAAAAACCTATTTCAGAACTTTTTAATCTATCTGGACACTCTTTGAGTGACCTAACTGACAGACAGGTTTTTTATTGAAATGGGCACTACAGAAACAGACATGAAAGAGAACCAGCTAAGATATGGATATATATTGATGATGGAGCCATGCTCAGAAACAGTGGATATTAATCAAGGATTCCTAAGTTATTACCAGGTCTGAAATTCTACACTGAATCCCACAGTTTGCTACATTCATCAATAATACAATTGTCAACTTGAAGATTTATAATTGAAATTATTCATAGCCAGATACTCCTAATCCTTTACTAATCATTGTCACTTATGTTCATCATCTGTATCATCTGGTCATGGGTTCATGTATACATATGACAGAGACTCTTGTTTTCCAACCAGTTGGGGATGCAAAGAGTATATAACTGAAGAGTCAGCATCCATGCAAGTAAACTGACACAAGGGGACTTGTCTTGGAAATTCACACAACTGTGAGCTGCAATCTGCTTTTGGGATGTATGAAACAAGCACAAGGCTGTGTGTATATTTTCTAAACTCGATGACTAAAATCACACACTGTTTAAAAAAAATCTAAACATGCTTTATTCAATGGGAGATGTGCATGTGGAAAAAAATGCTTCTTAGGAACCATTGGTATGCAGAGTGTACATACAAATTTCTGCATAGGAAGATCCACAACTCTTGTGACCAGCTGAGAACAAAAGATTGAATGAAGAGTCAGGCAGGGTTTGACAAAGTGCCATAGTACTGAGCCTGAGAATTTCCTCAAATTCCTAGTTGTATGTTTTTTTTAATTGATGGAAATGAACATTCTAGAGAGAAGATCACTTAGGCAAATCAATTTTTCAAAAAAAAAATGGACTTGCTTTTGAAGTTCTGTATGATGGGTGTTAGTAGTACTTGAAAAGATCCTACCCAGTATTTTTCTACAGACTGCTTGCAATTAGTCTAACAGAGAGAAAACACATTACCTGTGAATGAAATACAGCTATTAAAATAAATCAGGTGGAGTTTTAAAAAATAGCATGAGAAGGACATAAAAAGGTTTAGAGGCTGAATCTCTACAGGGAACAAAGTGGATCCATCACTCAACAATATCAAGCAAAAGAATGATTGACTAATGGAGACCCAAGAATGGAAATATTTCAACAACATGACACTCCTATCACAGTACCTAACATTAGATATATGACATCCCTTTTGCAGTAGTGAAATGGGAGATATATACCGTACTTTGAAGAACATCTATTAAATACTATGTTGAAAGCTATTTCTGTCCCAGTTCTCAAATAGAGAGATGATGCATCTAGAACAGAAACGAAGGGTAGTGTATGTGGGTTTCCACTCTGGAGTCACCTTTATTTAATTCATATTTTTCCCTCTTTCTTCAGGCGCTTTTACACGACCTCTAAAATCCGCTGACAACTTAAATTCGGACCAGAGATTGTGGGGTTTGTTCCTCTTCCCGTGTTCCCACTCTTCCGCACTCCATTGCTCCTGTCTGCGTGAGGAGAGGGAGAAAAAAGGGAGAAAAGACTGCAGGCTCGCCTCCGCTCGCCTCCGTCTGCCATCCAGAGCAGCCCCGTAGGGATTCCTGTCTTGTAAAGGGACGACGGGGACAAAAACACAAACTGAAGGCAAGGGGAGCCCAGCATCCACAGCTTTACAATCCACATTGGAATTTTTTTTACCTCCAGAGACCAGGTACTTCTAAAGTGCGCTGGGGCACGCTTAGGTGGGCATGGTCATACTTTATTTTGTTTAAAGTCCGCAGCTGGTGGGAAAACAATTTTAAACTCTGCATCTGAGAGCCCTTTGCCTCGGATTTTAGGGGTCGTGTAAAAGCAGCCTTCCTCTCTGTTTTTATAGCTGATATGCCATTTTACAATTTGGGAAGAATCTGGAGGGGATTCTGGTCCTTCAAAATGTGTCTCGTGTCAACAGAAGTTTCCTAGGAAGGCTTTGGTAACTTCTAGGTTGCCACCTCAATTTAGGTCCAGGCACATTAAATAATAGTCTCAAGCTACAGAAAGACAGAATTAGACTGAGTATCAGGAAAAAACATCTTAACTTTTAGGGCAGTACAACAATGCAACCAAAACCAATTGCTGAGCACTCCAACGTCGGAGGCATAAAACATAAAACTGGACAACTATCTGTCAGATCTGCTTGGATTTGGATTCCCACATTGAGTGGTGTATGTATGTGGACACAATGGCTTTCTAAGTTCCTTCCAACTCAATTATTCAGAAATTATTCTATTCTAAATAATCATAACTTTCTCCTGATGTCCAATCGGATCAGCACCTACATTTTCTCAGGCCCAGGCATAATTTTGTAAACTTTTTACTGTTTCCCCCACTCAACATACATATGTGTCATCACGTGATTAATTGGCTATGCTCCAAACAGCTTGAGGTTGCCGCTTTATGGTCCAGGGCTAATCCGGGATTTCAAGCCCAGCCATATTCAACATTGTAGGAGCTGCAATGCCTTGGTATCCACTCCCTTTTCACTCTTAAATGTTCCAAAAAGCCACAGAAGGAAAATAATCATTCTAACATTATATACAGTACAACATTCTATGGAGAGATTTTATAGGCAGTAGGTGAGATGAGTGTGTACCACATTAAACCCAGTGGGTGGTGGCAGGCTTCTCATTTTGCCACTGTGTGCCTCTGTAGGATCTTTTGCCTATGAACACAAAGAGAACTAGCATGTTTGCCATAGGGGGAAAATATATTTCGCCCTACGGGGCTGCACTCATCTGGAAATCGAGGATTTCCTTTTAAAAAAGGAAAAGAGGGCTTAAGCCAAGGAGAAGGTACTCAGTTCGCATCTACTACATATAAGTAGAAAGTGAGATGTTCAAATACTAGAGATAACTAGCTGATGTAGTGTAGAGAGACTAAGCGACACAGTGATAAATCACAGATTCCATCTTGAAACTTTTTCTAGCCAAGAATTCTCTAGTTGGACTTAAGAAAACCACAGTCCCCGGTATGATGACAATTCTTCTCATTCCCTTCCTATAAGACACTACACAACATCATAGCCATTATGACTTTGGATACCAGGGATACAAACATGTTGTATTCTTCTCATCATTTTTTCTTCATTCAATGAACATCTGTTATACAGTAATTAATTACTGTATTACAAGTTCACGGGTGCATCTGATGGGGACTCAGGCCTTCTCTGTTGCTGTTCTTAGACTCTGGAACTCCCTTCCACAGGAGGCCAGACTTGCTACATCTTTGCTGTCTTTCCCCACGCAGGAAAAGACCTTTCTCTTTAGGGAAGCCTTCCCTTAGTAACCACCTACCTGTTGTGTGATTTTTAGATGGATGGGTATGTATTATTTATTTATTTATTCATTCATTTTTATACTGCCTGTCTTCCCGAAAGAACTCCGGGCAGTGAACAAATGAGCTTTTTACACGACCCCTAAGATCCGCTGGCCACTTAAATTCGGACCAGAGATCTTAGGGGTTCCTCGCTCTTCCTCTGTCCCCACCCCCCTCTGCACTTCCTGGTTGCTGGCTGCCTGAGGGAGGGAGAAAAAAGAAAGAAAAGAATGCCAGTTTACCTCCCTTTTGTTCCCGGCAGCATTCAGATCTCTTAAAGGGGCGGGGCGCAAAAAAAGAACAAACAGAAGCCAGGAGAGCCCCGCACTCACTATCCTTACACGGGATCAAATATTTGTCACATCCAAAAAGCAGGTACAAGAAAAGTGCAGTTTGGTCGCGCTAAAGTGGGTGGGGTCGCACTTAATTGTCTGCAAAGTTCGGAGCTGGTGGGTAAACATTTTTAAGGTCCGGACCTTGCAGCCATTTGCGGCGGAGCTTAGGGGTCGTGTATAAACGCCCAAAGAGAGCAAGACAAGCCCAACAAAGGAACAATACATCAATCAAAAGGAGAGTAAGAAAAAATAAATAAATAAAAGAAAATATAGGTAAAAATAAAGTATAATATATAATAAAAAGCAAATCGACAAGGTCGTTGAGAAGGTATTACTGCTTGGACTGGATTTGTAGTATTATCCATGTTTTCCATTTTTCTGCTTTCCATCTCTCAGAGTGGCATATCCGCTAGAGATGGGCATAAAAATGACAATATAGCATTTTGTTTCATTTTATTTCTTTAGTAGTTTTGCTTCATTATTAACAAAATTTTAAAAGAATTTTGGAACGAAAAGAAACAAAACGAAATACTATATAATGGCTCTCCTGGGTGTTAGTGGAACCACAATTGCAGGGAAGCTTCCTCAAGTTCTTCCCTGTAAGCCCCCCAAATTTGGAGAGGTTTGTGGAGAGGTTTGGGGTGCAGGGGACTGAATTATTGAACTCTAAATGGGGTTCTCCCTAGGAGAAAATCATTCTAATTGAGTCAGGAGGCTGCTTTTTCTGCAAAATTAAAGGGGCAAAGATGAATTTAACAGATTTGTAAATCCCATTCGCAACAGGAAACTCAGTAGTCATTCTTTCTTTAGAAGCCAAGAAAGGTCAGATCTTTTGGAAAATTATCTGGATTCTGGGCAAAGATAACTTTGGGAATTTTTGACTGATTGAACATTCTCAAAAGATTTTAAAAGCTGTGGAGGCTTATTTGAGGACATAGAATCTTTTCAGATAGCCTGGATCTAACTTGTTCTAAAGCTTTGCAGGTCCCAATCAGAGATTTGAACTCGCCTTGGAAATTAATTAGTATTTAGTAGCCCTTAAAACTATTGCTTCATTCATTTGTCTAAATGAACCATCTTTGAGTCACTAAAAAGTTTGCAAACAGCCCCACATGGGATGCATTACAGTAGGATGTGACCAAACCATTTAATACTATGGCCAATTCAAACACCTCTGGGAATGGAGACTTGTGTAGCAGGGGCTTTAACTGTGCAAAGACTACCAAAATCTGACCATTCACATTCAGGGACGAATCCAGGACTATATCCAGGGCATAAACCTAAATTTAAGGGGACATGTAACCCCACGCAGTAAATAATGGCTCTCTAGTTTGTAATCTGTCCTGATACTGAACTGGCTCACCTTTGCCTTTTGTAGATTACATTTCTTCAACCTTCACCAAGTCTAACACCTTCACTCATCTTAATATCCATTATTGGATATGGATAGAATGGCCACCCCACAAGGCCAAGGTCCGAGTGGGGAGGCTTTGTCCCTACCGGCCTCCGTAGTCGGACCGAAGAGAGGTGCGAGGGAAGTCTCGCGACAGCCGCTTCAAGAAGCCCTGATAAGGGCACCACGCGGTCTTCCCGGCCTCTCTTCACTCTGAACAGCACCCCACCCACCCGCCCTTTAGTTGTCTTGAGAATGAGATATTCTGGTCGCTTCGGGGCTGAATGGGAATTTTTGGTTGGCACCTGATTGGCCTTTGGTGCCAGCGAGTTTTCGCCCATTCCATTCTCTGTGACATGGCATTAAATAGGTATAGTTGTGGTTACAGGAAGACATGATGAGGTTACGACAAGTAATGTTATTCGGCCACGTGCGGCAGGTAGTGCAAGGAAATCATAACCCGGAACGTCATGTGCAAGGTTCACTTTGCAAGGAACCAGGCAGCCGTGCAAGAATTATGCTGAACAACAATGGCCACACCAGGCCATCAAATAGAGTGTAGCCAAATGGCAGGACAGGCATGGCTGCTGTGAGCTATAGGTCCAAATATACCAAACGGGGAGTGCCATGCTGTACAAAAGGCACTCCCATAGGCTAGCACATGACATCATAAAATCAGACCCCAAAAGTAATTGTAAATATTAGTAAAATCTAACTTGCACTACGCAAGGCCCATCAGAATTAAATAGTTACTGCTACAGTTAAAATAAAGTTATGATTAAGTTATTAATAAAGTTGTGGCCCAGTTTTAAATCCCAAATTGCTGGTGTGTTGCCTCTTTATTTCGGGGAATGGGGGGGGGGAGAGAAATCATGACACTTCACACATTGGTGGCATGCATGTCAAATAGGCAGAAAAGAACCATGTGCCACAGTGTTTAGCATGAGTTACCGTCCTTCCTGGAAAGTTGAACTCATGGAAGGAGCTTTCTTTAGTAGTTTCCGAGATCAACTTTCCTGGAAGGGCTGTAATTGTGCTAAACAGTGTCTCCAAGATCAACCTGAGAGAGGTGGTCTAGAAAGATATCACAGTCTGCTCTATCAAAGGTCACTCCTTCAGAAACAATAGGAACACACTCTCCCTGTCCAGTCCCCGGCATAGGTAACCCATAAAGGCAAGGAACGCAGCCTCTGTTGTACAACTAGGCCTAAAGACAGAATGTAAATGTATCTAGATCAATGGTTCCCAGCTTTGGGTTTCCAGGCATTCTTGGACTACATATCCCAGAAATCCTGGCCTGCAAAGCTACTGGTGGAGGCTTATCAGATTTTTGTCCAACAGCACTTGGGGACTCAAGGTTTGGAACTACTGGTCTAGATAACATCTGACCCGACAAAGAGATATAAATCTCTTAAAACCCTGCACATTTTTTTGACCTCTGAGCCATGCCAATAATCTTTGCACCCTAATATGGAGTTTAGGATTTGTGAGATAAGGGTTCATTGGAAGAGCAGCATGGGAGCATTTGAATGTTTAAATGGAGCTCCATCAAATGCTGGTTGCACTTTTCCCCCACTTCTCGTAACAGGGCTAATAAGTATGCTTTTACAGAGGCCTTATTTGGACGAGACTCAGCATCTAATAATAAACAATGTTTTCATCACACAAAGCGTATTCAATGGCTAAGGACACGTTATTGCGCCCCAGAAAATCAATGGTGGAAGCAATTGTAGCATTAGCATGTTTAAAGCTATTAGCAGTTAAATGCATATTATCAATTCTTAATGAATGTTGGTCTAATAACAGGGCACTAATGTCTCTTCTTGCCTTAATTACTCTTTCAGCCCCATTAATGATAACATTGATCCATAGAACCATCCCCTGATTATCAACAGTGCTAGAAAGGCAGTGTTAGGAAGGTGAGTCAATGCCTCCATCACCTCTTTTTTTTTGTTTTTGTAGCCCAACAGTGATCTTCCTGCATCTCACTTTCCAAACCAGACGAGACCAGACCAGACCACAAAAGAATTCCAAATCTACCTACTGCTTTGAACGTACAATGATCTCTTTCAAAGGCTAATGCAATTGGGTTTGCACACCTTAACTTCTTATCTATTGCATGCCATTCTTGCCAGCCTAATAAAGGAGTCAAAGTTTCCCTGTTACTCATAGATTAGACCAAGGCCGTTACTTCACGAGCCGCTCGCTTCGCAGCTAGCCTTCTTTTCTGTGCGAATCGATCGTTTCAGTCCGCACACTCCTCCTTTTTGGCTGCGATGCCACCCCGACCACGCCCCTTTACCGTGCTCCAAGCGGGGCGAGTGGTTCCCCTGGCTGCTGCCGGGAATCTTTTTGCTTCGCATCTTGCTTCGCTCCCAACGTCACGTGTGGTCTCGGTTTTTGGCTTTTATTTCAAGTTTTTTTAAAAAATATTCAAACAGGGATATCGATGCATCGCTATATCGTTTCATCGCTTTGCGCTGTTACTTCCTCGCTCGAGTAGGGGCGGCGGCGGCGGCGGGAGCAGGAGGAGCCGCTGCCGCCTTGCCCGGCCAGAGCAGGACACCCGGGGCAGGCAGCGTGCAAGCGGCGGAGGGCGGGCGGCTGTGCCATGCGGGGCTCCCCGCGAGTAGCGGCGGCGGCGGCGGGGGGGGCTGCCAATGATGCCAGGAAACAGTTGAAATCAGTAGAGCCATTGCAACTGACAGTCCAGCATCAGTGCATCGATACGCCGTCGGTAGGAATTTTTTTAAAGGACGGATGGAAAATAACGAACGTTGAAAAGTGGCATGCGAATGCGAAGGGAGCACGTGAGGTTGTGCTCGAATCGGTCCTAAAACTACAGCTCGTGAGTACTGAGAAACAGGGGCGGGAGCGAAGCGAGAACACGTGACCACCACGTGACCGCCTCCAAATTCAAATTGAAGGCAATATCGCTGCGGAGCGCCGCGCCTCGTGAAGTAAGGGCCCAAGACCCTTTGGCTTCCATATGGGAATTTAAATAACCAAGTAGGACTTCTAGGTTTCAACCTGGAAGCCAAAACCCAGAGGAAGTATAGACAACAAAGAATAACTGGATCCTCCTTTGATCTGTGTATGTGAGCAGCAGAACCTCTGTGTATAAGCTGTAAAGGTTGAAGGTAGCATGAAAAATTGACTTTCAAGAGAATATCTATGTTTGTTCCTGCTTAGGGACCTGTGCATTCCAGACCTGCTCTATCTAGCTTAGCTCCAAACAGTATGGATTAGATCTGCATCACAATTTCTTCCTGAGAATTGAAAAACAAGAGGAGGTATACAGTAATCAAATATTTTGCAAAGCCTAAAGATTCTATGAGGGATTCTGGTCCCAACATGAATTAATATATCAGTACTATTATGGCCCAGCAGTGTCATTATTAGTGCAAGCAAAGGACTGTGGCTTGATGAAATATCTAGTCTCTTTCATGGATAATTTCAGGCATGTCCAAACTTCGGCCCTCCAGATGTTTTGGACCGCAACTCTGACAGTACTTTGTCATTGGCAATCTAAGCTTAGAATTCTGGGAATTGTGGTCCAGAACATCAGAAGGCCTGAAGTTTGGACATGCCTGGTTCTTTGTGGATTACTTCAAGTTCAAACAAATAGGATGATAATGACGATGATGCAGTGCACAGTGTTCTGTTCAGGATTTCCTGTAGCCAGCCATTTCCATTCTGTTCTCTCCTCTTCTATTTTTTCTCTTCTTTCCTCAGCAAGAAAGAAGTCATCACCTCATGCTCTCAGATAATGTTCTGTTCTCACAGACTGGTAAGCTGTGGTTCCATCTCTCTTTAGGGTGAATATGCTGCCATGGAGGGTGTGGGCACGACTCAAAAAAATTGTGTTTCGTTTTTCGTTTGGTCGTTTGGGGATCCGTTTCAGTTCGTTTTCGTTTTTTCGTTTTCTTTTTGAAAAATTTTTCATTTCGTTTTCGGTTCGTAACAAAATGAAAAAACGAAAATGAAAACAAAAAATTGCTGTTTCGTTAGCATTCTTTTCAATGCTTTTCAATTCAATGGATTTGCCGCAATGAAAACGAAAAACACGGCAAAATTGGTCGTTTCATTTTCCGTTTTGGTTTTGGTTTTTGAAAAATTTTCGTTTTCGTTTTCGTTGCGAAATGAAACGAAAAAATGAAAACAAAAACGAAAATTTCGCTGAGTCGTGCCCATCTCTATGGTGGAGTTTCCTTCTTTGGAGGTTTTTAAGCAGAGGCTGGATGGCCATCTGTTGGAAATACTGTGATGAGTAGAGATGGGCATGAAATGAAAAAAATATTTCATTCCGTTATTCGTTATTCATTTCATTATGTAATGAAACGAATAACGGAAATTGTGATGGAATTGGAATGAACTGAACAGAACCAGGAAAAGTAGGTTAGTTAACTTTCGTTTTCATTAATGGCGACGCACAATGAAATGAGATGTTTTTAAATGTTAAAAAACATCCTGAATATCCGTAAAAACCCAGAGATATTTATTATTTATTCTGCCTGATAATACCTACTGGGGGTTGGGGTCCTTAAAACGTGCATTTCTGTCTTTTCTCAGATCTCTGTATTTTTTTCCTTTACGGGGAGTTAGGGGACATCGACCCAAAATGGCTCCCAGATGCCTAACATTGATTTCTTGGGTATTAAAATGCCCTGGACATCTGTAAAAACTCAGCAATAATTATTTGAAATTTATTACCTACTAGGGGGTTGGGGTCCTTAAAACGTTTGTTTTTGTCTTTCTCCCATCACGATGTATTTTTTCTTTTCCCTTTAAGGCTGACACAAATTGGATCCCAGCCACAAGATGGATGCAAGCCATGTGATGGGACCATGTAAATTCTTGGACACTTTCAACCAATAGCATGCCCAGGTTGCAGACTGGGTAGGTGTGGCAGCCACAGAGGGCATAAAAAGCTTTGGCAGCCCCCATCCTCCTTGCAGTCTGTGGTGGGAGTTAGGGTGGGATTGCTGTCTCTGCGACTCATTACTTTAGGCCAGCCAGGCAGGTGTGTGTCTCTGTGTTCCTGCTGGCTCTTAGGGGAGGGAAAGAAGAGATTTCTCTTGCAGCCTCCCTGTGTGCGTGCATACCTCTCGGTGAGTACCCTCCCCTGCCCCGCAGTGCAGTTACTCTGCGGCTGCTTTACGCCCTGGGCAACACCCGTTGCTGCCTTTGCAGCCTCCCTGCGTACCTAGTATATACTGTGTCTCTGCCAGCATCATTTTTTAGTGTTTTCTGGGGCGTTGGGGGACGGCCGCACGCGAAAATGCTTTAAATCGCACAAAAAGCGGGTAAAAATGAAAAATGAAAAAAAATGAAACAATTTTTTTTCAAAAAATTCACAAAAAACAAAAATGAACCAAAACAGACCCTCAATGAAAATGAAAAACCAAAACATCATTTTTTTTGATTCGTGCCCATCTCTAGTGATCAGGGTTCCTGCATGGCAGTAGGGGTTGGACTGGATGGCCCTTGAGGTATCTTCCAACTCTATGATTCTAGAATTCTATGGTCCTGTGAAGCCTCTCCTGTATTTTGTAGACTCTAGGCCCCTTTGTTGACACTTCCCTTTTGTTTGTGGAAATTCCTATATTAGCTCTATAAGCTTCCATCACAAGAAAATCAATTTGTTATCTATAGATGGGATTGTCAAAATCATGACACTAGTGTCTCCTGTTGGGTCATTTGTGTCTTTCAACAACAACTTTTGGTTTGCCTTTCCTTCACAAGGAAGAACTCAAGAGATGTTCTCTCAAACAAGCTGTTGTTTGAAATACATTATCCATCACGTCCAAAGGTTAGATTCACACTTTGCTCCATCATGCTTCTTTTTCTCTTTCTTTCCTTTAATTTTTGTTCCCTAATTCACCAAAACTGCAGACCAAACACCACTTAAACGCCACATTTTTGTAATGTCCCTCAGAAGCAGTGGAGTTGAAGTGAGGGGTGAATAATACAGTGTGTGTTTTGCTTTCATCCCCTCTGCCAAATATGCCATTGTGACGAACATAGCTGTAAAATTGCTTTTATGTAAACCTTAATGACATGCCAAATTTGGAACTGCTTTTCTCCTGATCGCCATTGGAAATTACTCCTGTCCTTTTTTCAAACAGAGAGAAATATCAAAATTTTGTGGCCTTGGATTTCAAAAGGCAGGGACTGGATTTAGAACAATCATGCCCAAACCAAGATGAAAATCAGCTTTGGAAATAGAAATCTCTCAAAAATTTATCTCTATCATAGAACCATAGAGTTCTGTGGAACCTATAAGGCCATTGAGTCCCACCCCAGGTTCAGTGAAGTAATCCATATCAAAGTTGATGTGATAGATGGTTTTCTCTTAAATGCCTCCAGCGTTGGAGCACTCACCATCTCCTGACGTAGTTGTTTCCATTGCAGTACTTCTCTAACAGTTAAGAAGTTTTGATTCTGATATTCAGCCTGAATCTCAGTTCACATAACCTAATGACTGGGGACTAGGGATGGGCTATTCTTTTTGTAAGCTACTGGTTCTGAAACAACCCACGCAAGCCCAACTGGTGTTCAGAAGCCTCCGAAATGCAGTCAGCCAATCCCTTAACATGCTCTGCACCTGCATGGGGCTGAGTTCCAATGAGGAAGAAACCTCCAATGTCATAGTTCCTTCTCCTTGGTGCTGGCCAATCAGACAGGGAGGCGGGATGATGCATTTCCCTGCACAGCTCCTGATTGGCCAGTGCTAGGGAGAAAGGAACAATGACATCAGAGTCTTCTTCCTTGTTGGAGCTCAGCCCCGTGTGGGCGCAGAGAGCAAGGTAAGGGATTGACTGATTGCATTTCAGAAGCTTCTGAACACCAGCTGGGCTCACACGGGTCATTTCGGAAGCCATAGCTTCCAAAACTAATAGCCCATCCCTACTAAGGAAAATGCTTTTCCTCCTCTGAATGACTGTCTTTCAAGTATTTGAACAGCATTATTGTATCTCTCCTCAGTCTTCTTTTCTCTAGGCCAGTGATGGTGAACCTTTTAGAGACCAAGTGCCCAAACTGCGATTCAGAACCCACTAATTTTTTGCAAAAGTGCCAATACAGCAATTTAACCTGAATACAGGTGGCTGTGTAGGGGCGATGTTGGGTGCCCACAGAAAGGGCTCCGAGTGCCACCTTTGGCACCTGTGCCATAAGTTCGCCAACACTGCTCTAGGCTAAACATGCCAAGCTCCTTCAGTCTGCCCTCATAGGGCTTGGTGTCCAGTCCCCTGATCATCTTCGTTGCCCTCCTCTGAACTTATATATATTTATTATTTATGTTTATATTTGTATACTGCACCAATTTCCCAAGGGGAACTCTGGGCAGTTTACATAAAACAAACATGTGAAAACCAAAGATCAAACTCAAACACAAATGCAATAAAAAATAAAAGCAGACAAATAGCCTGGCATGAGGCAAAAAAACAAATAATAACAGAACAACATCAAACACGGTGAACACCCTTGTTCTAGTTTGTTGGTATACTTCTTAACATGTGGTGTCAACTAGCTGGACACAGTAGTCAAGATGAGACCAGACCAGGGCTGAATAGAGAGGGATTAGTACCTCATGAGACCTGGAAGCTATACCTCTCTTTATGCAGCCCAAAACAGTACTAGCCTTTTTGAGGCTATATCACACTGCTGGCGCATATTCAGCTTGTGATCTACAAGAATTGCAAGATCTTTCTTGTTTGTAGTTTTACTGATGCAAGTATTCACCATCTTGTAACTCCGCAATGGGGAGGGGGGAGGTCCCCTAGGTGCAGAGGTTTGCACTTATGCCTATTAAATGGCATTCTGTAGATTTTTTTAGCCTTATTCTCAAGCTTCTCAATAGCTTTTTGAATTTAGTTTCTGTCTTCCAGGATATTGGCTATTCCACAATTTTGTGTCATCTGCAGATTTAATTACTGTAGTATTCCCGGCACTCTCAAGTAAGCATCACGTCAGGAGACCATAAACTCTGGAAAAGTGGAACCTTTTGCTCACATTTTTAAAAGGAAATATGAACCTGGAACTCTTCAAACAATGGCACAAACACTTGTTCCCTTCACATTGCAGACTACATGGTCTCTGACTCTGCAGTGTGCACCTCCCGTAAATATGCAAATTCTTGCATTGATGTTATTCTAAAACCCTGGCAACTTCAACAGAGTTCCTACATAAACCAAATACAGTGGAACCTCTACTTACAAATTTAATCCATTCTGAATGCATGCTCTTAAGTCAAACAACTCTTAAGTAGAGGTACCGTATCTTAAAAAATGAAAAAATAAATAAAATTTTTAAAAAATAGGAAAAAACATTTGTAAGTAGAGCAGACCACATCTAACATTTGTAAGGCAGCAGTTAAAATGCCAACAGTTTACTGCTCTTAAGTCGAATTGCTCTTAAGTAGAGCCATTCTTAAGAAGAGGTACCACTATAAGCTTTTAGCTGTTGTGAGTTTTTCAGGCTGTTTGGCCTTGTTCTGGAAGTTTTTCTCCCTGACCTTTTGCCAGATGTCAGCTTTGCTACCTTTCTAAATAAACTGAAAATGCTCACCTGTCAGCAGCTACTATCACACTGAAAAAGCATTTAAAGCTGAACATAACTTCTTCCCTTACTTCCCTTAACTGTGATTGAAACAAGAGCTATACCTTGTCTCAAAAGGCAGAGTCTCTATACTCAAAATGAACTTCATCACCTAGATCAGGGATGGACAGTCTCTAGAGATGACTGACCACCACCTATACTGCTGATGTAAAAAGGAATTAATTACACATTTCTTGCTGTTTATAATGAGTGACCTCCAAGTGGCAAATAGAAGAAGTGTCTCCACTGCTCAGATTTGAGTTGTGCCTGGAAAGCACAGCTAGATGGTTCCTCAAGGATTTGCCAACCCAGATTCACTTCACATTCCACTTGGGACACAATTCAGGGCAATTTCACCTGCTAGGACTTAGTAAAAATATATAAAAGAAGCACTATCAGCTGCTGAGAAACAATCCACTTACTTCAACAAGCAAGACTGCTATTGGGAAAGTGATCAGTAATTCGCACAATCAGTCCTGAGATTTGCTCTAGTGCCAAGGCAATCTCTTCCCTCCCCTAAAATCAACCACTTCTTTATTTGGCTGTTTCCAACTGGCTTTGGGAAAATACAAGCCAATATTTTGTCACTCATTTTTTTTAAAAAAATTCAGGCAATGGTGGCATGAATAGAGGGGCAGCAAGTGGGCGTCACTCTTTTAGGGGGACAGTGATCACCCAATAAATTTTATAGCCTCCAGAGTAGCACCAGATATCAGCGACAGCTAGGCCCTACCTCTGGAGCTTCATTTGGGCACCAGCTTTTCCTTCCACCATCTTATCCACAGTACCTCACATTGACCGAAGCTCTGTTGATCTTGAAGAGAACATGGCGTACTGAACCTTAGTATGTTGGCCATACTGGGTAGGACTAGTAGGTATCATAGGCAAAAAATATCAGGAGAGTCAGCAGTTCCCCATGTAGCTCATTGTCAGGTCCCTGGCAGAACCAGACTCAGACACTGAGGGATTAAGGTCAGAAGAACTAGCAGATGCCTCTGCAGAGCCTCCAGCAGCTGACTCTGATAGTGTATCTGTCTCAGGACAGTCCTCTCCTCCCCAGAGAGCTGTCAGCCGTAGAAAGCAAAGACTCACAGCTAAGCAGAGGCAGGATAAGCTTTTGGAGATTTGGAGGCATTTACATTCACATAGTCCAGAGTTTTAGCAGAATGAAGGTTTATGGGGATGGGTGTTGCCCTCTTGGGGCCATTAATCAAGCATTCAGGGGTTAGGCTTGTGGGAGGAACAAGTCCCTAAGGCTTGCCCTCACCGGTGTGCCTTGTTCCTAGATTCCTGAACCCCTGTCTCCTGATCATCTGGACCTTGGACCTTGTCCCTTGACTCTGAATTCTCCTGCTCCTTGGATTTGGTGTAAGCATCTGTTGCATACTGGTTTTTGACCTTGGATCTTGGATCTTGGATTTTGCTCAGCTATCGGATTTGGTGTGTGATTTTGCTACCTGCCTTTGGACTCTGTTAACCCTGAACCTGTTGTGCTGTGCTCTATACTGAATTCTCAGTAAAAGCTTGGACTTCATCTGTGTAACTGAGGGGTTCCTTGGGAGGCACCAAGCTCTGTCACTCCTCTTGTATAAGCTACTACTGCTGTTATGAAGGAGGACTGTGTATTGGTTGCATAAAAAACGCAGACCAAATGGCTTGATCCAGGATGGGAAAATTGGGTCCCACATTGATTCACTGATTGGAATATCTAAATGAGATGAGGGGGAAGATTCTGTTAATGAGTGATTGGGAGGAAAGGAGGGTGAGGTAGTCTTTGGTTAGTGGTAGCTATAACATGTAGTCTGAGGCCAGATTTTCCCTTTAATCACTCAGCTTTCAAGGGTCAAAGGTGCAATGCAAACCCTAAAACTTAAGGGAGACCCTCTCTTTAGGATCATTATGCCACTAACTTCCATGTATACCAGTGCAAAAATTTAAAAAGTTACAGCTGTTTTGGTCCTCCAATGAAAATCAATAGGTGAGCTGGGAATATTAATTTACAAATTGATCCAGGGCCATGGTAACAACTGATCAAAGCAGGCAGGACCCAGGGTTCCACAAATCAAAACAAGATCCATCCAGACAAGAAAGTAGACTCTGAATTGAATCAGGAGTTCCATGCAAAGCCTTATTCTGAAGGGTGGCATTTTGGGTCTAAGAGATGGTTCTTCCCAGGTGCCTTTATGGATAGCTTTTGAAAACATACCAGGAAAAAAATGTGGCAGGTCACTGTCTTCTTGAGGGTATTTCTGTATGGCTACACAGTAAGATAAATAACTGTTTGCCTTGAATACATCCAGAAGGTAGTAGCTTTATGTAAGGGAAAGGTATTTTGGGATATATCTACAGACTTTATATGGTGCCCATTTAAGGGCTCGGTCCCACATCCCTTTAAAAGCAGTTTAAATTACTAAATAAACCGAGTCCAAAAATGCAGTCCCCATGGCCACCAGGCTTTTTGAAGAAGAAAAAAACACCCGGTAATGCTCCCTTAAGCGAGGTTTCTGTGACTCACCTAGGAGGTGGAGAATTTTTTGCATCGCTTTGAAAATCCAGCTTTTAAGGAAGCAGGTGCCATGGGACCACACTGATGATCCGGGTTTCTTTTTCTTTCTTTCTTTTTGGCTATTCCTGGGGCTGATGGGCTGTGTTTTTGTTAATTGCTTTTCGCCTTTGGAGAAACAGGAAGCTCTATCCATCTGACAAGCATTAAATTCCCCCAGAGAAGTGTTTTGTTGTTGTTTTTCAAATGCTAGTGCCACCTGCTGGCCAAGGGGGCTGAAGTGCACTCTAAAATAAATTAAAATAAAACAGTTTTTGACGTGAGAACTCTTGTCCCAGATTTAAATCACGTGATGGGATGAAGAGGAAAAGCTGGAACTTCAGAAGATCAGGATTGAAACCCAGGTGTGACCACAGCCTAAGATGCCTTCTGGAAGGTTGTGAAAGAAATCCATACAAACACACCCAACACACACACACACACACACACACACACACACACACACAGAGAGAGAGAGAGAGAGAGAGAGAGAGAGAGAGAGAGAGAGAGAGAGAGAGATTAAACCACTAACTGAGCAACTTGATAAAAATATGGTGAAAAGCTGCAAAAGAACAATGACATTTTATCCATGAAAAACGGATAGAGCACAAAATGTGTGCTTGCATGCAAGAGTCTCGAGGCATAATTTTGTTCACATTCCCACCTCCTAAGTCTGGCTTGCGGCTGGCTTGAAAAGATATCAAGCTGGGCTAAAGACTGGTGGGTTTCTCCAGGCTTGCCAAATTCGGAATGCACACCAGGCAAAAGTTCAATTATAAACCTAATTACACCTTTAATTGCTTAAACAATCAGCCATCTGACTTTGCAGCGCTGGCTTCCAAAGGCTTCCTGCTGATTGGGATGCAGGTGCATACACAGGTGTTCATGTCGAGGCGTCTCAAAACCACGGTGTGCGGTCCCAGCCTCCTCAAATTAGATGCCTCGGGTTGTACACAGTTCCCTATCAACTTGCTCCAGAAACAGAACTTTATCACCAGCCAATTTTTTAAAAAAAAGGTAAAAATACAAAATAAAAAGATAAACAAATAAAAAAATAAAAATGAAGGCAGAGGAGCCGAGAATTGCATGATGCTGTTCTGGTGTGCATGCTTTGAAGAAAAGACGACTCTGCAAAGCTATCCTGTTTAATCAGTCCTTTCAGATGACTGTTCTTTTATTGTCATTCATGCAATTATTACCGTGTTTGGCAGGGGGAAAAGTACATCTCCAGGTGCAGGAAAAAGTAATTTGAATTAATGCATAGGCTGTGTGAGATCCTCCAACACTAATAGATGCCCTGATGAGGAATTTTAATAGATGCTTTTAATAGATGCCCTGATGAGGAATTTTAGAGCCTCATTAGATTTGTGTTGTTGTTCGTTGGAAGATATTCCTTCTTCCAGCCAAGAGTCAGAAAATTCCTTCTCTTTTCCCTGTCCGTTTTGTGGAAAGAGTCCCAAGTGTCCTGTCCCTGGGTGAAGTAAGCAGGCCATGAAATAATAAGCATAGAGAGCCTGGCTGATGGTTGAGAAAGGTGAGAACAACCCATCCCATGCTTTGAATTGTAAATGGAACTGAAACCATCTTTGAGGCAATCCACATGCATGTGCATATTGTATAACACACAAGAGGAGCAATGTGTGTAAAGAAACAACCATTTTGCTTTAAACATTGATCTTGCTCATCTGAAAAGCTCTTTGTAAGCTGCAGAAAATTCACCACCACCCTCTCATACAATGAGGAGAATCGTTCAGTTCTTCATCCTCATCCACAAGGACAAGACAAATGAGAACCAATATTCATAGGATGAACACAACAGTACATGTGTCATCCATTCTCCTTCTCTAGAGTTTCTTATTCATGAAGCTCCCATCATGAATAATGTTACCTCTTCCTTCACAAAGATCACCTTTCAAAAGCCCTATTTGCTCACATTTTTATTTGAGAGTTCTCTATCGATTTCTCTCTCTGTTCCCATCTTCCTCCCACTGCTGGCTTCCACCAACCCTTCAGTATGACTTTCTGACTTATTTGAATATTACTGCATGAAAATAAATAATTTTGGGTGGATAGACGTCTCATGATCTACTCTATATCCAAATAAAATCATAGTGACTGAGGCCAATTCATCCTATACATTGTAAGAGAACTGCCTGGGTATGTGATATTAATGTGTTTCAAGATCCTTCCCTTTTATTTTAAGTTAGTGAATGAGTAGGGAAAATGGAAATGGTCATGACCAGGTACAAGCATCTCTGCATCACTCTTTAATCTGTAGGAACCACTTGCCTAAGAAGTGGGAATCCTCAATTTTCTATGCATTTGTTCCATGTGCTACACTGTGGCATTCTTATATTCCAGAATATTTTCTAGGGCAATGAAGAATTTTCAGCCGCTGGTATGATTGTTTTCCCATGCAGCCTTTCCATTGGGACATTTCCATTAATAGGATAGAACTTTGCCTGAGGAATTAGCAGTGCATGAGAGTGCATCAATATTATTGTGCAGTACAGCAAATCAACATTCTACATGGAAGTTCTAAACATAGGGAGCGGTCCAAACAAAAGAGTATGAATTTGAAACCACACCAAATATGGCACAGGCAACGAGCAACCTGAATACTGATAATTAAGTCAAAGTTGTCTACTGGACGCCTTGTTCTCGCTAGTGTTCACATTTGGTGAAAAACAGCCCAAACAACTGAATTGAACTGTGTTTGGGTGAGAAGTGGTTAACAGATGAAAAAGTAGTCAGCTTCTGGGATTGGCCCATGCATGCCATTGCCATTGTGTGAATGGTAGTAGGCACAACAAGGTATCCTGTAGACCAGTGGTTCTCAACCTGTGGGTCCCCAGATGTTCCTGGACTGCAACTCCCAGAAATCCTGGCCAACTCAGCTAGTGATGAGGACTTCTGGGAGTTGCAGTCCAGGAACATCTGGGGACTCACAGGTTGAGAACCACTGCTGTAGACCATCTTAACTCCTGCTATTGCTTTGGTCGACATTCAGGCTCGCCTTTGCAATGGAAAGCTTGCCATCATTTTTTTCTTGATATTCTACAGAAATATCAGGGCACTTATGGGAATCCACAAGCAGACAAAGGCATTTCTCTTCAGGAAAACATTCCCTGAATAAATGGATGGCAAGTGGGTTTTTAAAAATAGATTGTTGTGCCTTACAGGATTGAATGTGTTTTTGTGTTTGCTTCTGGGTTTTGTTGTTGCTGTTGCTGCTGCTGCTGCTGCTGCTGTTGTTGTTGTTGTTGTTGGTACTATATTCATTGATTCTTTTAATACTGTATATTCACTCTTATTAGCTTAAGTATTGTGTTTTAATTATTGTAAACTGCCTTGGGTCCTTTTAAAGTAGAAAGGTAGGTTAGAAAAAAAGTTGAAATAAATAAATAGATTTTTGAATTTTATTTTTTTATTTTAATTTTTTGAATTGCCGAATGTGCGGCCCCTGAGGTCGGATCAGTGCTGGTTTTATTTTTTATATTTTTTTCTTTATTTTAGGGTGCCAACCTGGCCACCCCTGGGGCCAGGTTAGCGTTCCTTTATTTATTTATTCGGTGCTGGTTTTATTTATTTATTTTTATTTATTTATTTATTTATTTATTTATTTATTTATTTATTTATTTATTTATTTATTTTTATTTTTATTTTATTTTATTTTAATTGTTTTGGAGTTTTTTTAGTCCAACCATGTGGCCAGCGCTACAGCTGTAGTGCGGGCTGGTCATTTTTTTGGGCGGGTTGCTGGCCGCAGGCTGGTTCTTTGGCCCGCGCGATGGGTCTGGTGCTTGTGGGCCGGTACTGGGCGCACGCACCGGATCGGGTGTTTGTGGAGTTTTTTGCCAGCTGCAGCGGTTCCATGCCCATGGCCAGTTCCATGGCCCATGGGCTGGTTATGTGGCCCACGGGCCAGGTCCTATGCTCACGAGCCGTTATTGGGCTCAGGTGATGGATCAGGGTGTTTTTTTTTTAAGTGCTGACCGCGTGACCCCTGACCCTGTGTCAGCATTGGTATAATTTTTTTCTTTATTTTGTTTTTTTATTTTATTTTTTTACTTCCAGGTCTGACCACGTGTCCTGCACTACAGCTGTAGTGTGGGCCAGTCAGCAGCTTCTTTTTGTTTTCAAGCACCAACCATGTGGCCCCTGGGGCTCGGTCGACACTGGTTTTATTTTTCATATATATAGTTTTTCATTTTAGGGTGCCAACCCAGAACGGATTATGCTCGTAAACCAAGGTACCACTGTACTAAGTCACAACCAATTCAATCATTTGAATCAATGGAATAATGAGTAGTTGATTCAGTAAATCTTCACTGAGCCTATTCTAGTTCAATGTACAATGCTAAGGTTTCAATCTTTAAGTGGTGCACTGCCACAATGGACTAGGAATAGCAAAAGATCTCATCTGGATCATATCAAAGATTCCTCTAGTCCAGCAGCATAAATATCCATAAACTGAATACCACAAGTATGCAATGTTGCCCAGTTGTGTATCTGGTCAATATCTCATCTTCCTTTTTTAAGAGGTGATGATAAGTACCTTTTCTAGTGCTATATCTTTCAATTGCACCAACTGAAAGCTCCGTCCTCCTTTACTAAAATATTTTCTGGCAGTATTGTGCACATTTTTCAAATGCAGAATCATAGATTAATTGATTTGGAAGGGGGCGCCAAGTCCAACTCTTTGCTCAATGCTGGAATCGAAATCAAAACAGATGTGACAGATGGTTGTCCAATTTCCTCTTGAATGTTACCAGTACTGGAGAACTCAACCCTTCCAGAGGTAAATTGTTTTTTTTTGTCATACTGCAATAACAGTAAAGAAGTTTTTCCTGATATTTAAGCTAAATCTTGCTTCCTGTAGCTTGAACCCATTATTTTGTATCCAGTGCACTTTTTCTGAAAGCTTGAGGGATGCATTCACAGCCTTTTGCACAAACTGGATCTGACTTCTAGATGATTTAAAATCATAACATCAGACCCTACTTGTCATTTTATACTTTGGGGGATAAGGACTGCAGCATTATTTTGTTTCACTCCACTCTCAACATAAAAACCCAACAGCTGTTTGTTTTATACTGGAAGCAAAACTGGGGAACGTCAGGAGGTGAAGAACATCTGCTTCTCATAGCACATAGAATCATAGAGTTGGAAGAGACCTCAAGGGAATCCAGTCCAGCACCCTGCCATGAACCCCCATCACAGAACCCCCGACAGATGGCCATTCAGCCTCTGCTTAAAAACCCTCAAAGGAGGAGACTCCACCACCCTCAGTGGCAGCATATTCCAATGCTGAACGTCATGAAATTCTTCCTAATGTTCAAATGGAATCTCTTTTCCTGTAGTTTGGAGTAGAGATGGGCACGAAACAGAAAAATGGTGTTTTGGTTTTTTTGTTTGTCGTTGAGAGGTCTGTTTCGGTTTGTTTCTGCTTGTCAGGAATTTTTTGAAAAAATTTGTTACCGTTTTTCGTTTTTTTGTTTGTCCTTTCTACCCACTTTTTGCATGATTTTTAAAGCATTTCCGTGCTCAGGCATCCCCCAATGCCCCAGACCAGAGGGAAAACACTAAAAAAATGGATGCTGGCAGAGACACAGTATAGACTAGGTATGCAGGGAGGCTGCAAAGGCAGCAGCAGGCGTTGCCCAGGGTGCAAGGCAGCCGCAGAATGACTGCACTGCAGGGCAAGGGGGGGTACTCACCGAGAGGTACACAGCACGCACGCACACAGGGAGGCTGCAGGACTGAAGCTAGAGTCGCAGCAGAGACAGCAATCCCACCCTAACTCCCACCAGAGACTGCAAGGAGGACGGGGGTGGCCAGAGCTTTTTATGCCCTCTGTGGCTGCCAGACCTGCCCGCCCAGTCTGCAACCTGGGCATGCTATTGGTTGAACTATCCCATCACATGGCTTGCCTCCATTTTGTGGCTGGTGGCGACATCCATTTTAAAGGGAAAAGAAAAATACATTGCGATGGGAGAAGACTAAAGCAAACGTTTTAAGGACCCCAACCCCCCTGGTAGGTATTATTGGACAATATAAATAATTATCACTGCGTTTTTACGGATGTCCAGGGCGTTTTTTAACATTTTAAACAGTTCATTTCATTGTGCGTCGCCATTAATGGAAACGAAATGTAACAACCACAATTTCTGTGGTTCTCTTCATTTCGTTTCATTTTCATCGCAATTTTCGTTTGTCATTTCGTTATGTAACGGAAACGACAAACGGCAACAGTAAAACTGTACTGCAGGTAAAACTGTGCTCACAACCTGGCGTTCGATCCCCGGTAGCGGGCTCATGGTTGACTCAGCCTTCCATCCTTCCAAGGTTGGTAAAATGAGTGCCCAGCTTGCTGGGAGAGACAATGTGTAGCCTGCATACTGTAGTTAAAACTGTAAACCAGCCAGAGACTACTTGAAGTGGGATGGGGAGGTATATAAGCAGACCACTTTTTCCTCTGCTTTTTTTGGACAACATTCCTTCAGAAATCCCCAGCCAACACAGCCACTGATTATGCTCTCTGGATTATTCCAGGAGTTTTACTCTGAAACAACATTGTTTCCCATCTCTGCCTGGAAGCTGACTCATGTTGGGAGCATGTCCTCAACTCCTCCCATAACAGCTACACAGAGGAAAGTGACAATAATTAACCCTCATGATAAAGAGGATTTTACAACATGTTGAACTCAATGTAGTAAGCTACTATCATTAGTCTTGATCTTGTACACATAATACCACTACAGAAAAATCTCCCATAATTACCTCCTCGCATAGCATTAATTAGTAAGTACCCTGATAGAGAGATAATGAGGATGTATTCTTTAAATCCAAATGTATGAGTGGTGAGGAGAAGGGAGAAGAACGCAAAGGCAGACTGGCTTTCAACCACCTCCTGGATATTTTCTTGAATGACACACTCACACACTACACCCATGTATATTCTGGGTGGGTGGATGGGACTGTTTTCCCTGTAACAACTCATACAGTGTAATGGAAAATTAAGCTATTGAGAGAGGAAGGGAAGGGAAGGAAGGAAGGGAAGGAAGGAAGGAAGGAAGGAAGGAAGGAAGGAAGGAAGGAAGGAAGGAAGGAAGGAAGGAAGGAAGGAAGGAAGGAAAATAAAATACAAACCCACATCCATTTTTCTTGGTCATGCCCATTCTGTTTTTCTGAGGGTTATTTTCCCCTCATGCATGAATGACCATGATATGGCTTCCCCTCATGCAGGACAGTGAAAGCTCAAGGGAAATATCCCTGTAATTGGGCTTTAGACAGGAAAAAATGAGAAAACATAGTAGGGGTGCCTGGAAGGTGTTGAGGGAGGGCATTGAAAGGTGGGCAAAGCTGACTGATAGAAGTCCAGCCAAAAGTGCCGTTGAGGGGATGTGGGATTGATTTATAACACAGAGGAGTACCTGGTCATAAAAAGCACCAAGCTATGCCATAATCCAGCTAAACCACAACTGGTATGGGCTATTTGCCGGACATTTCATGGCTTCATTTGTATACTGGTGACCTATGAAGCAAGACCTGTCCTCAGTTAGCCCCAAGGCCCATTTTAACCAGGGAATTATCAGATTCCTGCAAGAACACATAAGAAATTTAACCACTCTACAACTTTTATGAAAAAAGAAATCTGTAACTAAATTGCTCCAGTAGCATAACAGATACGTAACTGTCATTGTCAAAATAGTGGAAATAATATAAACATGCCATGTAACGCTCTCCTTTTTTTACCTGTAGAATCCTAACTGATTACCTATCCCTGTTAGCTACTCATTTATGTATGGAAATTAAAACATTTTTTAAAAAAAAGAACATGTAGGACGAATTTAAGGACTATTACACTCTGTCTCCAGCTCCTGGCCTTTTGTTCTTTTATTCATCATTTGTACACACCACAAGCTCTTTTGAAGCTGGACTTGGTGTCCCATTTGTTGCCTTGATTTAGCAAAGTTTAAGGCAGGCATGTCCAAGCTTCGACCCTCCTGATGTTTTGGATCACAACTCCCAGAATTCCAAGCCTGTATTTCCAATGGCAAACTACTGTGGGAGTTGTGGTCCAAAACATCTGGAAGGCCGAAGTTTGGACATGCCTGGTTTAAGGACTTCTTCACCCATGTATTTTTGCCACATGCATTCACTATGGCGGATAAGAGCTGAAAAGGTCAAGCTGAATGGGAGGACATCTCATCAAGCAAACCCATAGGCTTGGCTGCCAAGACCAAGAGAAGGTTTGCTCGCTTCCTTGTTTTGCAGTTATGAAGTTGCAATGCTTTTGAGTGCATGTCCTGAAAACATTCTGATTTTTTATATGGTCCTACCAATTGCTTTCTCAGCTGCCAAGGAAAAGGTGCAGCAAGAGAAAAAGCAGCTCCTAAAACACCCAGTTTGGGAGCTATGTGCTGTCCTGAAAACATATACAAATGATGGATGCATCAGTACCAATGTTAAGATTAGAGATGGGCACGACCAGAAAAAATTACAATTCAAGTTGTCGTTTGTCGGGACGGGCCCGTTTCGGGTCATTTCCGTTTGTCGCGAAATTTTTCAAAAATTTGTTGTTTCTGTTTGTGGTCTGTCGTTTGTACAGTGGTATAGGGAGCGTAACGTGTAGCCGCCGTTATAATTATGTTGGGGTTGTTAGTGTGACAGGAAAGCTCGTTGGCACTTCTCTGTCTCACTAAGAACATTTGGGGGTTAGTGTGTCAGAGGAACCTCGTCGGCGCTTCTCTGACTCACTAAGAAGGAAAGCATACTGGCATACTGCCGTACAGGTTACGCTTAGGGAGGGAGGGAGTGGGTCTCTGGAGTTGAAGGCACCTCTCTGGGTGCATCACTCTGACCCACTAAGAAGGGAAGTGTACTTGCGTACGAATCTGGGTTAGGGTTGGGGTTAGGGTAAGGGCTAGACTTAGGGTAACGGTTCGGGTTAGGGTTAGGGTTAGGGTTAGGGTTAGGGCTAGGCTTAGGGTAATGGTTAGGGTTAGGGTTAGGGTTAGGGTTAGGGTTAGGGTTAGGGTTAGGGTTGGTGGGCTTTTTATGCCCTCTCTGGCACATCCAGAAGTCTCAGCAAAACCTGGCCATGCGATTGGTGGAATGGCTCCAAAAATTTGCATGGTCCCATCCCATGGCCAGCCCATCATTGCGCGTGCGCAGGTGTAAAAAAATAAAAATAAAAATAAAATAAAATAAAATAAAATAAAATCAATACGATGATTTATTGCTATTAAAAAACCCACTGCTGCTACTATAAAAATTCAGGCATTTAAAATACCTAATTTTCACATGTTTCTGTGGTGCTTTGGTGGGGTTTTGGACCACGATTTCAAAAGAAAAATTGTGGTCGCCATTTTGGATCCCCCCCACCGCATGGCAAATGGAGATGACGAGGATACCCCCCCAGCCTGGTGCAAGCAGCCCAGGACAGGAGAGGGGGGGAAGGCCGGGGACCCCCCCCCCCCAGAAACCACCCCTCGGTAGGTGCTCTCACTGAGGCAGGCATATTTTCGCCTGCTTTTATGGCCGGGAATCGGGGGTTTTTTATTTTTAAAACTTTTTTTCTGTGCTGCTTGGCATCGCGCGATCGCCGCAATGTCATGAACGACAACGAAAAATCAGATCCAATTTTTCTTTTTCGGTTTGGGTTCGAGCTGGAGCAGAGTAATTCTTGTTACCGTTACCCGTTACGTAACGATAACGAGAACCGAAAACGGAAACGAGAATTTTGCCTAGTCGTGCCCATGTCTAGTTAAGATTAATCCCCAAGACCTAACGAAGAACAACACCATGGTGCAAGCATGTGAGTGGGACTGCTAGGCAACACAGAGATGTCCAGTTAAATCTGGACATTCAGGTCCCTCCCTCAAAGAAATATCATATCAATAAAAGCAGAGCCTAGCAAAGGCAAGAGCTAATAACAGGTGGGAAAACAATCAAATCATTGGACTCGCTACCAATAAATGGGCATCAATTTCAATCGCAGTGTGTGTACTTGTCCATATTCCAACTGATCCTCTGTAAACACTGCAGAATAATTGACTATGCTCAATTAAGCAATACCATCCTATTAAAGCAGCAGGCATCAAGGGCTTTTCACCAATTCTCTGTGGGTGTTTTGCTGCTTGTGCTACAGTTTCACAATGTGGGGTGGTTTTGCCCTACATAATGCCATCCATGTGCAGCAGGTGACTTAACACCTATTCATCCACCCACATTAATCACATAAATATTTGGAACACAATCTGTTCTCACATCTGAACTTCCAAGTCTGTATTTCACTGCTTTTAGAATTGGACCTCTTACTACTTCTTTTGAGAGCCAAAGTGCTAAGCCAAGAAAACAAGCAAAGCTGATTTTTTTTTCACATCCTTAACCTTTCAGTTGCTCCTTTGTCCTAAGGTCCATTGCCCTCCCACTCGAAATGACGAGACAAGGCAGTGAATGAGGTTTAACTGGGTCACACTTTATTAACACAACATTTAACTCAACAACAACAGGAGGGGTCTGGCATCAGCATACATGGTTGGAACATTGGGGTCACCCGGGACCCCTCCAACTGGGCAGCATACAGCGAGCTACAACCCCCAGATGGTGCAGTCAGTCGACTGCACCCACCAGGCCAGTTGATGTCATTTCCCCTCCCTGCATTAGATGGTCTTAAGCTGGGTAATTCCCAGTGCAGGGAGGCATCCCCGTTAGAGATGGGCACGGAACGAACATTTTTTCATTTCCGTTATTCATTAGTCGTTCCGCTACGTAATGAAACGACAAACGAAAATTGTGATGAAAATGCAACGAAACAAACAGAACCACGAAAATTGTGGTCGTTAAGCTTTGTTTCTGTTAATGGTGACGTGCAATGAAATGAGCTGTTTTTAAATGTTAAAAAACGCCCTGGACATCCGTAAAAACGCAGCGATAATTATTTATATTGTCTGATAATACCTACCAGGGGGGTTGGGGTCCTTAAAAGGTGCATTTATGTCTTTTCTCAGATCGCTGCATTTTTTCCCTTTAAGGGGAGTTAGGGGATATCGACCCAAAATGGCTCCCAGATGCCTAATATTGATTGATTTCTTGGGTGTTAAAAAACCCTGGAGATCTGTAAAAACACAGTGATAATGCGATAATTATTTGAAATTATTACCTACCAGGGGGTTGGGGCCCGTAAAACATTTGTTTTTGTCATCTCCCATCGCGATGTATTTTTTCTTTTCCCTTTAAAATGGATGTCGCCACCAGCCACAAAATGGAGGCAAGCCATGTGATGGGATCATGTTCAACAAATAGCATGCCCAGGTTGCAGACTGGGCAGGTCTGGCAGCCACAGAGGGCATAAAAAGCTCTGGCAGCCCCCATCCTCCTAGCAGTCTCCGGTGGGAGTTAGGGTGGGATTGCTGTCTCTGTGACTCTAGCTTCAGTCCTGCAGCCTCCCTGTGTGTGTGCATGCGTACCTCTCGGTGAGTACCCTCCCTTGCCCCGCAGTGCAGTCACTCTGCAGCTGCCTGGCACCCTGGGCAACGCCCGCTGCTGCCTTTGCAGCCTCCCTGCATACCTAGTCTATACTGCGTCTCTGCCAGCATCCATTTTTTTTAGTGTTTTCCCTCTGGTCTGTGGCATTGGGGGACGCCTGCGCACGGAAATGCTTTAAAAATTGTGCAAAAGAGGGTAGAAATGACAAACGAAAAAACGAAAAACGGAAACGAAATTTTTCCAAAAAATTGCGACAAATGGAAACGAACCAAAACAGACCTCTCAACGACAAACGAAAAACTGAAACACCATTTTTTTGTTTCGTGCCCATCTCTAATCCCCGTGTATCCCCCACGGCTCGGTATCCTCTGAATCCGCCGTGCTGTGGGTATAGGGTACTTGGGGACAGATGTTCATTGTATACTCACTGCTGCCCTCCATCCGCTTCAGCCGCCAGTGTGGCCAGAATTGAGGTGACCATCCTAATGCCCAGTTACCAGTGTGGGATAGGTGAAACATCCCCGCTCTCAATGGCCAATTCAGAATGCGGGTCAAAAATTCCTATCCAGCCCCAAATAGGCGACCAGTGAGACTCACACTAGTCCTTAAAAAGTGGTGGGCGTGTGGGGAACACCAGCAAAGCTTGCCTGTTGGAGGGGGTCGGAGCCTCCCTTTTATAGGGCGCTCTTGCCCCCTCCCTTTTAGGATGCTCCGTGCATCTTGTTTCCTCTCGCGTCTTCTCGCGAGAGGGCAAATCAGCTCCGCCGGGCAGATTGACTGCCCACGGAGCCAACATTCTAACTTTTGTGGATGTTCTCCTCTGACATGCACATCAGATTCCCATTCAAATGTCTCCTTCTGTTGTTATCCAGTAATCCGGATATCTGAGTTCACCCCTATTTTTTTCCTGATAGATAAACTCTGCATGACACCATTATTGATATAGTTGCTCTAATTGGCAAAGAACTTCTCCCATATTTGCAGTACATAGCTATGTTATCCTGTAGCACCGAAACAAACAAAATCTTTGGGGCATGTTTCAGTCTAAGAAGTATAATCACTTGCAACATTTGGATTTCTAGTTAAATTCCTCAAGCTGCACAGCCGAAATGCACAGAAATCCTCAACATAACCTATCCCTTTTCTTATTAACTGGCACTTACAGTCTCAATAAGTCGCTCTGAAACATTAGTAGTATAAAAAAAAATTCTTTACCGGAGTTATGAACAGATCAAACAGCAAACTGACACACATGACTGCTTTCAACAACAGATGTCAACAGAATCTAGTTTGGGGAAAGAGAGAGACAGAGCAGAGAGACAGGATTTTCTTTGGATCAGAGGCAGGGGGTGCTACCAATGACTAACAGATTGTCATTTCTCCCAGCCCAGAAAGGTCCTTCTGAGCTAAACCTACTAGAAGCAGCTGGCTAAGTTGCAAAATCTCCCGACATTATTCAGCATCAGAGATGGGCACAAAATGCTAAAATGGTGTTTCATTACGTTTTTCATTTCATTTTTCTGCATTTTTCATTTCGTTTCAAATATATTTTTTAAAGAATTGTTTAGCTTTTAGTTTTGTGTTTGTATGTATTTTATGTGGTTTTTACTTTTTTTCCAGGCATGGGGGGGGGCGAATGGTGCGGGGTTTTAAAAGTTTTTTTTTAGCCCCCTGAAGCAAGTGGTGGCTGTGGCCATTGCAGCTTGCTTCGGGGGGAGGGGGATTTTAAAAATGTTTTTTAAAATGTGCTTTCCCCCTGATCAAGTGCATGGGGGGAAGTACAGGGTTTCTTAACTGTCTTTCAACCCCCTGAAGCAAGCGGCAGCTGCAGCCATTGCTGCTTGCTTCAGGGGGCTTAAAAAAGGTTTTAAAATCCCGTGCTCCCCCCCATTAGACAGGTTGAGGGGGGAAGTATGTCTTTGAGCCCCCAAAGCAAGTGGTGGCTGCAGCCATCACCACTTCCTTCAGGGGCTAAAAAAAAGTTTTAAACCCCCACACTTTGCCTCCAATCGTGGGGGGGGGGGTTGTTGGGGGGGAGGTATGGAGATTTTAAACTGTCTTTGAGCCCCCAAAGCAAGTGGCAGCTGCAGCCATTGCTGCCTGCTTTGGGGACAAAAAAAAAGTTTACAAACCCCGTGCTCCACCCAATCGGGCATATTGGAGGGGAAAGTGCAGGGTTTTTATACTGTCTTTGAGCAAGCAAAGCAAGCAGTGGCTGCAACGATTGCCACTTGTTTCGGAGGCTAAAAAAAGTTTTAAGACCCAGTGCTTCCTCCCCCCAGTGTGTCCAGTTGGGAGAAACAAAAAATGAAATGAAACAAAAATGTTCATTTGTTTTCTTTCATTTAAAAAAAATGAGTTTGGTTTTCAATCCATTACAAAATGAAATGAAAAACCAAATGAAAAAATTGTTTCATGCCCATCTTCTATTCAGCACATATTTTCAGGAACTCCAGCTTTACTTCATAAGAGTCCACGAAATGAAACTCAGATTGAAAAGAAACAAAAAAGAGCATCTTCACCCACTCCTAACCTTAGGACAACCCCAGGGGAGATATTGCATACATTTGAAGCCACGTCTCTCAAGGAAGAGCTAGAAGCCAGATCCTGGTGGCATTCATGATTTTGTCCGCTACTACACTTTAGATTTGAAACATCTTTCCCTTAAAGACAAATCGCCTTATAAATCACTGTCCACTTTTCAAATCACTTTTTCTGAAGAGTCTCCTTTGCCACACCCATTTTTGACCCCTGTGTTGGTTTTTCTTGCGATGACCACTGGGGGTGGTGTTCTTTTGAAATCGGTTCCATTTTAAAACTGATCACAGTCACCTTGGCCTTCATGCTTCTTGAGAAATTCTACTGGTACTCTACAGACACGCACACATACCTGCAGAGAAAGAAATCCCATTACCGTGTGGCTTATCTTAAGAATGGGATCCTAACTCTTCAGAGAAGTGACACTTTGCAATTTACATAGGACACCTAGTAAATAACTTTTCTCGTTATCTTCATTGACAGAAATCATTTTTCTACCTGATGGGAGATTTCAGTTAAAGGGGAAAATGCTAATCGACAAGCGTGCCCATGAAACCAAGCCATTCCTCATCATTCCTGAGTCAGGAAGAGCGGAGGAGCCAGCCAAAGAGCTGAGCCACCAGGGAAACACAGCTCAGTTCATCTGCATGCATTTCCTCGTAAGGAAGGAAACAGATTATTCTGCTTGGAAGACATCATTAAGAAGCAAATCATCTGGGAGTGATGGCCAGTATCCTATTGCGTAGCTTTCTGATAAAATCACCAGAAGTAGCAAATTGACACTAATTAAAGTACTGTATACTTTTTTAAAATTTTCATGATATGGGTGATTTGTGCATAATTATAAGAAGCTGCATGTCTACAGAATCAGAAAAAATGAACTTTTTAATTGGCAGCAATCTGTTCCTGCCAGTCATGTCACTCGCGTTGTACCCGCGAAAGTACAAATTGGCTATTATAAGTCATCTGAATATGAGACAATGGGTTGACAGTCAACAGGGACTAAAGTTCAGCTGATGGTCATTGTTCCCTTCTTCATAGGAGTCCTTTGCAATGGAAAAATCTTCCATATTTCCAAAGCTGGTATTTGGGGCCAAGAGGTTGAATCAAGAGTAGGGACGGTGGTTTCACCCTTCTGAACACCCATGGATTTTACAACTCTATCTGCAGAGGCCCAGCATTAAATCCTGCCCATGATCTTCAACAGTAAGAAGAAAACTTGCATTTGAATTATGAGTTAGAATCCTCCTTCTAAATGTTGACATTGCATCCCTATTCTAGAAACCATTTTTGTTCTGAATGATCATATTGCAGATTGTGTAGCCCTGTTGCAATTGCTAATCTGGAAGTAGAGACAGTTCTAAGCATTCCCCACTGTTGCTGAATAACAGATTAATGCTACTAAAAAATAATGTATAGCTAGTGTTTTTTTTAATTAATCACATTTCAATGATGTATTGATTTATGTTTCTAAATTTAGAAGCTCTTCAAACAGATTTTTTAAAATGTAAGGAAAAATAAGAAAATGCAACAGAATGCAATAATGTGCAGTAGAATTTCCGGTTTGGAAATTTGTGTCAGTTGATTGATTGGTTAAACAGGTTTTCAGCACTTCAAAGTCCAGCCTCTTTTAGCAGTCACCCAAAGCAGTGCTCAGAGAAGGTGGGGCAAGGAAACCAGGCCACTCCCCCAAGTGGGTGCCTACTGGAGGAGGCATGGCTTTGAAGCACCATAAACTAACTTCTGAGATTGGTCCATAAACTAACTGCTGAGATTGCAGCGAGTGCAGAAGCCGGCAGTCAGGTTGGTGCTTGGGTGAGTAGATTTGACCATGTCACCCCCATTCTGGCTCACTTGCATTGACTACCCATAGCTTCCTGAGTCAGGTTCAAGATACTGGTTTTGATTTACAAAACCCTCCATTGCTTGGGTCCTGATTATCTGGCAGAGCATATTTTCCTCAGATCAGCAAATGCCCATTCCAATAGAACTTCCCAGGTGCTCACAATTCAGGTGGCCTCCCTAAGAGAAGCCCGTAAAGTTACTACTAGAAACTGGGCCTTCTCGGTGGCTGCACCGTGGCTTTAGAATTCTATCCCAAGCAAGATCAATCCCTGCCTGCCTTTCAGAAAGCCTTAAAGCCCTGGCATTATCAAGAGGGTGAGAGTGGGCCCAGCAGGCCAGCCTGGGCCTCCATCTCATCCTCTATTGCTGCTGCTGCTGCCGTGGGCGCCACTGTGGGAACCCAGCCAGGCCAAGCAGGCTGGCCTGGGCTTCTTCTTCTTCCTCCTCCTCCTCCTTAGCCGCCGCCACCGCTGCACATCCCAGTCTTAAGAGGTTGAGCAGACCACCAGTAAGCTGCACCGCTGCTGCCGAAGGCACTGGCTGGCCGAGGAGGCTGGTTGGCCTGGTAGTAGGCTGTGCCACTGCCGCTGAAGGCCTTGGTCAGCCACGGAGGCTGAGCAGCCTGGCAGTAGACCCCACTGCCACCACCAAAGCCCCTGGCTAGCCCCGGGCTGAGCAGCCTGGTGGAAGACCACACCGCTGCCGCTGCCGCTGCCGCCACCACCAAAGTCCCCCGCCGGTGTGAAATAGGAGGGGTGGGCTGCCTGGGAAGGGGCTTTTCAGGGAGGGCTCCCACATTTCATTTCATAAAAATATCATTCCGTACATTTTTTTTGGGGGGGGGGGGGAATCGTACAAAACGAAATGAAAGGAAATGCAGGGAGGAGAGAAACATAACAAAATGAAATGCAATTCTTCCATTTCATGCCCATCTCTAATGGAAACTTATTATAATTTCACAGTATGAGTCTTATAGCTTCTTCCGCTCTCCCCTGCTGTAATTGGACGGTTAAAAAAAAGAGGTCATAACACTTCAAAAAGAGCAAAGGCGGCAAAACATTTCCTACTGTGCAACTAGCACCTTGAGCCTTTAGATCAGCTTACACTGCTGAGATGGTACAGCATTTTAAGCTCTTGGTGCAGTTACAGCATATGTCAGTGAAGCCATGAGTGAATTTCATTTGGATCTGTGCCAGACTAATTTTGAATGTTTAGGCCCAAGAAGGTAGGATATCTGTCTATTTACAAACCTGCATTTTAATATACACCTACATCTTCTTTAAAATGATCATCTTCATGCACATGAATAAAAATGTTGCACTGAGGAAAGTCTGGATTATTTTATGAACCCCATGGGAAAATCAGTGTATAGAGGGTTAGGATTGGGAATAAGGTTCAATTTTCAGTTGCACCTTCACATTTTGTGTTTCTGGAAGGGAGATGTTCTGCCAACATCCCTAATTTTATGGTTTCACATTTGAGGGGCACACACAAGACAGATGACTGGGATGTATATCCTAGTAAGAACACATACCCAATGGCAGCAGTGTGTGTGTGTGTGTGTGTGTGTGTGTGTGTGTGTGTGTGTGTGTGTGTGTGTGTGTGTGTGTGTGTGTTGTGTCATTACAGTCATGACCAACTCTTCATGATCCTATGTCCATGGAGTTTTCTTGGCAGGAATACTGGAGTGGCTTGCCAGTTCCTACTCCAGGCGCCTACAGCACCTGGTATTTCTTGGAGGTCTGCCATCCAAGTACTAACCAGGGCTGACCCTGCTTAGCTTCTGAAATTGAGTGAGATTGGATGTGCTTAGGGCATCTGCACCTGGTATTCCCTGGTGGTCACCTATCCAAGTACTAACCAGGGCCAACCTTGCTTAGCTTCTGAAATCAGGTGAGGTTGGATGCACTTAGGGCAGGGGTGTCCAAACTTTTTGCAAGGAGGGCCAGATTTGGTGAAGTGAAAATGTGTGGGGGCCGACCATTGAGCCACATTTGGCCCCCGGCTGGACTTTGGACAAGTCTCTATAACATGCAAGGAGGCAGGGAGGATGCTGCAGCAACGGAACTGGGGGTGAGTAGGCTGGACAGGTGGCTTGGGGGATGGACAGAGGCAGGGAGGGCAGGCAAACCATAAAACTGTAAGCTAACATCTCTATCTGGTATGGGGAGGGGCCAGCTGGCGGAGATGCGTGACAGGCTGAGCCGGTGGGGAGAAGAAGCCACGGGCTGCTCAGAATTTGAAAACGTCTCGCATTTGGCCCCCGGGCCTGACTTTGGATATGCCTGCCTTAGGGCATCTAGGCAGCTATGGCAGTGGTGGGCCGAGCTATTTTGCCACCTGAAGTATGGCAGCAAATAGCACTCACCTACTGCTGTCACATTTAGGGAGCAAACCTCACAAGGACTTATTTGCCATCTCCACCACCAAACAGGCAATCACAAGTAGATGAAACAGGTCACCACATCATCCTGCTCTTTTGTGATATATAAGTTGCCTGGCAAAGCTGCCTCACTTGGTCTGATTGCAAGACCAGTTGCGCTGAAGGAGAGGCTGCCACCTTAAATACATGTTTTCTCCAGCTCCATCCCTCATCCATCACAAAATGTACTGCACACTAGAAGGATTTATTTCTCTGTGCTGGTGATCCAGGTGCTCTGCTCGCACAAAAAGAGTCAGAGTGGTTCCAAGCTCTCTTTTAATCAGGAGCTTTGCCAGTCGTCTTACCAGTGCGGCAGTATTCACCAGCAGCCAATATTCAACAGCAGCCGCTGGCATAATTCACTATGAGCTACATTTCATTGTGATCCCCCCTGTCCACACAAATGCTGCTAGGTAACTTGCTCCTTGTCCCTCCCAATTAGCCACAGGCTGGTGCTTTCCTCAGGTAGCCACCTGTCCTTCCCGCTCTGAGCGGAGGCATAAATGCTACGGGAACTCTGGATTCCAGTCGTTGCTTCTTTCCTTTCCATTCCTACTTTGAGATTCAGAGTAACCTTTTCTCTCCCGCTACATAATCATGAAACCCATAGGCAATGGTGACAAAAGACCATTTCACAAAAGGAAAACTTCACAGGAGCCTTACCACACTGCACCAGGCATGAAATGTTCTCCGTTTTTGAACTGCAGGCCACAAGAACCATGATTTATTCGTCCAAGGATGTGTGTGTGTGTGAGAGAGAGACTATTTCTAAGTACTGAAGGGGAAATCTGTCAGTCTCATGGCTGCTCTATTTCTCAGAATACCTTTGGGCATTCTTGTACAATCCTAGGACCATAGCAGGTTGTAAAATTTTCATTCTTTTCACATGAAAATCTGCGACGATTATTCCCCTACCCCCCCCCAGCAAATTTATTCTCCATCCCTATTTTTATCCATCAGCCCATTGAGTCACTGAGGGCTTTCATTCTTGGGTTTAGGACCAAAGACGAAGGTGTGTTATGAAAAATTCGAGTTGGCCACATTGTCTATTCGAAAGTACATTCCTCCATGTAATGACTTTAAAATAAATCCCATAGTGGTACCCATGTCCACATGTATAGTAGAGATGGAAAGACAGAATTGGCACTAGTGGTTGGGGACCACTTTACATTTTGGAACATCTCTCCCCAATGTCATCTGCCCAGCTCATCACATCCTCCAAGGCTACGCTCCTGTACACCACCACCTCAAGTGAGGCCTGAAAGTCAACCACAGGAGGTAGGACTTTCTTTGTGGTGGCACCAAACTTTGTGGAACCAGCTCCTATAGAAGCTATGCCTGGCTCCCCTCTGTTAACATTCAGGAGGCAACTTAAAACACTGCTTTTCAGGGAGACCTTCCACACCAACATTGGCTGACTATATGCCTCTTGTTATGCTATTAGGGAGAAAAGCCCTCTGGTACCATTTGGTTTTATATCAGTGGTTTAAATTTGTATTGTTTACCTGTGCTTGTTAATGTATGTTCTATCTTCCTGTAAACTTCTCAGAATAGTACATCATACTAATTGGGTGACATATTAAACAGACAAACAAATAAACAATTAAGTATATTCTTCATTGCCATTGATTTAGGCTGTGTTAAACTGAAAACAAATCACAACAAAAGATTTTCTTCCAACTCAATATTTCTTTTCTTCATGTGAGCACAGGCTATGAAGCACTTTTGACACTGGCAACATTTTGGGAAACTTGACAATTTTGATCCATCAAAACTAACATGCTTCCATTTTTCGACCCAACAAACACACGGGTATGTGTGTGCAGAAAAAGGCCAAAACACCAAATTATTCTTGTATTTCTGATCACCATGTACAGATGTGAAAGCTGGACAGCAAAGAAAGCTGATGAGGAAACAATTATTCATTTAAATTGTGGTGCTGGATGAGAGCTGTATGGATTCCCTGGATTGCATGAAAGACGTACCAGTGGTCAAAAGAAGCCTGGACTATCTCTGGAGGGAAAAAAATGTCAAAGCTGTCCCACATTGGGCACACCATGAGAAGGCAGGGTTCTCTGGAAAAGAGAATGATTCTGGGAAAAGAGGGAGGCAACAGGAAAAGGAGAGCAAAAATGAGATGAGTAGAGTCTCCAAAGGAAACCACAGGTTTGATTCTATAGGAGATGAGCAGGTTTGTTGAGAACAGGACATTTTGGAGATGGCTCTTTCATAGGGTCACCGTAGGCTGGAAGCGAATTGGTGGTACATCACAACTACTCCTAACAGTGCAATAAAGACAAACAACACAATCTCACTAGAATTATATTATAACACTTAAGAATAAAAGCCAACTAATGGTGACGGTAGGGTGCAGCAAAGCCAAATCCCACTGTTACATCAGGAAAGGATGTCACTAAATGCTCTCTTAAACAGCTCACTCTTCGGCAAGCTCTTGAAGGTCATCAAGGATGGGCTTTACGAAAACCCGGGGGGATTATTTAATTCATGATTGGAAAATAATGAGTCCTTGAAGCCATTAACAGCTTGCCAGTATCTCCTTTCCTCCACAGAGGATCAGCCACACTGTCAGAACTACAGAAACAGTATGTGCATGCTTGTGTTTGCACACATGTACTGACATACAAACAAACGCTGCTTAGAATTTTATCTATGCATAAACAGTATTTGTCCAGACCAACAACCTGGTCTACCAAGCCCAGGTAGACTTACTTCCTAACCAGGAAGGTCTGGTTTACCTGTGATCTAGGTAGATCAGCCATTAGTTATGTCATGTCTCACCTTGCTGAAGCACCTTCAAGAAGACCTCATGCAGCTGAGACTGGTGTAGAAGGAAAATTAAAAAGATGAAGAGAGTGCAAATTATGTGAAGTCCATTTGGCCAAGGGAGAGGTGCAGATGTAGAAGATCATAGAAGAGCACAGGAGTCTTTGGAAACAGGCAGAAACAAGGAAGAGTCTGGCGAGGAGATACACATGTTGTGTGCGCTTCCTTATGGGCGACAACCTAGAAGGTGGCCTCCTACCTGCTATTCCATGCTTCTTATCCAGATCCCAGGAATCTTGGACAAATAGATTATTGATGATCTTGCCTCTCCCTGCTCCCTGCTAGGAAGATGACTGAACTGTTTGGACTGAATTAGCAACTTGACTGGAGGACAGAAAATAAGAATTGTCTTAAGAAAACACTGCTTCGCTGTTTACTGCCTGATGCACAACCCATTTGGATGTTTCCATGTCCATAGTTATTAAAGCTCCAAAATGGCCCTCTGGCAGAGTTATTAGGGTGATGAGTAGAGATGGGCACGACTCAAAAAATGGTGTTTCGTTTGTCATTTGGTCGTTTAGGGGGTCCGTTTTGGTTCGTTTTTGTTTTTGTGACTTTTTTGCAAAAAAAATCGTTTTCATTTCATTAGGTAACGAAACGAAAAAACAAAAATGAAAATGAAAAATTGCTGTTTCGTTAGCATTCTTTCTAGTTCAATGCATCTGCTGCAACGAAAACGAAAAACACGGCAAATTTGGTCGTTTCGTTTTTGTTTTCATTTTGTTTTTTAAAAAAATTCATTTTGTTTTCGTTGCGTAACGAAATGAAAACATGAAAACGAAAATGAAAAATCGCTCGTTTCGTGCCCATCTCTAGTGATGAGAGTTGCGGTTCTGTGGCCTATAGAGACCTTGCATCTATCCCACACCAGAGTGCCATGGGTAGTCAGTCTAAGGAAATGATGGAAAGAATGAAGCAGAAATATATGGCTCTCCTGTGCATAAGGAGTAATGCCCACAGACCACCATTGACCTGTCTTTAAAATAAAATATATTTATCAACAGCTTAATGGGGCATCTACTTACCGATACTTGGATACCCAGGTGTTGAGGGGTCACCCCCACTATTTAAAGACACCATAAATGCTTTGTTGCTCAGGTTGTGAACTTCTGGTAAATCACAAGGATCGACATAAAGGAGGACCCCTGCAAAGCCTGCTTCTTCTAGTAGGGAAAGCTGGGAAGACACAAGAGCAGGAGGCAACATCAGTACATGACTATAAGATTATGGGCGCTTTTACATGACCCCTAAATCTGAGGCAAATGGCTCCCAGATCTGGAGCTTACAAATGTTTTCCCACCAGCTCCGGACTTTTAAAAAAATTAAGTACGACCACGCCCACCTAAGCATGTCCCAGCGCACTTTTCAAGTACCTGGCCTCCAGGAGGTAAAAAATCTTCCAAATGCGCATTGTAAAGCTGTGAATGCTGGGCTCCCTTGCCTTCTGATTGTTTGTTTTTTGTCCCCGCCAGGCCTTTAAGAGACAGGAATCACTATGGGGAGGCTCGGGTGGCTTCGGCAGACCGAGCTGAGCCTGCATTTTTTTCTCCCTATTTTTCTCCCTCCCCTCATGCAGACAGGAACAATGGAGTGCGGAGGGGTGGGAACACAGGAAGAGCGACAAACCCCCATGATCTCTGGTCCGAATTTATGATGCAGGCGGATTTTAGAGGTCGTGTAAAAGCACCCATTGTTATTTCCATCCCAAGACTAAGGGTGGGCTGCTAACCAAGAGTTGCTTTCACTTAGAAGGGACTCACAGGAGGTTTATTGATGTTTGGATTGCCTTACAAATTCACAAATTCAGCTTAAGTGAACACTAGGGATGAAGACAGTGTGTGCTAAATTCTTCATTATTGTCAATTTAGGTTGTGTCAATTTTGGTTGAAACACATCAGAGAGGAAGCTGTGCTAAGTCTGGGCAACCATAGCAGGTATTAATAGAAAGAAAAAATAAAAATAAGAAAGATAAAAACATTGTGACACCTTAAAGATTAAAAGCTATTTTCAAATGTGAGCTTCCATGGATAAAGTCTATTATGCAGGCATAAGAGTGAGATTACATAAGAATTTCTCATGTATTTCTTCCTGAGATGAATGGATCTCCACTCAATTAGGCTAAATCCTATATCTTTCATGGTTAAAGTTTCTGCAAGCATACAACTTTGGGCTGAAAAAACACAAAATAAGATGGAAAAAATGTAAGCAAGAAATGTAAGCAAGGAAAATCAGGTGCACAAATATTAGATGAGTGGCACACTACTTGGGAGTAGAGATGGGCTTTTGTTTTGGAAGTGGTTAGCTTCTGAAACGAAATGTGGAGTTCGGGACCAGAGGAACGCAATCAACCAATCCCTTACCTTGCACTGGGCTCAGGCAGGGCTAAAGTCCAAGGAGGAGGAAGCCCCTCCAACGTCATCTTTCCTTCTCTCTGGCGCTGGCCAATCAGACACAGAGGTGAGATGATGCATTTCCCTGCACAGCTCCTGATTAGCTAGTGCCAGGGAGAAGGAAAAATGATGTCAGAGACTTCTTGGAGTTTAGCCCTGTGCAAGCCCAGCATAAGTTAAGGGATTGGTTGATTGTGTTCCTCCAGTTCCGAATGCAACCTGTGCTCCCGCATTTCATTTCAGAAGCTGACCACTCCCAATATGAAAAGTCCATCTCTACTTGGAAGTATTGTTGTTGTTCAGTCATTCAGTCATGCCCGCCTCTGGACCAGAGCACGCCAGGCCCTCCTGTCTTCTACTGCTTCCCAGAGTTTGGTCAAATCCATATTGGTTGCAATGATGACACCGTCCAACCATCTCATTCTTTCTCTGCCATCCCCTTTTCCTTTTGCCTTCAATCTTTCCCAACATCAGGGATTTTTCCAAGGAGTCCTCCTTATGAGGTGGCCAAAGTATTGGAAGTAATAAAGGTTAAATAGGACCCACCAATCTTAGTAAACCACAAGCTAAATTCCAGTCAGCAGTATGATGTGCTGGAAGGGGAAACCTAATGTAATTCTAGGCTTCAACAACAAAAATAGTGTTCATTTCAAATAAAACAATACTATTACTTTTTTCTGCTCTAGTCAGACCTCAGCTGAATCCAGGTGTTCAGTTCTGGAGAGAACAATTTAAGTAAGACAACAGGAAACTATCCAAAGCAGGGTGACCAAGAGAGTAAAGGGCCTGAAGAAACAGGTTCCATAAGAAACACTTTAGGGAACATAAGAACATAAGGAGAGCCATGCTGGATCAGGCCAAAGCCTCATCTGGTCCAGCTTCCTGTATCTCACAGTGGCCCCACCAAATGTGTCTGGGAGCACATGAGACTAGATATCTGTCTCCTGATACCATTCCACTTGAAGTACTCTGTTTTTAAGCCTGGAGATTACACATCTCCATCATGGTTTGTAACCTGTGATGGACTTTTCTATCAGGAATTTATCCAATCCCCTTTTGAAGGCATCCAGGCCAGATGCTATCACCACATCCTGTGGCAGGGAGTTCCACAGAATAACAACATGCTGGGCACAAAAATATTTTATTTTGTCTGTTCTCACTCCCCCAACCTTCAATTTGAGTGGATGTCCCCTAGTTCTGGTATTATGTTAGAGGGAGAAGAGCGTCCCTCTATCCACTTTATCCCTGCATTATTTTGTATGTCTCAATCATATCCCCCCTCAGGCGCCTTTATTCCAGACAACAGAGCCCCAATTGTTTTAGCCTTTTCTCATAAGGGAGGTGCTCCAGCCCAGTAATCATTTTAGTTGCTCTCTTCTGTACCTTTTCCAGTTCCACTATGTCTTTTTTGAGATGTGGTGACCAGAATTGTCCACAATGTACAATGGCATTATAATGTTGGCGGTTTTATTTTCAATCCCTTTTTGATAATCACTAGCATGGAATTGGCCTTTTTCACCGCTGCCACACATTGGGTAGCCATCTTCATTGAGCTGTCCATCAACACACCTAGATCTCTTTCCTGATCCATCACAGATAGCTCAGAGCCCATGAGTTGATAGATAAAATTTTGATTTTTTTTGCCCCAATATGTATTACTTTACATTTTACTAAATTGACACTGTATGAGTCTATTTAGGGAGTTGAGTATATTTAGGCCAGAGAAATGAAGAAGGTACATTAGCCATCTTCAAAACATCTGAAAGGCAGTTGAATGACAAAGAAAACATTTTTGTTCCTACAGCTTCACAAACCAGTGGATTAAAATAACAAGAAATGAGATTTCAACTAAACAGTAGGAAAGACATCTTGACAATAAAACTGTTTGACAGTGGAAGGTATTATCTCAGAAAGTCAAGTGGTCTCCTTAATTGATATAGTTTTAAACAGAGATTTAAAACAACACTTGAGTTGTGGACTTCCTGTTTTTTTCGTGGGCTCCCAGATCTGCAATTTTATAATATTGTCCTACCTCGTGCTCTATTGGTTTATCAGCGTGAACAGTGATTGTCTTTAGGGTATTAAAATCACACAAAGGCTGAAGGCCTCTGCATCTTCTAATGTATCATTTTGTGCTGCATCAAATTGCTGAGAGCTGTGTAGTGTCTTGAGATTGTACCATCGGATTTACACATCATTCACTGATTTACAAAAGAAAACAAAAAGTACTGTGGTACCTCTGTTTACGAATGCCTTGTTTAAAGAAAAACTCGGTTTAAAAAAAGAAATTATAGGAAATGGGGGGATGTCTCAGTTTAAGACATTTTTCAATGGAATGCCCCCGTTTAATTTTTTTTCCATAAGGCGTTAAAAGTCAAGGTGTGATATTCACATGACAAAAATAATGAGGATGCCTCGGTTTAAGAAAATTTTAAATGGAATGCCCCAGTTTGCTTTTTCTCTGACCTCCAGAATGGATTAATTGGTTTTCATTGTGTTCCTGTGGGAAACCGTGTTTCAGTTTAAGAGTAGTTCACAATACAAAACAGCCTGGAGAAAGAATTCATTACTTAAACTGAGCTACCACTGTATTTGGTTTTAGACACACTTTCCCCTGATGTATGCATCTTGCACCAGGTTTCCTTTACGCTCCCATTTTCAATGCAACTTTCCCTATTATGCACATCTCTGTATGTATTTTTGGACCTAGTTTTTGAGTAAAAAACCGAGGAAAGTGTTCTAATTCACGTTAGTCTTGGAAGACTATTCATTTGTATAAGTTAGAAATGCACTCTGAACAAAATTACCCACATCTCTTATAAGAATTTTCCCCTTCTCCATATTTGTGTGTGTGTGTGTGTGTGTGTGTGTGTGTGTGTGTGTGTGTGTGTGTGTGTGTGTGTGTGAGAGAGAGAGAGAGAGAGAGAGAGAGAGAGAGAGAGAGAGAGAGACAATAATGGAGCTAAAGAAAATGGTGCAATATTAGCAGCTTCACCTAAGACATAGTTCACACTCTTAAAATGGTGGGAAATGATGTGACATTAGGAAGGAAGAAAGGAAAAAAGGAAGGAAGGAAGGAAGGAAGGAAGGAAGGAAGGAAGGACTAGGTATTTAGTACGATTAATTTTAATTTATATTTTCCTCCTCTTTTCCAGTTGCATTTCTTTTTGTTTTATATTGTTAAGCTTCAGAGAACACGGATACAGACTATAACAAGCAGCTCCTGCTGCCATGGTTACACAATCAATTCAGAGAAAGAAAGTATACAACTGTAAAAATGATACCATGGCCTTGAAACAAAACCAAGTTTCTTGGGAACAAACATGCCAGCATTATTTCATAGAAATATCATAGACAAGTATGTTTTTTCTAAATTTATTTGTAAACATGGCTTCCTAACAGCCAAAGGAATGACTTCAGGCCAATCAGTGGAAATGTATTGTGAAAATGTAAAACGAAATTCCCAAAGGGGGCACATTTGTTGTTCGCTGGAGGACACACACATCTCTCTCTCTCTCTCTCTCTCTCTCTCTCTCTCTCTCTCTCTCTCTCTCTCTCTCTCTCTCTCTCTCTCCGCTTATTATCATTTGTTAGCTTCACGGCTGACAACAAGAATGTGACTTTTCCATACCAAACATTATTAGCAGATGGCATTCACTCCCACAAGAAATGTGTATGGTGTTGGTGGGAGGATGGATGGGGCAGGCATTCTATTTGTACAGTTTTTCTTTTCTTTCTGGGATTAATTCCAGGCTAAGTTGAACTTCAACTAGCCCTGATTTTATCTTGTTGGTGTTTGTGTGTGTGGAGGGGGACAGAATCACCATCATAGAAATATATTGTTTAGGAGTATATTGTTCCATATGGTGCGCTTTCTCAGTTAGATGGGTGCAGACAGAGAGCAAGTTTGGAAAGATGTTCTCGGAAGAAGTAATTCGGTTTGTTGTTATGTACTGAAGCAGAAATTGGTGACTTCAATTTTGTAGGGACAATAAGTCTGAATTTCAGAGGCCTTCTCAAAGGTACCAAACCTATTTTTGGATAAGATTTAGGCCTTTAAATAGATTGTATCAAGTGTAGAATATCCTGTCATTAACAGCCCTGCTCAGGACTTGTGTCATGGCTCCTTTAATAAGTCACTCCATGGGCAAACCTGACAGCAGATACGTGCCTCCACCCAATGAAACAGGAGTCATCTACCACCACTTATGTCTTGATATTGCCTCCAGTTCATGGCACCACTATAGATTAGTGCTAGAGGTGGGCAAAAAACAGAAAATCCATGGTTTGGGTTTGTCTGTTTTGGGCCCACCCTTGGTTCAGTTCGGGTTTGGGTTCGTATGATTTTTTTTAAAAAAAAAATTGTATGAACCCGAACCAATCTGAACCGATTCAAGTCTTTACCGGGCGGCAGCAGCGGCGGTGCAGTGGTGGCAGCGGCCGATCCTGACCCCTGTGGCAGGGGCTTTTTGAGGCACTGGCTTGGGGACAGCAGCTTGTGTGTTGTTGTTTTTCCAAGCACTGACCGTGCGGCCCCTGACGCCAGGTCATCACTTGTTTTATTTTTTTATTTGTTTCTGTGTTTTAGAGCACCAACCTGGACACCCCTGGGGCCAGGACAGCGCTCCTTTTTCAAAAAAAAAATATTTATTTATTTATTTTTTACTTTATTTTTTTAGGAGGACTCAACCAGAAAGGACCAGCACCAGGTAGGAGACACCGACGAATGAAATAAATAGAAATGAAATGGATGTTTCCATTTCATTTTGTTTCATTTCTATTAGAGGGGGAAGTTCATTATTCATTTCATTATGTAATGAAATGAATGATGAATAACAAAATGAAGCAAAAGTTCATTTTGTGCCCATCTCTATTAGTAGCCTTCAGAATATCCTATCATTAACAGCCCTGCTCAGGACTTGTGAACTAAAAGTCATGGCTCCTTTTTCAACTCACTCCATCTCATAGTAGGTTTTCCTTGTTTCCTTACTGCCTTCCATTTTTGATACCATTATGGTCTCTTCCAGAACCTTGATTTTTAAAAAGGCATAGTTTTATTGTACTTTAAGTCAAACGAGAATAAAAATGAAAGCATACAAAGAGACAAAAAAAACCCCAAACAAATGAAGAGGTAGAAATAAATATTCCATGAATTCAGGAAAATTAATAACAAATTAAAAATAGAAGATAAAAGTCCAAGAATCCAAAAAATATATATCAAGACATACAGTTCAATGATTCGGATATCTACAAGCAGTTGCTCTCTGCATAATAAATAGTAATAATAATAATTCTATACTATCAAGTTGATTTTGCCCAATTTTCAGTTGTTTTGCCTGTTGAAAGGGGATTCAATTTGTGGTCTGAATTTGTATGCATACCTTCAGACATACTCTTTTGTTGTAAGTTGCTCTCTTTCTCAAAAGAATCAATTATTATTTTATGAAAAGAGAAAAGAAAAAAATAAAACTAAATACAATATGTGGTCTAATTATTCCATTAAAGTTCTGCAAAGCATCCCATCCCAATACAAGCCCAAAGTTGGATGTGTGCACAGGTTAACATGGCCGCCCCTTCTAAAACTACAACGATGAAAGGCACCAGATTTAGCCCAGTAACTTTTATCCTTTAGGAGCCTTTTCAACAGGATTCTTGTCTGCATTCATGATTTTTTTTTGCATGCTGAGATTTCTGATTGGTTGTTTTTTGAGCCCTACACGGCACCAACAAGTTAAAAGAGGGAAGTGGCTAGTAGATTAAGAAGACAGCCACAGAGAAGAAGGTTGACTCTCTGGTTGGCACTGCATTGTTCAAAGACAAGGAGGCAAAGATACAGTGGTACCCTGGCTTAAGATCAGCTCGACTTAAGATCAATTTGACTTAAGAATGGGAAACTGTTGGCATTTTAACTGCCAACTTACAAATTTTAGATATGGTCTACTCAACTTACATTTTTTTCATTTTATTTTTTTAACTCCCCCCCCCCCATTTTTAGATAGGTACCCTGACGTAACCGTAGTTTGACTTAAGAGCATGCATTCCGAACGGATTAAATTTGTAAGTCGAGGTACCACTGTATTTGTACCCCTGCCGGGGCAAGAAGAAAAAGGGATGCAAAAAAATGGCCAATAGGGGAAAACACTCTAGTACCCTAAGTCCAGACTCCACAAACTCAATTCTGGTAGTAGAACACTAATCAATAACATTTTATATTCAGATGAGAAGAGGGGGGTATTTTAAAAAGCCAAGGCTTAACTACACAACGGACAACCTCATCTTGTTCTGTGACCTTGCTGGCAAGGAACTAAGTACTTGAGCAGTGACCTCAGTCTATGATCTCCCTAGTGCCTCAGTGACTGGAGGGTCGCTGGGCTTACTTAGGGGAGGGGGTTCACTTGTCACTCACTTTCCCCTTTTGCACCAGCCTCCCAATCATATTGTATCTTCTGTTCCCCTTTGCCCCCCCATCCCGAAATAAAGAGGCAAGACAACAGCTTTTGCGTTAATCAAGGGCCACAAATTTATTAACATTTTATTAAAATTATTGTGAGGTGAAGGAATTACAACTCCCTTTGGGGAAAGGTCATGACCCAGAGACCCAAGCAGGCAGCAGGAAATTTTGTCATTCTTACTTTTGCGAGGAGGCTCCAATGATATATATGAGATTTCCTTGCTTAGCCTGTAAACAGGATATTATTGGGCATCCTATCTCATGAACTGAGTTCTAGGTCTGGCATGGTCTGGCACTCTTGATAAGCTCACCACCAACGAACTCCAAAGGGTCTACAGGAAGTCTCTTTCTCTCAATGATTATCCACCCCCTTCTCCTGTTGCCTACTGAATGGGTGATCAATAAAAAGGCTTGCTGCCCTGTGAGGGCAGGGCACTCCACTCAGATAATCTCTGTGTGTGTCTGCTTCATCTCTACAGTGAGATAAGGGAGCCTACGTATTGCAATAGGTTGGGACTGGTAACACATGAAGAGATCCATATCCCAGGTGACACTCAGTGAGATCCCCAATTAAGGTCTAAAATACATCAGGGCTGCCCTTGGCCATTTACTAATCCCAATTTATCTCTTTCCTTTGCCTATGTGCCAATCAAAATCATATCTAAGGCCTGAGGGCTACCAAGCACCGATTGGAGGCCAATCTGGGATCTCCATTGACTCTGTTAACCTATGCACTATCCGCCATTGTGACCATGAACTAAATGCCAACCTAAACCTCTTTTGCTGATAATGGGATGGGCGAAAATGCACTGCCACGCACGAGCCAATCAAGGTGGCAGTCAAAAATTCCCATCCGGCCCCAAAGCAACCATCTAATCACATTATCAACCTGAGGGAGGGAGGGAGGGGTCTCCATGGCACAGAGGGAAAGACATTAGGCTGGTTGGGGCAGTCCCTTATACTGTATAGAGTGCCCCACACCAAATGGCTCCTGACACAGCCATTACAAGTAGACATGGGCACGACTTGGCGAAATTCTCGTTTCCGTTTCCGTTTCTCGTTTCCGTTACATAACGGAACGAAGAACGACAATTACTCTGCCAGAACTCGATCTCGAACCGACTAAAGAAAAATTGGGTCTGATTTGTCGTTGTCGTTCCTGGCATCACAGGGATCGCGCGATGCCAAGCAGCACAGGAAAAAAGATTTAAAAAAAAAGATTCCCGGCCAAAAAAGCAGGCGAAAATATGCCTGCCTGAGGACACCTACCAGATGAGTGGTTTCTGGGGGGGGGTCCCCGGCCTCCCCCCTCCTCTCCTGGGCTGCGCAAAGTGTGCCTCCTCATCGAGTCGCCACTCGCCAAGCGGCGCGGCAGAGAAAAAAAGTTTTAAAAATTAAAAAAAACCCCGATTCCCGGCCAAAAAAGCAGGCAAAAATATGCCTGCCTGAGTGAGGGCACCTACCAGAAGGGTGGTTTCTGGGGGGGGGGGTACCCGGCCTCCCCCCTCTCCTCTCCTGGGCTGCACATCCTCGTCGTCTCGCCAACTCACCATGCCATGCGGTGCGGGCGGGGGATCCAAAATGGGGCGACCGCAATATTTATTTTGAAATCGTGTGGTCCAAAAACACACCAAAGCACCACAGAAACATGCAAAAATAGCTATTTTAAAACTGCCTGAATTTTTTCAGTAGCAGCAGTGGGTTTTTCTTCCAACAAAACGTCTCCAATTTATTTTATTTTTTTATTTTTATTTTTATTTTTTTTACACCTGTGCAATGATGGGCTGGCTATGGGAGTGGACCATGCAAATTTTTGGAGCCATTCCACCAATTGCATGGCCACTTGGCCAGGTTTTGACCGGGACTTCTGGGATGTGCCAGACGGGCATAAAAAGCCACTAACCCTAGCCCGAACCCTAACCCGAACCCTAAACCTAACCCATACGCCAGTACACTGTCCTTCTTAGTGGGTCAGAGAGGCACCCAGAGGTGCACCCCACTAACTCATCCTAACCTTACCAGTAACCCTAATCCTAGCCCTTGCGCTAACCCCTAACCCCAAGCCAGATCTGTGTACTCGCATTGCACTACAGCAAGTACACTTCCCTTCTTAGTGAGTCACAGCGGGCACCCGTAGGGGTCCTCCCTCACTTCGTTCCCCAGCCCAAGTGCACCGCAGGCAGTGAGTCACAGAGGCACCCGAAAGAGAGGTGCCTCTGCCTGCTACTGCAGCTGCAACTTAATGGTATGCATATCCAATTGGCTATGCATGCCATTTTGTAGCGGGCCAGAGGAGGCACCCACCCCAGAGAGGTGCCTCCAGGAGCCTGCTTTCCCTTCATGGCGGGCCAGAGGAGGCACCCACCCCAGAGAGGTGCCTCCAGGAGCCCCCCCAAAACCAGTACTAACGACAGACGAAAAACCGACAAACAAAATGACAAATTTTTGGAAAATTTCGTGAAAAACGGAAATGAGCCAAAACGGGCCGGCTCTGACACACGACAGCTCGAAACGTAATTTTTCCTGGTCGTGCCCATCTCTAATTACAAGACTCTTCAAGCAGGGGGGCAAAGATCTCCCGCACCAGACTCTGCTGGACACGAAGGTACCATTCCCACCATTCAAATCATCCAGTTTCTTTTAAAACTTTTTGACCCCCACAAATGAAAGGTAGAATACAATGAATTCATACATGTATCACTCCATTCTGAGGCAACGATTGGCCCTTGGCTCTATCGCATAATCACACACATACGCCAATCCAATCCATTTCTTAGGCTGTCTGTTGTAATTAGGCATCTGCACTCTCTTGAAGGCAGTGCAGATGCCTAATTACAACAGGGAAAAAATCTTGACTTATATTTATTATGCAGGACTGGATTCCATTTCCATCATTCCAGAACAACATTCTTGCCCTAAATCTCTACAGATGCCTTGTACCAATTTAATAACAGACACTTTGATTCATATTTCCTGATTTTTATGTAGAGGCTGAAAGGACCAGCTACATAATTCTCAGAGCACTGACTTCAATGACAAAGCCACAGCCGGTAGAAACTAATGGCCTCAATGCTCATTTGTATCAAGGCTATTCTTACCACTCTCGCTGTTCCATGGGAACTTAACAATAAAAGTGCATGTAATATGCACAGGTATATTGACTTCCAGCTCTGTTTACATTCAGAGACTGTGTGATCCAAAGTTCAGTATCCACTAATTGATGCATGCACAGCGGTGGTAGGTGTGTATTATTATATTCTGAAAATAAGGTACTATGATAACACGTACGGTATATACATATATATAATTTTAATGTCTGATGCCAACATATCCCATGCATTATGAAGCATTCTCAGACAGCAAGGGGTGCAAAAATCTGGTCTCATTCTTCTTACATTTCTCTCAATCCCACAGGTTTTCTTATTTCATCCTGGCTGGTTGCATTTGCAATATCACCTACCTCTCTTACTGAAATATGTACAGCAATACCTTGGTTTAAGAGTACCTTAGTTTAAGGATGTTTTTGAAGACAAGCAAACATTTCTTCTAAATTTTGCCTTGATCAACAAGCAATGTCTTGCAATACAAGTAACCGGAGCAGGTCACCTGATCACAAGTGAGCCAACAGTGGGCCTCACTCTCTCCCCCTGCTGAATTGTGGGTGATTGCCTGAAATGTTCCATCTCAGGCAAGCTCCCAAAGCAGAGGGAGGAGAGAGGAATGGAAGTCTCCCTTGCTTCAACCAGGAAAATTTTCAAAAGGGAGTTAGGGTTTTATTTATATTTATATTTATATTTATATTTATTTATTTCAAAATCCTTTCTTATTTTTCTGACAATTTCTAGTCTTGGGACAGCTAGGCAAGTGTGTATAGGGCTACAAATTGCATTTTATTATTGTCACATTAAAAACACAGAGTAAAATCCAGTTGTTAGTCCCAAGCAGAGCAGATTCCACAGCCAGGTACCTAAACCATGGTGTACACACTTGGGCTTCTAGCTAACTTCTTTTGTGAGTTTTGGCATTTTGTGTGTACAGTATGTAGTCTATGGGCCCTCAGAACAAATCATCTGAGTGCCCATCATTTCTTATTGTGACATCTGCTTTGATAGAAGAGTATTTTGCTTTACAAGCATGTTTCCGGAACGAATTATGACTCGTTAAACCAAGGTATTACTGTATGTATATTTGCCAAAACAGATACATTTCTGTCTACTCTGTTCCTAATGCATGCCTTTTGTACAAGTTTTTCTTATCTACTAGCACTGGGTCCCAACTTTGGGTTCTTGGATGTTCTTGGGCACAAATTCCCAGAAGCCTTCAGCTTTAGCTGGGGCGAGCCAGGATTTCTCAGATATACAGTCCAAGCACATGTGGAGGCCCAAGGTTGAGAACCAGTGGATCATCTATTACACATCGAGGAGTTAGAGAACAAAGACATGCACTTTTCCCATGAACTCTTTTGCCCTGTGCTTTGGTGCATGTTTTCCTTCAGTGACACATTTTTGACATCTTAGAACAAAGCCACTCAGATTTCCAAGTGAAGATGGGCTCAGCCATTTTGCCAGTAGCAGAAACTGAAATAAATGTTTGAGTTGGGAAGAGGAAATCTTTCCCATTGCTTCATTCATTTCATAGAATCATAGAATAAATGTCTCTTCAGGTTTCTCTTCCATTGGAGCACTCAAGATCTCCATTGTTGTAACACTTTAAGAGTAATGGCAATTACCTGATATTTAGTCTAAATCTGGCTTCCCTTAGCTTGAGTCCAACATAACATTATTTTCGTCAGCTGGAGCTTCATATTTTAATGTATTATGGTGATTCCAAAATAAAGTCCCCCCCCCAGTTTAAAAAATTATTATATGGACAATCAACAAACTATAATTACCCTCTAGAGTGAGCATTTATGCATGCCTTCCCCACCAAAAATCACTTTTTCAATTTTGCCACACATATTGCAGAAATGTTGATGGAAATGATAAGTACTTCTTGCTATGATCTTGCTTGAGAGGTAATGGATCTCATGGGGCTTGAGGATTTCTCTTTTTGATGTCCTGAAGAGTCAAAATACAGTAGCCTTAATACAGCAGGTATTTGTCATAATTACCCAGGTATATAGATGTAAACATATATATACATGAATTCTGTTAGAAAATATGTTAAATAACATCTGATTTGGCATCTGATTCATTTAATATTCTTTATCAACTTTGCTCCAGTTTTGGTTATTAACTATTCATGATCAGTACCACAACCCACTATTGCCAACATACCATACTATTGCCACCAATTAAAAAAAAACATTTCAGGCAAAAATCAAAGAAAAAAAACAAAAGACACAAACATGTGGCACCTTAAAGCCTAACTTTCGTATTTTAATGTAATGTTTTGTGGACACATCCACTTCACACTACGAAATGTTACATTAAAATATGAAAGTTAGTCTTTAAGGTGCCACATGTTTTGTGTCTTTTGTTTTGCTTTGCTTTGTTTTTCTTTGAGTTTTGCCTGAAATTCTTGAAAAGACTAACATGGCTACCCTCTCTGAAACTTCCTTTTTTAATTTTTTTTAAAGGTTTTATTAGTTTTAAGGGGAAAGGGAAGGGGGAAAGGACAAATAAAGAAAAAACTGCAAAGGGTTACATTGAGTCTATCAAGTCAAAGATCATATATAGCAGAGTATGATAACATATCAGTTAACTAGTAATTTTACTACTGCTACGCTGCTATGATCAGGGCCGGCGGGTCCATTAAGGTGAACTAGGCAGTTGCCTAGGGCACCAAAATGGATAGGGGGTGCTGCCCAGCCTGCTGCCCCCCCGGCCACTGCCCCGCCCCCCCACCCCTGGACCCCTGCCCGCCCCTGCCTGCCCCCCCTCTGCCACCGCTGCCACCACCGCCCGACCCAGCCGCCGCCGCTCCCTGCCGCCACCACCGCCTGCCCCCCCATCGCCACCCGACCCGCCACCGCACGACCCGCCGCCCCTCGCCTAGGGTGTGAAAAACCCTACCGCCGGCCCTGGCTATGATCAAACGTAGATGTATAACTGATAGAGGTTTGAGATCTCCTAAATATATATAGTGTTTTACCCATAAATTGTCATTTTTACAAGCTCTGTATTTTCCAGTAATATATTTTATACCATTTTATCATATTAATTTATACTGTTTTATCATATTATATTTTAATTGTATTACAATTTTTGTATTATGTGTGATTTGGTTAATAACCATAAATAAACATTCATTCAGTAATTTTACTACTTCTTGCCATCTTCTTATGGTGGTCTCTTCATAATCTCCTTTCAGATATCTGGAAAGTCTATCAATTTCAATACATTCTCTTATCTTTTCGCAGATTAAAAAACAAAGACTAATTTAGCTTCCGTCCTAATTTTGGAGCACTGCATGAATCATTAAGGCATGACAGTACTTCTCTTAACAAAAAGATCCTGGGGAAAATGAGGTCAGTGCATTTAATTAGCCACCTTGAAATGAGCTTTGAGCTAACAGAGCATATCTGGTGTGATGTTCATGTGGTCTAAGGAGTAAAGGATGACTCAAGACATTTTGCTGCCTGAAAAACAACAGCAAGTAGCACCCATCCTCCAACAGCTCATCCACATTATTTCCCCATATAGGCCAACAAATTCTATTGTGAAACCTCTCTGTACAGCTGTAAAATAAGAAATAAATAAACTTTAACTGCTTTCTCATGATACTTTAAATTGGCTGCCTGTCACCCTTACTCTGTTCGGGCCGACCCTCAGAGGAAGAAAGAAATGCTGAAATTGAGAAAAAACTTGAGAAACAATAAGATGTTCCTATAAGGCTGAATGGGGGGGGGGGATGTTGATAAGGAACTGCTTAATAGCTCAATGGTTAAAGGAGAGCTCTCTCTCTCTCTCTCTCTCTCTCTCTCTCTCTCTCTCTCTCTCTCTCTCTCTCTCTCTCTCTGTGTGTGTGTGTGTGTGTGTGTGTGTGTGTGTGTGTTGCATCATTACAGTCATGACCAACTCTTTGTGACCCCATGTCCATGGAGTTTTCTTGGCAGGAATACTGGGGAGGTTTGCCAGTTCATACTCCAGGTGCCTACAACACCTGGTATTCCCTGGTAGAGATGGGCACGACCAGAAAAAATGACGTTTCGAGTTTTCATTTGTCGGAACGGGTCCGTTTCGGGTCGTTTCCCTTTGTTGCGAAATTTTTCAAAAATTTGTCATTTCGTTTTTCATTTGTCATTTGTCGTTTCCACCACCTGAGCCGAGCCCATTGTTAGCATTGAAAGGGGGAGAGATGGAAGTGGCGGGCCGAGCCCATTGTTAGGATTGAAAGGGGGAGAGATGGAAGCGGCGGGAGGGGTTACCCGGAGAGCTCACTGCAGATACTCGGCGACCCCAGCCGAGCGCATCCCCGTCGGGTGTTCCTTTTTCCTGCAGCTCCAGGTGTGAGCGCCCTCCCCACCGTCCTTGCCTCTTCCTCCTCCTCCTCCTCCACCTATTCCCCCTCACTCTCACGTGATCCAGGCCGTCAATCAGCGAGGGAGGCGGAGCAGGCAGATAGGTAATTGCCCTGGCGAGGGCGGTGGTGCAAGAGGGTTGGTTGGTATGAATGAGCTGCAACCCAGGGAGGGCGGTTGAGCGCGCTCCCGCGCCTTGCAGTATAAACCAACCCGCATGTGGGCCAAGCCCGGAGTCCCATTGATGAGCCGCATGCGAACACGCACGTCAGCAAGGGGGGAGACTGGGATTGCTCATCCCTCCTCCTGTTGCCGCCGCCGCCGCCACCGCGGGTTCCTCGTCGTCGCAGAGGCTGGACGTGCCCACCCTTGGAAGGCAGGGAGACACAAAGGAGCCGCAGCGCAGCAACCCTGGCTGGAGCGAACACACATGCACGCACACACATGCGCGCCCAGGCTTCGGCATGCACACACACCTCCACCATGTTGGGAGGGGGAGGAGGAAGGCGTGCCGCCCTCCCGCCTTGCGGGCTGCGGGGGGGGGGGGGGCAGAAAGAGAGAGAGAGTGCGGCGATCAAAGATCTCCATCCGAGCAACCCGCCTTCCTCACTTAATCCTCCGCCGGCGCTTGGCGTTGCGCCCTTCCTGTCCCGCCGCTGGCATTTGCAGGGGGGAGGCTTTGGTGAGAAAAGGGAGGCCAGAGCTGCTCATCCATTAAGGCTTTTGGGGAAGGGGGGAGGACAGAAGAAGCACCTTCACTAATGGGGGGAAAGGAAAACAATCAAGGCTCTTTAGTAGGATTTCCAGAGGACACGATAGAAAGGTGGTGGTTTGTTTTTTTGTTAGGCAACAGTAAGCGTCAAGGGAGGTTGCCGCCTCCTGCGCGATTGCCGCGATGCCACAAACGAAAACGAAAAACCTAACCAAATTTTTCTTTTTTCGGATCGAGTTCGAGTTCTGACGGCTTAATTATCGTTACCATTTCCGTTACGTAACGGAAACGGAAACGAAAATTTCACCAAGTCGTGCCCATGTCTATTCCCTGGTGGTCGCCCATCCAAGTACTAGCCAGACCCGACCCTGCTTAGCTTCCGAAATCAGGAGAGATCGGATGTGCTTAGGGCATCTAGGATGTTGGGAATTCAGTTCTTCACTGAACCTCTTTGACGGGCTGGACTTGATAATTCATAGGGCCCCTTTCAGCTCTGCTGGAAGATTATTCTCCTTGTTGTTTGAATGACAAACATTATTTTTCCACATACATTGGAATTCTTGTATACTTTTCCCCCTATGTTACAAACTCTAGAAGAGACCGGCTATTGCTATTTACATAATGAAACTCTCAATTCTATAGAGGCATTGTCAAGAGAATGACACATGGACATGATTGATTTAATCAATAACACTTTTCCTCACGAGCTCCTTTATAGCTTTCCTCCAAATAAGAAAAATATTCTGTTTTCTTGCCCTCAGAACAGACCCTCCCTTAATATCTATGAAGCAGATGTAAGAACATATTATATTTTCACCTGCATTTATTTCTATAAGTTATGGTATGTTTCCTTAATTCATGTGAATATTAATACAAATTCATATAAGTGATGGGCACAAAATGAACTTTTGGTTCATTTCATTATTTGTGATATATTTTGCTATGTAATGTAACGAATAACGAACTGCCCCTCTAAGAGAAACAAACGAACGGGGGAAAAAGGAGCACCGGCCCGGACCCAGGAGTGGCCAGGTCGGTGCTCTAAACTAAAGGAAAAAATAAATAAAAGAAGCACCGAAAAGACCCCAGGGACTGTGCCATCAGAGCTTGAAGGAAAAAAAGAATAATGAATCAAAATGAATGAAACAAATATTTAAAAAAATTGTTAAAAATGAAATAAAATGAACCAAACCTTAAAATGAACCGAACCAAAACGAATTGCCATTTTTAGGTTTGTACCCATCTCTAATTCACATTACTACTAAAGTGCCCCCAATAAAAAAAACTCTGGTTTTAGGGGGTTAGCAACATCAGATATTCCAATCAGGGAATGCTGAACAACATGTAACTAATGAATGAGAAATATGAGCCAGGTTAGGCTTGAAACCAAAAATGACAGGGGCTTGAAAACCAAAAATGACAGAGCTGAAGCAGACAGAAACAGATTATTTGTGAATCACATGTTAACAAAACAACAAACTCAGAGGAAAGGATGTGGCTCTAATTATGGGGTGAAATGCAGCACAAGCAGCTGGGGACTATAATGAAAACTATGACCAAATATTATCAGACTGTGAAAATCTATCAATCTATGTTACACTTCCAACTGCAAATGCTGAAGAAGAACCTATTGAAAGCTTTGATGCAAGTGTCCAGGAAGAAACAGGCTATAAGAGGATTTGCTGATTACTCTAGGTGGCTGGAATACAAATGTAGGAAATAAAGTAGAAGTTAAGCTGGCCTAGGTATCGGAAATGAAGCAGAAGAGCATCTTATTGCATTCTGTGAAATCAACTATTTATTTATGGTAAAATGTGCTTCAGGTAACTGAACAAACACAAGCATGAATGTCACCAAATGGCCAATATAGAAATCAAATAGAGTAACTCTATTCTCCTTGCAAAAACAAGATCAGAAACAGGGTGTGATATGGATTACAAATGTTAATAGAAAAAGTCAGACCAAAATTGAAAAACAATGGAACATTAAAACAAACATTCTGCCAAAATATAACTTAAATGACATTTCTGGAGAATTTCAAAACCATGTAAGAGAGCAGATTTTGATCACTCAAGCAACATAAATTTGCTTTGACTAGTAATAATGAACCAGAAAAACTTCAAAAACTCATGGCGGCAAATCATGGAGCTACCTCTAAGATCGAATTTCACAGTACGAACCAACTCGGGTGTTAAGGTCATCAGGAGAGGCCCTTCCCTCCATCCCACCAACCTCACAGGTACATCTTGTGGGAACTCATGAAAGGGCCTTTTCAGTTGCTGCACGCAGATTCAGGAACTCCCTCCCATTAGAGGCCAGGACTGCCCCATGTCTGATGTCTTTCCAGAAACAGGCAAATACCTTTCTCTTCAGGCAAGCTTTCCCTGAATGATGGACTACCTATTAGGTGTCTTTCATATGGATCTATAGGATCACATAGACTTTGTGTTTATAACCTCCTATAACCTTGTGTGATTACATTGACACTCATAACTTTACATGGAATTTTATTCTCCTCTGAACTGCTTGCATTCTCTTGTAGCTTAATGTAACGTTGTCTTTTAATGCTGTAAGATGTTCCTCAGTTCCCTGTTCTCAATTCTTGAACATGTCTTAATTGTACTGAACTGTGTGTTATCCCTCATTACTGTAAACTGCCTTGGGTTCTTTTCCATGGAGAAAAAACAGGGTAAAAATACTCTAAAATAAAATAAAATAAATATTTATTTTGTTATAAATAATAAATAAAAACAAAATAAAATTTTGATAGCCTGCGGGGGGGCGCGGATGCTCCATCCTTCCGCGGCCCCCACCCCTTGTGGCCCTTGGAGATCAGGTGGCGCGTCGGCCGCCGGCGATAGCCTGCGGGGGGGGCGCAGATGTTCCATCTTTCCGCGGCCCCCACCCCTCGTGGCCCTCGGAGATCGAGCGGCATGTCGGCCGCCGGCGATAGCCTGCGGGGGGGGGCGTGGATGTTCCATCTTTCCGCGGCCCCCACCCCTCGAGGCCCTCGGAGTGTGGGTGGTGTATCGGCTGGGGGGCGCGGTAGTTTCACCTCTCCGCGGCCCCCTTCCTCGTGGCCCTCGGAGTTTCGGTGGCGTGTCAGCTGGGGGGGCGCGGATGTTCCATCTCCCGCGGTCCCCGCCCCCCGGAAGACCCCGGATCTTGGGCAGAGGACTCGGACAGCTGTGGCGGCTCTGAGACCATCATTTGCGGAGGGCCGGGGTCTGGTCTGCTGCCGTTATGACTGGGCCTAATCTGGCCCCGAGGCTGTTGCTGGCCCTTCTGACGGCCGTCGGCCTGTTTCCCCTCTGTCCTCTGCTCTTGCATGAGTCTTAACATCAAATTAACATAGTCCACCTTATGTACCATCTACCGCCGCCCACCAATCGCCTTAGTGAAACATTCTGTGTCCTTCCCCCGCTCTTCTCCCCCAGCCCTGGTGTGGAACCCATCGTATGCCTTTTTTTGTTTTGTGTAATTTGTAATCTGTAATTTGTAATTGTTCTTGTTACATTGCTGTGTATTTTATTTATAGTGGTATTTTAGCGTTGTTGTGTTAATTACTTTTTTTTTCACCCTCCATCATGCAGGCAGGGACCGCCATACCTGTCGTGTTGGACCGTGGTCGGTACGCTAGGGGCTGGGGGGTTAGTCGGTTAAGAAGAACCCGGGCCAGGCATCTTGCGCCTGTCCCCCGTTCTGACCCTCCAGCTCACTGTCACGTGCCTCGCAGCCACTCCGCCAGTGCCTCCGATCTTTCTTGCCTTCTGATGAACGCCAGGTCGGTCCATAATAAGATCCCCATCATTCATGATACCATCGTTGATGGGAGGGCCGACCTGGCATGCATTACCGAGACCTGGATGGGTGCAGGGGGGGCTTCGCTCACCCAGCTGTGCCCGCCTGGGTTTCTGGTGCAGGGGGCAGGAAGGTCGGAGGGTCGTAAGGGGGGTGGGGTGGCCATCGTGTACAGGGATACTATTCAAATCAGCAGGGCCTCTACGTTGGTGATCCCAGGGTTGGAATGTGTTCATCTGTTGGTTGGGCAGCGGGACAGGTTTGGCATTGTGCTTGGTTACCGTGCTCCCCGCAACCCAGCACAATCCCTACCAGAGCTCACCGAGTTCATCGCCGCTGCCCTGTTGAGAACCCCCCGCCTTTTGGTGGTGGGTGATCTCAACGTGCATGCTGGCGGTGACCTGTCTGGTGCTGCTCTGGAATTCATGCAGTCCGTGGCCTCCATGAACCTGGCCCAGCATGTTTTATGCCCAACACACAGATCTGGACACACCCTGGATCTGGTATTTTCCTCCGCGTCTGAGGACTCGTGTCTGAGGGTGTGGGACCTTGTTCCCACCCCCGTGTCATGGTCAGACGACCACCTGCTGTCCTTCTCTGTGTCGATCGCCACCCCACCCCACGGGGACCTCAGGCCTACTGTTTGGGCCCGCCCCCGTAGACTCCTTGACCCTGATCGGTTTCGGGAAGTCCTCGGGGAGCCTCCTGGCGGACTGGCTGACGATCTGGTAGACTCCATGGTGGATCAATGGTTTGATGAAACATCCCGGGCTATCGACCAGATCGCCCCTAGGCGCCTCATCCGCTGTAGAGCTCGTTCCTCACCGTGGTTCACGGAAGAGCTTCGAGCGATGAAGCAAGAACGGAAGAGGCTGGAGCGCAGCTGGAGGAAGAACCGGACGGCTATTAAGAAGGCTGCAGTCATCGCACAGTCCAGGCGCTATGTTCATGCGATCAGGGTTGCTAGAAGATCTTATTGCACCCTGAGAATTAGTGAGGCCTCGAACCACCAAGCGGAATTCTTCCGTGTGGTTCGCGACCTCACTAATCCTGGACTATCTAGGCCTCCTCCTACTGATTTCAGTAGTGAGAATTTTGCAGCCTTTTTTCGATCAAAAATAGAGGCCATCCGTGCCGGTTTCGAATCCTGTTGCCATAGCCCACCCTCGGCATCCCCTGCGCCTGTGCCCCCTTGGTCTCCTCGTATGGTTGAGTTTGGGCCTGTCACCTCACTTGAGGCCTCCAGGGCTATTGCCCATTGCCGGCCCGCGTCCACCCCCTTCGACCCTTGCCCATCATGGCTTATGAAAGCAGTTGGTGGGAACATCTCTGAATGGGCATCGATCATCGCCATGGCCTCCTTCAGGGAAGGGATTTTTCCCTTTCGCCTGAAGGAGACTGTGGTAAAGCCCATTCTGAAAAAACCCAATCTAGCATTGGGCGATCTATCCAACTATCGCCCGATTGCTAATGTTCCCTTTATGGGCAAGGTGATCGAGAGGGTGGCCGCGATCCGGCTTCAAACACATCTGGAGGCTGAGCATATCCTAGGTCCTTTCCAGTCTGTGTTCAGGCCCGGTCGGGGGACCGAGACGGTCTTGGTCACTCTGCAAGATGACCTCCTCCGGGGGGCCAACAGGGGGTGTTCCTCCTTGTTGGTCCTCCTGGACTTGTCAGCGGCCTTTGATACCGTCGACCACGGTATCCTGCTGGACCGGCTCTCCGAGGCTGGGATCGGGGGCACTGTTTACAGTTGGTTCCGATCCTTGCTCAGGGACCGTCCCCAGCAGGTTCAGCATGGGGGCGAGTTGTCGGCCCCTTGGATACTCCCTTGTGGGGTTCCACAGGGGTCCTCCCTCTCTCCCATGCTGTTCAACATTTACATCAGGCCGCTGGCTGAGGTCATTAGGGGACATGGAGTCTGCTGTCATCAGTACGCTGATGACACGCAGCTCTATGTCTCCTTTTCTACCACTGCAGATGAGGCTGTCCGGACCCTCGATCAGTGCCTGGGCGCGGTCATGGTATGGACCAGGGCTAACAGGCTCAAACTCAACCCCGATAAGACCGAGGTTATGTTCTTTGGGGCTTCCTCATCCAGCTACGGTGGCCCGTATCCCATCTTGGAGGGTGTTTCCCTCAGGCCATCGGACTGTGTCCGGAATCTGGGCATAGCCCTGGACCCGGCGCTCACCATGGAAGCCCAGGTGTCCGCCGTGTCCAGGGCTGCCTTTTTCCATCTTCGTTGAATCGCCCAGATTCGTCCGTACCTGGATGAGGACTCCCTCAGAGCAGTGGTCCAGGCGCTGGTGATCTCGAGATTGGACTATTGCAACGCGCTCTACATGGGGTTGCCCTTGACTCTCATTCGGCGGCTGCAGCGGGTCCAGAATGCAGCGGCCAGGCTGGTGGCGGGTGTGCGCCTATTTGAGCACATCTCCCCAGTTTTGGCTCGCCTGCATTGGCTACCCGTTGCAGCCCGAATTAGATTCAAGGTCCTGGTTTTGGTTTACAAAACCCTCCATGGCCTAGGACCTGGCTACCTGATGGAGCGGATCGACCAGCGATCAACCTCGGCCCGCCCGACTAGGTCGTCGTGGGCGCACATGTTGCGCGTGGCCACGCCCAGGGAGGCTCAGAAAACTTCCACCCATGCCCGAGGCTTCTCTGTGGCGGGCCCGAACCTCTGGAATCATCTTCCAGCAGAAGTGCGCCTTGCAGAGTCCCTGCCTGCCTTCCGGAAGGCGCTGAAAACCCTTCTTTTCTGGGAGGCGTTTGGGTGACCCAAACAGTTTTTTTCCCCCTCAGTCCCGCCATCTGCTGTTGTTGTTTTTGTCTGCTTTTATTAGTTTAGTTACTATTTACTTTGTTGTTTTTGTAATTTTGCTGTGCTGCATAGTCGTTGTAAACCGCCCGGAGTTCCCTTAGGAAGACGGGCGGTATATAAGCTGTATAAATAAATAAATAAATAAATAAATAAATAAATAAATAAATAAATAAATAAATAAATAAATAAATTGTTTACTAGTAATTATGTTTTTACTTATTTGTGCTTATCTATTATATTGTATTGTATTGTTTATGGGTTTGATTTCTGTTTAGTTTTGGAAACCGCCCAGGGTAGCCGTGTAGCTAGATGGAGCGGTATATAAAATAAATAAATAAATAAATAAATAAATAAATAAATAAATAAATAAATAAATAATTTTTATGCCGCCTTTCTCCCCAGAGGGACCCAAGGCGGCTTACAACAAATTCATAAAAGTACAATAAAACAGTACAATGTAAAAAACAACACAATACCTGAAAAATACTATAAAAATACTATACAATATAATACAATAAAAACAAGATTAAAATACAGTAGCTGCAGCAGAGTTTAAAAAGCTCCCCAGCCAATGAAACTAAAAAAGTAAGATGTTATAAAAGTTGGTGAAGGCTGGAGGTTCAAAAGGCCTGCCTAAATAAATAAGTCTTAAGGCCTCGCTTGAATATTTCAAGGGAGGAGGCGGTTCTCAACTCAAAGGGGAGGGAATTCCATAGAATCGGTGCCACTACTGAGAAGGCCCTATTTCTTGCCACCACCACCCTCACACTTCCTTGGGTGGCGGTACTCGTAGAAGGGCCTTCTCCGATGACCGAAGGGGGCGGACCGGATTATATGGAAGAAGGCGGTCTCTCAGATAACCTGGTCCAACAACATTTGGTTGGCCTAATGTCACCCACTCTGATGTAGAGAAGCCTAATGGTATGAACAGCCCTGCCCTGCCACCCTTCTTGTCAGAATTAAGACCCTTGGCTTTCAAGAGACTTCGTGACTTTTGGAATCCTTATTTTAATGGCAAGACTAGACTTCTCTTCTCATGAGGAGATGACATCACAACCCATATTTAAAGCAGCAACATCTTGCTCTTGACCTCTTTTGCCGCTGCACACCTGCTCCTGATAGCAGTATGGGTCCCCCCCCCAAAGTGGCTTTTGAGATAGGACAGAAGTCAGATTGAGAACCCACTAGAAGCGCTAAGGGCTGTTTCTGTCTCTCTGTTCAAAACACTGGCCGGACATACCTCCTCTTGCCTTTATGGCATGTAGGCTGTAATAGGCAAAGTGTACACTCATTTCTGGGCTGGACTAGGATGGTGTTCTCCACCTTGAAGACAGTTGGCTGCCAGCTCCTAGCTGGCTGGTCTGTATTTAGTAATGCTTCTTGCCATGTTTTCCTGTTTGGGTAATTTAATAAGGTTACTGCCTGCTTTAACCTCACGGGTTGGCTATTCCTCATTGCAACGGCAATACTAAAGCACACGAGCCAGTGGTGTGATTTGGTATAAGTGGATTCCTATGTCCGTAGCTGAGGTTGAGAACTCTCCTTTGGGACAGAATAAAGGCACTTTTACACCTTTCTCCTAGCAACCTGCATTAAAGTAATGGATTGTTGCTTCTACCTGCAGCAGGTTAAATTGCTGCCTGGCTTCTACTACAAAAGAATTTCAAGAAGGGAATTCTCTGTGTGGGTAACCAATATTTTGCTACTTCACGAGGCAATTCAAGTCAGAGGTTGTCAGCAAGGTAAGTAAATAGCACTTTCGGTCACTCGTTGTTGAGATGACATTTCTTATCTTTCCATTTCCCATTTCCCTCTCCAATTCATGGCCAAAACTCAGAGATACTGAAGTCTTCAACAAGAAAGAGGGAAAAAAATCATTTGCAATACAATAGCTTTTTAAAACTGGGTTATTATTAGAATTTCAACCAATTTCTTGAAGTTTTAAATATAAATTAGATCGACTATTCATTCCCTGCCACTAGATTTCACAAACTTTTAATATAAATTGGAGTGCCTACTTTATTGAGAGATTTGGCTCGCTACTACAAGGAAGTCCACAATGCTCAATTCCAATTAAAAATGAAATTGAACAACTCCCTGGAAAGAAAAGTTGATTGGACTCAATAAGCTTTGCTTAATTTATTTCTGAAACAAAATAATTGAATTGCATACAGACAAGGCAAAAGAATGTTGCATCATATCCACACATGCCATGCTTACCTTTTAAAATGCTACCGTTCCTTCATGGCATACTGTATATTTTGAACAGCCATGCACTAGAACAATGTGCTCACAATTGCCATATAATTACCATTAAACACCGGAACAAGTCTGCTAACATGTTACTGTGTGTTAAACGTATGTATAAATGCAGGAAGCATGTGTTAGTTGCACTTCTGCTGTTCAAATGCATTTGCACTGCCTGATTTCAGGTATCTTCCCTGTACAAGTTAACTACAGATGGGCACAGATGTTCAGTGCTTTCCCAGCTTTGACTCCTTGGTCAGGTACCCATTCAGAGACAGTTCCTGGAGGAGATGGGCCAGAAAAACTAGGGTGCTGCCTCTAAGTAGGTACCCGTCAGAGGAGATAGAGCTAGAAAGTGCTGAAAACATTTTTGGCCAAAGAACAAATGAGCATGAATGGGTGGTTCATGGGTTTGCGACCATCTCTACTTTTAATCCAAACTTAGACATCTTCCAAAAATAGCAAAAAACAAATCTTCATTTTGAGATATTTATGGAATAAAAACACAGAGTGGGTTATAAACATTTACCATTGCCTCTGTCAGTTTATTATCAGCTGCATGAGATTCCTGGTTAGTAAGGCGGTTACTTCACATCCTTCTTTGTTCCGCAACTAGTTTTGTACCATGACAGTGTTGGTCGTGATCACGTGGTTTTGTCCCTGTTTCAGTGTTCCCATGGTCATGATAATTTGTCTCGTGACACGTGTTACCTCACAGTCTTGTACCGTGACAAACACTGAATTTGTCTAGCTTCCTTTTTGCTTTTTTTTGGGGGGGGGGGGGAATAAAAAAATCTTTTTCTATAATTCCCTTCTGAAAAGTCAAAAACAAAACAAAACCCTGACACAGTTTTCTGAGAGAAACGAATGTTTTGTTGGGTGACAGTCGTAACTACACGGTGTCTTGTCTCAGAACAGAAAGCGGGAACAAAGAGTGACAAGAGAAAACCCTACTTCAGCACCAGGTACAGGATTGTCATGCTTAGCACCCGTTCCGGTGGTGTGGTTGAGACAAATTTCAATAGTTGTGCGACAAATGTGAAATAACATTTTTTGTACCGCTCCTAAGCGTAACACTAACAGAGACAAACCGGATGTGAAGTAACTGCCTAACTTTGTATGTCTGGGAAAATCCCATTAAAACTTTGAGGCAGGACAATAACCTCTAAGTTGCAAACCTTTGCTCACGTACCTTAGAGGAAAAACTACCAAACTGTATAGGACTTCCAATAAGCAAAAGAATGCCATTTATCTAACAAGCTGGCTCCCTGATACAGTGATTCATTGATTTTTGCTAAATTAAAGGTTTCTTAAGATAATAGAAACATAAACAGCTGACCTATAGTGAGCAAAGCCCTTGGATCCATTTAGCCCTATACTATCAACACTGACTGGTAGCAGCTCTCTAGGGCTGCAAAAGAGAACTTTGCTAGGATATGCCAGGGATTGAACTGAAAAGACTCTGCATACAGTCTAGAACCAAGCATATGTGTGCTACCACTAAGCCAGAAATCAAGCAGAAGTTCTATTTAAAAAAATACACAGCATTAGTTATTTTGAATTCAAGAACTTAAGAAACCTATGCCTGACTCACACACAACTCTGAACATCTTTGAGAACTGGGATCAGCACTATCTCTAGGAAAGTCAGAAAATAATTCAACTGCTTTTTTCAACTGCTTTTTTCTTCTAAGGATTCCATTGCCTGAGCTAAATATATTTTCTGTCCATTCCTAATGAAAAGCAAGGCAATGCATGCAACACATCATCCTTGTTGCCCTTCTCTGAACTTGTTCACATTTGCTGACACCCTTCTTAAAGTGAGGTGTGCAGAACTGGACACAGTACTCAAGATAAGGCCTAACCAGTGCCAAGTAGAGGGGATCGGGTACTTCACAGGATTTGAAGATTATACTTCTGTTAATGCATCCTAAAGTAGCATTGGCCCTGTCTACAGCCAAATCGCACTGCTGGCTCCTCTACATCTTGTATCTACAACAATTCTGAGATCCCAATAACAGCTAACTCATAGTATAAATGCCCAGATATTCCCCATCTTGTAACTGAGCATTCCACCCTTCTGGATAGAGCAGTTCATTCATTTTTATTTTTTTTTGCTAAATTTGTAGAACTTAGCACTTACAATTCTGTTATTTTTAGTTCAGTGCACAAACCTTCCTTCTTGCCCACACTCTTCCAGGCGTGGCAGGGTCATACCCTCAGCCAAGGAGAGGCAGGCCAAGGCATGGACACACCAACCCTGACTTCTGCCGACAACCTGAAATGGCCAAGATCACACCAGAATCCAAAGAGTTTGAGTTGAAAGGGGCAGCAGCAGCAGTGGCTCTGGGCCAGGGTCTGCAATTCCTCAGTGGAGGCATGGACATAAAAGCATAAGAACAGCCTTGCTGGAACAGGCCACAACCCATCCAGTCCAGCATTCTGTCTCACACAGTGGCTCACCAGTTGCCGCAGGGTATTCCCTAGCAGATGTCTTCACCTGCTTTAGATTCCCTGCGAATGGCATTGAGAGATATCCTACCTATCTCTCGAACACAGAGGTTGTACTTAGGCAGCCATAATGATAGCCATTGATACCCTTGTTCTCTATTAACTTGTCAAATTCTTTCTTAAAGCTGCTGAGGCGGACAGCTGTCACCACTTCTTGCAGGGAGTTCCAGAAACCAGTGATCCTCTGGTTAAAAATGTGCTTTCTCTTATTTGTTTGAGATCTAGCACCCAAATGTTTCATGGAGTGCCCCCTAGTTCTAGTGTTGTGTGATAGTTTTTCCTTATCTACTTTGTCCACCCCATTTATGATTTTATAAACTTCAATCAGGTCACCTCTTAGGCACCATCGTTGGCCCAGCCGTTCCATCCTCTGATGGTAAGGAAGGTGTTCCAGTCATGACCATAAGAACATAAGAAGAGCCATGCTTGATCAGGCCAAAGGCCCATCTAATCCAGCTTCCTGTATCTCACAGGATATGCCTCCAAATGTATCTCACAGGAAATGCCACCAAATGCCTCTGGGAGCACACAAGACTAGATATATGTCTCCTGATACCATGTCTCTGCATCTGGCCCTTGAAGTACCCTGGATTTAAGCCTGGAGATTAAACATCTCCATCATGGTTTGTAACCTAATCATTCTGGTTGCCCTCCGCTGCACTTTTTCCATTTCAATGGGACCTCCCACAAATGTGGGGGAGGAATAGAAGGACCCAACCTGCACTTCTCCTGCCTCCATCACCTGCTCCCCAGACTCCTCCTCATCCATTCTCCACTTCCTCCAGCTGATCCAGGGGGCTTGTCCTACTTATCCTGCAAATTTTGGACATGTGCGTATGCGTGTGCACAAACACACACACAAAAGAGAGTCTTTTCTTCTCCTCTTTTCCCTCTTGGCTCAGGGAAAAATGACATTGGTGCTATGGTCTCAATGTCATTTCCCCCCTTTTCCCTCTTGGCTCAGGGGGAAAACGTCATTGAAATGGTCTGTCGGTCTAGGTAAGCAGCAGTAGCAGCAGGGCTTGCTAGGGCAGCTGAACTCAAAGAAGGTGGCAGGCACTATTTTATTCTTTAAAAAGTGTTGCTGCTGCTGAGGGAGAATAGGGGGTCCTACCATATCTGCTAAATGTTCAGTACAGTATACATTTTTTGGTATCCACAAGGGGCTTGAAAACAATTCTTCATAGATAAGGGAGGTCCTAATGTACAAGATCTAAATTACAAACCATGATGGAGATTTATAATCTCCAGGCTTAAAATTGGGGTACTTCATGAACCAGATGCAGGGGAGTGCTATCAGGAGAGAGATATCTAGTCTCATGCACTCCCAGATGCATCTGGTGGGGCCACTGTGAGATACAGGAAGCTCGACTAGATGGACTTTTGGCCTGATCCAGCATGGCTCTTTTTATGTTCTTATGTTCTTATGATGTTTGTTTCCCATACCCTCCCTCTTCAAGCCCAAAGTTTTTACCAAATCAATTAATTCTGGGGGTGGGTTTCTTTTTTCAATGTCCTAAAAGCACTGGATGTGTCAATGATCCTGTATAAATAAATACAGTGGTACTTGTATAAAGGAATTAATTTGTTCCAAAAGAAACTATGTTAAGCAAATTTTCCTTTATACAAATTTCCCATAGGAATGAATTGAAAACAGAGCAATCCCTAATCGTGACCATTTTTTGTTGTACGGATTTGCCCATAGATGATTCTGTTAAGCAAATGTCCCCCTATCTCCAGATTTTTTTATGTTGTACAGATTTTATGTTATACAAACCGGTTGTTCTACAAGGGTCCACTGTAATATGTACTGAAAACACCAACACTACAGTCTTCAAACTGAAGAGATGTGTACTTGTCAGTGGCACATGTTTTTATCCAGACAAAGCTAAATGCCATGTTCCTTAGCTGGCGTGTGGCCTTCAAGAAGAATGGTGCAACATGACCAGACTTGAAAAAAGGCACAAATTAATCACCATCAAGGTTAGGTCAAAGAGGCAGTGACAACTGGAGAGATTAGAAAGGAGCCCACACAGGGGCCTGATGATGTCCTGAGTTCTGAATGATAGAAACTTTCCAGCAGTCGAACATCTGCTCTCCCAGCTGCCAGGCACAAGGTGTGGGTGGCAATGAGCTGCAGCTGAGAACAGACAGAGGGAGAATGCTAAAGAAACAATATTCAGTGGAAGCAGGGGAGGGAGAAAAAGATACATCCTTCAAATATATGATAATGGCAAATTATGCCACAGAGTTGGTTGGGGAGGGGCGACGTCTGATGGATGCTCAAAAGAGAACAGAGAACATGGGCTGTAATGCTTCAAATGCTGGAGAGACTGTTGCAAATCTGTATTTAACCAAACAATTGGGGGATGTCACTTTTTTGAACTGTGGTTCTTTGATTCTCTTAGCCAGAATGATCCACACCCATAACTGCTAAAGGATTTGGGCCATTGTATTCCAAAGGTATTGCCTATAACAGGCATGTCCAAACTTTGGCCCTCCTGATGTTCTGGACCACAACTCCCAGATTTCTAAGCTTAGATTGCCAATGACAAAGGACTGTGGGAGTTGTGGTCCAAAATATCTGGATTGCTGAAGTTTGGACATGCCTGGCCTATAGCCTCACCTTGCATTTTTATTTTGCAATGGCTACACAGCCCCCTCTTTTTATTTCAGTACAGTAGTCCAAAGAGTAACTGTTCCCATTTGCATTTGTCGACCACTGACTGGTTATGTGTCAAGATGGACATGAATCAAACAGCAAACAAAACAAAACCCAAATAAAAGCACTCACGATTAGAGATGGGCACAAAATGGAAAATTAGTGTTTTGTTTCATTACTCATTGCATTGCATTGCATTTCCTTACTAAACAACTTTTTAATACAAATTTCATAACAAAATGAAATAAGGAACAAAATGATTCGGAAGTTGCTGCCACCCTGGTGGATTTTTTTGACAGGTGTGGGACAGCCCAACCTGTCAAAAAAAAACACCCACCTGCATGGTGGCAGCTTCTGAATTGTTTCCCTGTCCAAAAAAAACCCAGCTGGGAGGCTGGTATCAAGGCAGAACAGAGCAAGCAGTGCTCTGTTTGAATTTCCAGCTGCTTGCTCCCTTCTCCCTTGTGACCCTGCCTCCCAGCTGGGTGTTTTTTGACAACTGGGGCTTTTTGATATGTTGGGGTGTGTGGCGAGGGGCAACTCCCTTGGAGGCTTCAGAAATGTTTTTCAGCAATCTGGAGGTCACTTCCAGTTCATGTGGAAGCCCTTTTGGGGCCTCCATCAGGCCCAGGAAGGCCCTCACAGGCCCGTTCAGGGCAGCACCAGTCATGGGGTAAGTACAGGAGGGCTGAAACAGGCCTTTCCAGCTTACCTCAGGCGGTCTTTTTCATATACGACAGTGCCACGTTATAGCGGAACCACAGTATATGAACCGCAAAAGGGTGTGGGGGGGTTACTGTAGCATATAATCATGACTTTGCATTTTGCCATTCCTTGAAAAAACTTTATTAGGATTCCTACTGTGACTGTGTGCATGCACACACATACAGAGTTCCTGTGGGAAAGTCACTGTGGTCAATAAGTGCAATAATAAATAAAAATAAAATATGTGTATGCAGATGAGTACATGCCTTGTTGTGTCTAAGTGTGAGAACTGTTGGACAGCTCAGTGGTTTAGGTATCTGATTGTGGAGCCATAGGTTGGGACTTGTGCCTTGAAAGGAGGTAGATTTGATTATTAACAGGGTCCCTTCCAGCTAAGCAGCTCTGTTACTATTATAATTTTAATTTAAAGACATTCTCTGTCCCTGGTGTGCTGTCGCCACTGCTAAAGCTCATACTAGCTGGCTCCTGCTGCTCTTTTTCTTGTGTTCTGTAGGTTGCAGGTGTGCAAATGGATCAACCAGAAACAATTCTGATGGCAATGTGTGATACACACACACCTGAGTTCCAGGTCATAGCTATTTGCATTTTTCCATTTGTGAGGGTGGTTTTTTTGTTTTCCTTTTCATGGATATCTGGAAGTGCTCCAATAGAACCACAGACACTGACAAGGAGAGTCTGCGAAAGGGCATAAGGGGGCTCCTGGTCCTTTCCCTCAGGTGAGGGGGCTCCTGGTCCTTTCCCTCAGGTCCTCTCTCTTGGGGTCAGCACCCTCAGACCTCCACCCTGTAATTAGTGGAGAGAGTGGTTTATAATGGGGGGGGAGTTCCTCTTATGCTGAATGGCTGTTGTTGTTGTTGTTGTTGTTGTTGTTGTTGTTGTTGTTGGTGGTGGTGGTGGTGGTGGTGGTGGTGGTGGTGGTGGTTGTGGTGGTTGTGGTAGTGGTGTTGCTGTTGTTTCCTGTTGTAAACTACACATAAGAACATAAGAACATAAGAAGAGCCATGCTGGATCAGGCCAACGGCCCATCTAGTCCAGCTTCCTGTATCTCACAGTGGCCCCACCAGATGTGTTTGGGAGCGCATGAGACTAGATATCTGTCTCCTGATAGCACTCCCCTGCATCTGGCCCTTGACGTACCCCGGTTTTAAGCTTGGGTCAGATGGGCAGTATAAAAGTTAATTAACTAATTAAAATTTGTGTCTTCTTTGTTGCCAACTGGATCATTGGTCCAGTGCACTTCTCTAACTTCCAGTTAGGTGACTCTCTCTCTCTCTCTCTCTCTCTCTCTCTCTCTCTCTCTCTCTCTCTCTCCGCTAGAATAACTTACAGTAAGTTTGTACTGGTAATTAGACATGGGCACGACTTGGCGAAATTCTCGTTTCCGTTACCGTTCCTCGTTTCCATTACGCAACGGAAACAGTAACGACAGTTACTCTGCCAGAACTCAAACTCGAACTTAAAAAAGAAAAATTGGGTCTGATTTGTTGTTGTCGTTCCTGGCATCGCGCGGCGATCGCACGATGCCAAGCGCAAGCGGCACAGAAAAAAGTTTTAAAAATAAAAAAAACCCCTGATTCCCGGCCAAAAAAGCAGGCGAAAATATGCCTGCCTGAGTGAGGGCACCTACCAGAGGGGTGGTTTCTGGGGGGGGGGTCCCCGGCCTCCCCCCTCTCCTGTCCTGGGCTGCTCTGGTGGGGGGCATCCTCGTTGTCTCGCCAACTCGCTCGCCATGCCATGCGGTGCGGGCGGGGGATCCAAAATGGGGCGACCGCAATATTTATTTTGAAATCGTGGTCCAAAAACACACCAAAGCACCACAGAAACATGCAAAAATAGCTATTTAAAACTGCCTGAATTTTTACAGTAGCAGCAGTGGGTTTTTCTTGCAACAAAACGTCTCCATTGATTTTATTTTATTTTATTTTTATTTTTATTTTTTTACACCTGCGCAATGATGGGCTGGCCATGGGAGTGGACCATGCAAATTTTTGGAGCTATTCCACCAATTGCATGGCCACTTGGCCAGGTTTTGACCGAGACTTCTGGGATGTGCCATTCGGGCATAAAAAGCCCACTAACCCTAGCCTGAACCCGAACCCTAACCCTAACCCATACGCCAGTACACTGTCATTCTTAGTGGGTCAGAGAGGCACCCAGAGGTGCACCCCAGTAACTCACCCTAACCTTACCCGTAACCCTAAGCCTAGCCCTTGCGCTAACCCTAACCCTAAGCCAGATCTGTGTACTCACATTGCACTACAGCAAGTACACTTCCCTTCTTAGTGAGCCAGAGGGCGCCCATAGGGGTCCTCTCTCACTTTGTTCCTCCTCCCCATCCCCAGCCCAAGTGCACCGTATGCCAGGCAGTGAGTCACAGAGGCACCCGAAAGAGAGGTGCCTCTGCCTGCCACTGCAACTTGGTATGCATACCCAATTGGCTATGCATACCCTTTTGTAGCGGGCCAGAGGAGGCACCCACCCCAGAGAGGTGCCTCCAGGAGCCTGCTTTCCCTTCATAGCGGGCCAGAGGAGGCACCCACCCCAGAGAGGTGCCTCCAGGAGCCCACTACCCCCCCCAAAAAAAACAGTACTAATGACAGATGAAAAAACGACAAACGAAAATGACAAAATTTTGAAAAATTTCGCGACAAACGGAAATGAGCCGAAACGGGCCGGCTCCAACACACGACAACTCGAAACTTAATTTTTCCTGGTCATGCCCATCTCTACTGGTAATTATAAATTCCCTCTTGAATTTTGAGGAGTGCATCCATTCCCTGGTTTGACATGTGCCTGAAATCTCAAGGCAGTAGCTTGTTCACTGCAAAACAAGTTATATTCTCTGCCTTCCACAGGTGTTATGTATGCAGCAGGATTGAGGCCTCTGTTTCTCTCACTGAAAATATTCCTATATCATCCTTTATCTGGTGACTTTGAAGACCATGTGAAATAGATGCAAAAATTATTCACAGAGAAGACAAATGCAATAAACAATAAACAATATCCTCCAAGACTAAAAGATAGCCCCCCCCCAAAAAAACCCTGAACCTACCTCAACAATCATAATTTTTTCAAATGCCAGGAAATTTTATTTTCTTAGAAAAAGTATTCTGCTCAGGAAAGGAAAAAAATGTAATCTTGATTCCATATCTCTCTAAGGAAGATGTGGCAGAACTGAAGTGGGGGCAGGAATACCAGACCCAAGGAAAGTACCTACATAAATAATTTCTTTTAAGGAAGACAACGGGAGAAAACGCATAGGGAACACAGACACTATCTTCTTAATTGCACTATTCTATTTTCTAGCTCTGTCCAGGCAGAAGCAGACAGGCACTTAGATAATGTTTTTTTCTTCTTATAGGGTCTAACCGCAGCATAATTTTTTTATTTGCTGTTGGCTTTGAGTTGTCATTGTCAGTGCGTGACCCTGCCTCCTCTAGTTGTGACCTAGAAAGGTCAAGTGACTTTTCACAGTACTGGTGGAACCCTGCTGTCTTAAGGATCCATTAATTATTTTGAAACCCAGGAACTTGTTACAGCCAGTGGAAAGTAGTTTAAGGTCTACCTGAAAATAGTAGGGCATTATTCCACCCCACTAGGAACACTTATTATGGGGGGTGCAGTGGGGAAATCACACCAAGGTTATTGCTCTAAGGCTAAGCTCTAGGAAGGAGTATCACTTAAAATGTACACTAGATATAATTTCCCACTATTTGTAAAGGATGACAATAATTTCAGATTATTTCCCCACAAAATGACTTATTTGAACAAAGATATATGGAGTTTTGGAAGCATGGCAAAGCATTTCCAACTCAGTCTGACATATGATCACACTAGGTAAATATGTACATTAAGGACAAAAATGCTTTTTGTCATATTGCTTACAAAGCATACAGAAATGCCAACCCTTTTCTAGCCAGTGATGGAGAAGCAAAATTATAGGAATTTTGTTTAGGAAAGAAACAGTACAGCTACAAAATAGGTGTCAAGATTTGTGTGGGTTGCACTGAAAACCAGTCTTTCGGTGGCTTGATTGACAACTGTAACTGTTAATATTTTCTATCCCTTTAAATTTGTCTAGCCTATAATCTTCTCACATTAAAAGTGGTTGACTTCTATAGGAGTGGATTTTCATTGTGCCCTCTTATATTCAATGTCACCTGCTACGGAGTACCTTTGAGATACCCTATTTGTACAATGGTGTGAAGTGGCCAAAATTCTGTTGAGTTTTTAAGCTGGCATAATGCAAAGGGCATCCGTTCTGTTGGCATACTGTGGGAGGATGCAATGAGAGTTACAGCAGTGACACTGCATTGGTGGGCTTCAATAACAGCATTTTGTCCATGTACTTTTAACAAATAAAAGTGTACTTTTAAAAAGTGACATTTCCTTTTTGTTCTGAATTGTTGTTTGTGTTCCATATACCTCACATCCAGGTGTGTCTACATTCTGTGTGGTCACATTGTGTCCCCTTTATAGGGCTTTCAAGGTAAGTGAGATATTTAAGGGGGCACGGTGGCTCAGCGGGCTAGAGTGCTGAAACTGTCAGCTGCAAAGTCAGCAGCTCAGTGGTTCGAATCCCAGGTGGCACGCAGCAGAGCGAACTCCCACTGTTAACCCCAGCTCCTGCCAACCTAGCAGTTCAAAAGCATATAAATGCAAGTAGATAAATAGGTATTGCCATAAAAAGTGGGAAGCTAAAAACAGTGTTCTATGTGCAGAAATGTGCAGCCATGTGTACAACACTGGCTCTTTTGCTTAAAAACGGAGATGAGTACCACTCCTAGAGTTGGACACATCTAGCATGCATGTGTGTGGGGAACCTTTATCCTTTTTTTCCAGAACAAACAAAAACAAACCCAGTTTTTTGGAGCCCTAGTGCATCACCCTATCCAGTAACCCACACTGGGATTCTATCAAGGAATAACTGAAATCAAATACTTTTCATATTCATGTAAGGGTAACATACATTCTGGGAGGAGGGGGGGATAAAACAGCGGGTGATTGCTTTGTCATATTGATGCAAAAATGAAGTTGCATTTATTATGCTTTGTTGTGTGTTCTTCCCTCCTGTAACTGATCTGATAACAATCATAGGTTGCACCAAAAGGATAAAAGCTTACAAATATTTGCCTGCAATGAAGCATGCAGTACACCTAAACATGTTTTGCAGCTAAATAACAGTTCACAATTTAGTTTGTAACTGATTACATTGCTGACTCCAACCACAAAATAATTACAGTATCAAGCAAAAAATAGAAACAATCCATACCAGGATGTGAAGTAACATCACAGAAGATGCCCTAGACACAATTTGCAGGCAACCTCATGATGGTCAAGGAGTGCCAACAAAGTTTGCTGTGGCTACCACCACCGACAACTCATGATTCTAATTTGGGAAACAAGTATTTCTTCTCAGCAGGGTCAGCCCTGGTTAGTACTTGGATGGGAGACCACCAGGGAATACCAGGTGCTGTAGGTGCCTGGAGTAGGAACTGGCAAACCTCTCCAGTATTCCTGCCAAGAAAACTCCATGGACATGGGGTCACAAAGAGTCGGTCACGACTGTAATGACACAACACACACACACACACACACACACACACACACACACACACACACACACACACACACACACACACACACACACACAGACTGTGAAATCTGTTTCTGCTGGATTTCCACAGTTCCACTTCTCTTGGCACTCCTCTGTGGGCCTTTTTACACAACCCCTAAGATCCGCTGGTCCCTTAAATTCAGACCAGAGATCTTGAGGATTTGTTGCTGTTCCTCCATCCCCACCCGCTCCGCACTTCTTTGTTCTGTCTGCATGAGGGGAGGGAGGGGGAAAAAGCCTTAGACAGAGACAAAAGAATGCATTCTTACCTCCGCTGCCGGTGGAGGTTGCTCCGACCTCCGTTTACTTCCTGGTTCCTCTTTAAGGGATGGAGGCAAAAGAAAAACAACAGAAAGAAGCGAGGAGAGCTCAGGCACTCTCTGCATCAAATATTTTTCACCATCAAAAAGCAGTTACAAGAAAAGTGTGCTGGGTCGCACTAAAGTGGGCGGGGTCACACTTAATTGTCTGCAAACTCCGGAGCTGGTGGGTAAACATTTTTAAGGTCCGGAGCTTGCAGCCATTTGCGGCGGAGCTTAGGGGTCGTGTATAAACGCCCTAAGTCGCATCCTAGCTTTCCCTGAGGTTTCCTGACTTTATGAGGGTTTGCAGGGAGGAGGAGAGGGCAGTTTCAAGAAGAGGAAGGTCCCAATGTCTTGGTTCAAACCTTTTCAAGGGAATTTAAGGACTACCAGGCTCATAATTTGGCCAGGACCCTCCCCAAGCCCAGGCAGAATAATGGGGTGAAAACCATCCAGTGGGGAGTTACATCCATGTGGTTTCCACATTTCTTCTTCCTGAAACTGTAAAAAAAGAGAGCACCCAATGTACTCTGGATGTGCTAAGAATCTCTTGCAAAGATCCATGGGAGGGCATGTTCCAACACCCATTACACCACACACATAGGCAGCCTTCAATAGAACTACCTCTCTCATTGTATACCTCACCATCTGGCAACAAAGGTCATTCTGGGTGGTTGTAACTGTTTAGCTGCTTTAACTCTTTCTGGTTTGGTGGTTCTAAGGCAGACATGTCTAAACTTTGGCCCTCCTGATGTTTTGGACCACAACTCCCAGAATTCTAAGCTTAGATTGTCAATGGCAAAGGATTGTGGGAGTTGTGGCCCAAAACATCTGGAGGGCTGAAGTTTGGACATGCCTGTTCTAGGGGGTTCTGGCCATATTTGGGGTCTTTTATTTGAATCTACATGATCACATAGACTTTGTGTTTATAACTAATTTTATAACCTTATTGACACTATGTTTTGAATGACAATTTCCATCACTCATAACTTTACATGGAACTTTACTCCCCTTTAACTGCTCACGGATTCTTGTAGCTTCAATGTAATGTTGTCTATTAATGCTGTAAGATGTCCCTCAATTCCCTGTTTTCAATACTTGAACATGTCTTAATTATATTGGACTCAAGGCAAAAAGGAGTTGAGCCATGTGGCTATCACAAAACACAATTGCAAAAATAGGTTACAGGCAATGCCTTCATAGGCCGTTATTAAAAATATATTGGACTGTATATTATCCCTCATTCTGTAAGCTGCCCTGGGTTCTTTTTCCAAGGAGAAATGCAGGGTAAAAATATGCTAAAATAAAATAAAATAAAATAAAATAAAATAAAATAAATAAATAAATAAATAAATTCTGAAAGTGTCATTTCCACCTTACTGTTATGATGTGATCTGCAAAACCAAAGGAGGCCATGGTGTATAGGGCAAATTAGACAGTATATATTTATTTCAGAAATTCTATTGCTGATGTGGGCCAAGTGTTATATCCTGTGAACAATAGTCCCTCTAATTGTCAACCCAGATGGGTGGGAGTGTACAGGACTATGCTGCAATCAGAAACAATATGACTCAAAACTCTAACTGTGGGTACACAAATGAGGGAAGGACGCTGGGCGGTGTGGGGGAGAATTACAAACACTCGCTCAGCCGCACACCTTAGAGGGACCACCACCTGTGAATCATGAATTTTTAAATGACTGCCTGGTACAACTGGGGAAAGCCAAAGCAGGATGAGAAGATGGGGAAAGAAGGGTAAATATAATGCAGAGTTTGGAATTTTTTGTTAAATTCTTCTAGCTGCACATCACAAGTGCAGGGATTCACAAATACCTTCAACTTCCTCAGAGGAGTTCATCCCTTTTCTCATGAACTGGCAATTACAATTTCATACTCTGAGACATTATTAGTAAACAAAAATACACATAAGGTACTGTGCTCCACTCGGAGACATCCCAGAGGCCTCAACTGAGGGGCTGTATCACCAAATACTTATCTTATGTCCCAAGTGGTCCACCTCTAGCTGGCACCAGCTGTTCAACATCTTAGGCAGAACTCTTTCACTAGACACTGCCATCTGAATTGCCTTTAGTAGAAGAGTCTAGGAGCTGCATTCATCACACAAAGTATTTGTTGGTGGACCAAGCTGCAGCCTCCCTCCACCTTGAAAGCCAAGAGGCATTTTAAGTGTTGTGCTTTATTTGCATGTGCCATGGAAGTATTCTCACGGACGTACCATCCTCTGCTCATACAAGACACCAGTAAAACCTGTAGGTTGGGTATGGGTACATAAGTTGAAATGTTCTCCCTGGGAAATAGCCCTCAAATCTTCTGCAAAGCACTGGAGTTTTTCAGGCCTATGAAATGAGCTGGAGGAAAAGTTGATTGGGGCCAAAAACTTTGATAGTTACTGAACTAACTTAGCTGTCGTATTCCCAAGTACTCTATATTTTACCCTAAGACAAGAGAGCGAGGGTGTTGCATATGGGTAGCAGACTTCACGCTCCATGTCCCTGTTCTCTGAAGGTTTAAAATTGTAAATGGCTGTTATGTTTTAACTAGTGATAATCTGATGCAGGGTTCTTTATGGCAGGCAGCATTCTCTATAAAGGCAAGAAGTGTATTATTGAAAAAGTGTTATTTGCATTCACACATCAGTGATTGTAGCCGGCAACTCTCCCCAGGGACACCTGCTCTCATTCCTTATTTTCCCAATCACATAGAGTGTAAATTGATAAAATGAAGTTGCGTTTCAGTGAGCTATTTCATGAAAATGGTGTGGTGGAGTGTGGGAAGGGAGGTGTTTACTGCAGTAAAGAATACACACACACACACACATTTATGAGTGTGATTAGAGAAACAATATGGCACAGTAAATAAACAACACCAGACATGGGGCAGAGAACCTTGGCACTAGAGATGGGCACGATCAGGAATAATGACGTTTCGAGTTGTCATTTGTCGGGACGGGTCCGTTTCGGGTCGTTTCCGTTTGTCGAGGAAATTTTCAAAAATTTGTCATTTCCGTTTGTCGTTTGTCATTTGTGTTGGGTTTGGGGTTGGGGTTGGGGTACGTGGGCTCTTGGAGGCACCTTCTGGGTGCCTCTGACGTCTGACCCACTAAGAAGGGAAGGGAAGGGAAGGGAAGGGAAGCATTTCGCGTTGCCACTGCGTACCATACATTATGTTAGGGTTGGGGGGTAAGTGGCAGAGGCACCTCTCTGGGTGCCTCTGACTCACTAAGAAGGAAAGCATACTGGCCTACTGGCGTACAGGTTAGGGGTAGGGGTAGTGGGCTCTGGCTGGGAGGCACCTCTCTGGGTGCTTCTGTGACCCACTAAGAAGGGAAGCGTACTTGCGTACGGATCTGGGTTAGGGTTGGGGTTAGGGTAAGGGCTAGGCTTAGGGTTATGGTTAAGGTTAGAGTGGGTTAGTGAGCTGCACCTCTGGGTACCTCTGACCCACTAAGAAGGACAGTGTACTGGCGTATGGGTTAGGGTTAGGGTTAGGGTTAGGGTTAGGGTTAGGGTTAGGATTAGTGGGCTTTATATGCCCTCTGGCACATCCAGAAGTCTCAGTCAAAACCTGGCCATGCGATTGGTGGAATGGGTCCAAAAATTTGCATGGTCCCATCCCATGGCCAGCCCATCATTGCACAGGTGTAAAAAAATAAAAATAAAAATAAATTAAAATAAAATCAATGGAGATGTTTTATTGCAAGAAAAACCCACTGCTGCTACTATAAAAAATCAGGCATTTAAAATACCTAATTTTCAAATGTTTCTGTGGTGCTTTGGTGGGTTTTTGGACCACGATTTAAAAATAAATATTGCGGTCGCCATTTTGGACCCCCCCCACCGCATGGCAAATGGAGACGAGGATGCCCCCCCCAGCCTGGTAACAGCAGCTCAGGACAGGAGAGGGGGGGAGGCCAGGGACCCCCCCCCAGAAACCACCCCTCTCTGATAGGTGCCCTCACTGAGGCAGGCATATTTTCGCCTACTTTTTTGGCCGGAAATTGGGTTTTTTTAAACTTTTTTTCTGTGCTGCTTGGCATCACGCGACCGCCACGATGCCATGAACAAAAACGAAAAATCAGACCCAATTTTTCTTTTTCGTTTTGGGTTCGAGTTGGAGCGGAGTAATTCTCGTTACCGTTACCCGTTACGTAACGATAACAAGAACCGAAAACGGAAACGAGAATTTTGCTGCTCTGTGCCCATGTCTACTTGGCACTGGTGTGTAAGAATCAGGATTATTTTCCATGGCTTCAGATACTAGGACTTGGGGCAATGGTTTCAAACTAGAGGAAAAGAGATTCCATTTGAACATTAGGAAGAACTTCATGACAGTTAGAGCTGTTCGGCAGTGGCATATGCTGCCACAAAAGATGCTGGAGTCTCCTTCTTTGGGGTTTTTTAAATAGAGGCTGGATGGCCATCTGTCAGAAATACTGTGATGGGGGTTCCTGCATGGCAGGGGGTTGAACTTGGATGGCCCTTGATGTCTTTTCCAGCTCTATGATTCTATGGTTCTAGATATATAAAGCTGAATGGCCACGCTGTATGCATATGCAACATAGACCCTGTTGGAGAATACATATCCACAGCAATACCGAGACAATGTTGACTTGTGGATTCAGCCCTCTGAGACTTTTATTGATCCCTTGAACACACTTCCCCTTTTGTAAAGTAATAAGATCCACATATAGCTGTTTTGAGTTTTTCAGGCTGTTTGACTGTGTTCTGGAACATGGCCAAACAGCCAAAAAAACTCACAACTGATCCTGACCGCAAAAGCCTTCGGGAATACTTTGGATCCACATATCTTTCTAAGAAAATAAGTAAGCTCATTTTCATTAGAAAAATGCATTTGTGACATGAAAGTGGAAGACATCCTGATTCTAGCTCAGTTGGAGATGTCAACAGTCATGGCTGTCCTTTCATCTCTAGAGAAGAAAAAAGTCAAAATAACTCCTCCTTGGAGGGCCAAAGGAGAGAAGGAAGAATCAATAACTCTCAGAAAAGCAAACTAAGGTCGAAGTAGGGTTGCCACAGGACACAGCAGGTAATGGATATTCTAAGAAGCCTGGATATGTCCTTTCTCTCCTTGCCCCACTCTCTCTCCTCTTCACTACACAAAGACAGGCATCTTCTTAAGTGTTGGGAAGGGCTTCAGACACACCAGACCATTGTCCTTCTAAAGAGTGATCCATTCAGACCAGGGTCGGGTGCAACCAATACAAACTATAATTGGAGGTCTCCTACCAACCTTCCTCAGACTGAAGAAGATACTTGGATGAGTAGTGAAATGTTTTGATCCCACAACTCCTGGATAACTTTTCCTGGATGACTGAGAATCTCCATAGACATATAGCATCTTCTTGAGTGCAAAGGGAGTTTCACCCAGTCACTTTCAACATATCCATCACCCAAAGCAGAAGTTGGAAAATTATTTCTATGGGAATATGTCTGTGAAGATGTCTGACAAAGCTGCTTGGAGAAGTAGAGAAACATTTTGATGTCTCAAGAAAAGAAGTCCAGTTGCCATGACTCAGCTTCCAGATTTCTATGGGCAACGCACATAGCAGATACATTAAAACCCACTCACAACTGACTCATGATGACAGCTGGTGCTCTGAAACCCAGAGCATCATCTCACCATTTCCTCAGTTCGTGATGGTTTCAAACACCTCAAATTATTCATTCTTCTTTAAAGTAATTTCTTCAGCCCTGCAGCTTTTGCCCATCCTGAAGATTTATAATTTACTTTCACCCAGCACTATTTTAAGTAAAAGCAGCTAACACAAATGGCCCAAGGCAACTTATTCCCACACCTGTGCTGGTGAGCTTGCTAGCATCTCAACAAATCACAATGTGAACGTTAGCACTGTCATAAAAAGAAATTTACAGTGCAATTCTAAACATCTTAATTCAAAAAAGAAGGCTCTCTGATTTCAGGGGCACCTATTCTCAAGTAAGAATGCTTAGTATTGCAGCCTCTCTGTTCAAGCATTCACACCTCTGACTTAACACACAGGAAGAAAATACAAAGATGCAGAGTTCTTATCCTAAGCTCTGAGATGTCTGTATCACACCCATTTTCTCTGTACTGGGGATATCATTCTGGGTCTCCGTCTTCATATGATTAGTTTTATGGGTTTTTTTTGTCCAATGCATAATTTATGTAAGATATCCTCTAGGCAAAATCTTATTCCATGCATCAGTAGGGGAAAACAGAGCAATAATAAATGAGTCTTTTACATTCAGTTATATATGGGCCATGTATTTTAAAGTAAAACACAGCACAATCCTATACATGAATGTAACGGAGCTCAGAATGAAGCAGATTGCCCAGGAAGTTAATGGGAGATTTGGAGCGTGAGTTCTCATAGATGAACTTGTTTATTTTTTCCCTTTCCTGACGGGAGAGGGAGCACAAATCCCCAGTTATCAAATAAAATAGTCATTTTTAAAAATATCCACCACACATAGAATCTTTTCGGGAACAGTAAATACTAACTAAGCGATTACAAAGGCTTAGCTTGGAAATTTCCATTAACGAAACACAAAGGAAAAATGGCTCCCATTGTGGCATTGTGTTGCCCAGTGATGGGAAATGTTTAGGACTAGAAATTCCAAAATATTTGAGCCCTGCCATGGCTGACTATACTGTGGGGGCTGTAGTCCCCCAAAATATTACCACTTGCATTCTCATTGTTGTCCTCTCAGCAAATAGAATGCCTTAGTAGTTCTGGCAGAATTAATGTAAGAAAAATGTGTTTTGTTAACTTAGACGTCTTGAAGGGTTTTGGGAAAAATCACCAGTCAGTCCACTATATTCTAATCGGGCAGGCACATGCACAGAAAGAGGTGGGTATTTTAAAATAAGAACATCTCAAGCAAAATTTATTCAGGGACAAAAAGGATGCAGTCAATCAATTAAAACTTGTATTTAGTAGAAAGACTAAGAGAAAGAAAGAAAAGATTCAGTTGCTCAGAATAAAAGGATGCTACATCCCAAGTGTCAGTAGAAGAACACAGAAGACATAATATTATTTCACTATTTATCTAATGAATACAGTAACCCCCCACCGATCACGGGGGTTAGAGACCCACCCCACCCGCGATGCATTAAAATCCACGATATGCGGAAGCGGGGGGGGGGCTGGGGCAGGTGGGGGGGTGATCGCATGCCTGTCCAACAAGTCTTGGTGTGGCGTGCACAGGCAGTATTGCGGGATCTGACCTCCCACCATCACCCGCCCGCGCCGCCCGAGACTTCTCTATCGCTCCCTGCCACCACCACCACCACGCAGCTCCGAGGCCTTTCAGAGGGGCCGGGGGGCGGTGAGGAGTGACCCGATTGTTCCCCACCCCCCGCACGGCTCCGAGGTGCAGGTACTGCGATCCCGTGATATAGTGGGACCACAGTACCTGAACCACAAAATGGCAGGGGGTGACTGTACCATGCTATTCTCCCTTACTGCATTCAAGGTGGTTTTTCAACATGATTTTAAAAACAGATACAGTTAAAAATCCCATGGGGTGGGATGCAAAGTTCATGTCCAATACTGCCATTAAGCTTCAAGGTTAGGGGTTCTACAGTGCCAAATATATTTATCCAAACATCTCCTTTTCCTTTCCTTTTTTATGTGCTTGGGCCTCATGGTATTTCTGTCCCATACATTGGTCAATAGTATTTTCATCATGTAATACCGGAACTGGCCACTAGTGGGAGCCAGAGATTGTTCTTCAACAACAAGAACACATAGCAAGGCTTCATCCCTCTAGTGGCCTGTTCTAGTAAATGCATTGTGAAAATACATGTTTCTATTGTTTTTATTTTCATACTTTTCAATGTTTTCAAATTGTGCATAAGTGAGACCATGGATAAAAGGTTATACAGATATGAGGGTACTACTGCATCTATCAGTATGAGTTTAATAGGTCAATTCCAATGCATATTTATTAGACTCGGGGATTAATAAAAAATGGTGATTCATCATGATTTGTGATTCATTGGAGGTGATGAACTGTCAAATCAATTAACTGATGAATTTCTAGTGAAGGAATCAATGAAGCAACAAATCAATCCATCTCTCATTTAACATCCTATAAAAAGCCCCTCCTACCCACTGACAGCTAGAACCCCCAAATTTACAAGGAGGTTTCTTCTTCCTCTTCTCCACAGGGCTGCAGGTTTGGTTAAGACTAGGATTTGGACATCCAAGCTATACACCCTCAAAGAGGGACACCACCACCACTACTGCCCTGCAAAGTGCTCCTCAGACACCTAGAGACACAGACCTGCAGAAAGGCTTCTACTATCTTTCCTCTGCAATCTATCTACTTTTGGTGAAGATTGGGTTTCAGACATCTGAGTCCCCATGCCTTTGAAAACTGCCCTTATCCACTAAGGTGGGGAAACCCAATCTTCAATAAACATGGAGGGATTGTGGAGAAGATTTAGAGGAAGGTTCTCTGCAAGTTTGGAGACCCTAGGTGCTTGGAGAGAACTTTAATAGGAAGCCTATTTGGGAGTGGATAACTCAAACATCCTGAAAGAAATCAACCCCCAATGTTCACTGGAAGGACAGATTTTGAAGCTGAGGCTCCAGTACTTTGGCCACCTCATGAGGAGAGAGGACTCCTTGGAAAAGTCCCTGATGTTGGGAAAGATTGAAGGCAAAAGGAAAAGAGGATGGCAGAGAATGAGATGGTTGGGCAGTGTCATTGATGCAACCAATATGGATTTGACAAAACTCCGGGAGGCAGTGGAAGATAAGAAGGCCTGGCGAGCTCTGGTCCATGGGGTCACGAAAAGTCAGACACGACTGAACAACTGAACAACAACAACTCAAACATAAAAACTCCAATCTACGCCAAGCTTGGGCGGATTGCAGAAGAGCGTCAGGGGATGCTTCCCTCCAATGTTGGCGTTTCTAGGTGTCTTGGTACCATTTTATAGCCCAACAAATCAAAAATGGCTGAAGGTTCCTCAATTTGTATTCATTGGGAAACTCCATTTATGATGAATATGAATTGATTGATTTTGATGAATTAGCCAAATTCATCAGAAACTGTGATGAATTTTTCAATTTGTTTCCATCTCTAATGTTTACACAAAAGCAGTCCAATTTGTTCACTCTGAAGGAAAGGTGTTTGTAGCACATTGTTATTTCATCACTTATGCAATACAAGTCTAGGATTGGTACCAAGAATACATTTGACATGAGGACACAGATGCATTTACACAAATATGTACACCCAGCTTTCAGCTGCAAAATAACTAGGTGCCAGTGGAAGAAAATAAGCTTCTTTGTGAAACTTTGTGATGGAGGCGGGTGAAAATCTTTACATTTCTTTCCAAAAATGTACACTACATTTTGCTGCAAAGCCACTCAAATACTGTATTTCTTATTTACTCCACAATCAATTTCCATATCCATATGCTTGCAATGTCCATAAACAGTATCTGTTGTTCAGTGTTATTTATGGTGCATAAATCTATTAATATGCATCAGAATTATATTCAGAGGTAGTAGTAAAATCCATAGCCATATTTTATCATGCTGGTCCCTGATGACATTATCACTCCCAATCATCGTTCCTTCTCTAAGATTCACAAAGTAATAAAATACCCCCTATATAATAACCATCAGCATTAAAAACCCAGATGGTTGGAGCTAAGACTTTAAAGCACAGAGATTACAAAAGTCTAACTATATTCTATATTCACCCAAAAAGGGGGAAGGGAGTGAAAACCGAAAGGAAAATTAGGAAATAGGTTTGCGTGTCTTTTTCGAAAATATGCAGTGATTCTTAGAAAATGACATCCTTGAAATTTTAGTATGGCAAAACAGTACTTTACCTGGAATGTCTAACATTAAATCCAGAGATGTAAAAATTGCCTTGAAGAGATGATCCTTTTAGGACATTTTCTTGGGATGTTTGAATTATTTGATTCTTGCAAATTGAGCTATGATCTGACCATATCCACATATCCTTGATTAATTTATTTCAATTATTTGATAATATATTTAAAATATTTTTACCACCACCCCCATTCTTAAGAAGGACCCAAAGTGGATTACATCATTAAAATACAATATTCCCTTGCAGATATCTAGAAATGTACAGATAATGTCAGAGATCAAGGGACAAAGTGGAGTGGGAGATCCTTTAACAGGTACAGGACTGTTGACCCTGGTCTGCATGCTTGTTGTTGTTGTTGTTCTTGTTCTTCTTCTTCTTGTTGTTGTTGTTGTTGTTGTTGTTGTTGTTGTTGGTGGTGGTGGTGGTGGTGGTGGTGGTGGTGATAATGATGATGATGATGATGATGATGATGATTTATCAGAGATTGGAGGACCTCTGTTGGTCTCTGCATTTAATTGTGACCACTAGAGATGGGCATGACTCAAAAAAAATGTGTTTCGTTTTTCGTTTGGTCGTTTGGGGATCCATTTCAGTTCATTTTTATTTTTTGTTTTGTTTTTGAAAAAATTTTCATTTCATTTTTGGTTCGTAATGAAACGAGAAAACGAAAACGAAAAATTGCTGTTTCGTTAGCATTCTTTTCAGTTCAATGGATTTGCCACAACGAAAACGAAAAACACGGCAAAATTGGTCGTTTCGTTTCCGTTTTCATTTTGGTTTTTGGAAAATTTTCGTTTTCGTTTTCGTTACAAAATGAAACGAAAAAGAAAACGAAAATTTCGCTGAGTCGTGCCCATCTCGAATGACCACACAGAGCCACAACTAGAGATGGGCTTGAAACAAACCAAAAACCTCTGACAAATTGGGTTGGTTTGTGGTTCATTTCATGACCCTGTTTGGGAGAAATCATATTTTGCCAAAGCAACGTGATTTTAGCAACAAAAAAAGTGATTTTAGCAAAGTGATTTTAGCAAAAAGGGAGGGCAGTCCAACCCCTTACCACTGCCCCCATTGTCTACACCTAATTGTTCCTAATACCACTTACTCCACGGGTTGCCATCCTCAGAGGCAGCAGAGGCAGCTTGCCTGCCTGGAGACTGCTGCAGCATCTGAGCATAGTAGAGGCAAAAGGGGCAGAAACAGGTAGTTCTGCACCCCTACCCCCAACACACACACTGGAAAAATCAACTTCAAACTGTTTTCCTCCCTAGGGCTCATGGTTTGTAGTGATCCACAAACTACAAACCATCATGAACCACCCGTTTTCCAGTTTGTGTCCATCTCCTGTTAGTGCCAATGTCTAATGCCCATCTCCAGTCACAACACATAAACCAACAGGTTAACACTGCATCCCAGAAGAAATGGAAATAAACACAGCAACAAGACCTGCTTGTCAGCTTCCAAGCTGAGGTCATGTTGAATAGACTCAATTTCCAGTCCTGTAACCACTTGCTTGGAAGAAAATTCCATGAAAATCAATAAGATGTAATTTTGCATAGAAATGTATATGGCAGCACTGTTATTAGGGAAATATCTCATTAGGATTACTGCGGCTTAATTCCCTGTAACCACAATCATGTTGACGGCACTGTAACCATGGTTTGTCTAATGCAGGTATAATGTCACACCTCAGGTGGAATGAGGCATTCAACGGAATGCTTAACTATGTATTAGGGAAGTGAACCGTGGTTAATTTTGGGTTATTTTTCCCTTACCAAATAACAATTGCTACAATAATAACAGTAGTAACAATAATTCATCATCTTGCACACAATCCCCTTGTGCAACAGACTTCTACTGAAAGGTACAATGAATAAGGGCAAAGGATTACTGTAAACCTCAAAACTTATCTGATGCCAACAGCAGCAGGTCCAGTTCATTGCACATTTATGCGATCAACTAAATAGCTAGAAGCAAATTTGACATTAAGATGATAAACACGGTTATTAAAGAAGAAGAGCAATTCCTCCAGCCGTCAGTTTCCCAGGGCTAATTAATCTCCGATTTGTCGTAAAGACTTCTTAAAAATGGAGTTTGAGTATCTCATGAATCAGCATATTTGGGACTTGCAGAGCTGGTCTCACGGCCAATGCTATATGACAGAAGACAAGGTCAAGTAGTAAAGTGTATTAAATGTTATATTTTCTCCTTGGAGGCTATGATATAAACTACCGTATCTGTTAGAGAAATGACTCAACACATGCCCAATGAGGTTTTTGATTCACTTCTCTCACAGATACCATATATCACAGCAGTAATAATAATAATAGTAAAAATCACAGAACTGCAGCTATAAAATGCAAAACAAACAGCTTCTGAACAAGGCAAGTCCAAGATTGGCAGAGAAATAAAAGATACACTTGAAAAATTATAAAATAAATAGCATGTGTGTGCCTTGTCTGAATTTATTTCTAGGTCACTTGAAGGTCCTTTGTAAGTCTTACAGGGAAGTGATCTTCCAACATAAGGTTAGTCATTTGTGGGGAGAATGTTGTAAATTACATGACCTCCTGACCTTCACAACAGGCAAATATTTGTCTCTGTGATTGTAAAAAATGTTTTCAATCTTTAATATTTTATATCCCAGCAACTACTCTAACAAGGGGGGGGAGAGACGGGGAGAGACACAGAGAGAGAGAGAGAGAGAGAGAGAGAGAGAGAGAGAGAGAGAGAGAGAGAGAGAGAGAGAGAGAGAGAGAGAGAGAGAGAGAGAGAGAGAATTTGTTTACAGGAATTCTGTAATTTTATAAATTGTTCACCAAGAAGCAAATATAATACTAGTAGGGACAGGAAACTGGGTTTTAAGAGAAATGCTGAGCAAAATTTTGGCAGAGGGTGGAAAAACTTCCAAGTACATAGTGGATAAAAGTTCAGGAGCAGACCTGGCTTCAAGCCTCTCCTCAGTAGACTACACCTTATTCTTAGTTTTCCTCAATTGGCACTTAATGTCTTAATAATTTACTCAGATACTCTAGTAAGAGAAAGAATAAAGAGTTCCATTTTACTCACATATTTGAATGGATCAAAACAAATAGCATTATGTAGAAAACTATGGTTATATAAACAGAGCATAACTGGTTAACTACCTTCATGACTGGCCAGAAAAGTCCTTCCCAGCCAAAGAATCTTAAAAGCTCCATATGAGAGTGCAGTAATTTTGACACAAAATCTGATTGAGGGTCTCTGGTCAGCAGGGGGTAGACTTTAATGATCAAAATTAGAGATGGGCACGACTTGAAAAAAATTTTTTCGAGTTGTCGTTAATCGGGCCGGTTCCGTTTCGGGTCGTTTCCGTTTTTCATGAAAATTCGCAAAAATTAGTCGGTTCGTTTTTTCATTTTTTCGTTTTCATTAGTACTGGTTTTTTTTGGGGGGTAGTGGGCTCCTGGAGGCACCTCTGTGGGGTGGGTGCCTCCTCTGGCCCGCTATAAAGGGAAAGCGGGCTCCTGGAGGCACCCGTGGGTGCCTCCTATCCTCACCCACTAGGAAGGGGAAGCAGGCTCCAAGAGACCCCTCAACATGGGGGTCTCCCCTCCTCACCTGCTGCTGCAAAATGGCATGCATAGCCATATGGATATGCATACCAGTTGCAGACAGTGAGACCAGTGAGTGAACCCAGAGCCATAGGGTGAGGCCTAAGGCTCTCACACCGCCATGTCTCACAAAGAAGGGAATCGTACTTGCGTGTAGATCTGGCTTAGGGTTAAAGTGGGTTAGTGCAAGGGCTAGGGTTAGGCTAGTGACGGGTAAGGTTACGGTGGGCTAGTGGGTTGCACCTCTGGGTGCCTCTCTGACGCACTAAGAAGACAGTCTGTGACGTATGGGTAAGGAGTCAGGGATTAGGGTTAGGGTTAGGGGGCTAGGGCAGGTTTTAGGGGGCTTTTGGCACATCCCAGAAGTCTCCATGGCCAAGTGGCCATGCGATTGGTGGGATGGCTCCAAAAATTTGAATGGTCGTCCACTCCCACATGGCTGGCCACTCGGCCAGCCCATCATTGCGCAGGTGTAAATAAAATAAAATAAAATAAAATCAATGGAGGACAGAGGAGGAGAGGAGAGACATTTTGTTGCAAGAAAAAACCCACTGCTACTGTGAAAAATCTGGCAGTTTATAAATTTTCGCGTGTTTCTGTTGTGCTTGTCTGTTTTTGGACCACGATTTCAAAAACAATATTGCGTTCGCCGCCCCATTTTGGATCCCCCGCCCGCACCGCATGGCATGGCGAGTCCGGCTGCCCAGGACGGGGGGGAGGCGGGATGCCCCCTCCAGAAACCACCCCTCCGGTAGGTGCCCTGCGCCCTTAGTCAAGCAGGCATTTTTCCGCCTGCTTTTTTTGGCCCGGGAATGGGTGGGGGGAGAGTTTAAAAGTTTTTTCCTGTGCCGTCCATGCCGCTTGCTTGCGCTTTAATTGCAGCGGCCGGCGGCGAGACTGGGCTTTTTGCTGGCTGCGAGCCTGCGGCGAGTCCCACCAGAGCAGCCCAGGACGGGGGATGGGGGGGAGGCCGGGGACCTCCAGAAACAACCCCTCTGGTAGGTGCCCTGAGGCACGGCAGGCATTTTTCCACCTGCTTTTTGGCCGGGAACCGGGTTTTTTTAACTTTTAAAAACATTTTTCTGTGTTGCGTGGCATCGCGCAATCGCGCGATGCAAGGAACGAGCATGACAAATCAGACCAAAATTGTTCGTTGGTGGGTTCGAGCTCGAAGTCTGGGGGAGTAATTCCCGTTACCGTTTCCGGAGTAACGGAACCGAGTAACGGAAACAGAAACGGGAATACCGCTAAGTCGTGCCCATCTCTAATCAAAATCACTGCCAGATTGCCATCAACAGTCTCTTTCCTGGTTCAAGTCTTCCTCACACTGTACCAAGGCTTTCAAATTATTCCTCGGATTAAAGGGTAGCTCTGGAGAGCCTGGGACTTGAAAAAGGAAAATAAAAATTCTTCAGTTTATTTAAACCCTTAAATTACTAATAAGGCAAAAGCTCAGCTTCCTGACTCAGAAAAGAGTCTGAGGGAATCTAGCCAGAAGGGTTTATAATTTTCATCCAAGCCCAGATATCATTCATGACTTACCAAAGTAGATTCATCACAAGCACTGTAGATAATATAAATGTTATCAACATACCAAATCAATAGATCATGTTGTTTCAGGTAGCCTAGAAGTAAGACACAGGCTGTGAAGTATTGATTACCCCAGAAACAAAACCATGTGGCAAGTATTATTCATAATAAATTGACCAGACAGCTTAATCTTTAATCTGCATGACCTTCTTGTAAGTACATAACAAAACCCATTGAGACACAATTTGCCTTCAATTGGTGCATATTCGCAAAGTCATGAACACATCCAAATGATAAATTGAAAGATACTTCACATCGTCTTTACATATAACCATCAGGACATAAAGGTACTTTGCAGCATGATTTTGAACTTTAATTTCTCCCCATTCATTTCAGTGGGTGAATAATAGACATGGGCACGGAGCGGTGAAAATCTCGTTTCCGTTTTCGGTTCTCGTTACCGTTACGTAATGGGTAACAGTAACGAAAATTACTCTTCTTCAGCTCGAACCCGACCAGATAAAGATAAATTGGGTCTGATTTTTCGTTGTCGCTCATGGCATTGCAGCGATCGCGCAATGCCAAGCAGCACAGAAAAAAAGTTTTAAAAATGAAATAAAAAACCCCGATTCAAGGCCATAAAAGCAGGCGAAAATAAGCCTGCCTCAGTGAGGGCACCTACTAGAGAGGGGTGGTTTCTGGGAGGGTCCCTGGCCTTCCCCCCTCTCCTATCCTGGGCTGCTGGTACCAGGCTGGGGGGGGGCATCCTCGTCGTCTCCATTTGCCATGCGGTGGGGGGGGATCCAAAATGGCAACCGCAATATTTATTTTTTTAAATCGTGGTCCAAAAACCCACAAAAGCACCACAGAAACATTTGAAAATTAGGTATTTTAAATGCCTGATTTTTTTATAGTAGCAGCAGTGGGTTTTTCTTGCAATAAAACGTCTCCATTGATTTTATTTTATTTTATTTTTATTTTTTTTTACACCTGCGCAATGATGGGCTGGCCATGGGATGGGACCATGCAAATTTTTGGACCCATTCCACCAATCGCATGGCCAGGTTTTGACTGAGACTTCTGGATGTGCCAGAGGGCATAAAAAGCCCACTAATCCTAACCCTAACCCTAACCCATACGCCAGTACACTGTCCTTCTTAGTGGGTCAGAGGCACCCAGAGGTGCAGCCCACTAACCCACCCTAACCTTAACCGTAGCCCTAAGCCTAGCCCTTACCCTAACCCCAACCCTAACCCAGATCCGTACGCAAGTATGCTTCCCTTCTTAGTGGGTCAGAGTAGAGGCACCCAGAGAGGTGCCTCCCAGCCAGAGCCCTCTACCCCTACCCCTACCCCTAACCTGTACGCCAGTACGCCAGTATGCTTTCTTTCTTAGAGAGTCAGACGCACCCCAAGAGGTGCCTCTGCCACTTACCCCCCAACCCTAACGTAATGTATGGTACGCGGTGGCTACGCGAATTGCTTCCCTTCCCTTCCATTCTTAGTGGGTCAGACATCAGAGGCACCCAGAGAGGTGCCTCCCAGAGCCCACTTACCCCAACCCCAACCCCAACAAACGACAAACGGAAACGACAAATTTTTGAAAATTTCAGCGACAAACGGAAACGACCCGAAACGCACCCGTCCCGACAAACGACAACTCGAAACGTCATTTTTCCTGGTCGTGCCCATCTCTAGTGAATATATCTGTAGGTATGTTGTTATTTATGTGCTAGGCAATGTTTGTCCTGGTCTAAGCAAGCTTTCGGTTCAGAGGGCTAAGCTTTCTCTTCATGCCCATTGTTTGTTTGTTTGTTTGTTTGTTTGTTTGTTTGTTTGTTTACAAACCTCCTGACTTTTCCATTGGGAACTCTGGGCAGTGGACAGCATAGAAAACAAATAAACAGCAGAATATACCAAAACATGACAAATAAAAGAGATTAAAAGGCAATTGAACTAGTGTATGCAAGATGGCAAACGAAACAAACAAGTAGAGCAGCAAATAAAACTAACAAACAGCTTCAGTGATCGCTAAAAGTGGCTTTAAATAATCAAGTTTTTAAGAGTTTCTTGAAAGTCAAGAAGGGCTCCACTGTTCTTATCTTGTTTGGAAGATGGTTCCCTAAAGTTGGGCCAGCCACTGAGAAGGCCCAGCTCCATGTTAAAGCCTTACGGGCCTCCTAAGGGGTGCCGATCTGAAGATTCTACAGATGTTACAGATTCTACAGATTCTATGCATAAGCATCAGGGATTTTAGCAAGTCTTTTCGGTCTGAGGCCGAAAATCCAAGTCTCTATTGAAAACAAGCTCCCACACACACACACACACACACACCAGAAAAAAAGAGAGGGGTTGCTGGATTCTGAATTGTGAGTCAAGTCTCAGTGATTGAAAACTAAAACTTGAGTCAAGTCCAAATCGAGTCACCAGTGCAGTTTAATTCCAATGCAACATCAAGTTCCACAAACTGAATTCCCAGCCTTGCTAAACATGCATGGATATATGTTGGGTATCTCTGTCTGTATGGCACTTATGTTAGGATCTGGGCTTGGAATGAGGGTCTCAGTGTATGAAGCTGACTGTATAATCTCAGTTCAGTCAGTTTTACCATTCCATCTTTTCAAGTCTCTCTCTCTCTCTCTCTCTCTCTCTCTCTCTCTCTCTCTCTCTCTGTGTGTGTGTGTGTGTGTGTGTGTGTGTGTGAGAGAGAGAGAGAGAGAGAGAGAGAGAGAGAGAGAGAGGAATATAATGGTCTGAATCCTGTAGCTTGGCACAGTAAAATGCACTAGAATAGACCCATTGAGTCAATGGGGATTTTATGAATCAACCTCTCTATTAGTACAATTCACTTAATTTAGCAGGGCAAGCAGCCATTAGAATAGGCCATTTGATTCTTGAGAATGTAAGGAGGAGGTGACTCACTAAATCCCCATTGTTGGGATTTATACACTAAGCAACAAGATTTTGGCTGATGTGATGTTCCTGATAAGACAGGTTGAATGCAAGTTCTTATTTTCTTTTTCTTTTTTCTTTTTTTGTTTCAGTAGTTTGAAAATGAAGCATTCATAATAAACATTTCCCTTTTGTAATGCTCACCTTGGGGAGTGTATTGCACAATGCAATAATCATTGTATTGCTATCTTTGCATCTCATTCAATTTAAAATTAAAAACACAGAGACATGCATTGATTACTATTCTATTATATCTAGTATTACACAGGCAAATGCAGCATTAGAAGAGCACAGCAGGTTGCTGAAAAGACATTCAGTTTGAGCAATGATTACTGACCTCTCGGTTACATAATAAGCTTGGATCCAGGGTCATTTAGAGGAATTGTGGGTATAACTTTTTTTACATTTAAACAATTCTTGTGATCCACGATTTCTATTTTAAACATTTTGTCTGCTCCTCAGATGGTCTATGGAGCAATCAGAGTTACTTTAACTGTAAAACCTGAAACTTTTTAGGTCTTTTATAATTGTTCTTGTATCTGGCCAAAGAGAAATGCCTCCAAGCATCACTAATTTCAGTAGAGTAGTTCAATGCTTAAATTATTTTATGGAAATCAAAAGGACTTGAAACTGCTTATCATTTTTGAGTAAGTTAGCCTAAAAAATGTCTTTTATTTTTAGTACACCCACCGCCTATTTGATTGCCAAACAGGCCTCTCCTATAGGATGACAAAGAAGGAAAATAATTTATGTTGTTATTAAGAATTCAGTCATTCCTGAAATATAATTAGGAACACCTGAACCCAGTCCAGTAGTAATAGTGGGATTTAGTTTGGCCAATACTCTCCAGAGATCTCAGTGCTTGAGCCATGTTGCAACAACTAAAAAGTTACCAAACTCTCTTTTATTGCCTAGAGCAGTGGCTCACAACTAGAGATGGGCACAGAATTAAAAACAAACTGCTGTTTTGGTTCATTTTGTTAGGTAACCAATTACTTCACTACCTAACCAAACAGTAGGATGCATTTCATTTCAATTTCATGATGAAATGCCTTTTTAACGTCTAGGATGAAACAATTCGTCCTAGAGGAAATGGCAGGGGGTAGCGATTCTAGTTTAAGGCCCCTGAAATTTGGAAAGGTTTGGGGATCAGGAGGCTGTGTAATTAAGGTCCAAGGGGGTGCCCCCTAGGAAAAGATCTTTCTAACTGGATTTGGAATGGAAGCCAAGCTGCAGAGGTGCTAATCAAATCAAATCAAAACAAAACACTATTTTTCCCATTTTGTGCCCATCTCTATTCCCAACTTTGCCTCTCAAGATGTTCTTAGACCCACAACTACTAGAAATCCTGGCCAGCACAGCTAGTGGGTGAAGGCTTTGGGAAGTTTTTCAGTCCAAGAACATTTGGGGAGAACCAATGTTGAGAACATTATATCTTTTCAAAAAATGTTTACTCACTCCACAGTCCTCGCTGGGCTTTTTGGGTAAACATGCTTTGCATCAAAAAGATCTCCAAGATAAAAGGTATAAGAACATAAGATTTTTGTGCAAATTTCGGAAACTCTTTGTCTCATTTTTGGATTGGGGAGATGAAGACATGTGAGTTGTCTTAATCTTGCCAGGACTATCAGTCATGATAAAAACAAGTACTGTACTGTATATACTACCAAATATACATCTAGTTTTTTCAGCCCTAATGTCAAGCCCCACACAGAGAGCACACACAAAAAAGGGTTTCAGTTCTTTGTCAAGATCTTTAGTGGAAAGCCAAGCAAGTTCAAGTCCTTTGCTAACAATCAAGTGCCAGATAAAATAACAGAATCCAACTCCCAGCAATTACCAGTCAAGACAAAACCAGAATATCTCACGGAAACCAGATGCCAAACCCAAGGGAACAGATCAAGCCATTGTCCAGGAAACCAGTCCAAAGTCAGGAAACAGAGCCAAGGTCAGAAACAGACAAGAACGTGGTTGCAAGTTCTTGTTGCTCCCACAGAGAGTCCAAGGTGAGCTTGCCAGCTTTTATCCCAAAACAGGGAACACACTCTTACTCCTGGAAAGGCTTCTGCTAGTACTCAGGGCTTGCCGACCTGATTCTCTACCTAGCATCAAAGACTCTTTCCCTAGCTCTTCTGGTAGCACGTTGTTGCAGAATCCTGCTCATGGCCCTTCTAGGAGGTGAAGATATGTTTTCAGCTGAGTCATCAGACCCAGCTGCTTGCTGATTTGAGCTGCAAGGTTCCTCCAGCAGCTCTTCACCATTTAACCCCTCAGAGTCAGGTTCTGTGGCAGGCAGGGTCCTGGCACTATCCCCCATGTCCCCCTCTTCCGATGGGCCAGGCCTATCAGGGTAACTGTCATAGAATGTTTGTTGATCCCACTCAGGAACATGCAAGTTGGACAAACGCAGGTTCCCATGACCAATCTTCAGGTCCATAACCTTCCCAGTCTACCAAATACAGCAATCCTCCATGGTGTATTCGGAGATCTCCAAGATTTGACGGACTTCATATTCTTCTTCTCCTTCTACTAAAATCGGTGGAGGAGGTTCAGGAGTCGGTGGTCGGTTGGGGTCAGCGGTCCTGCAGCTGGAATCGAGGGATCAGTGGAATACTGGATGCCATATCGAAGGGAAGCAGGTAGTATGTAGACAAAAAGCAACTGATTGATATGTTC